>JAQOWM010000711.1:0-620580 GCA_029041755.1 Resseliella maxima | reverse complement strand
TGATTAATTCTAGTAAAAAGAAGACAACGGTTGAGAGATTCAATATGGCTAACTCCATGCGGTCTAAGTGGAGTATTATTGAATCGCTTGGTTGTTGCAAATCTAGCAAGGATGACAGTAATGATTCAGAAATTTTAAATAATTATAATCTTAACGATTTCAATGAATTTTTTGCCTCAATTCACTCATCCCAAGGGGCTGACCTTAATAATTTATCCCTACCTACAAACATCCTATCCACTTTTTCCTTTCAAGAAATTTCCTTTGATGAATTCGCTTATGCTTATAAGCAAGTTAAAAGCAACGCTATTGGAGACGATGGCGTACCGCTTAAATTCCTCCATTTAATCATTCCAATAATTTTCAATCATGTTATTTTCATTTTCAATTATTGCATATCTCATAGTGTTTATCCAGCTGATTGGAATAAAATCATCATTAAACCCCTAAATAAAGTTCCAAATCCCGCTTCAGTTTCAGAATATAGACCAATCAGCATCATTTCTGTCATTCCAAAAATCTTCGCCATTCTTCTGAATAATCAGGTAACTGGTTATTTAGAGTCAAAGCTGCATGAGCGGCAGTCTGGTTTCCGTAGAAATCACAGTTGTACCACCTCACTTTTGAACATCTCTGAGAGTATCAGATCGTCAATAAATCGCAAGAAAATTGTTATATTTGTCTCGCTCGATATAAAAAGTGCATTCCCGTCCGTTCCGCATGATGCTCTTTTAAAAGTTTGTGAAGCATACGGTTTTTCTAACAACGCTACGAAATTAATCAAATCAATTTATAGTAATATTCAGCAAAAAGTTAAAGTCGGTAATAATGAATCGGATTTTATCGCGATCAATAACGGTGTTCTTCAAGGTAGCAATTTCGGCCAAACATTTTTCTCGCTTTATTTTAATGACACGCTTAACATTTTTGAAAATATGACCGGTCATTTATTCGCGGATGATTGTCAAGCTCTTATTGAAGTTGAGTTTGATCAAATAAATACCGGTATTGAATTAGTAAATTCGGATCTCGCAAAATTAAATGATTTTATTAAACGTCGCGGTATGAAATTAAACGGTTCTAAATCGAAAGTAATGATCATCGGTTCAAAATATCACACAAGTCGGTTAAATTTTGATGCGATCAATGATGTGAAAATTGGTGATGAAAAACTTGAATTCTGTAAGTCAATTAAAAACCTTGGTGTTATTTTTGACGAAAATCTCTCTTTCAATGAACATGACAAGTGTAAATTGCAAAAAGTGTATGGTGTGTTAAATCGCATTCGGCACACAAAGCATTTTATACCCAATTATATCAAACGTGATATGGCTGCGGCGCTCATTGACCCCATTATGGATTATGGGAATGTAGTAACTTATGGTTGGGGTGCACATAGCACTCTAAATCAGCTCAATCGTGATCTCATCGCTGACAACGATAAGATTAGATATGTTTTCGGATTAAAGCGTAGTGAACATGTTACTGAATACCGTGAGCGTTTGAATGGTTTGACGCCTGAAAGTAGAGCAAAGCTTCAGTCGGCCGTCTTAATATTCAAGCAGTTGTCAAAAAAGGCTCCTAAATATCTGAATCACATGTTTATTCGAAACGGTGAATCGTCGCGTTATCCAGACAACCTTCGCGTTAATTTCAATCCGCGTACCGCATTTGATACACGTGCATTCAGTTACTCTGCAATTAATTTTTGGAACAGTTTACCGGTGGAAATTAAAAACAATGATTCGTTAGCTTCATTTAAAAACGCGTTAAAAAATCATCTACGGTCCGTGCAATAATATAAAAATATAATCTAATCTTCATTCACTCGGTGGTATGTCGTGCAATTTCTTTTCCAATTAGTTTTAAGCTATTTCTCTCTCTTCTATCCTTTCTCTTCTTTACACTTTATTTTTATTTTTATTTTTTTTTTTTTTTTTTTTTTTTTTTGGTTATTTCTATTGCTTCATTCATCATTGTTAACGTAATTTAATTTTAAGTGAATTTATTATTGTATTTCCCCTGTCTCTCCAGAGGCAGGCCGGTTTTACCATGGTTTTCCGGATCCAATCTTGGTATTGAAGCTTCACTTTAATGCCATCCCACCCCTGATTGTATTCTCTTTGCTAAAGTCGTACCATGGGCGGAATTTATGTCGCATTGGGTCTTTGACCAGCATGTTTACTAGCTTGCTAGTGAACACATATTGACATAAATTTAGGTTTCGTAATAAATAAATAAATAAATAAGTACAACAAACGGAACCAGTAACATATCTTTTGGCTGATTTGAATGGTGCAGATATTAGAGGAACTGTATACGCTGAAGAATTACAATTGAGCAAATATCCAAACTTGTACCTTGTGGAGAAAATAATTAGGACAAGAGGCAACGAAGTGTTTGTGAAGTGGCTGGGTTTTGATACTTCACATAATTGTTGGATAAAAAAAAATGATTTAATTTAATTTTTTGAATAAAATGGAAGGTTATTTGAAAATGAAAAACTTTTTTGTTTTATTTATAAAAAAAAAAATAGTGTTGATTTTGGTAGTGTTAGTAAAATATATTTTTTGAGTAATGTATGTTTGATTAGTAATAATTTTTTTTTTTTTTTTTTTTTTTTTTTTTTTTGCTATTACCATTTGGTAAACAAATAATAGTATATAAAAAAATCAGAAATAGCGACGATATCATATTTGTTGTCGTTCTTTCTGTGTTAGTAAAATTTATTTTTGGTTAATATATGTTTGATTAGTAATTATTTTTTGATAAAAAGATATGATAAATTGAAAAAAAAAAAAAAAAAATCGAAAAGAGCGATGATATTATATTTTTCATCGTTCAATTCTCTTCAAATTCGATGAATATTCGCACGAATCTGCAACTACCACCAAATTCTTGTTGACAATGCAAACACCGAGAGCGATTGTTGGCATTACAATCAAGACAATATACATGACCACATCGCGTGGTGATCATTTGAATATCATATGGTTGATTGCAGTCAACGCATATTGGTGTTCTTTCCACCTGAAACGTTAATTTTAACCTGTAGAAAGCGTTATCATTGATTTGTATTCTACAAATTGGACACGACGGTTCAGATCGATAGTTAATTTCTAGGTAGCACCTATTACAATATACATGTCCACAAAATAATGCAACCATATATCTGGTTGTAGTATCATCATAATAGTCAAAACATACTGGACAAATCGGTAAATTAATGTGTGATTCACGTAAAATGCTGTTGTTGTTATTTGGTGCACCGAATTGTTGACGCAGATTTTGATGTTCCATGAGAATCGTGCGATCATATTGTTCCCTTAATCGGGATATTTCCAACGATATGACATGTAATCTTCGTTGATCCGCATTTGACATCGTAGTTAAATCATGATGTTGAGTAGCGTACGTTATTATGTCTGGATGCATTGTCATAGTCCTTGATGATGAACCTGCAATTAAAGTAACTGATATATAAATGAATATGAACAGTCAACAGTCGTGCAAAACGTAAAATGTAAAAACAAAATATAACCGCTTCTTTAAAAGTACGTGTTAATAAAATTATGTTAAAAAAAAAAAAAAAAAACTACTTACACATGTGTACATCAATAAGTCTATTGATGCGTAATGTTCTTTGTTCTCGACTTTCAACACGTTCTGAATCTGTTCCATTTATACTTGCTGCAGCCAAATTGTATAAATGAAGCCGCATTCGTTGAAAAGACAATCGTTCCGTTGATGATGGTGCCATCGGTGTTGTTGATTGCATTGTTGATGTTGATGCTACCGTTGATGATGATGGTGCCATCGGTGTTGTTGATGTTGATGCTACCGTTGATGATGATGCTGCCATCGGTGTTGTTGATTTGTTATGTTGATCTCCGTTGATGATGATGCTGCCATCGGTGTTGTTGATGATGATGGTTCCATCGGTGTTGTTATGATGATGGTTCCATCGGTGTTGTTGACGATTGGATTATTACCGTTTGTCTCGATTGTGTCGACTGCGGGGGAGGTGAAAATGGTGACGATATTGATAGGGTTCTTATTAAAGAACGCCTTGTCGTTATTGATTCAGATGATGATGATGATGACGGTGATCGTGAACCACTTGTTCCCATTCTAATAGAAAAATAAATTAAGAAAAAATGATTTGAATAAATAAAATATTACAACTAAATTCATAATTTTTTTACCTTGAACGTGTTAGCGGTCGTCTTCCCCGCATTGATTGTCTTCCTCTTCCATGATCTGTATAAAAATAATATAAAAAAAAAAACGTTGATTTCAATTTTATTTGTATATGATATTTCATAAATCAGCTTAAATTAAAAAATAAAATTATAGCATTTTAACACTTCTTCACTCATTTTTTATCATATTTCACAATATGGAATTTAATATAATTTTTACTAAAGATATCCACACTATAAAATTAATTCACATTTTTCGAAATAAGAGCACTATTCACAAATGTTTTTCACTAATAATTCACTTTTTCTAATCATTTTGTCAAAATAACAGCACTATTCACAAATATTTTTCACTTATAATTCACTTTTTCTAATCACTTTGTCGAAATAACAGCACTATTCACAAATGTTTTTCACTAATAATTCACTTTTTTCTAATCACTTTCTCGAAATAAAAGCACTATTCACAAATATTTTTCACTTATAATTCACTTTTTCTAATCACTTTGTCAAAATAACAGCACTATTCACAAATATTTTTCACTTATAATTCACTTTTTCTAATCACTTTCTCGAAATAAAAGCACTATTCACAAATATTTTTCACTTATAATTCACTTTTTCTAATCACTTTCTCGAAATAACAGCACTATTCACAAATGTTTTCCACTTATAATTCACTTTTTTCATATCACACACTTGAAACAAAAGCACTTTTCATAAATTCTTAAAATCATAAATATACTTACACATTTTCAATTGTTTACTTGGTGAATTCAAGATCCAGAATGATTTTAAAGTAAAATTGGATCACTATTTTAAACCACAAATTTTTGAATTTAAGAATTTTTTTCTTCTAAATTTGTACATTTGACCTTTGAAAAATAATACTTACATTTTTTTTAAATTGTATTTTAACAACAATTCACTTTTAATATCTGCAACAATGTATGACACTGTAACCAATTTCAAAATTTGTCCCATAACATACACAATATTATATTTGAATACGTCCAATAATTTTTTCATGTTCAATGACAACAATAGATTCAATGTGCAAGAACATGGCAAAGAATATTCAGACGCAATAATTGGTATTTTTCCACATACTTTAAAATAATAACATTTTGGGATTTTTATTACTTTAACACTGCTTTTATTACATGAATCGATGAACTGTTGCAAATCAAATAACCGAAAATTTGCAACAATGTATATGAGTTTAAATTTAAATTTCATACACAACACAAATATATTCAACGGAAGCATCGCGTTCAAATCCACAAGTTTCTCATTTCATAGATTTGCCCAAATGTATTAGGACAAAAAAGTCAATCTCGCAAATGATGAACAAAAATGAAAATTCGTTCCGGTAATAAAATTTTATTTGGATTTTTGCTCTCTTCTTTCCATTTTCTCTTTCTTCTTTCCCCCCCCCCCCCCCCCCCCCCCCCCCCCCAAAAAACCCAAAAAAACCAAAAAAAAAAAAAAAAAAAATCCCCGGTTCCGGAATTTCTGAATCGATCCTCTTCTCTCCCTTGAGATAACCATGATTCTTTCACACCATCCAATGTATTTTGAGAACAACTATTAAACACTCACATAATAACCGCATAAGCAATATCGGGGCGACTACCCTGTGTAAGATACAAAATACTTCCGACGGCTTGTTGATAAGGAATTTCACTCGAATCAAAATCACTACATTGCATGTCTTTAGTCAAACGTTGATTGGGATCACAAGGTGTGTCAACAGTTTTGCAGTCTTTCATGCAAAATTTTTCGAGCAATTCTTCAATATATTTTGTTTGATCAACATAAATTGTTCCGTTTGTTTTGTCACGTGTGATGTGCAAACCAACGCAAAAATCTGCAAGTCCAAGGTCTTTCATTTTAAAACTTGATGTAAGAATACCATACAACTCATTTTTCATTTTATCACAGTTAGTGAAATAAAGCACATCATCTACATAAATAGCAATGAAAATTTTACGGTTTTCAACCAATTTGAAAAAGATGCACGGATCCATTTGTGAACGTTTGTAACCAGCTGACAATAAAACATTTGTTAACTTAATGTTCCATACACGACTCGCTTGTTTTAAACCAAAATTTACGCAAAAGACAAACTCTTCCACTTCCATCATCAAAAAATTCCGGCTGCTGCATATAAACTTCTTCGTCAAGCTCTCCCTGAAGAAATGCAGTTACTGCATCCATTTGATAAATTTCAAGATCGTATTGAGCAGCATTGAAATCAAAAAACGTATAGATGCATAGCGAACGACGGGCGAATAAATCTCATTGTAATCAATGCCAGCTTTCTGACTACAGCCCTTGCCAACCAATCTGGCTTTGAATCTAATCACATTACCAGCAGCATCAGTTTTTCTTTTAAAAACCCATTTGCATTTGATCGACCTTTTATTTTTTGGCAAATCAACCAAAGTCCAAGTCCGATTTTCAATCAATGAATTAATTTCATCATTCATTGCCTCTTTCCATTCTTTCGATTCATTTCCATTCAAAATTTCATCTGCAGAGAAATCAATGGAAAAAGCAAAATGACTATGAAAAGGATTTAATGTATCCAAAAATGAACGAGTAATTATTCTTCTATTTGTGTTCACAGTATTGAGACCATTATAATCTGGATCTCCAACACGATCATCCATTGGAGATGGAAAGTCTGTAACAGTTGAATTGTTATGATTACGAACTGGTGAATTATTAATTTCATTCATATTCGCATTATCATCTGACCACGGGTCACATGCCAAATGTTTTTTTACTACATTCGGGCGCATAAAACTCATTTTATTTATTTTGCTCTTATAATTTGTCTACATTAAGGCGTTTGTGAGTAAGCAATCTTTATCATATGTGTACAGTTGCGTTGTTGCATTTCAAAAATTGCAGCGATTCAGGCGTTTTTAATAAATTGAAATACATAAGAGAGTGGCGCTGCTTACGTATCACTGAAGCGGAGTTTGGTGTGTGCATCTGACGAAACATCAATAATTGAAATTTGATCATCATTGTCATTGGAAACATTATTGGATGAAACATCTAATTCTTCCCCACTTAATTCAACATTCGAAACATTTTGATTACAAGCGGAAAATTCGACAATGCTTTTCATACCAACATCGTTTGAATTAGAATTTTCAAAGAAAATTACGTCACGACTGATGATTACCTTTTTGGTTGATTTTACATAAAGACGATAACCCTTTTGACTATCTGCATATCCAATGAAAATGCATTCGATGGATTTCTTGTCAAACTTTTTTCTTTTTGCTTCTGGTATCAACGACATGGCTTTACAACCAAAAACTCGAAACATTGAATAATCCACCGACTTTCCATACCAAACCTCATCTGGAACCATTTTAGTAGCTGAATTCAAAGTCGAATTAATCAATTTTACTGCTGTTACAACAGCCTCTGCCCAAAAACCCCTTGTAAGATTAGCGTCAAATAACATACAACGGGCGCGCTCCACTATTGTTCGATTGTAACGCTCAGCTAGACCATTCTGCTGAGGTGAGTAGGCACAAGATGTTTGATGAACAATACCATGTCTTTCGAAGAAATTATTGAAATTGTGATTGCAAAATTCCGTTCCATTGTCAGAGCGAAATATTTTTATTCTACGCGATAGTTGATTTTCAACAAGAGTTTTAAATTTAACGAAGCAATCAAACACTTGGTGTTTGTTTTTCAAAATGTAAACAAAAATCTTGCGGCTGTAATCATCGATAAATGACACATAATATTTCGCACCTCCAATTGAAGCTGTACTCATGGGACCACATACATCAGAGTGAATTATTTCAAGAAATTCTGTTGCTCTTGAACCAGAAATTGGAAAAGGTGTGCGTGAATGTTTACCCTCCGCACACACTATGCAATTTATGCTTTTGTGACTCTAAAAATTCACCGATGTTTTCAAAAAATTCATATTGGAAGTCGAAATATGACCCATGCGACGATGCCATAAAATAAAATCATCCACAGTTTTTGCACTTAAGGCAGTATCAGCATTAAATGTGGTATCAGCATTTTTCGAAATAGTATTCAATTTAAACAAATCGTTCACCAGTGATCCACTTGCAATCAACTTTTTGTGCTCATTGTAAATTGCACAACCTTTTTTGCTAAATACCACAGTATTATTGTTTTTAACCATTTGCGACACTGACAATAAATTGACACATAAATCGGGGACACAATGAACGTTTTTAATAACAATGTCATTCTCATCATTACCTGCACCAACAGTTTGTTCAAAATCACCGACACAATCAATTTTGATTTCTTGATTATTTGCCACAATTATGGTTTTTCTACTTGGTTCACGAATGTTTTTAAAATTGACACTATTTCTACACATATGAGCCGAAGCTCCACTGTCAATAACCCATGTATTTTCTTGCCCGTTTGCATAAAACGATGTAAACAAAACTTTTTCATTTTTTTCATTTCTTTCCTTGTGTTCATGATGTTTCTTAGCCTTTTTACACTTCGATGCAAAATGTGGACCACCACAATTAAAACATTTGACTCGTCTAAATTTCTTTTTTTTATTGAAAAGAGCTGTTTCTTGTTCCGATTTGTTGTCCAAGATCGCTCCTTGGAGTAGAATACCTTTTACGTAATCTGTCGTAAGTTTCGTATCCGAACCCTCAAGACCAAAAATCAATGGCTTGTATTCAGTCGATAAACCTGCTAACATAATTGAAGCTGCAACTTCATCGTCAATCTTAAAGCCCACTGTTTTAACTTTTGTCCAATTTGTTGTCATCATGTTAACATATTCTTCCATGGACCCACAGTCCGCAAGCCTTGTATTAATCCACTGCTGCAACAGCAAAACTTTTCGACAAGTGCTCGTATCAGAAAACGCGTTGCTCAACGCTTCCCAGGCATCTTTTAGATTTTCAATACCAGCAATATACGAATATAAACTTGGTTCAATCATGAGCGTTAACTCGGCCAATGCTTTTTCATGTTTATCAATAATATCACTTGATGAACCTTCCGCTGCTACGGCTTTCACACATGACCAGTAACCATTTATCGTTAAATACGACTTGGCGGCGATTTTCCACGTGTCATAGTTTTCACGCCCACGTAACTTTTCCAAAAAATTCAATGCTTTTGAAGACATGATACAAAAACTCAAAAAACTTTTTCTTAAACTCAAAACGCGAAACAAAGGCCCATAACCTGTGAAGAGCTAAAATCGTAATGAATTGAGTAAATGAAACGACAGCAATTCGTTTAATGGAAAAACAGAATTGAACAACGTGATTTATTTGAACTTCGCTTTTATACATTAATATACGGAAACTAATTATTAAACGGAAAAATAACAAATGATAAGTGGGTCAAATAGGAAGTTTGATTCATACTATGTTTGTAAATACAATTTGGAATTTGATTACTAACAATTACAATTTTAACACCTTCACACATTTAAATAATAATATTGAGAAATATTGTAAACGCTAGAGCTGTTCCTAGGGGAATTTATCTATTCGCAAATAACCTCATTCGCTTATTAATGGATTCAAAATTTTATTTATATGAATCATTCGCAAAATATTCGCATAAATTGTTAAAATTCGATTCAATATGGCAGCCTAATATTCTCATACAGAAGTATCAAGTTTTGCAAATGACTCATGATTTTTGCAAATAGCTTCATTTTTTGCGAATATTCTGCTAATATATTCGGCCGCCATTTGCAATTTTCTCCGCCATATGCGAATATATTTGCAAAAAAATTCGCAGATTATTTACATATTCGCATCTATTTGAATGACATCCAAACCCCTAGAGCTGTTCACGAACCGAACTCGGACAGTTCGAGTTCGATAATATTCCTATTTCGATGTTCGTGTTCGTTCGTGTTCGGTTCGAGTTGTTCGAGATAAAAACAACATTGTTCGAGTTCGTTCGTGTTCGATTAAATCTCAATTTCATTGACTTGCACGAGCAGGTTTTGTTAGAATATGAAGGGTTTTAATTCCATCTATCGGCCGATTGGTCTGCTGAGTTGATTTGTTCGGTCGTTCAAAGTTCAAATGAACGTTCAATTCAAACATCAATTGAACCACCGAACAAATTAACTCAGCAGATCAATCGGCCGTTAGATGGCGTTTGCTGTCAATTTTTGTACTTCTACTCTGAAAACCTAAGCGCGGGCTACAGACGTAATTTTGAGGTGTCATTGAAAATAACCACACAAAGTGGTGCGTCTACAGCGCAAAAATATTATAATGTGGTGAAATGCAAACGAACCACATTTAAATAATTTTGCAATATGAACGCACCACAATGTTGGTGATTTTCAATGACAGCCCAAAATTGTGGTGCTCAAATGTAAATTCATTGTGTGTGAATATCGAGTAGCCCACGACTGGGTTTTCAGAGTATTCATTCAAAACATGTAACAAAGCCTGCTCGGACTTGCATTTTGTATGAACAACATAAAAGTATTATGCTCATTAACCAATGTGGCATTTGTTGTATGTTTTTACAAGAGGAGAGCTTTGATTTCAAGACACTGACCCCACCTATACGATTTATCAATGTATACTGACTATACCAACGGAAACGACAAAAAGATACGATTTGTCGTTTGCATTCCGTAATGGTGTATGTACAATTAAGTTTATATATGATAGAGATCGTTTGCAATGTAACGTCGTACGACTTATGCCATCGTACATTAATGTATTTGCCCACGGCATGAAAATCCACTGTGATCCACTGTATGAACTTTCACAATTTTGTTTGATATTCATTTAAATTCACACCATACTCGTAGAGATGGCGTAAGAAACATGAATTTCTTTACTAAAGCGACTTCGCATTAACGCTTTCTCATTAAAAATAAATTGCTGCAATTTCTGGGATTATTTGCAGCAGTCGATATTGTTCACCCAGCATCTAAAACACTGTTTATTTAAACTTTATAATTGCTAAATCTCAAGATGCTGACTTTGGTGGTGGTACAACCAGTATTGTATTATTGGCTGGTGAAGTTAAAATATTTGGTGATGTGACCAAACGTTGGATTTTTTGTGTTGTGAAGCGTTTTTTGCCTTCATTTTGTGGCAATGGACTACGAACAAAATTCGAACACTTCAAGTTCCAATTTTGGTGTTCGTGTTCGGTTCGAGTTGTTCGAGATAAAGAAAATATTGTTCGAGTTCGTTCGTGTTCGAAACTTCGTGAACAGCTCTAGTAAACGCCACACAAAACTAAAGAACTCATTGAGTTCAACTCATGTTAGACTTTTCGACTCCTTATTATTGCTTTTTCGTCATGTTTGTTATTTTGCGAAAGAGAGAAAGAACAAAACAACCGTTTTTTGACATATTAAGTTAGCGTACTTTTATCAATTAAAACAAAGCAATACTAGAATAATTTTTTTTCAATGAAATAAGATCTCATTACGAAGCACTTATGGAATCTAGTAAAGTATTGATCGTCTCCTATTATAATTTGGTGTGAATCCAATTATTTGGAAATTATTTTTCAATGGAATGTATATACATGAATGAAAAATCTGATTATTGCTTTAAAATCATATTAAATTTATTTGAGATTCGTTTTGTTTTTTGTATAATCTATTCATTTGCGATTGAATTAATAGTGTTGAACATTCTGAAGCAACATTCATGTCGATGTGACAAATGCTGTCGTAATGATCACGATCAATATTGTGTGATATTTGTTTCGTTTTGGTGCTTCGAAATGCAATTATTATGCATTTACTATAGTTCGGGTTGAATCCTTCGGATGATCCAAAATTGTACATTCCTCCTTCATTGAAAACAACAATGTTGACATGATACATTCTAGATATGGCTTTTAATGTCTCACTACCGCCACGACAAGTAGACTGTGATAAAACAGATTTTAAAAATTGTTTACATTCGAGCGACAAATCACAATTTTTCAAAAATGATTTGTCACAGTTCTGGCTATCTAAACATTCATAAAAACGCCCACGAAGCTCATGCTCGAAATCCATATAATTGTTTTCAATGTGCTGAATTACATTTCGTCGTAGCACTGCTGCAGATGATAATGCTTCATTTGAATCGATTTTGTGATATTGCAACTGATGAATAATGGAGTAAAATAAACATGATCCGTCTCCTTTTACTCTGCACACATCCATTTTAGCAGAAACACATTCATTTAACTTAAATGGAATTGTTTCAACCAATTCCGCATTAATACGCACAATTTTATTCATCTTCTGTAACTGTACTGTCAGCTGTGTAAACAATAATTCTTCGTAGTACGAACACATTGATGGCATAGGATCTTGAACGATGGAAACATTCTGGTCAACATTGTATTTTCCTTCGAGTGGGTGGAATTGTTTGGATCTTTTTGAATGGATATTAATTATGTGTCTTTTTACATTGGAAATTACCCAAAATGTTGACGCAAAATGTACAGCTAAACATTTTCTCTTGCTACAAATGGCGCATTCAACGGTACCAGTAATAATATTTTCATTTATATTTACTTGAACCATGTCTTTGGTTAGAATATTCGAACCAAGATTTTGATTTGCATTGAAGAGTTTTTTCGATTTAACGTATAACTGATTTTTCAAATTGTCCACATCTAATGGTGTCGATCGAGTAAATCTTTTCCCATGTGAAATATGCAAATTGCTCCCAAAAAATGTTCCTTTTGGAATTTTCATAACATTTTCCCATTTAAATTGTATTTTATCGTGACCGATTTGATAATTTCTTAGATTTTGATTTTCACCGCCCTCATCAACTACATTCTTGACATGTTTTGCAATCGCCATAATTAATATCCTTTCCCCCAACATAAATTCAAATTCATTGGGATTGTCAGCAAATGCGCCGAAAAATTGAATTTTTTGTTCTTTTGTAAGTTCTCCATTTGATGACACTTGCTGTAACATTTTTGTTTTGACATATTCTTGAATTCTATCGATATCAGTTTCAGTAATATTTTTAAAAGTGATGGCGTTCCGGAAGCCTGTACAGCTAAAAATCAAGCACATAATAAAGCGTTAAAGAAAAACTATATATAAAAACTCGACAATATAAAAATTATAAAATTACTGGAAAATATTTTTCAGATGATTGGTAACTTTTTGTTTCAATTCACATTCTAATTTAATCCAAAAATAGTATTCCTCTTTTGTTATTTCCATTTTCAGATGGTGTACTATTTAAGCAATATCAACTTACTGTCTTAAATTAAAATACATTTTCGATTAATATAGGAACAAGAGCTTAGAGACAACAGCTGGAATTTAAATGATAATTTAATATCTACACGAAATTAGATGCTCTGAAACACGCACTAGTTCAGATCTAGTTAAATTTCAAATTAATGTCAACATCTGCATATAATTATTAAAAGATGGAATTTATAAGAAATTGGAAGGATAAATATAGAACTTATTACGGATAGCTTTTTACTACCCCACTATATTTCGTTTCCTAATAAAGTGCTAGTACAAATGATTCCAAAAAGAAGAGTTTCGTTGAACGAAAGTTTTGTTTTATTTTCAAACCTCAAGACAATTGTATACAAGAGAATGTTGAGAAAAAACAAATACATACGTTTATTTCGAGTTAAAATGAAATAACTCTACTTATTTTATTTTCGCTCTCGATAAAATTGTCTTTTTTCGTCATGCCAAACATTCATAGGATAGTGTTTCATGCGCATTTTTTCAAACGATCACAAATTTGAATTCAACTCAACTGACTGGTCTACCTCCATAATGAAATATATAGTCTCCACTCATTCAATCGTTGAATGAGTAGAAATCGAGCGTGGGGATCAAAATGTTCTCGATCTTTCGTCTAAAAACATTGCCAAACAGAATCATTCAAATTAGATGCAATTACAATGCAACGCATCTTTTAACAGATATTTAAAGATGATATAGTTCCAAAGATTGCACCATCAAGCAAAGACTTTTTATATTGTTGATATATTTATCATCATATTTGACAAAAATGAGTAGAACTTGTGGTAATTTTTTGGTTTTTTTCTCCTAAAATTGAAAAATTATTTCAATTTTTTTTTCAATTCTCAAGAATATGTTGCCAAATAATATCGGACAGAGTCCGGCAGTAATTTTGAAATGCGTTAAATAAAGCACGTTATTTTAATTGAATTAATGTAATCCTGAAAAGTTTCTGCATTCCAAGGCTTCCTATTTGGAATTTCATATAAAAATAAACATAAAATTATGTACACCAATTTTTCATGAAATTTCAAACAGGAAGCCTTGGAATGCAGGCCAAATCCTGAGAATCCATGGATCAGCCTGGGCAACTGACACTTCTAGTTGATAGGTCTTGAAATTTTTTTTACTATAGTCAAAAATTAATTTATTTTTGCGTTTTTCCTACCGGATAGCTGAGAAAAATCAATTTGAAATTCAACGTGGGTTTCTTTCCTCTTTGAAATGCAATTGAGAATAAATTTATCCGAAAAATCATGAGACTTAGTATTGTATTATGTTTGATTATGTTATGAATATAATAATAAGATTTTCCAAACATATTAATAACATATTATGTTATTATTATGGTGGAATCTTATTAACGTTACTAAGATGAATAGTGTTTCAAACATAACATAACATTAATTATGTTGGCATTAAAATAATCATAACATAACTAAAACGCAAAGCTGTACTAACAATTGCATTATATTTCGTATATTGTTTGTTTTTATAAGAGGTGGGAATTTGAACTTTCAAATTATAACAACAAATTGTACAGTAAGGCGCACCAGTCGGCCTATCAAAAGAAATGACGACGTAAAAATGTCTAAAAATAATGATAAGAAAACTGTAGTTCTAAAATTTGATCTCGAAAAAGCACTTGACACGTCATACCTGATCAGATCAGTTCAATTGCTTATTATAGTCGCCAACTGTGGTGCGAAAATATAGTTTCTTGATTAACCGCATCTAAGCTGAATAATCTTTGCATATCATTCCGATTCCGTGATGAACGGCTTTGAAAATTAAAATAAAACACAATCTTATTTGAAACAAATCTTAAATTCATTCATAAATCGAATGATCTATGAAATTTGAAATACTGACCCTGATGCAGCCGATCTGTAAAAATACAAGTTCATCTATTGTTAATAAATGTTCAAATATCGTTAAAAGATCTTTCTGATACTCACAATGTGACAACCACAAAAATCACTAAAGCTACTGCCAAAATTTGTCGGAAAACTTTCATTTTGCTTTATTCGAGAACGTTTCTTCAGTTTATTCTTCCAATTGAATTGAATCTGGTCTGTTCATGGTCTCATATTTATACCAATTTTGAAACAATATTTCGATTGCGTCAAATTGACAGGACTAGTTAATTGCAAATTCCAACTTTTGGTAATGACTAACATTTTAGGTTTTCCATATTTCTGTTTTATATTAGGAATTCCTTCCCTAATTACAAATTTCATTCACTTATGTCTTTGAAATATCATGTTAGTCAGTAAAATGTTTTGGGGCTTGAAATTGAAACAAAACTTTCGTTCAACGAAACTCTTCTATTTGGAATCATTTGCATTAGTACTTTATTCGGAAACGAGATATAGCGGGGTAATAGAGAGCTCCATAATAATAGCTATTAGTCGAATTTCACTACAAAGTCTAATATTTCTATATTTATCCCTTCAATAAATTCCTAAACAAATTCCATATTTTTTGCGTTTTAACTCTCACACTCTCTTCAAACGTAATACAATTTTATTCATCAATCAACAATTATCATACGCTTTCACATATTTAAATAATAATATTGCGAAATATTGTAAACGCCACACAAAAATAAAGAACTCATTGAGTTCAACTCATGGTAGACTTTGTGCAAAGATATCGGAGAAAAGACGAGAAGATCATGTTGGCAAAATATTGCTGGATGTTGAAACGTGAAGAAAAAAATGCATGTCATCGTGGGAAGAGTCGTCAGGCCAGGCACTTTTAACAATTTTAAAGAAAATGTACAAAACAATAAAAATCAGATTAAATAAAAAAACATCTTATAAAACATAAAATGTTCATTAAATTGAATTTCCTAAACAATTTTAATAATAAAGTCTTCTTAAACATTCAAAAGCTGAAAAAAAAAAAAAAAAAAAAAAAAAAAATTTTATAAAAATTAGACCGTTAGGTGTCCGAATGTGCACAAGTGATGTGACTAGAGATTCATAAAAATGAAGAAATGAAATAAATAGATGAATAAATAATATATAAAAAAAAAAAAAAAAAAAGGGGAAACGATAAGAAAGAATTAAAAAGTGAAAAAGAATAAGAACGATAAATAAAAGAAAAAAAAAATGTCTCAAACATACAAGTGTGAGAACAGATCATGTGAAGATGATGGAAAGAGAATGGGTGAATTGTTTTTGAAATGCTACAGATGCGAAATAAAATATTACCTGCAATGTATTTTGTTCGACGAAGAAGACGTTTTAGAATTGGTAAAAGCAATAAAATTGATACAACAGGACGAAAAAACCAAAGAATTTATAACAAACATAACAAGAGAAACAAGAGAAAAATATAACAAAATTATAAGTGAAGAAACATCATTCAAATACATATGCAAAAAATGTTTGGAAATAGAGAAAGAGACGAAAGAAACAATCAAAACACTGCAGAAAGAATTAAATAAAACCGAGAAAGAATTGAAAACAATCAAAAATAAGTTAGAGAATGAAACACAGAAAAACACGGAATTAAGAAAAAATATGGAAATAAAGATAAAATTAATCGAAGAAATGACAGAAAGAATGGATGAACCACAAATATTGACAGAAGAAGAAAGAGAAGAGAGGGAGAGGGACAGTAATGAAAATAAAATACAAGAAGAAAAGGAACAACGAATAAACACACTAATAGAGAAACAATTGGAAAAAGAAATGGAAAAGATGAAACAAACATGCAAAGAAACCATAGCAAGCGAATGTAAAAAAATGCAGGAGACAATGATAAAAAGAATAAATGATAAGATTATTACAACAAACACAGAAGGGGAAGTGGATGCAGGAGAAAGCAGTAAAGAGAATGAGAAAACAAGTAATAAGAAAGAACGACAACGAACAATAACAAGCATGTTTGCAGGCACACAAAAGAAAGTAACATTTAGTAGAGGAGAAACGAACGAAATAGAAAATAGAGAAGAAGAAGATGAAGAACAAAAAACACACAATATTAATTTTGATGTAAATTTAAAACCAGCACCAGAACGGAAACAATACAAAGAAAAAAAACAATATGAAATTTATGTAGCGAGGTTTGCGTACGGAACACAATGTGAAGACATAGAACAGCACATAATGAACAACACAAGAATAATCACAAATGAAGCATTTACAGTGGAAGAGATACACACTAAGAAACAAGTACAACCGAGCTACGTAGCGTTCAAAATAACGACGCTGAAGAAACACATATACGACGATATCATGAGCATTTGGTCTCCTCACTATGTAGCAAGAGAATATAAAAGACAAGAAATGAAACAATATGAAACACAGAGTACACAATACAACAAAAAGAATACGCAAAGACTAACATATTGGCATGACTCACGAAATATATTTAAAACAACACCGAATAGAACACCATACAATACACAAAGAAGAGAAAGGTCAATAAGAAACACAAACACACAAGCCAATAATGATTTCAGAACAACACCAAAGATGAATGAAATCAAAAACAATAACAATAACTACAACAGAACAATTAATGAAACACCAAAATGTAACCTATACACGGGACAAACTCAGCCACAATACATATATATACCATACCAACCACAAACAACACATTACCCACAGTACATCAACACAACACAACAATCAACATTACAAAATAGTAGTTTTTTAGGACAGCAAAACAGAACAAATGCAACAAATATACAGAACATGAAGTAAAAACAAAAAATGAAAAAAACAAAGATAGAAATGTGATAGGAAAATACTACAATATACAGGGACTAACGGGTAATATAGAACAATTAAAAATTATATCACAGATTAAAAACCCAAAACTAATATTAACCAGCGAAACACATCTAACAGAACAAATAACAAATCAAGAAGTAAATATAAACAATTACAATATAATTAGATGTGATTCCCACTCAAGACATACAGGGGGAGTGGCAATATATATAAAAAAGAATATAAAATATAAAATATTATCAAATGAAAATACAAACAAAAATATGTGGATAATATCTATAGAAATAATAGAGAATAATGAATTAAAGGGACAATACACAGTTCTTTATCACTCACCATCGAGTAGCGATGCAGACTTTTTAAAAATATTCAGCGAATGGATGGACAAAAACCACAATGAAAATAAACAACATGTAATATGCGGGGATTTTAATATAGATTTATCGCAGACATCCAACAAACAATTTTATAAAAATAAACTAATGAAAATAATAAATGAAAATGGAATGAAACAAAAAATCAAAGAATATACAAGAATCACAGAACGAACAAATACACTGATTGATTTATTGATAACAAATACAAATGATATAGAGGGAAAATTAGCTGACGAGGACAACATATCAGATCATTCAACGATAAATATAACGAAAGAAAAATATAAACATAATAATAAGATAGATACAGAACATAAAATAACTATACTAAAATATAAAAAGGAAGATCTACAAAACGATTTGAAAAATAAAGACTGGTCTTTTTGCGACAATAATAATGTAAGTAACTCGATAAAAGCAGAAAAATTAGGACAAATCAAGAGAGAAAGTATTGAAAAGTTTAAAAAAGAAATAAAAATAAGTGAGACAAACAACAACAAATGGTTTAACAGACAACTTAGAGAATTGAAAACGAATAAAATAAAAGCACACAAAAAAGCGAAACAAGAAAAAAATGAAGAGAATTGGAAAAATTACGCAAAAATAAGAAACGAATACAGCAAAATGATAAAAAAAGCAAGCAATAATTACACTAAAAATTCAATAAAACAATGTGAAGGGGATAGTAAAGCGATGTGGAGAAAAATAAAAGAATTGACAAAAGATAAACAAAGTGAAGTAAAGAGCATAGAAATAGATGGTAAAGAAATAACAAATGAAAGCGAAATAGCAGAAAATTTAAATACATATTTTATAGAAAGCATACAAGAACTAAACAGTAGTATAAAAGAAATGGAAGACCCTAAAAATAAAAGAACGGAACAAGACAAAAATCAAATTGAAAAATTCAAATTAAAAAAAATAACATATGAAGACATAGAACGTGTAACAAAAAACATAAAATCAAATAGTGACATAGAAATGATAAACAAAAAGGTAATTTTAGATGCAATGCCAATAATTGGCGATAAATTCGTAAATATAATTAACGATTCATTTGAAAAAGGAGAATTTCCCGAGACTTGGAAGACATCAACGATAAAACCAATATATAAAACAAGGAATTCAAAAAACAGAAAAGACATAAGACCAATAAATATGTTAATAACAAAAGAGAAAATAATCGAAAAATTAGCAGATGAACAACTACAAAAACACATAGATAGAAATAACATAATAACAGAAAAACAATCGGGATATAGAAAAATGCATTCATGTGAAACATCATTAAATATGGTCATACAAAAATGGAAAGAAGCAATAGATAAAGACAATACAATAATGTGCGTATTTATAGATTTCAGCAGAGCATTCGAAACAATAGACAGAAACATATTATTAGAAAAAATGAATGAAATAGGAATAGAAGACAACGAACTTAAATAAATTAAACATAAATCAATTATAAGGAAAAAAATATTTATTTATTGTAAAAATTGTAAAAACTAAAAATAGCGAAAAGCTAATAAAGATACTTATTATTATTATAATTCGACTAATAGCTATTATTATGGAGCTCTCTATTACCCCGCTATATCTCGTTTCCGAATAAAGTACTAATACAAATGATTCCAAATAGAAGAGTTTCGTTGAACGAAAGTTTTGTTTCAATTTCAAGCCCCAAAACATTTTACTGACTAACATGATATTTCAAAGACATAAGTGAATGAAATTTGTAATTAGGGAAGGAATTCCTAATATAAAACAGAAATATGGAAAACCTAAAATGTTAGTCATTACCAAAAGTTGGAATTTGCAATTAACTAGTCCTGTCAATTTGACGCAATCGAAATATTGTTTCAAAATTGGTATAAATATGAGACCATGAACAGACCAGATTCAATTCAATTGGAAGAATAAACTGAAGAAACGTTCTCGAATAAAGCAAAATGAAAGTTTTCCGACAAATTTTGGCAGTAGCTTTAGTGATTTTTGTGGTTGTCACATTGTGAGTATCAGAAAGATCTTTTAACGATATTTGAACATTTATTAACAATATATGAATTTGTATTTTTACAGATCGGCTGCATCAGGGTCAGTATTTCAAATTTTATAGATCATTCGATTTATGAATGAATATAGGATTTGTTTCAAATAAGATTGTGTTTTATTTTAATTTTCAAAGCCGTTCATCACGGAATCGGAATGATATGCAAAGATTATTCAGCTTAGATGCGGTTAATCAAGAAAGATTGAATGCTATATTAAACAAGTGTATGTATTATAATCACATCACTTTCGTTTTTCGTACAAACTAATAACCAAATAAATTGAAATTACACATTTTTCAGACGCACTAATCCCACAAGAGTTTCCGTAGAGTGAGTATTTAATTAAATGTTTCTTTTGGTGATTGAACAGAAATTCTGTTGCATGGCAATGCCTTTCGTCTTTCATTTGTTAATTAATTATTGTTATTGTTTTGATACTAGTTTCGGGCAAAAATAGTTATAACCATAGATCTCGCTCTGTATAACAAATTAAATTATTCTTAAATTCTCTTTTTTTGGAAAAATTTAGCGACGTGAATTATCTAACCACAGTGGTGCAACATTTTCAGAATCGGGTGTAAGTTCTTTGTAGATAATATAATTTGATTTTGTTGTCAATTTTTTTCAAACTATTTATTCCAATTCTAATGAACAGAGGACAATTATCAACAGCCTTGGGGTATGTTAAGATAAATATTAAATAATTTGTATATTTTTAATAATTGAATTCATTGTTCTATCTACAGAAATGTCAATCCGAATGATTTACAAAATACCCTTAATCAGCTGGCAAATCAAAATCAGAACCAAAATCAGAACCAAAATCAGAACCAAAATGGGAGAAGACGCTAAGAGAGAAATCCACTCAAATGAAATTGCATGATCACTTTGGTGCTTTTTTGTTTTTTCAATCCAACAATGAAACTTGTTAATTTGATTTTATCTCTTAATTTCTTATGCACACAATATGAAACATTCAATAAAATTCAATGAAAAATCGAAAAATTATTTTGCTACATATATATTACCACAAATCAACAAACGTTTGAGATTCCTTAAAAGTTAGAAATATTGTTGAAAAATATGAACATTGTGCAAATTTTGAGTGCTTAACCGTTGAATTCGGTTTGAGTGCTTCAAACCGTTCAAATTGTGATTGTTTTATTGAGTTTTTCGACATATTTTTTTTTCACTAAATCAAAAATCAATAAGTATCAATTCTAAGCGTGACATACAAAAATGTCAGGATATCGGCTTTCACAAAAGTAGTTCCTTCTATTCCGTGCCCCTCATTACTATAAGCTTTCAACAAAATAGGATTTCTTTGAAATAAATTGTATTTAACCGCATGTTGTAATTCAGCAGTAAATTTATACGAATGTAAAGGAACCACTCTCTGATCACTAGCGCCTGTAAGAATTAATGTTGATGGGTATTGATTCTCGCTGCTATTTGGCGAGTGAATGTTGTGCAAAGGTGAATATTAGGTAAAGATATTTAAAGTCGGTTCTCTTATCTGGATCTCCGTATTCGGTAGTCCATGTGGATCCAGACGTGAATTTATGAAAACGAATCATATCCATTGGACCAGCCAATGAGTAATCCATCATTTGAAAAACCATAAATGCCAAGTTTCTTATTGATTGTATATTGATTTTCAATTAAATATGAAGCAGCTGCTTGAAAATCATCAAAGCTATTTTGCTTGTTTTGCAATCGTCCAGCATTGTACCAATCCGCACCAAATTCACCACCACCACGTATCGAAGCTAAAGCCAAAATTCCATCGAATTCTTTTACAAAAAACAGAAATGCTGAATTGAACGATAAACTAATTGGAGTATTGAATCCACCATATGCATGCAGTAATGTTGGTTTCGGCTTTTATTCATTCTCTTTTGAATGATCAACATTGGAATCATTGTACCATCACGGCTTGGATAAGAAATTAGTTCAAATTTATAGTCTTCTCTATTACAACATCCCGTATTCCATTTCGATTGAGATTCCACCTTACAATCAAACATTCTATTGGCCATTTTTAATGAGAAAATATATACTTTAGTGATAACAATGATAACACACTGACAACCAAGATGCAACTAATTTTTTTCAGAGAAATATCATATGAATATATATTTATTGTAAATAACCGCCATCTATGGGGAAATTTCGTAGCGCGAATAATTTTTTTTTTTCTGAATAAATCATAAAATGTTCATTAAATTGAATTTCCTAAACAATTTTAATAATAAAGTCTTCTTAAACATTCAAAAAGCTGAAAATTGCTATTTTAGTAAAAAAAAGCTATAATTGTTCAATTGTTTATAAATTGAACAATTTTCATCAGAATTTCTTCATATAGTACTTAAAATTGAGAAAAAAAATTGAAAAATATCTTCTCTTCCCTGAGTAATAGGCTAAAATATGGCAAAGAATGGATGTTTTTCGCTAAAAAAATATTGTGACTCTTGACTTAAATTTGAGATTGTGGCGAAACTATAAGACAAAAATTGTTGCGGAATTTTATATACCTTTCCAATAAATACTCAATCATTGCTATATGATTATGCATTTTTGAGTTATCGACCATAATGTCGAGCTCATATCATGAAAAATTGGGTTTTTTAAAAAAACCGCCATTAAATACGAACGAAACCTTGAAATTTGTTGAAATATGATTTTTTCGACTTTTTTTCAACTACCCTTTCAGAAAAAATCATTGGTTCTGAAATGGCATGAAATTTTTCATTTTTTGTTGCATAGATTATTGTGTGATATTTGTTTCGTTTTGGTGCTTCGAAATGCAATTATTATGCATTTACTATAGGTCGGGTTGAATCCCTCGGATGATCCAAAATTGTACATTCCTCCTTCATTGAAAACAACAATGTTGACATGATACATTATAGATATGGCTTTTAATGTCTCACTACCGCCACGACAAGTAGACTGTGATAAAACAGATTTTAAAAATTGTTTACATTCGAGCGACAAATCACAATTTCTCAAAAATGATTTCTCACAATTCCGGCTATCTAAATATTCATAAAAACGCCCACGAAGCTCATGCTCGAAATCCATATAATTGTTTTCAATGTGCTGAATTACATTTCGTCGTAGCACTGCTGCAGATGATAATGCTTCATTTGAATCGATTTTGTGATATTGCAACTGATGAATAATGGAGTAAAATAAACATGATCCGTCTCCTTTATCTCTGCACACATCCATTTTAGCGGAAACACATTCATTTAACTTAAATGGAATTGTTTCAACCAATTCCGCATTAATACGCACAATTTTATTCATCTTCTGTAACTGTACTGTCAGCTGTGTAAACAATAATTCTTCGTAGTACGAACACATTGATGGCATAGGATCTTGAACGATGGAAACATTCTGGTCAACATTGTATTTTTCTTCGAGTGGGTGGAATTGTTTGGATCTTTTTGAATGGATATTAATTATGTGCTTTTTTACATTGGAAATTACCCAAAATGTTGACGCAAAATGTACAGCTAAACATTTTCTCTTGCTACAAATGGCGCATTCAACGGTACCAGTAATAATATTTTCATTTATATTTACTTGAACCATGTCTTTGGTTAGAATATTCGAACCAAGGTTTTGATTTGCATTGAAGAGTTTTTTCGATTTAACGTATAACTGATTTTTCAAATTGTCCACATCTAATGGTGTCGATCGAGTAAATTTTTTCGCATGTGAAATATGCAAATTGCTTCTAAAAAATGTTCCTTTTGGAATTTTTATAACATTTTCCCATTTAAATTGTATTTTATCGTGATGAATTCAAATTCATTGGGATTGTCAGCAAATGCGCCGAAATATTGAATTTTTTGTTCATTTGTAAGTTCTCCATTTGATGACACTTGCTGTAACATTTTTGTTTTGACATATTCTTGAATTCTATCGATATCAGTTTCAGTAATATTTTTAAAAGTGATGGCGTTCCGGAAGCCCGAACAGCTAAAAATCAAGCACATAATAAAGTGTTAAAGAAAAACTATATATAAAAACTCGACAATATAAAAATTATAAAATTACTGGAAAATATTTTTCAGATGATTGGTAACTTTTTGTTTCAATTCACATTCTAATTTAATCCAAAAATAGTATTCCTCTTTTGTTATTTCCATTTTCAAATTGTGTACTATTTAAGCAATATCAACTTTCTGTCTAAAATTAAAATACATTTTCGATTAATATAGGAACAAAAGCCTAGAGACAACAGCTGGAATTTAAATGATAATTTTATGTCTAAAAGAAATTAGATACTTGCGTTCGTTCGATTGTTCGATAATTTTTTAAATACACTAAAAATCTCTCGCACAAAATGAAATTTGATATTTATGTGTTTTGTCTTTGCGCTGAAATTTCCGTTGTTTAACATATCTCTAGCTGCCTTATTATCACAAAACACCTCAATTGGTTCATCAATTCCGGTTATTTCTTTTCCCAATTGTTTGAGCCAAAGCGACTCTTGACACGCTGCTGCTAAAGCCATGTATTCAGCTTCGGCTGTACTTAGAGCAACTACTGTTTGTTTTTTACTTTTCCATGAGATTGCTGCCCCTTGCCACACAGTGACATAACCACTACACGATTTGTAGTCGCAAAAATTTGACGCCCAATCTGCATCTGAATAACAACATAAATCAGGATGCTTACCGGTTTTCGAATATGTGAGTTTGGCGTTCAAAGTTCCGCGCAAATAACGAAGTATGCGCTTTACCGCTGTCCAATGAGCAATTCCTGGATTCTGATTGAATTGACTCACAACAGCTATGCTGAAAGAAATATCCGGTCGAGTGCATTGTTGCAAATATAACACACTTCCCACTGCTTCCTGGTAAGGAACGTTTGACATTCTTTGAATTTCGTCTTCAGTTGATGGTGACATTTCTTTTGATAGTCGTTGATTTGGATCTTTTGGTAATTTCACTGGATCACAATCAAACATTTTAAATCGGCGCAAAATTGCCTCGGTGTATTTACGTTGATCCAATTTAATTACACCATTCCGATAATCGTAGTCGATATGAATGCCCAACACATTCGACGCTGTGCCCAAATCTTTCATTTTGAAATTCTTTGTTAAAGTTGATTTTAATTGATCTTTCCATGCATTATTGTTGTAGAAAATCAATAAATCATCCACATACACGGCTACGATTACCATCGATTCGCCCGACCGACGAACATAAATACATGAATCACTTTTACATCTAATAAATCCTGCCTTTATCAATACTTCATTCAATTTGATGTTCCAATTACGACTGGCTTGCTTCAATCCATAAAGCGATTTCAACAATTTGCAAACCCGTCCGCTGCCATCATTATAAAATTCCGGTTGTTTCATATAAATTGCCTCTTTTACTTCACCATGAAGGAAAGCAGTCACTACATCCATTTGTTCGATTTTTAACTGATGTTTTACAGCCATTGCCATCAACATACGAATTGAAGAAAAACGAACAACGGGTGAATATGTATCTAAGTAGTCGATACCTTCTCGTTGGCTGCAACCTTTTGCGACTAATCGCGCTTTGTGACGAACTATTTTCGATGCATCATTGGTTTTCAATTTGAAAACCCACTTGTTGTTGATACATTTCATACCGGTTGGTAGTTGCACCAATTCCCAAGTTTGATTACTCATCAACGAGTCGTATTCTTCGTCCATAGCTGCTTTCCATTGGCAACTATCATTTGCGTTCATCGCTTCCTTCACAGTAACCGGTTCATTGTTGATTGCCGTGCTTTCATAAACAGCAAAAGCTAAATTTCCAGCTTGAAACCGATCCGGCTGTCTTGTGTCTCGTGTTGACCGACGCAATTCTATTTCTTCGCCATTTTCATCAATAATTTCGCTCGGTTCATAGAAACTTTCATCATTGATCGACTCAGTAGACACATTATGAACTTTGTTGGAACCTTGTTCAACGCTTGATGGAGTATCAGCGTTGTCAGTATTGTTCTGGCCATACTGAACGCCATTTAAATTCGAAGTAATTTGATCAGATTCACTGTCAGATGTAATGGGCTCACCAATTTCAACACCTACATTAGATTCAAGAAAATTTTCGTTTTTATCAATATTTGAAATAATATTACCGGATTCTATGAACTGTGTATCTCTGCTAATTACAACTTCGTTGCTTTTTCGATCCATAAGTCTATAACCCTTTTGATCTTCACTATAGCCAACGAACATCAATTCTTTCGATTTAGCATCCAGTTTCTTCCGTCTTTCATCCGGTATTTTTGCCATTGCAATTGATCCAAAAACACGAAAATGACTGATATCAGGCTTCTTACCAGTCCAAATTTCTATCGGAGTCCTGTCTTTCAATACAGTTGTGGTTGTGTGGTTTTTTATGTAACAAGCAGTCATCACTGCTTCTGCCCAGTATCGTTTTGGCAAGTTTCCATCTTGTAACATGCACCGCGCTTTTTCAGATAATGTACGAATAGTTCTCTCGGCCAATCCATTTTGTTGTGGAGTGTATGGCACCGATGTTTGGTGTCGAATACCATGACGATCGAAATAAATACCGGACCTTTTATTACAAAATTCCAAACCATTGTCGCTTCGAAAAATCTTGATTCGTTTATTAGTCTGGTTTTCGACCAATCGTTTAAATGAACATATTCTATCAAACGCTTCATTCTTGTGCTTCAGCAAGTAAACAAATGTCCGTCTACTAAAATCATCTACAAGCACAAGAAAATATTTGTTACCACCAATAGACTTGGTATCCATACTTGCCAAATCAGCATGAACTACTTCAAGTAATTCCTTTGCTCTCGAGCCATTGACACCAAATGGTTTGCGTGACTGTTTGCCCTTACAACATGCAACACATGCATCGTTGTTTTTAACATCGACAAACGAGACTCCGTTCACTGCACCATTTTTCATTTTTCTTAAATCCGTATGATTTAAATGTGCCAATCTACGATGCCAAATTTCCATCGACTCAGTTGTTCTCATTGCTGCAAAAGCCGTACCACTTGACCCAATTAAGCGATACAATCCATTGACTAAATCTGCCTTTGCTAGAACATTTCCTTCTGAATCGCTAACCACACAACCTGTTGATGAAAAAGAAACAATTTTTCCCTTTTTAGTAAGTTCACTCACCGAGAGTAGATTTGTCGTCAGCTCAGGTACACACAGTACATCATGAATAAGTATATCATTCCGGCTCCCATCGACATCTGCACTAAAATTAACTGTTCCATTGCATTCGACTTTCATCAACTCGTTGTTAGCTGCTCGTATCGGCTCGATTCCATATTTCTTCGTTTCATTCATCCAGTTTCTGTTCATGGTCATGTGCCTCGTTGCACCAGAATCTACAAACCAATCATTTGTATTAAACCTACCACTCAGAAACACAGCACTAAAAGCCGATTGACTTTTATCCTTCTCGTTGCTTCTTTTGTTGTTGCTATTTGGTTTTTTGCTATCCGAACCGTTAGATCTTTGAGGACATTGATTTGATTTATGACCCTTGGTTTTACATGAATAGCAAATTATTGACGATTTTCCTCGAAATTGTCCACGTTTCTTAGCAAAAAACGCTTTTTCATTTGATATAGAAGATCCGGATTCTTGTAAAAGTTTGGTTTTCACCGCATCACTTGACAATTTCATCGTACAATTTTCCATAGCCATGATCATCGGTTGATAATCATCATTCAATCCACTCAACAAAAATATTGCAAGCCATTCATCATTGACCTCAAAACCAATTTCTGAAATCTTTTGTGCTGTACTAATTATTTCGCTTACATACATTTCCATCGATTCACAATCGTCTAATTTTGTGTTAACGATTTTACGCATCAAAGTCACCTTACGAACGGCACCTGAGTCCTCAAAAGTTGTTTTCAAATTATCCCAAACTTCTTTCGCTGTTGTGGCTGATTTTACATGTACATAATTTGATTTGGAAATGTAAACCGAATATTATATTGAGCAATACGAATTGTGAACGAAACACAATTGAACGTCTAAACTGTATTGACAGCTACACACTATGTTTTAATAAAGACAATCACTCTATCCGTTGTTCTCAAACATAACACACGTTGTTGACTTTATTTGTTCTTAATAAGATTGAGCAATTCCACAGGATTTTATATTTACAGTATCAATTAACTTCTTTTAGGTTATGGGCCCTCCGTAGCTCTTTTTTTATTAAAAGTAAAGTTCAATTAATGTACAATCAAATCAGTGTGAATTTTTTTTTCTAAATATAAAAATTTCACCACATGTTGAAAATCGGCGATCCAACAAGCAAATCAGAGAAAGTGAACGAGAGCAGTGCAAGTGTCGACGAAAAAGAGTCAAGTGACGATTCATCAGAAGAATCAATTGTAAATTCGTACAAAATGACCACGCAAATTCCGTTCAGTCGTCTCAAAGGTCGTGAAAATTACTCAGAATGGAAAGTTGGTGCCAAAGCACACATGATTATAAAAGGTTATTGGAAATTTTGCACAACAAAGATAGATGTCGAAAAAGCATCGGAGAAAGAAAAAGAAAAGGATCAAAGAGCAGTTGGTGAATTAACGTTATTGCTTGAACCGTGCAATTACACGCATGTTGAATCAGCCGAAACTGCGTATGATGTTTGGAAAAATATAGCATCAGCCAGGGATTGAAATTTCGGGATCCTCTACCCGATTCGGGATCCTCTTAATGACAAAATGCTGCTCTAAACTCAAATCGGGATGTAAAGTATTTTTACAAACGTTGCTCCAAATTACGTTTATATATTCAATGTATTATTATTGTATATGTTGCGGCAATAGCATAGCGTATTATATGAATACATTTTATGCGGTCACTGTAAATAACTGTTTTTATATATACGAGAAATGTATTACACTGCTTCTGTTTTTTACATAATACATAGTGTGTTCAAATAAACAACAATGGTATTGTTTACGAAAATAATGTAAATCAACAGAGCTGTGAAAGCAAAGGATACTTGATCTCTCAGTTTCACTTGTTTAATGTATGTGAATTTAAGACCACGAGACGGCATTTATTACGGTGACCGACAACAGTCAGATCAGATGTTTGTTCGTTTTAAGTTTGTTTCAAATGTCATTGCAATAAATAATCATACTTTGTCGTTATGAAAAATAAAAATGAGTAAGAGAAAAGGAATACAAGATTATTTTGCCGCAAGTAAGTTTGTATTAATGGATTTAAAGTGAAATAAAAAAACACTGTTTGTTTTGACTTATGTGAATTTTTTGAAATCGAATTAGGTTGCAAACAAAACAAAATTGGCACCGAAGATTTTAATGAGCCCCATATTTCAATCGAAACAATTGACGCACATAATCGAGATAATATCGAACTATCAAATGAAGAAAAAAATGAAAAGTCTGTTGAAGTATTGAACAGAAAATCACAAAATTATATTGAAGAAAGCAGTGTCAATACCAAAGTCATATATAAAAAAGAGTACGCTGAATGTATTGAAGAATTTCATGTGATACAAAATAAAGTAAAACAAAAATGTGTGCGCTGTAAAACATGCATGGCCTACCCAAACATTGTTAAAATGAACAGTGACAATAAAAAACCCGCTCCAATTACAACTGATTCAGGTATAAGGTATCGACTTGCTTACGTTGAAGAACATTTTGAATCAAAATATCACAAGGCATGTCGAATGGCAATTAGTGTTCCAAATAGGACTCCAACGTCTATCGGTTTTCATTTCGAAAAGGCACACAGTGAAATGATTTCTCATTTGAAAAAACTTTTATTCGATGTTTTTGTTGATGCAAAGAAACTCACAAATGCTGCATTCAATTGGCCATCACGTTTTGTTGGTGCTGAAGCGGGGCGAATGTTTGACGTTGATGATATCAGGGCACCAACGATTTCTCCTTCAATGAACTTGCAATATGTAAATCCAAATACGCATTTGTGGTTGCTGGACGCAATTGTAGATTCTGATAAGGATAATTTTTGCAACAAAATCCAAACAGCTATCGCTATTTCCATTCGAATCGATGGGTCAATTGATAGAGCACAAATTGACAAAATCTACATCATGCTAAAATTAATAAATACTGACGGGGAAATAGAATTAATTTTCCTTGGAATTGGTCAACAAACATCACGCGGAGTAGTTGGTTTGTTTGAAGCATGTAAGCAAGGCATTATAGCGAATATCGGTGAAGATTTGTATTTGATCGTGATGACAAATATTACATCAATTTGTACGGACGGGACAAATTTGAATTCAGGGGAAAAAGGTGGATCATGGACTGTATTCGAAAATGAAATCCGAAAACTCGGCTCTGCAAAACCGTTCATAAAAATTTGGTGTTCTGCTCATCGAATGGAGCTCGTATGGGGTGATGTATGTAAAACACATAAAATATTAGAAAAAACATTGCATGAAGTGAGCTCTATATCGTCTTATTTTCATTAATCTGGTTTAAGATCGTGCGCTTTGAAAAAAATCAGTGAAGAAAATGGTGTGCAATTGGTTTCGCTTCCCAAATTATTCCAAATACGATGGACAGAATTTAGTTCAACAATATTGAACAATATATTACGGTCTTGGCAATCTTTAATGTTTTATTTTGATGCGAATAAATCCAGTGATACAACGGCAAGCGGTTATTTGAAATTTCTATCCAAAATTAATAATCTCCATGTCATTACATTTTTGGCGGACCTGTTGAACATTTATTCGCGCTATCACAAGAAAATACAAAGCGACGTTTAACCATTGTTACTTTATGGAGAGTATTCATTCCGTTAAAAATGCACTTTTAAATTTGCAACAAAAACCTCTTCTTGGTGGCTGGGAAGAAACGCTGAATAAAGATTTCGAACAAGTTGATGGCAAAATCAGCTTAAAAAAATTCGAGTTGATTGATAGCGAAGGAAGGAGACAGAAGAAGATCGATTTTAAAAGTTTAAGAGGCTCCATTATTGATACACTCATCGAACGTCTTTCTAACGATTTGATAGTGATGAAAAGCTTGTTAAAGTGATTGATCCATTCATGAAATTAAATAAAAATGCCGATTTACGTAAAGTGCATGAAACGTTTGCCATTGATTTGGACCCAACTGCATTACAATTGCAATATGACGAGCTAATCCACAAGCAGTTGAATTCATGTGAAGTCAATGAAATCATAAAACATTTAGCAAAAAATCCAACTACCAAAATCAATTACATGGAGTTAATAACGACAATGAGTCGTATCCAAGTATGTACGCCACATTCGTCAGATGTGGAGCGCTGTATCAGTGCCGATAATCGTATGAAAACCGCAAGCAGAAACCGAATTTCGATTGATACTGAAGTCAAAAATTTTATGTACATTTCAATATGCCAACACTCGAACATTGGAATCCCAGACCAGCGATAAAAACATGGATGAATAAAAAACAGCGGAAGAATTTTTCAAATGTCATTGAAAGGAAGACAAAACAAGCTATATATTTCAAAGGTATATTTGAAGCGGCACACACGACCACACATGATAATCCTGATGAGGAAGATAATTGTTCAAAATTTTTTAGTACTGATGAAATGCTCTAAATTAATGCACACAAATTCACTTAATAAAAAATATGATTGAAAATTATGGGTTATATTTTTTGGCGTTCATTTTGATTTTTAGCATTTCGGGATGTTCTTAAAATTTGAAATTTCAATCACTGGCATCAGCGTTTGATGATACGGGTGCAGGTCGAAAATTGGCATTACTGCAACAATTTGTATCGCTCAAACAAAAAGAATGCAGCTCAATGGAAGAATATGTGAATAAAATGAGTGCATTATGGTCGAAAGTAAAAACGCATTTTAAAATCGACGAAGAAGTAGCGGGTTTTTTGATGTTAGTAGGATTACCTACAGAATATAAGCCGATGATTTTGGCGGTAGAGAATTCCGGAACAAAAATCACAGTTGATTACGTGAAAAATTTACTGTTACAAGGGCTCACGTTGGACAACGAAACAAACGAATCGATTGAATCAGCACTTATTGCGAGAAACAAATTTAAGAATAATAGCAAAAGTAAAAACAATAGAAAGTGTTTCGGATGTGGTTCAATGCAACATTTTGTGAAAAATTGCAGCGTGGCGAAAGAAAAAAAGAAAGAGAAAAATGGAAACGGTAAAAATGAAAAAATGCTATATTCATCGTTCATGGTACAGTCAACTGAATTGCCGTCGGACTGGTACATTGATAGTGGTTGTACAGCGCACATGTCTAAAGACAAATCGATTATAATGAACAAAATGGAACCAACTCAAAAGGAGGTTATTGTTGCTAACAAAGAAAAAATAAAAATCGATTGTGTCGGAACAGTTAAACAATGTGTGCTAAATAACGGTGAATCAAGAAACATTAAAATAGATAAAGTTCATTTTGTGCCGAACATTTGTGCAAATTTATTGTCAGTCAGCCAAATGGTTAAAAAAAATTATGCAGTTTTATTCACAAAGAACGGTTGTGAGATATATGATAGCGATTGGAGTGTGATAGCAACAGCAAGTTTAGTGAACGACTTGTTTAAATTGGATGTTATTCATGATGTACAATCATTTATCGTGAGAGAGCCGAATGTGACAATAAAACCAAAAGAAAATTTAATTTTGTGGCATCGTCGATTGGGTCACGCAAGTTTTGATTATATGAAATTTTTGAAAGATAAATTGAATGATTTTTCAATACCAAAGAACAGTATTTGCGACACGTGTATAAGGGGCAAGCAAACGCGTATCCCGTTCAACAACAAAGGGAATCGTGCAAAACAGTTACTCGAGATAATACACAGTGATGTCAGCGGTCCGATACCAGCAAAATCGTTCAGTGGTTGTCGTTTCTTCGTTACATTTATCGACGATTTTTCAAGAAAAGTTTTCATTTATATAATCAGAAATAAAAGTGACGTTTATGATTGTTTCGTTAAATTTAAACAAATGGCAGAAACACAAACAGAGAAAAAAATAAAAATTTTTCGAACGGATAACGGTACAGAATTTTGTAATCAACGAATGGATAAATTAATGGAAAACAATGGAATTATTCATCAAAGAACGGCAGCATACAGTCCACAGCAGAATGGTTTAGCGGAGCGAATGAACCGGACAATAATGGAAAAAGTTCGCTGTTTATTGATTGATTCTGGTTTGCCTGATGTTTTTTGGGCTGAGGCAGCGACGACTGCATCGTATTTAATCAATCGAATTCCATGCAAAGGAACGGGTGATAAATCACCGGAAGAAATTTGGACGAATAGAAAGCCAGATTTGTCAATGCTTAAAATTTTTGGTTGTAGAGCATTCGCACAAGTGCCAAAAGAAAAACGTGGAAAATTGAACGACAAATCAATTGAATGCATTTTTATTGGGTATGCAACAGAAGCCAAAGCATACAAATTATACAACGAAAAAACAAAAAAGGTGGTAATAAGCAGAGACGTTGTATTTGTGGAATTAAATAATTCCGAAAAGGTAAAACATTTTGAAATAAATAAGAATAATCAATTTTGTTTGGAATATTTCGACAAGGATGAAATTTGTGAATCAGAGGAGGGAGATTCGATAGTAGATTTGCAAAATCAGTCGATGGTTGATCCACAAATTGGTGATCAGCCGGTTATTGAAGATGAATTGAATGATTTACCAAATGAAAGTGAATTGTCTATAAATGGCGACAATTCAGAAATTGATGCAACTCTAATTCAACAAAACGTAGCGGTTGATGCATCACTGGACGAAGATCATTTCAGTTCAGCGAATGAAAGCGAATGGGAGCCGAATAATACTATTGAAAACCGCATGTTGATTGAAAACATCGGTACGCGACCAAAATCAAGTAGAAATTTGGGAAAACCAAAACCGAATTACAATGTTTTTGCGTTTGCATTCAATGTAAGTGATCCATCAACGTATAGGCAAGCAACATCGAGTGATGAAGCTGATTCATGGAAAAATGCCATGAAAGAAGAATTTGATTCATTAATCAAGAATCGCACGTGGAATTTAGTTGAATTGCCAAAAGGTAAATCACCAATCAAATGCAAATGGGTATTTAAAACAAAGAAAAATACACATGGCGATGTCATTCGACATAAAGCAAGACTAGTAGCAAAAGGTTATACGCAAATTGAAGGAGTCGACTATCATGAAACGTTCTCACCTGTCGTGCGTTTCACTACAATCCGTTTCTTGTTGGCAGTGGCAGCTAAATTCGATTTAAATATCCGTCAACTTGATGTAGTGACAGCGTTTCTTCACGGCAAACTTGAAGAAGAAATATATATGACACAGCCAGAGGGGTTCAGCGATGGAACCAATCGATATTGTAAACTGGTAAAATCGATTTATGGACTCAAACAATCGAGTCATGTTTGGAACACCGAATTGAACGATAAATTGTTGAGTTTTGGACTAAAACGTTCGTCAATCGATCAATGCGTATATTATTTCATCGATGGAGAACGAATTCTCATCGTAGCCATCTATGTTGATGACATTCTTATATTCAGCAATGACAGTAGATTGGAAAATAGTTTAACACAGCAGCTATTTAAACATTTTAAAATGAAGGACATGGGAGAGGTTTCTTCAGTGCTTGGAATACGTATTACACGCAATAGAAAAACAGGTACGGTGACTTTCGATCAAACACAATACATAAAAGATATTTTGTCTCGTTTCAACATGAGTGACTGTAAGCCAACAAGTACACCCATGGATGTGGGTCAAAAGTTATCAGCAAAGATGTGTCCAAGTACTAAGGCTGAGGAGGAGGAGATGAAGAATGTGCCATATCGACAATTGGTTGGCGCATTGCAATTTTGCGCTCAAATTTCAAGACCGGACATTTGCTACGCTATAAATGTCTTGAGTCGTTACAATTGCAATCCAGGCAAAATACATTGGATTGCAGCAAAACGTGTTTTGCGCTATTTAAAAGGCACGCTAAACAAAAGCATCACATACAGTAAATCACCGAAACAAATTCAAGGTTTTTGTGATGCAGATTGGGCGAGCGATGAAGACGAACGTCGATCAACTACTGGTTATTTGTTCACCATGCAAAATGGAGCTATTTCATGGTGTACAAAACGACAAAAAACGATCGCAATTTCTACGACTGAAGCTGAATTTATGTCTATGACTGCCGCAATACAAGAATCTATTTGGTTGAAGGGGCTTGAAAGGGAGATTTTCACAAATGCACCAAAATCAACTGATCTATATTGTGACAATCAAGGTGCAATCAAGTTTGCAACAAATAACACATACTCAGCACGAACAAAACATGTCGACGTCAAATTAAAATTCACACACGAAAAGGTGAAGACAAAAGAAATTAACTTAATTTATTTACCGACAAATGAAATGCCAGCAGACATTTTAACTAAGCCAACAACAGGTCGTAAAATTGAAATGTTTTCAAAAATTATTGGATGTAATTAAAATTATTAATTGTATAATTTTTTGATTGATTTATGTTAGAATTTAATTGTATAAATTAGGAAAGAAAACAAATTCAATTTGGGAGAGTATTGGAAATGTAAACCGAATATTATATTGAGCAATACGAATTGTGAACGAAACACAATTGAACGTCTAAACTGTATTGACAGCTACACACTATGTTTTAATAAAGACAATCACTCTATCCGTTGTTCTCAAACATAACACACGTTGTTGACTTTATTTGTTCTTAATAAGATTGAGCAATTCCACAGGATTTTATATTTACAGTATCAATTAACTTCTTTTAGTCTAAACTCAAAATCAACGCTGCCTTTGCTTTAGCATTTTTCTTTGTATCAGTTTCAGTTCCGGTTAAACAATTTGATAAATCTTCCAATGCCAAATAATTCTCAATAGAAAATTTCCAACTGGAATAATTTTCACGTCCTTTCAACTTTTCGATTGTTGATAAAATTGATGTTGACATATTATCCGGTTTTTTCTCAATTGCTTGCGTGATTTTATTGTCGTAGACTTGATTGGTGAATCGGTTTGTGACTTTCCCATAAATGTGCGTGTTGAAATGTTAGGTTAAAACTAACCTCAAAATCGATATTTCAGAAAAACGAAAAATAATTATGAAAAACGAAGAAATATCTAAAAATACCTCTTCTAAATTACGTAAGAATAAATAAATTAATTAATTAAGGGTGTCTGGGCCCATAACCTATTATTTTAATTAATGATGATTTCAGATTTTATCATTGAATAAATAAAACACTGGAAGTCTTACGTCTTAATCGGTTGAGATTTAATTTAGAAGAGAAAGAAAAATATAATGTGACAGTAAATATTTGACATTTACATATTGTGCATCATTCACATTGCAGTACTGTCTTACTATGCTGTAATGGTTTACATTATAAATAAATTCCGGTCATTTATCGTTTACATTATTATTTACAACACTAACAAATACGAATGATTTCACAAATAGTGTGCATATTATTATTAAAAGATGGAATTTATAAGAAATTGGAAGGATAAATATAGAACTTATTACGGATAGCTTTTTACTACCCCACTATATTTCGTTTCCTAATAAAGTGCTAGTACAAATGATTCCAAAAAGAAGAGTTTCGTTGAACGAAAGTTTTGTTTTATTTTCAAACCTCAAGACAATTGTATACAAGAGAATGTTGAGCGTAAAAAACAAATACATGTTTATTTCGAGTTAAAATGAAATAACTCTACTTATTTCTTTTTCGCTCTCAATAAAATTGTCTTTTTTCGTCATGCCAAACATTCATAGGATAGTGTTTCATGGGCATTTTTTCGAACGATCACAAATTTGAGTTCAAATCAACTGACTGGTCTACTTCCATAATGAAATATATAGTCTCCACTCATTCAATCGTTGAATGAGTAGAAATCGAGTATGGGGATCAAAATGTTCTCGATCTTTCGTCTAAAAACATTGCCAAACTGAATCATTCAAATTAGATGCAATTACAATGCAACGCATCTTTTAACAGATATTTGAGATATTGTTGCTATAATTCAATAATTCATTTTACACAGCGAACATTTGAAATGAAAAATCATGTATGTTTATTTTTTTTATGGAATGGCTATTGCTGGTACATTTTATAAAAAATTGCAGATCGAACAAACAGTTCCAAAGATTGCACCATCAAGCAAAGACATTTGATATCGTTGATATTTATCATCATATTTGACAAAAATGAGTAGAACTTGTGGTAATTTTTTGGTTTTTTTCTCCTAAAATTGAAAAATTATTTATCTTTTTTCAATTCTCAAGAATATGTTGCCAAATAATATCGGATACAAATGTTAGTATAGAATAATTCTTATTCATATGTAAAGAGCATCCTCGTAAAACGTTAAAAAAAAATTCAAACACATAAATCTTATGTTACAAAACAGCGAGTTGAACGCGGACTGGAAAGAATAACAAGAGAAAAACAGAAAATTATACCGGCTAAATTTTTTCACCCTCAAATGATATGCAAGCGCTTGGATATTATAAAAATGAGTTGGGATATGCTAACAAAATGGATATTAATCGTCAAAAACAGATTTATGATGCATATAATGGTCAAATGAATTATTTATCCGCGCTCATGTTACCGTTAAACGGTTATCAGCATGGTTACAAGTTAAAACAAAAAAGGTACATCATATCCATTAATGCCTATCACGAGCATTGCGCCTAAGACAAATTACTCATAAGTGGCGCCACTAACAATTGCATTATATTTCGTATAATGTTTGTTTTTATAAGAGGTGGGAATTTGAACTTTCAAATTATAACAACAAATTGTACAGTAAGGCGCACCAGTCGGCCTATCAAAAGAAATGACGACGTAAAAATGTCTAAAAATAATGATAAGAAAACTGTAGTTCTAAAATTTGATCTCGAAAAAGCACTTGACACGTCATACCTGATCAGATCAGTTCAATTGCTTATTATAGTCGCCAACTGTGGTGCGAAAATGTAGTTTCCAGAGGCGGCCAAGAAGTCGGCTAATGCCTTTTGAAACACATGAAAAATAATGTCCAATCGAATACTACCAAAGTTATTTTGTATTAAGATGTCCGCCACAAGAGGACAGAATAAAAACATAAAAGTCTGTATGCTCTCAAAAAAGTATTTGCATGATTTGACACCCGACGATGCACTTGAATCAATCGAACAGAAGTTTTTTGTGTAAGGACATAGTTATAATAGTTGTGACCCGCGCATTCTAGTTGATAGAGAAGCAAAGAAAATATTCGAATGATATATTTACACCTAATGATTGGATAAATTGAATGAAGATTTCAAAAAGAAAAGCGAGCCTAAATTCAGTGTTATTTCAATGGAAAAAAAACGACTTCATTTCATCGGCTGATCTCGAATCCGTAATTACAAATTGAAAAATTGGTACAAAAAGATTTAAAATAAATTGGTTACAAATAAAAGCAATAAAATATCGCCGTGATAAGCATTTTTAATTTAGTATCATTTCCACTGATAATAAATCACATGTAGTGAATATTGAGAAGAAAGGTCACAATGACGAGTCTTTAAAGATGTGTAAACTGCCTAATCTCAACCCAAATGGAAGAGCAATTACAAAGAAAATATATAAAGATCTGGCGAATGCGCATATGGACATTTGCACAGTATTATCGAATGTTTACGAATTTATCAATGAAGCAAATGCATTCGTAAACATTCTTACAAAGTTTGTTCAAGTAATAAGAAAATTGATTTTCACAAATAGAGCTAAGTTATTGAATTGTTCTCTTTTTTTGTTCTTGTTCATTCTTCAAACTTTTTACTATTGAATATAGAAACCGATTTTTAAATTTTTTCATGTGTTTTGTGAATATGTTCTTGACAATTTAGAAGAACAAATTATCTCAATTTAATTTCATGTTAAAAAACAAACTTACTCGATTTGTCTTCAAAATTTAATGATTATTTTGAAATGATAGCAGATTTATCTGATACAAGAGTAAAACTCTTAAAATTGCATGCGTTTGGGTGGATCGATTATGAAAATCACATTAAACTTTGCATGGACAAATCAAGATCGATAAATTATGTTTAAATAAACAACTTTTGTTAGGGCCGGAACATTCGGATATACCGCCGGGAATCGACCCACCGTATGGCTGCGGTCGATTTTAATTTTGAAAACACATACGAAGTAAGGAAGTATCCTCAATAAATTATTCCGAACGATTTTCAAAAATATCCAAAATGAGAAATACATTTCAGTCCAGAACAAAGACTTCTCAATTTTATAAAATCGATCGAATAACACACTTTTCTTATGTTTTTTTTTAATATTTGGCATCCACTTGCATTTAAATTACATTGTTAGGGCGTTCTTTCACATAATTTCTGTAAAACAATGTAATTTAAATGCGAGTGGCACCTCGCCACGTAAAAAAATGATGCACAAATTTTACGAACACCTTTTGTTCGCTTGAATGTAGTCTCAAAATGAGTGGGACACATGTTATAAATACAATTTTGAATCCATTATAATAAGCGAACAAGTTTAAATTTTGAATTTCCGAGAAATTTTAAATAATTTTTGCTCGGCCCAAAATTGAAGAGCAAAAAAGCACAAAAAAAGCAATTTGATTTATTATCAATGTTCATGTGGAGCCAAAAGAAAACAAGCTGAAAACAATGAAAACGCATAATAATTTGGTTACATTTTATTTTTAAATATTTTTTCTTTATTGAATCATTTTCACTATTCTGTGCATTATTCTAAATCGTGCAATAAAATTTATTGATTAACTGAACGTAGCAGTTATAATTGACCTAACTCTGAATGTTTTGCAAGGATACTTAACTATTCATACCAGTGAAAACAAAGAAAAAAGCAATTAACTGACTCTTCGCAATTTAGTTCTGGTTGTTTTTTATGTTTTCTTTGTTTTCGTTGTCTTCATTGTCTACGTTGCTCTCCTTATCTTGAGCTTTCAACAACAATTTCTCTTTTTCTTCGCGTTGCCGCCATTTTGTTCTCATCAGCACATGCGGTTGTAATTGCGCTTCTAACCCTGGTTGGCGTTGGTATAAATTTATTATATTGTATTAAATCTAAAAATTTTTGAAAGAAGTAATTACAAAAAATCTATGAATTTAACAGGGAGAAATTTGAAGAAATATAAAATTTATAATCATTACTTTTTTCATTTACTTTCGGTATTTTCATTATGAAATCTAAACAATTGCAAAATGTTGTAAATATCTCGTTTACTGAAAATATATGTTAAATTAAAGCATATTTTTGTGAAGTTTCAGTTATATTGGTTGTGTTTTAAGTAATTTTTGAAATGTATGAAAAAAAGTACGATTATGGTCGTTTCAGCTCATTCAGAAACAAACAAATTAATTGGGACAAATGATTCTATTGTTTTATGGATTTCGATGTTAAATTTTCTCAAATAATACTTTGAACCCATAATGAAAATTATTGCCATTGTTGTTCTATTTCATAAGTTCGTATCCTAAACATTTCCTTTTAAAATGGAAATCGAATGCGCAAAAAACCCGAGTCACAGGTAGTTTGCATACATTTCTATTCATTACTTGGTGTACGTGCCCTAATGATTTTCTTGAAAGTCAGATCGTATGTTTTTTAATTCGAAAAAATCACAGAATAGATCAGTTTAGTTTGAACATTCAACTTGCACACAACGTTTTAAATCTATATTAAACTTTTGTACCATTTAATGTTAGTATTTTTTTCACTTTTATTTCAAAACATTTTCATTCAAACATTTTGATTTTATTTTTCGAATTTATAAGTGACTTATTTATTTTTTCGTTTCTTTTTTTTTTATTTCGATAAATTTATTCAATTTTCACGGAAATTGATATATAGTTTGATCCCAGAATGGCTGAAGAAAACGGTAATGAAAAATCAAATCAGTTTTATCAACATCCAAAGAAATCATTCCTGCGTAGAGCATTTTTGAGTGATCCGGAAAATTTGGATGGTGTAATACCTACGAATGAGGAGCGCCGATTAAATGGTGAACAAGAAAGGATCGCATCAGCATCAACATCAGCATCAACATCAGCATCAACATCAGCATCAACATCAGCATTAACATCAGCATCAGCATCAAAGATTATTGCAAACCATGAAAATCTCATTAATGCTTTTGAAAATATAAAAAAGGAAAGTGATTTAATAAAGAAACAACTGAGTGAATCACTTGAGGAAGTGTTCAAACTTAAGAAAATGGTAAAAATTATTTCGGATAAATTACCAGATTCAAATAATGATCCAGTTGCGAGCACATCGACCAATCCACCAAATATTTTAAATTCCGGTTTTCAAGTTGATGTAAGTGAATGTGAATGTGAAAGTGAAAATGATGAAGGTGATCCAAATGGATTAGTTGCACTTGGCCCGAACAATACAACAGTCACAAGTGGCGCACTACAAGGCATCAATTGGAAATCACACAGAATTACCACAAGGCGTTTATTGCATGAAAAATTCACTCGCGAGACGCTCGCGACACACTCACTAACTGGAAACCCGTCACCAGGTAAGTTGATCTACATACGCAATGCAAATAAAGTTAAACACTACCAGCCAGCATAATAATTATATATTTTTAAAATTTTCTCTTTTTTTCATTGTTTTCCCTTTTAGCTTTGAAGAATAAACCAGCGAAACAACCACTCGATGCGAAAATCATCAAAGACATTGTGTCTTATGTTAGGAAACGTTGCAATGTCACGGAAACCATGGTTAGAAACGCAATTAGAACCGCATGTGCTGATGAGAGCAAAATGAAGCGGCAACGCGAAGAAAAAGAGAAATTGAAAGCTCAAGCTAAGGAGAACAACGTAGACAATGAAGACAACGAAAATAACGCAAACAAAGAAAACAACGAAAACATAAAAAACAACCAAAACTAAATTGCGAAGAGTCAGTGAATTGTTTTTTTCTTTGTTTTCACTGGTATGAATAGTTAAGTATCCTTGCAAAACATTCAGTTAATCAATAAATTTTATTGCACGATTTAGAATAATGCACAGAATAGTGAAAATGATTCAATAAAGAAAAAATATTTAAAAATAAAATGTAACCAAATTATTATGCGTTTTCATTGTTTTCAGCTTGTTTTCTTTTGGCTCCACATGAACATTGATAATAAATCAAATTGCTTTTTTTGTGCTTTTTTGCTCTTCAATTTTGGGCCGAGCAAAAATTATTTACAAATTAAGAGCACAAAAGGTGTTCGTAAAATGTGTGCATTATTTTTTTACGTGGCGAGGTGCCACTCGCATTTAAATATTGGAAAGAAAGGAATTTTATTACAGTTCACATTCAAGCAGAAACCATTTGTAAAACATCCGCAAGTATTGAACGAGGATAGAGCAGCTAAGAGGAGAGGCGAATGAAATGACTGGTTTTGCGACAATACTCAAGTGTGCGCCATTTAAACACGAAACAAACAAATTGTGCATTTCTCTCTACGTTAGTTTACTTTCTTTATAAACTATAGAAAAACATTTTTACAAAACTTTTGAACGAACGATTGTCTTCGATTTTACGCAGTATCTTTCAAACCGTTGAAATCATGTTCTGGCAGACCGATACGTCGATGACAAACCGATTCATCATTGATGAATATTGACCGCCAATGAGTTTTAATAGAAAGGAATTTATATATAGTTTTTTTGATGTGAATGTTGTTGGTTTGTCGTTGAAATTATTTTCCTTTTTTGACGTTTAAGAAAACACATAATATGAGGATAATATATATGAATTCCACTATAGTGCTCTCACTTGCACTCACTTTGTCTTGCGTGCTATATTCCATGATACACTCACTCAGTCACAAGCGCACACGTATACATACGCAAATAGCAGCTCTGCTCTATAGTCAGGAAGAGCGCCTATTTGTAGGAGATACGAAAGAGCACGCAGCTAAGAGGAGAGGCGAATGAGATGACTGCGCAAAACTAATGATACAAAATTATACAAATCAAAAGCTTTTTTAAAAAATTTAAAAAAAATATATTTTCGTCCATTTTTTGAGGAACAAATTCCAAATTACAATTTTCGACACTAAAAAAATTGTTTTCTAAAGTCACATTTCACATATTCGGAAACATTTTAGAATTGTTTAGCCAGAAACTGAATTTTGGATTTTGGATTTGACTAAAAAGTTCAATAAAAGATATTGAACATTTGTGCATTGGATTTGATTAAGATTTCATAATCTCTTCATTTAATTAACACAAAATATGTTCGTTATTCATTGTGATAAATCTTTAAATCAAGCAAGATTCTGAGTTCGTTTCAATCCAAGTCTAGGTGAATTTAATTTCAAAAATTGAAACAAAAAAAAAAATCGATTGTTTTTCGATGAAACCCATTTACATTTCAGTTACGACATTAAATATATTTTTTTATTTTATTTTATTTATGTTCGGTATCGTTTATTTAATAAGTTTGATTGCGTTACTTAAAAGAAATTATTTCATGTCCAATCGCTATTCTATCCATGTGAAAAAATGTAGATTGATATCCACTCTGAAAAGCTGACATTGTTGATCATGAAAACCAATGATTTTTTTTTTTTTTTCTAAATTAAGTTAAATAACGCATTTTTCACCTAAATGTATGCATAGAATAAGTCACTACAAGGAAAAAGGCAAATCAACACAGTATCAAATATAATTGAATTTTATCAAACATAAATATTGCATTAAATATTACTCTTGAAATGGGCATATGTGTTGCCACACAAAATCGAAATCAAATGAATAACTTTTTTGTATTTAATTGAATGCAATTTGAATTTGGTTCAGTTTTTCATAACACTTTGAATGTACAGTTCGTTATGAAAATAGTTGAAATTTTTGTAGTTTTTAAGAAAATTCTCGAAAATACTCAAAATGAAACAATTAATTCGTATTCAAAAGGCAAATCCAAATTAATATTCAGAAAGCAGTAAGTTTCAATTTTTACTTTTACATAAAATCAAATAAGAATTCATTTCAACCATTGATTCGTTGCCAAATATTATATTTGCTATAAGCGCAACAATAAAAAGACCAAAAGAAACGAAGCGAGTATACTTATCAGTACTTACTTAGTAATTCAAAGCCAATGCATATATTTCAATCATATCTAGATAGTAAGCGCTTTTCAAGCTGAATACTGAATATTATCATAATATCGTTGTCTAGTTTCAATTTTTTTTTACAAAGTTTGTTCAAGTAATATTCCTAGCTCTATATGAAAATTTATTTTCAAAAATTGAGCTAAGTTATTGAATTGTTCTCTTTTTTTTTTGTTTTTTTGTTTTTTTTTTCTCCACTTTGAAAAAATATCAAACTATTTACTATTGAATATAAAAACCGATAATACTTTTGATGACTAATGGGGGGTATTCTATCAGCTTACCAAATAACCAACTAGTTAAAATGTGATGAAAAAAATTAAATTTTTTCATGTGTTTTGTGATTAAATATTGTTCATTTATTTTATTTTAACATTTAATGAATGAAGTGTTAAGTCTCAAAAGTTGAGACAAAAAAATACCGCCATTTCAAAATTTTATAAAAAAAATATATTTTTTTGACAATTCAAAAAAACAAATAAAATAATTTACAGTTTGTTAAAAAACAAACTTAAATCAAATATAGATAAAAATATGTAATAGCTTCCGACGCGAAGATTTCTTGTTTTTTTATGAATGAATTTTTTAGTTGATAACATTAGACGGTCGCGCTAACTTATTTAACTTGTAATTTTTCGGCGATAAAATTTCAAAAATATCCCAATATCTCCTCAGATATTGATGCAACAATGTTTGTTATTAATTATAAATATTGATAATAATTTATTGCTAATATTGTAAGAAGAAATCAATAACAGAATTTATTCATTGGACTTATGTGCTTCTTTCAAAACTGATTGCTGAAATAATTCGAGTTTGGAGAATATTCTACATGGACTTTTGTAGAAACAGTAACATTCATGGACTTCGCTTTTTCAGCGAACGACTTCTACATTGGTCTGAAAGGTTTGCAAACATCAATAGAGCATATTTTGAGCTTGTCTCATCATCCACTGAAACTTAAGTTGAATTTGTTTTTTCCATTTGAATTTAGGTTGTGTTGGATAATTGGTTTTGACGTATGTGTTTGTCTATGTGGTTTGATGATTCATAATGTTTGGATTTACTGGAATGCTAATCCAATGACGTGGAATTTTAATGAAAAAAGACATATTTCAATGATTCCATTTCCAACCGTCACAATTTGTCCTCACATTAAAGTTTTGAAACATAAACTCGATTTGTCTTTAAAATTTAATGATCATTTTGAAATGATAGCAAATTTATCTGACATTGAGTAAGAGAAAATGCCAATCATTTATAATTTTCACATTATTATAAACATGCACAATGCACATACATGATCCAAGAGTAAAACACTTACAATTGTATGCATTTGGGTGAAACAATTATGAAAATCACATTAAACTTTGCATGAACACATTAACATCGATGAATTATGTTTAAATAAACAACTTTTCTTAGGGCCGGAACATTTGGATATACCGCCGGGAATTGACCCCCCGTATGGCTGCGGTCGATTTTAATTTTGAAAACTTATACCAAGTAAGGGAGGACCCTCAATGAATTATTTCGATCGATTTTCAAAAATATCCAAAATGAGTCGATTTCCGGGGATACGTTAGCAATAAAAGTTTTTTATTTAAACACAATTCATCTAGAACTAGATGTGTTCACGCTAAGTTTAATGTGATTGTTAAAATCGAGCTAAAATCAACCAAACGTTCTCAATGATGTTGATATCTGGAAATTTGAATGGCAATTCGGACGAAAATGTTGATTCTACGCTGCTCAAAATCGGTCACGTGAATTGGGTCCTTGTTTTGTTAAAATTGCCAGCCTAAACCAGCTCATTCTTAGCTATATGCTGGGAAATGAGGGCCGACCATCTCCTGGTACCGAATTGCGTACATTCCGGTTGAAATGAATGACTACGGTATCTTTTTCAAATAACTAATGGCTCTCCATAGCATCACAGAACCACCGACATATTGGCGCTTACTGAAAATCTTTTGTTCGGTACGTTGATTATGCCAATAATAGGCAAAACCATCTGAATCATCCAATTTAACCTTTTTTTTCATCGGAAAAAATAATTTTTCGCCACTCGGACAAACCGTCCATTGAATATGATCCGGAGCGAACTTCTTACGGCTCTCAATATTAACTGGTAATTACATTGGCTTGTGCTTCATTTTCTTGTATTTTAGGCGTTGGGAACCGCTCAAAGAACCTCGTAAATCATATTGGAGACAGTGGTATTTTAAGAAATATAATTCACCGACACTAGAGGCGACACCAATATAAATATATTTGCTTGATATTGGGTTTGTGTGGTACTAGTATCAAATTCGATTTGTGGGGAAAAAATATATAATTTTCTATATGGGATTAAAATAAATAATTATTCATAAAATCAATTGTACTTAAAACACTAATTTGAATGAATATGGGTTAATAATGTTTTGATATTTCACTTAGTTGCCATTGATACGAAACTAATTGTGTCAAACATTATTATTGACAACAATCGGGTTCGTTCAGAAATTCACCATAGTTCAGTGAGTTGAAAAGTTATTTAAATACGTTTCAAATTCGTTTGAATTTTGATTTGAAAAAAATTGAATTGACATGAAATGTGATTTTTAAATCTATTTGAAAATATGATATTGTTAGGACAAATATTATTGTCAAATCTCCAAGCCTTGAAAATAATTCCCAATTATTTATTCGGTGAAAGAGTATTTTTGAAATATTGAATAGATGACCAACTAAATAAACTTGATAAGTTATGTGTTTATTTAATGCGTAATTTATTTGTTTATTTACTTATAATTGACACTTGTAGTCCAGCTTCACTCATTATTCTGAATTGGTGAAATGAAGATCAAGAGTTACATGTGGAATTATCAATTTATTCCCGAAACCACATTGAAATATTCTTAAACAATTTATTTTAATTATATTGTGCGAACAGGACAACAAAAATTGTATCAAATCAAATAATAAATTCTTTAATGTTAAAATTATGTATTACTTCAATAATTTAAAAAATATTGTATTAAAGTAATATATAGTCGCAAACAGACAAAAAAATAGTTTTTCTAACTTTTTTGCTGTTTTTCTTTTTGTTTTCTTTTGTTAAGAGTAAACGAAAACTGAAAAAAAATTGCTTCGCCTGTTTGCAACAAAAATTCAATGCTTCAGAATAAACATTGAAGTTCTAACTTTTTTCATATGTTTTGTATGGTTTATTTAGCGCAGTGGATAGTGTGACACCATTTCATTTGGTCGTTTTGAGTTCGAAATATATTTTTTTTTTCAGTTTCCTTCGTTTTTTTCACATTTTTTTTTTTTTTTTTTTTTCAGAAAGCAAACAACCTGTGATTGTCCCTGTTACAGTTCCAATGAATGCAATACCACCAATTATTACAACTTCCAGACAGTTAAGTAATGACAGCTCTGAGTTTCGTTTAATTCTCAATGATTCTATAAATATAGTAATAATATTTTTTTGAAGAATTAAAAATCTCACATTTTAATTTTACATTTGTTTTGTTAGCTACATACCTTCTTGGAATGTTATTGCGCTTGATCCAATTGAAAATATAAGAAAAGTGAGGCTCAACATCAAAATCAAGAATGTCATCGTGCTGTAAACAATCTCAATTACTTCTTTTATTAAAAAGTCAGACCAACCAAAATCCATTGAAGTTTTTTTTCAAACATGTTCGTTAATACCTTCAATTATATTTTTGTAGCCATTAACCATAGAATAGTAACCATCTAATTTTAACAAATCACACGTCAATTGTATTTGGCCAAAAAATCAAAAATACGGATTCAGTGGGTCTGAATATAAATCAAACATGATAGATCTAACACATTATGATGAATCTAATTAAATATTTGTGCATTGCCTATAGCCTTTCTAAAACCATTCATTGTGACAAATGAATTTTACATATTTAATTTCTCAATGATGAATACAAAAATAAGTTTCAATGCCATCAATTTGTTAGTCACTCAATTTTTATGCCGTTGAGACATTCAAAAAAAATGTGTCAACTGGTGTACACTCAACTCATTCTATCATCCAATAACTTTATGATTTTAGTCATTGTTAATTTGAATAAAAATGTGTTGTTTTCGTTCCAAAAGGAAAAGAAAAAAAATACTTCAAGGCGATAAGATGAAAACAATATGACAATGAATGGCTTCTTTTTTTTAATGAACTCTTCAAATTCTTCAACATGGAGACTTAATGGAACTTCCCAAATATTGTACATTTTATCACTCATTTTCAATATTTAATCTGAAAAGATTTTAAAAAGATTTTTCATTTTCCGATAGCCACATAAGATCGGACAATTTTCAATGATTGACATGATTCAATATCAGTAAAATAGAATGCGGTAAAGGAATAAATTTCATTTTGTTTTGAACAAAATCTACCAAAAAAATTTCCAAACATCTGCCGAATAAATTTGAATGGAAATTAAAATACGAAAAATGTTTTCAAAGAGAAAATCTTATTAAATTATTTTTTCTGTTCACAGGTAAAATTCGAAGTGAAGTGAAAAACAAAACCAAATTTCGATCGCTATCTACGTTTATGTAAAATGTGACATTCAAATGACATTTTTGAATATTTACGAAAATAAAAAGAAGAATATTTCGCGTTCAAAACATGACGAACTATTCTAAAAAAAACAAAAAAAAAAAAAAAATTCAAAGTATAAATATATGGTGTTTCGTGTACTAGATTGCACAGTTGACTTCAGAAAGTTTTATAATTATAACTTAAACTACAGAAAAGGTTAAAAATATTTTATAATAAGAAAAAAGCTTAAAAAACTTGTTTCATAAAGGTTTTAGTTATAATGAAAATAATGATCTATCAATCGGCTTTGTTTTTTGCTGTATTAACATTTGGGGTAAGCCAATTTTATTATTATGATATTTATGCTCTATAATTAGAGCTGGGCACGAGCGTTCGATCGGTTGTTCGTAAATTGAAAATAAATTGTTTGTGGTCAGTCATTCGTTTCTTTAATTTATCTATAGTCAGTCGTACGATCGTAGAAATGTAAATGTTCGCTTCATTCGTCCTTACGTCCGATCAAACATCAAACATGTTCGAGTGTTTAAATATTCTTAATATTATTTCAACTAAAAAACAGAATATGTAAAATCGGAAAACCTCTCAAAGGCTTTCTCTCAGTTTTCCTATATATTTCTATAGGAAAAAGAAAAACTAAGCAAAATATTGATTCTCATATGGACCCACAACATCCAACAGCTTTCATGACAAATCCGCTTGAATTTAATCTTAGATTTAAGAAATTTCGATATAAAATTTCTTTGAAAAACAAATATACAATATGTTTAAAATACTTATTTCACACAAAATGCTTTACTCAGTTTTTTTTTTTTTTTTTTCATTTTATAAAATGTTATATTCATATTTTCTTCTCTTCTCAACAACTCAAATATTCTTTTAAAATATTAGGTAATTCCATCTGAAGGATCATCTCCAGGTAAAAAAATCTGTTTAGTCTATTTTCAAATGTGCACTACAAGCTTGTTTCTGGTATTTTGTTTTTCATTTCGATATTTGAAAGTTACAAATAATGCACAGTTATTCAACAGAATTTCATTGCTATTCAATTAACAGTCATATGGAATTTGAGTTACGTAATCATTCTATTTCAGTAAACAACTAAAAGAGAGATTGTGCTCAAAAAACTGTTGATACCAATTTGGAAATTTATTTCATTTCATTTCATTTTTTTTTTCATTTTAAATTTCATAAAAATGTTCAATTCCTTCTAGTTCCTCTATTCATGCATGCATGTCAAAGTGGTAATTTTTCATTTCAGAGCAAAAATGAAATTTTATTTCTTTTTATGCCATTAACATTTTTTTTATGTTTAAGGTAATACGACTTTCATTGAAAAATTTATTTCTGAAAACAAGTGGACATTGTTTAGTGGCCATTGTTTTAATCATTTGAAAAATTGTTTATACAGGGCCATAATCGCAAGTAGGTAATTTTATTATGTTTTCAAAATACAATTGTAAAGTAAAATATTTTCTCAGATCGAATTCAAGTTGTTCATTCAATTTTTTCGGAATACCGTGATAAATACATTTTGGCCCTGGGTGAAGTGAACAACAATAGTTTTTTGCATATTTGTGCTAAACATGGTATTCGCTAATCATTAATCATTGAACGCACAAATCTTATTCACAAAAACTATATTTTATTCTATTTTTTTAGGTCGAAAAGAAATTGCAAAGATTTTTGTCAATTATGGTGCTGATATTTATCGTAGAAACAATGATTCCAAACTACCGTATGAGCTTGCGGCGAATAAAAGTAAGAAATTAAACTAGATTTGAATGTCAAAGCTAATAAATCAATTCAAATGATCATTTTTATTCGTTTTAGGTGGATTCATGCAAATGCTTTTGGATACATTAAAATGTACGTATCTAGACAATCATCAACAATTTGTCTGTATTTACATTGTATTTTTTCTTTCAGTAAAAACCACTCAATTGTACCCAACAGCTAGACGTGATGAAAGCGTTTTCGAGATTATTCATGGAAAAAATATAACGAATCCATATCAATGGTTGGAAAATCCAGAATCTAACGAGACAAAACAATTTATTAATGCAGAAAATAATGCTTCAAGATTTCTCTTATACAACGAGAAACGATGGAGAATTCATGAATCATTATCCAAAATGTGGAATTATGCCAAATGCAGTGCACCAAAACGTTATGGAAATCATTATTTTTTATCAAAAAATACGGGTCTTCAAAATCATGAGTTAATCAACAAATTGAATTTCTATTTGAAATTGAAATAATAATTTTGAAATAATTTACAGTGTTTTATATAAACAACACTCATTGAATGGTGAACTAATTGAAATCTTGAATCCAAATACATTTAATGACGATATTTCATTGAACGATTATCAAATTTCCCATGATGGAAATCTTCTTGTATATTGTCTAAGTAATTCTGGATCCGATTGGATAACGATTAAAATTCGTAATGTTACTGGTGATCATCATAACATTTTTAGGGATTTTCCAGAAACATTAGACAATGTAAAATATTCATCAATTGAATGGACTCATGATAATAAAGGATTTTTCTATAATGTAAGTGGAATTGTGAACTTCGTTCAAATATCAAAAAATATCTTTTTAATGCCAAATCAAATGTTTGATTTTAGCGTTTTAACAATAAGGAAACAACGAATCAGAAATTATATTATCATCACATTGGCCAAAGTCAAGAAAAAGATATACTTATTGCCGAATTCCCAGATCATCCGGAATTAATAATGTATAAAAAATGTACGCTGCATTAAAACACTTTTATTGAACTGAGTCATTTTTTTTTTCTCGAATATAGTGCATCATATGTCAGTTCCTGTGGCAAATACTTGATTGTAATGCCATTTCTTAATAGTGGTCATTTTGTGTATATTGCTAATTTACCACAAACAATCAACGAAACAATACAATTGAAACAAATTGTTGATAATATGGATGCCGAATATTTTGTAATTATGAACTGCATTTTTAGACAGACTGAACAAATTTTTGCTTTTTTTATTATAATTTTTAAATATAATTTTAATTATTCAGTATATTACGAATATTGGGTCAGAAGCAGTGTTACGAACAAACAAGATTTCACAAAATTACAGTCTTGTGAAAATGGATTTTGACAATAGATTAGTGAATAATTATACTGAATATATTAAGGTATCTTGGAAATTCAAGTTAAGTCTTTTTATTTTTTTTTTTTATTTTTTTATCATAAATATGTATCTCTTTTCAAAGGGTTCAGAAAAGTTTTTAGAAAATGCGTATCGTGCTGGTGATGATCATATTGTGATCCAATACATTGATGATGTTAAGGTAAATTAGTGTTAATAAATTATATTCCACTTGATTATTTTATATAAAATTTAAAGTAAAAAAAATAATTCGATTCATATATTCGAATATTTTAGAATTCATTACGATTGCATGAACTAAAAACTGGCAACTTTATTCGCAAGCTTCCACTTGAAATTGGGACTGTTGGTGAATTCAGTGCAAATCAAAAGTATTCCGAAATATTTTATAAATTGGAATCATTTCTATCGCCTGGAACTATTTATCAGTATAATTGTTCAACACCTGAATCGAATCCAACGGTTTGGTTTAACACGAAAATGTCAGGTTTTGATAAAACTGAATATAAAGTTGAACAGGTGTTTTATCCTAGTCGTGATGGTACAAAAATTCCCATGTATATCGTTCAAAAGAAAACTCAATCCAATATCTTGAAACCAACATTGCTTCTGGGATACGGAGGATTTAATCTTGCGATGTTACCATATTTGTATGTTCCTTATTTGTATTTTATCAATGAATTCAATGGTATTTTCGCTTTGGCTAATATTCGCGGTGGTGCTGAATATGGCCAAAAATGGTATGATGATGGTCGACTTCTCAATAAGCAAAATGTTTTTGATGATTTTCAAGCGGCTGCTTTATATTTAGTTAAACAAAATTATACCGAACATAAGAAAATTGCAATTGCTGGTAGATCAAATGGTGGATTACTTATCGGTGCATGCATTAATCAACGTCCAGATCTTTTTGGCGCTGCTGTGGCTCAAGCAAGTGTAATGGATATGCTTCGATTTCATAAATTTGCAGCTGGCTTTGCTGGAATTCCTGAGTACGGTGATATTAATAAAAAAGATCATTTTGAAAATCTCTACAAATATTCACCACTGCATAATATTCATATGCCAAATAGCACCAGAAATCAGTATCCAGCAACTTTTATTCAAACTGGTGATCGTGATGACAGAGTTGGTAATTTACATTCATTGAAATTTGCAGCAGAATTACAATATTCGGTTAAAGGCAATGAATTTCAAAAAAATCCTATTTTGCTGAAGGTTTACAATGGTACAGGTCATGGTGATGGTAGAGCAATGCATCAAATTATTAACGAGGAAGCTGATATGTTAACTTTTTTGAGTATAGCTCTCAATTTATTCAAACATTAAAACACTTTATGCGTCATTCTGTATCAATTTTTAAATATGATTTTATTCCTTTCTGCACTAAATTTTAGACGCTTCAAAATTCAATTAAATTTATTCAAAGCACAAAACTGTGTATTTTCTTTTAATTATTTATTTTCATTCAAAATTACAATCATTTGCTTTTTCGATTGCTTTTAAAATATCAAGTGATTCACCCAAAGGTATGCCATATCCAATACTCAAGCCATATGGATTCGATGGTGTTTTGCAATCATTTTGTGATTCCTTACGTAGAACTCTGTCAATTTCAACAGATGTGAAAAATGCAATCGATAGAGGTAAATCATCCAATCCAATTCTGTAAAAGAAAAATCAAAATTGAGAAACTTCATATTTGATGATGAAATAAAACATCAATATCACCTGCTGACACAAAAAGACCGAGTTAGTAAGTTAGTCAGATGCATGGCCAAAGCCGCTTTATAAGCATTTTCTTCTCGTACAATGTACCGTAGTTCATCATGAAAACTAAGACAAAATCGAATATCGTCTTTCATAAGCCATCGCATGCAGACCATCATTAAATGCAAAAAATCAACAGCACCGCTTTGAACAACCCAATTGATACGCGTTGGCAAAAATCGATCTTCGCTTCCGTCATGTGGTTCTAATGCTCGACTTAGTCGAGACTGTAGAAATGGTGTAACTGGTTGTGCACTACCAGCAATCTCTTCCAATCTATTAAACATTGCACTCTCCGTTCCACCAAACCATTTGCTTTTATTGAATACTTCATCAATTCGTTTGCCATATTTCAATGCAATAATTTTCGCCTCATAATTAGTATAGCCTTTATTCTCGAGCTGATCGAGATAATCTTCCATTGGGTAAAACAATTTTTTACCTTTGGTTAATGCAAACATTTTCATTGCTTTAGATTTACTTTCAACTTCAGAAAAAGTTGGATTGAATTGTTTAAGCAGTCTCGTTGCAAATTGTTGACCGGCACCATAAATACGAGCATAATTCAAAACTTTTGCATGATCTCTTGATATGCCAACGGCTTTAGCAGTTACGCTATGCATATCAGTGCCATTTGATTTCGTTCCATTGAGTGTCATCCATCCAAATGGTGTGGCTCCATGTATTCCTGTTTCACTAGCATCCCCAAGCACTGATGCAATCCAAAGTTCTTGTGAATCAACGTCAGCACCTACAATGCGATAGTTTTCCGGTGCTTGAACCATACTTCGTAATTCTGAACCAATTCTCTCGCTTTGTGCATTCTAAAATAAAAATTCAAAATTCATTGCGAGTTTAAAAAAAAAAAATTCAGTTTTTATTATAATTGCGCTTACGCTTGCTGTCATCCATGTTGGTTCACTAGCTCGTCTTGTCAATGTTCCACTTACAACAACTTGTGGTATTATCGCAGCCACTCCATCGATCGTTGTTGTTGTTGCCATTTCATTTGATATTTCACTGTCATTTTCATATTCATTTGATGTTGTTACAACCATTTGATTTGTAATTCGATCACGATTATTTCGCCAATATGATAGCATTCGTGCTATTTGAATGACACGTTCAGCTGTTATATTATCACCGGCCAATACATTTTCAGAAAATTTTATAAGAAAATCACGAGCAAGTGGATTTCCCACACGATATTGTGTTCCATTTTTGTGTGGTAATTTAAAAAACCAACAAGTTTCCTCCAATTCAGTATTACACCAAACACCCGTTCCACTGTATCGACCTTCTGTTGGGTTTTGTTTTGCTTTTGAATAATAATCCTTTTTACCTAAGGGGGAAAGAACAACAAAATTATTATTAAATATACAGTAAATATACAGTAAATATTGTAAATATATTTTAAAAGGGTTCTCTCCCTCAGGTTTTTACCCAATTCCATTTCGACATCTTTGGATAGTTTTCGAAGCGCATGTTGACTTTCATTGTAGGTAGCTGATTTTGATGATAAATTCTTTACCGGACATTTTTCAATTAATTTCGTCAATGGAATCAAACCACTATAATTATCTGGAATTTCATTATTGAATGGCACTAAAAATCCCCATCCATGCTCACGAATAAAATGTAATGGATATCCTTCCCAACACAATGACAATAATTTTGGTGCAATTTGCATACCGGTACCAATTTCACTCACACCTGGTGACCAATTTGGATCGGTTCGTTTTAAACACAATTTTCGATACCAAGCTGGATAGCCGGCAAGCATTGGTGGACGTTTTGGTAGATTTTCACCAATATCAAATAAATATTGAAATTTTGATTGTAAATATTCAAATTCATCTTTCGATTTGGCACCAGGATCATCTGATTGAATTTTTGATAATTTTTTCTTTGATGCAGTCTTTTTTAATTTCAACTCTTGGACTGACCAATCTTCATCCCATAACCATAGATCATTTTTATAAGCATTATTATGCAAAAGACGGCATGCTTGATTTGCTCTCTTGGCCAATAAATATTTTGACTCAATATCGAAATCTTTGTAAATTACATCCGATTCATTTATGTATCGCAACCAATTTGAATTGACCGGCAAATATGCCATACCTAATTCAAGCATTCCCACCAATGTAGCTGGATGCGGAAATCGTTCCTTAAACATTGGATACAATGTTTTGAAGATTTTGTATGTGGCTATCACATCATTGGCACAATATGTCATCAATGATTGGAAATTTCGTTGAATCTCATTTAGTGAACCATCAACAAACAATGAACGCTGTTCTTTACTTATTACAGTATCATCATTTTTACCGCAATACAATTTAAAAACATCAACTAATCCATTCAATGAACTTATTGAACTCCATGATTCGTCATCAGGTTCGATTTCTTTTGATGATTTTAGCATTGCACGTTGAAATGATGTAACACCACTGACGCACACATGCATTGACATTGTATCAAGAAAACGAGTTTTTGTCGTTGTCAAATTGTATTGATTTGCTATACGGGCACGATCATATGAAACATTATGACCGATAATTATTCTGGGCACAATGCTGTCATTTGGTTCCATTGTTATCAATTCATCATCACGATAAACTCTAGTCACTGTTTCAGTTTTTATTCGTCGATTATTTCGCTTTTTCGTGGTCAAACTACGACTACACCATGAATACCAATAATTTGGTCCAATTGCACAAGCTATCGTCGGTGCACTTCCCTCACGCATACACACTTCAACGTCAAATATTAATGCTTTTTCATCGGGATATGCAACTTGTACAGCATTTCCATCTCGATCATAACGTGTCCAACCTTCGATCATTTTCCATGTTTTTGGCATTGGAGCTATTTCAGCGGTGTCAACAAGCGACTCAATTAATTCTCTATATGGTTGCAATTGCTCATTGGCTATTTCATGGAAATGCTCAATCACATTTGATCCTTTTAATGGTGGTAATTTTATATCGACATTTGGCAGAAGTGGACTTTCACCCAATTTGATACCATGAGACTGCAATATGTTACGATATCTGAAAAATGAAAAAAAAAATATTTTTTCAAAACATTATTTTGGAATTTATATTTCAAAGGAATTTTGCAATATAAAGACAATTTATGAAATTCACTTTTGTATGGTTTGTTCATCCGGAGTGTTTTTTCGGTTATTTTTGAAAATTTGTTCGTAAAGTGATTTTGGCAACATTTGAATTTTCATCTCATTTTCTCGGCACATTGGATTTTCACCATTGGATGGTTTTGTGCTGATTTCATCTATTCGTTCATTGTTATTTTCGTTCCGATTAATATTCTCGTTTGATATTAGCTTTGATATCTCCTTTTTATCAACATTTTCAATAACTTTCCATCCATTTGCCGTTTTACGGTAAATGTTATAAACCGATTTGCTTTGATAATTTCGCACCGAATTGGAATAAATAAACGGTGACAATCGCATGTTTTCATTTTATTTACACAATCCTTTTATCACAATCAATTTCAATATGTTGGGAATTTCAAATTAAATTTCCAAATTAAATGTCAAAAGTGAACTGTCACACACATTCGTGTAAAGGTTGCGTTTACATTTCTCATTGGAAATGATGTGAATGACGGATACGCGCATTGAACGCACTCCATATGGTTTGCTGAACGAAAACAAATTTTGGCGCCAAACGCATTGACATTTCTCTGTATTGTTTGATTGAGTATAAAGTGTTATTCATGAAACTGCAGTTGTATTGTGTGCAAAAATTAAAAATTGAACATTTTTTTTTTTTGTAAAAATTGAAATAAGTGGCAAACATTTATCATGGATTTTACAACACGCAAAACAAGAGATCGTACCAAAACGGCTCGTATTGAATCGGAAGATTTAGATGCGCTTTATCCACATAATGTGATGATGTACTATTTGCCGCCAACGCAAGATATGACATTGCAATTGTTTGAAGAATATGCAATCGAACGTGTGAATTTGCTTCGGATTTTTGAACAGGCGACGGCAAAAAATCTCCGAGTATTATCAGATGATTGGAAAAATGAAATTAAAGAGGAAATGAAACCGGCGGGAATGAAGACGTATTTACGATTAATTGATGGACATTCTCAAACTGTTGATGGCGATGCATTAGCACGACAACGAGACTACATTTCACATTTTATATTACGTTTGGTATATTGTCGATCAAGTGATTTAAGAAGGTAATTTCAAAAATTCAAATCAAAACAAAATTGCAAAAACATAATATTTCCGATGGTTTGCAGATGGTTTGTTACACGCGAAATGGAATGGTTTAAATTGAAGTTTAGTGTTTTATCACCAGCAGAAATAAAGCAATATCTTGAAATAAATAAATTGAATTATCATCCAATTACCAATGAAGAAAAATGTTGAATGGTCTACATGAAGCATGCATTGAAAATGGTTTAACAGCAGCTGCTGAAGCGCTTCCCGATTTAGACAATGATGAACGTTTGGTTGGCTTATTGAAAACATTACACACATCATACACTGGCAAAGATTATGTAGTTGGTGGTAAAGGTTCGATACCAATTGAATGTATCGATCAATTGTCAAAAAAATCATTTCCACTCTGTATGCGACAGTGTCATGAAACATTACGATCTAAACATCATCTCAAACATAATGGTCGTTTACAGTACGGCCTATTTTTGAAAGGAATCGGTGTCACATTGGAAGATTCATTACGGTAAGGATTTTTATTCGAAATTTATATTGATTTGTTTTTAAAAGTCACTTTTTTCATTAAAAATTGGTTTTTTTTGTAGGTTTTGGCGTGCTGAATTCACAAAAATGATGGATTTGGAAAAATTTGAAAAATCCTATGCTTACAATATTCGTTATAACTACGGCAAAGAAGGACAAGCAAAAAATTGGGCACCACATTCATGTTTGAAAATAATTTCCCAACATGTTGGTTCACAAGATACACATGGTTGTCCCTTTCGAACAATGGATGCGAATACTTTGCGTGCGAAATTAACTTCGTATGGTTTCAATTTATCACATACACAAGAAGTGGTTACATTTGCAACAAAAGGTCATTATCAATTGGCATGCGGACGATATTTTGCTGTAATGCATGAAACACAAGAAGATGAAAGCATTACACATCCGAATCAGTATTTCGATAAGAGTCAATTATTAATTGAAGAGCGATCAGGCGATGGAACACAAAAACCAGCACAACGACCATCACAAAAGGTGAACAATAATCGTGATGCAGGAGCGAAACGTATTAAAAATGCTTTGATGGATGAATACGATGATGAATTATGGAATGTTACACAAGAAGTTGAACGTAAAGAACAATCTAAGGCTGATGTAGCCGCATGGAATGACGACGATGATTTTGATGTGAGCCAAATGGAAGAATTTTAATGAAATAGTTGTAGCAATGTAATCTTTTATTTAAAAATTTCGCATAAAATGTAGACAATTTTCGAATGTTTTTTTTTTCATGATTTTTCATTAAACGCTTTCATTTGTGAAAAATCGACGAAAATTTTGTTTTTCTTTCGTTGAGTCCGGCAAATGCTTACGCACACTCTAACACTAGTACATCATTTGATTTTTCTTTAGTTTAAATTCTCATATATTTTTACTAGTTACGTTTCATTGAGTATGACAGTATAAGGAAGTTATAGAAAAAAACTTTTTACAATTTTATATTTCACAGTTCTACTACTATTTGAAATTATTTTTAAAAAGTATAAGAATTTAAATTGCAATGAAAATGAAATTAGTAATAGAAAATGAAAGTATGGCGATAACATGCGATAAAATGCCATTGATATAGAAAGGAAAATTCAGTTTTCTTGTAAATAATGTTCTGCCAAAAACATTTCGAAAACCATACACTGTAAACCATTCACATAAATGTGAACTAGAGCTGTTCACGAACATGAATTGTTCGTGTTCGTTCGAGATTTAATCGAACACGAACGAACTCGAACAATATTTTCTTTATCTCGAACAACTCGAACCGAACACGAACGAACACGAACACCAAAATTGGAACTTGAAGTGTTCGAATTTTGTTCGTAGTCCATTGCCCTAAAATGAAGGCAAAAAACGCTTCACAACACAAAAAATCCAACGTTTTGTCACATCACCAAATATTTTAACTTCACCAGCCAATAATACAATACTGGTTGTACCACCACCAAACTCAGCATCTTGAGATTTAGCAATTATAAAGTTTATAATATAAACAGTGTTTTAGATGCTGGGTGAACAATATCGACTGCTGCAAATAATCCCAGAAATTGCAGCAATTTATTCATGTTTCTTACGCCATCTCTACGAGTATGGTGTGAATTTAAATGAATATCAAACAAAATTGTGAAAGTTCATACAGTGGATCACAGTGGATTTTCATGCCGTGGGCAAATACATTAATGTACGATGGCATAAGTCATACGCTAGGGGGATTTGACTTTGTCGAATGGTTACGAATAATTGCGAATGCTTCCTATTAAACATATAGAATTCGCGAATGCGAATTTCGTATAGAAATTCTTAAGTGCTTAACATTGTACATGCGAATTCTTACGAATGCGATGGCATTCGGAAAGAGTCAAATCCCCCTCGGTCATACGACGTTACATTGCAAACGATCTCTATCACATATAAACTGAATTGCACATACACCATTACGGAATGCAAACGTCAAATCGTATCTTTTTCCCGTTTCCGTTGGTATAGTCAGCGTACATTGATAAATCGTATAGGTGGCGTCAATGTCTTGAAATCAAAGCTCTTCACATGTAAAAACATACAACGAATGCCACATTGGTCTCATGCATTGATTTCAGATTCAAGAACAAGAAATTTCAAGCTATCGTCAAGTGAATGGCATGAACTGGCTCTTTCAGTTTAATTTGGGCTCGGAACAAGTTGCTGACGAATTATTGAAGATTGATAATATCTATGGCCAGATAGTAGTCATGACTAAGTCGAGTTGCGCACCAGCAGAAAACGGTGAGAATTATTTATTTGTTTATTTTTTGTCAAACCAATTTTCATTTATCAAAACTGAATTTTCCTTTCTATATCAATGGCATTTTATCGCATGTTATCGCCGTACTTTTACCACTTATTGACACACAATTTCTATTATTATTGAATTTATTATCCAATGACTTCATTGTTTTAAATTACGGATTCTTCTCTAAGCGAGCCATTTAAATAAAAAAGCAAAAATTGTCTGTTTCGTTTTTCACCAAATTCAGGTTCACCTTTAGGCTCGTTGAATATCTCTGAAGAAGGTTCGCCACCGCCAGGCCAACAAATCAGATATAAAACTCGAAATTTATTGTGTAAGCTTCTAATTAAGCGTACATTTAAGCTGGCTGCGTTGAAAATTAGAATTATCTTGAATATCATTTTTAGATATGTTAATGAATCAGGTTCGCCAGGAAGTCCAGCATCAAACGGTGAAATGCTCATAAATTATGGTTGCGTCTAAGATTCCATAGAGAATCAAGAAAATTCAAAGAATTCTGGACAATCTTAGCAATCTTTTTATTGTCACATAAAAAAAATTAGGAAATTGAAAAAAAAAAAACACATAAAGCGGGAATTTTTCGTAGCCAAATCTAAATTAAATTTGTTATAAATTATCGAAATACTTTGAAACTGGATGAAAAAAACATCTCTGAAACTAAAACTAGAAATGGAATTGAATATGAAGAAGAAGAAGAGAAGTTTTTTAAAATTAGTAATAGTTTGATTTTTTTTTTCATTCCATTTTCATTGCAATTTAAATTCTTATACTTTTTAAAAATAATTTCAAATAGTAGTAGAACTGTGAAATATAAAATTGTAAAAAGTTTTTTTTCTATAACTCAATGAAACGTAACTAGTAAAAATATATGAGAATTTAAACTAAAGAAAAATCAAATGAAGAAATGTAAATAAAAACTTCCACGTGTTGCCATACATATTTGTAATATGTTTTTGCTGGTTTTTGCATATTCGATGCTAACGAAATTATTTAACTTCGTGATAACAACGATCAAATGAATTAATTGAATGTTCCTATATACATAATAAAAAAAATGTAGAGTATATCAAGAATGGAAAGAATGCTATTATTTTAAGAGAATTTGAAACAAAACAAAATTGAACCAAATATATTAATATAATTGAACTTAAAAGATAATGTATTTTCATTGAATTTATAAACAGATTTTCCTTGATAATTTCGCACCGAAGTAGAATAAATAAACGGTGACAATCGCATGTTTTCATTTTATTTACACAATCCTTTTATCACAATCAATTTCAACATGTTGGGAATTTCAAATTAAATTTCCAAATTAAATGTCAAAAGTGAACTGTCACACACATTCGTGTAAAGGTTGCGTTTACATTTCTCATTGGAAATGATGTGAATGACGGATACGCGCATTGAACGCACTCCATATGGTTTGCTGAACGAAAACAAATTTCGGCGCCAAACGCATTGACATTTCTCTGTATTGTTTGATTGAGTATAAAGTGTTATTCATGAAACTGCAGTTGTATTGTGTGCAAAAATTAAAAATTGAACATTTTTTTTTTTTTGTAAAAATTGAAATAAGTGGCAAACATTTATCATGGATTTTACAACACGCAAAACAAGAGATCGTACCAAAACGGCTCGTATTGAATCGGAAGATTTAGATGCGCTTTATCCACATAATGTGATGATGTACTATTTGCCGCCAACGCAAGATATGACATTGCAATTGTTTGAAGAATATGCAATCGAACGTGTGAATTTGCTTCGGATTTTTGAACAGGCGACGGCAAAAAATCTCCGAGTATTATCAGATGATTGGAAAAATGAAATTAAAGAGGAAATGAAACAGGCGGGAATGAAGACGTATTTACGATTAATTGATGGACATTCTAAAACTGTTGATGGCGATGCATTAGCACGACAACGAGACTACATTTCACATTTTATATTACGTTTGGCATATTGTCGATCAAGTGATTTAAGAAGGTAATTTCAAAAATTCAAATCAAAACAAAATTGCAAAAACATAATATTTCCGATGGTTTGCAGATGGTTTGTTACACGCGAAATGGAATGGTTTAAATTGAAGTTTAGTGTTTTATCACCAGCAGAAATAAAGCAATATCTTGAAATAAATAAATTGAATTATCATCCAATTACCAATGAAGAAAAATCTGAGGTTATCGAAGGTTTAAACGATAGCACTGTATTGCATAGCGTATCAAAAGTGGATGTGGAGGAATTTTATAAGGTACATTTTACGGTTGTGCCCGATTTAATACGGGCTCGTCGTTGTTATATAAAAGCCGGCTATGCATATGTCATTGCACAAGATTTTATATCAATTGTGGCTGGTCTACATGAAGCATGCATTGAAAATGGTTTAACAGCAGCTGCTGAAGCGCTTCCCGATTTAGACAATGATGAACGTTTGGTTGGCTTATTGAAAACATTACACACATCATACACTGGCAAAGATTATGTAGTTGGTGGTAAAGGTTCGATACCAATTGAAAGTATCGATCAATTGTCAAAAAAATCATTTCCACTCTGTATGCGACAGTGTCATGAAACATTACGATCTAAACATCATCTCAAACATAATGGTCGTTTACAGTACGGCCTATTTTTGAAAGGAATCGGTGTCACATTGGAAGATTCATTACGGTAAGGATTTTTATTCGAAATTTATATTGATTTGTTTTTAAAAGTCACTTTTTTCATTAAAAATTGGTTTTTTTTGTAGGTTTTGGCGTGCTGAATTCACAAAAATGATGGATTTGGAAAAATTTGAAAAATCCTATGCTTACAATATTCGTTATAACTACGGCAAAGAAGGACAAGCAAAAAATTGGGCACCACATTCATGTTTGAAAATAATTTCCCAACATGTTGGTTCACAAGATACACATGGTTGTCCCTTTCGAACAATGGATGCGAATACTTTGCGTGCGAAATTAACTTCGTATGGTTTCAATTCATCACATACACAAGAAGTGGTTACATTTGCAACAAAAGGTCATTATCAATTGGCATGCGGACGATATTTTGCTGTAATGCATGAAACACAACACGATGAAAGCATTACACATCCAAATCAGTATTTCGATAAGAGTCAATTATTAATTGAAGAGCGATCAGGCGATGGAACACAAAAACCAGCACAAAGACCATCACAAAAGGTGAACAATAATCGTGATGCAGGAGCGAAACGTATTAAAAATGCTTTGATGGATGAATACGATGATGAACTATGGAATGCTACCCAAGAAATTGAACGCAAAGAACAATCTAAGGCTGATGTAGCCGCATGGAATGACGATGATGATTTTGATATGAGCCAAATGGAAGAATTTTAATGAAATAGTTTTATCAATGTAATTTTTTTTTTATTTAAAAATCATTTAGCATAGAATCAGTCTATTTGAATGTAGAAAATTTTCAAATATTTTTCTTTTTTATGATTTTTCATTAAACGCTTTCATTTGTGAAAAATCGACGAAAATGTTGTTTTTCCTTCGTTGAGTCCGGCAAATGTTCACGCATACTCACACACACACACATTCTTACACATTACTTGGCATGACAGATTTTTCCTTTTCACAGAGCCATTTTTAATTTTCCGTCTTTTGCGGGAAATTCTTTCGTGTGATAGGAACACGTGTAAGCTGTGCTAGCAGATAAAAAAAGAATTTTTCATATATTTTTACCTTTTTTGATTTGCTGACAAGGTGAGTATAATTTTGTTAACGATTTTAAATCGTTTTTATTTGGAAAATAAGTTAGAGTTCCATTTTTCTTTGTATTTATTGTATAAACAGACTTTGAGAAACATGAATGCGGATAAATTGAAAAAATTGCAATCGCAAGTGCGTATTGGCGGTAAGGGAACACCACGTCGTAAGAAGAAGATTGTTCATCAAACCGCTGCTACTGATGATAAAAAATTGCAATCATCGTTGAAAAAATTGTCGGTGAATACAATTCCTGGCATCGAAGAAGTTAATATGATTAAAGAAGATGGAACTGTTTTGCATTTCAACAATCCAAAAGCTCAAGCTTCATTGGCAGCCAATACATTTGCCATCACTGGCCAATGTGAACAAAAACAGGTAAGTTATAAAGTGGTGAAATCAATACTGTGATTGTATTTCATGGGCTTGATGCATTTTTAGATCGCTGAAATGTTGCCCGGAATTTTAACACAATTGGGACCAGAGGGCCTTAATCAATTGAAACGTTTGGCTAACAATGTTGTCGCTGGCAATAAACTGTTGTCAAGTGTGGCCGAAGAAGATGATGTACCAAATTTGGTAGAAAATTTCGAAGAAGTCTCACAGAAAGATATTGAAGCCAAGAAAGCTGAATCATCAAAGGTTGAGCAACCCACTCCCGTAGCCGATGAAAGCAAAGAAAATAAGAGACCAGAGCAAAAAGATGCTCAAAGTCCACCAAAATCGACTGAAGAGAAAAAACCAGCCGATGTAAATGTTGAAGCACCAAAAGAGCAATCCAAACCTTCTGAACCAGCTAAACCAAAAGACAGCCCAAAAGCAGGTGATAAAAAACAAAATGAATCGAAAAAGTCTGAGGCGAAAAATGATAAACCAGCTGCAAATAATAATCAAAAGAAAAATGATGCCAATCAAAAGAAGGACAATGCAAAGAAAAACGGTGCAAAGAAACAAAATAATGACAAACCAAATGCACCACCGGCTAAGGCTAAGGCTGAGGCTAACGATAAAAAGAATCAACAAGCACCAGCCACAGCACCAGTCGCAGCTCAAGTTCCAGCACCAGTTCAAGCACCAGCACCAGCTCCAGCTGCATCAGCTCCCACACCAACCCAAGCCCAATCCCCAGCCCAAGCCCAAGCCCAAGCCCCAGCCCAAGCCCCAGCCCAAGCCCCAGCCCAAGCCCCAGCCCAAGCCCCAGCTCCCGCACCGGCTGCACCACAGAAACAAGAGCAACCAAATCCACAACAACAACAATCAGGACCAAAGCAACAACAATCGGCTTCAAAACCACAGCAACAACCTCAACAACAACAACAACAACAACAACAACAAGGAGGCAAAAAAGGCCAACAAAAAGGAAAACAACAACAGAAACCAAAGGCATAATTTAGGTGAAATTTTTTCATAAAAATTTCCTTCGCATTTTTGTGCCAAATTTAAATTCTAATTTGCAGAGCAATAACCGAATTTTAAGAAAAAAAAACGATTTTAAAAGAATAAAACGAAAAGGTGCAATACTGACCCATTTAACATTTCATGTTCATTGTGTGATACTAACAAAAACAAAAAACTAATAATATTTTGAGGTGCATTTTTTTACTAACTTTTTATATCATTATATTTCCTCATTCGATTCAATAATAAATTACGATTGAAATATACAATAATATGCAACAGTTTGTAGGTGAAATTACAACATAATCAATTGAAAGTTTCTGAGCTGAATGAAATAATTGATAAATTAATTGATATATTTTTTGAATTACATTAGTACGTGTGTGGAAATCCCATTTTATCAAATTTTTCGTGTTATATTGACACACATTTTGTATATTTTCCAAATAAAAATTTATGAAAATCCCAAATCAGTCAGTTTGTTGTTGTAATTCAGTTTCTAATCCTAGCTCTTTAATGAATGCCATCCAATCAACAAGCTGGGGCCGATAACTTGAACTGAACGCCTTTTTATCATTTATATTCTGCAAAAAGTTATAAAATTTAAAGAATCATCAGCAATAAATTTGTTTATGAGAATTTGTTTTAGACAAATTCATTAAACTCACATATGGGTTAATGGGTTGAATTGGTGGCGCTTTGCATTTTTTGTTGTCAATAAAGTACAAAAAATCATTAATGTCAATATTCCCGTTCGCATCTTTGTTCAATCTAAAAATTATAATTTCATCGATAAATGATAATTATGATTTAATGGATCGTGTGTTTTGATTATTTTTAATATTTGATCTCATTTAGTCAACACTTACACTGCAAACATATCATCAATTATTACTTCTTTGATTGGAATTCGGCAACCTTTGATAATGCTGCGTAATTTAGTTGGTTGCATGAATCCGTTATGATTTAATGGATCAACGTCATAAATGAATTCTTTTAGAGCTTGAATATCATCCCAGAGATGATTATGGAGTGACATTTGAATCAGAGATTGAATGGTGGATCGATTTAAAGTGTTGGTTTTTGTTTTTGATTTGTCTGCACTAAAATAACGCAAAAATGTAACAATTTCATGATCAGTAATACGATTACCCAGTAAATCTTTCAAGGCATGTGCGGTTGTATCATAACAAATTTTCAGTCCATCATTTTCTATTGTATTATTAGCTATGGATGCAATATCAAGGTATTTTCCAATAAAATCTTTATAATTTTCTTTAATCGCTTCCTTAATTTTACTCATAATCGAGCTAATATTAGCCACTGGATAATCGGATTGATGCGATTCCATGTATTTTAATGTAAATTCATCGGCATCCGTTATATGATAATCAAAACCTTTGAGTGTAACCGTTGATCCAATGTAAAACATATGAGGTGCGTACGGTTCAGGTCGTTGACTTGTAAATAAATTTTGATTAGGTAAATAACATTTAGATCGCTTTAGAAAATCTCCCTGTTCAAATGAAAATATGAAAAATTTTCATTCCATCGAAAATAATAATTGTTTCAATGAAATTACCGAAGTGCAACCATTTCGTTTTCCAATTTCAAAAACTGAAATCGTATCATCGCTCAAATAGTATGTTATTACAAATTCTCGGTCGCTATCTTCGCCTGTAATTGACACCATAAATGCCTTGAATCGAAGATTACATTTATCGAGTTGCAAAAATTTCTTCATGTCACGTTGTGGCGGTTTTAATTCTATCGAATAACAACTTGATTCCGAATCTTCAAATGAACCCCAACCATTGTACGGTGGCATAGTTTTTTCGATATATACCTGCATATGACTCGTATCTTTTGGCTTTTCAATTGGTACAAATTCTTCAATTCCGTATTTCATTTGATAATATTCTTGTGTAAATTTATCGCAATTTGTTAAAACAATTGACCGACCAAATACATTAATTTTTTCACCAATTTTCAAATCGCAATCCTATATGCATATAATTATGAATAGAAAAATGATAAAAACAAAGGAAAAATAAAAAAAAAAAATTAGTTTGATTTAATCAGAAGAGACTTATTCCATTTACCTTGTAACAATCAATGAATGGTTTTCCGATATTGAGTTTATCTGTTATGCATCTTGCATTCATGAAATCTCGACCAAGAACATTCAGAACTGTTGCATTAGATCCTTGATTTAGCATCAAAACATCATCGGTTTTCTGAAATGAAATATTTTTTCCATGAATTTTCAAAATTTTGATTGACATTTTCCAAATGGTTCTTGAGTAATTTAAACAAATACAATAATTGTTACTTTTGGTAATTTAAGTCGTTTGTAAAGAACAGTTGGTTTGCCATTTTTGGAAATTTTATTTATTTGAATTGTATCGTCGCTCAAGTAATAATAAACTATCAAATCATGCATTTCACCCAACGGTGAACTTCGATCATCCCAGTAAGCGTCGAATTTTAAACAAAATTTGTCAAATTTAAGGAATTTTTCTAGCTTTTTTTCGATTTTTTCCGCTTCACATTTTGATTTGTCTTGTTGTTGTTGAGATTCCTGCATTTGCTCACGCGTTAAATGTATTGGATCTCTATTATGGAAAATTAAATGATTTTAAAACGTTCATCTCATCATTTATGAAAAAAAAAAAAAAAAAAAATTGAATATTTTCAATGTTTTGAACATTACATACTTAGGTGTTTGAATTGATCGAGGTACTTCAATGCCAGCTCGGTTAAGATATGACCGAGTAAATCCATCACAATCAGTAATTATATAGATTCGATCGAATATTTTAATTTGTTTTTGAACATTTAAATCAAACATAGATAAACATTCATTCTGTTTATTTGACGAATTTGGTATACGTTGCCGTTTGACAATGCATCCTTGTGGTATACCTAAGGGGAAAGGACGAAAGTAAATAAAAATAAATATTGTAAATATCCTGCAAATATTGCAAATATTGTAAATATTGTGAATATTATGAATATTTATAAATATACTAAATATCATAAATATGCTAAACATATGACTAAATATTGTTTAAATTTGAGATTGGTAGTTGAGATCATACTGCATTCTCCTGTGTCTGTAAAAGGGAAAAAAACTTACTATAGAATAGTACTTTGTGACCGCCAGCACTACCTACAAGAGAAATATACAAATAAATGAACATTTTGAAATTAATACACTCGAATCATATCAATTCAATACCTACCTCTCTCCCCTAGAGGACGCCCCGGCCAAATTTCTTCTTCTTCTTTGCTGTTCTGCTGCTGCTACTGCTGCACGACGTTGTCTCAATGTGGTAGCTTTCCGATTAAAATCTGGATTGATTGGTACATTGGTCAACATACACATTGCTTTGTAAATCATGTTGCGTGATGCATTGTTATCACGATCCCACACAATTGTTTTTCGTTGATTTTCATGATTGAATGTCATTTGATTTGGTCTTGGTTCGACATTCAGTTTCTTTCGATGTGTATGATGTACTTTTCCAATCCATTCCTCAGGAGCAGCGAGAACAGTATTTCGGGCCGGTTCACAGTTTTGGCAAACTAGGAAACTGGTAAATATCAAAATTAATTTTCAGGTTTTTTTTTGTTTTTTTTCGTTCAAGGAATCGTTTGTGTTACAATGCAAACAATATTTTACAAACGGTATACTATGAAATGAAATGAAATGTGTAAATGATGTAAATGTAAATGTAAAGGAAAGAAAAAATGCTCACCAATTTTTAGAATATGCTGCTCTCATCTTCTCTCCATCCATGATGTGATTGTGTCGACAATGTCGCCATATTGAATGTTGACTTGATCTCAGCTACCAAATCTCAATTTCAAGCAATACTTATTTTGCCATCAACAATATATTCACAAATGCTAACTTATTGATAAAAATTAATTTAATATTCACTAGATATTTCAAATATTTATGGATATGGTGTGTGTATTTTTGAATCTAGCAAATATTCCATAAATATTTAAATATCGCGTGAATATTCTGAATATCTACTAAATATATATATTCATAAAGGGTTCTCAGCCCCTAGGGTATACCAGAATTATCGGTTCGTGGTTCAATGACCTGTTGAAATACACATTTTTTTTTTGAAGTAATTTGTACAACATATTTTCAATGAGAAATAAAGATCTATTACCTGTATGGTTCCATCTTCCATGTAAAATAAAATTTTCACTTTTCGAATTTGATGTAATGCATTACTGTTTGCACCACTCAAGTTCTCACGAAAATACGCATTAAAACACAAAATCTACAGCGGAGAAATAGAGAAAATGGAGAAAATATAGACAGTTTCACCAATGTGACCAATGGTCATTGACCACAATGACATTTACCTTGCCATCGTTTAGAATCCAATTATTGTCGGCTTGCTTTTTCTCAACAAGAATTCTAGTTCCATCTTCACATTTCCAACATTGTGGCAAATGGTAATTATCTTTTGGTTTCTAAAATAAAGCAGCGAAACAATTTTGAAATTAATTACAAATAAATGCAGTTCGATTTTAATTACATGGACTGTAAATCCAGGAATTAGTGGTAAATTTTTATTTCCAATCATTTTGGCCATTTTATAAGTACTGTACGTTTTTCTTTCCTATCACAAATAAACGTTTCTATACACAGGTTACTATGATACAAATTGATTTAATTTATTGATAAAACGAATACAATGGCATGTGGTTTGACATATTTTTCGATGTTGAGTTTAACGCATTCATTTTAACTAAATATTTTGGTTTTGGTAAATTATGTTCATCTAAGTAATTCATAAGCGCCTTTGTTGTTCTGCAAAACAAAAAAAGAAGTAATAAATTTGTATAATGTTCATAATTTTCGCAATTGTAGAATGATTTACTTCAATTGATCAATTCCCTTGAATAAATTTTCACCAGATCGAATATCTTCTGGAAAATGAAAACGTTCTGGTTCGCTAAATTTGATTGTTTGCACAATTTTTGATGCTGGCGACAAACATCTGCCAAATGCATGATATTTCGGTTTTATTTTGGTCGCTTTGTTATTTTGTTTCATCAATTTATTTATATTTCGTTCAATAGCCAACTGAAAATGTGAATACAACAAACAAATGTATTACAAAAAAAAAAAAAAAAAAAAATGTCAAGAAACTGAAGAATAAACAGAATAAAATAAAGTTGAATTGTAAATAAATTACTTCCGGACATTCAAATAACTCTGCAATTTCTTTTGATACATTTGGTCGATGAATTTTACGCACACACAATGAATGTGATATATCACTTTCAATTTCAATAGGAAATAATTTTTTAATCATTTCTTTACTGATCTGATGTTCCTCATCATCCGTTAATTTATTAATACATTCTGCAAAATCTTCGGCTGACTACAAAAGAAAATCATTCATAATCTCCAAATTTTTATCAAAAAAAAAAAAAAAAAAAAAAAATTGTTGAAAATGTACTCACAACATCAATTAATTCTTCAACTTGTTCGTACATAGATTTTTTGTCAAACGTTGTTTGATGCAATTTTGATTCCCATTTTATTCGATCTTTTTGTTTGCTCGCACAAAATTTCTCAATCCAATTGGTTTTTTTGACATATAATGGTTTCGGCTGTGGACGTGATTCAATGTCCACGGTTTCTATATCTTCCCATCCCGATGATGAATCCTGTGAAAAATAAAATTCGGCTTTAATTCTCACAAATACCAAAAAGAGTTTGAATAGGCAAACGTTTTCATCGAATGATTCATATTGTTCTTCTGGTGTCGATACTTGGTCAACAAGAATATCATCTATTTTTATCAATCGCGTTATTCGGCGCTGCAATGGCAACGGAATAATGGGTCCAATTTTCAATTCATCCATTTTAGTATTAAAAGTTTTAACAATCGTTTCTCTTTAATTGTAATTTCTCGAATGCAATAAATTTAAAACGCAAATTTGACAACTTAATATTGATCAAACATTTACTTTCTACCACATTTTCAATATGTCAATAGTCGGGGTGGATCCATTCAGTCTGTAATGAAATGTGATAATTTACAGGCCAACAAAAATATTTCGAAAAATTAACAGCTGATATTAATTTCTAAAGTTTTTTTCTCGTACAATTTTTTTTTTTTTTCGTGCAATTTAATTAGCAATTCAATTTTTTCAATGGTTTTGTCTACAAAACAAAAGATAATATTGTTGGTTTATCGACAATATTACCAGTTGTTTTGCAATACATTCTAAGATTCTATTAGCTTTTTTTTTCTAGAATTTTTTTGTTTGTTTGAAATGTCATTCATAGTTTTCAATAGCAATGACATATATCTTAACAGCTTAAATTATACGAATTTTATTTTCAATTTGAAATTTACATGACGTAGAGCCTAACAAGTGATAATGAAAGAGCATTCTAGAAGAGACATAATAAAAATTTTCAACAAATGCAGAGTATATAAACGATTCATTCATTGACATTTGAACGGTAGTCACCTTCGATGAGATAAGCCATAAAGATCGCATATAAATCTTAAGTTTTTATTCAAAAGTCATTATTATTTTACAAATTGTTACGAATATTTGGACAATGAAAATGTTGATAAATAAGTGCGAAAAGAATTTTATTTGATATTCCATTAATTTGCATTATAATATTGAAAATTGTTTTTTATTTTCACTCAATTTGCTGTCTAATAATTTAATTATGTTAATTTCGTGAAAAGAAAAATCTGTTACGAATTAAATGGCATTTTTTGATAAAAAACAATCACACACAAACTATTCGATAAATCGTCCAAAATTATTTAATTTAAAATTAAATTCACTTCAAAATATGAGCAAAAGTCTATCAGATTTACAGCCGATTAATCGTTTTGATTCCGATTCGGGATGCTATCGTGAAAATGATTACAATATGAGACCATCAAACCATAAACAAATCGAAAGATTTGAACATGGAAATTTATCATTCTGGGTGAGTGTCTTTTACGAATTAATTGATGTGCATTTTCCGGTCACTGTAAATTGTGAAACAGAACAAAGTTTTTTTTTTTCCACACAATTATTTTGTGGACCTTGTTTATTGAAAAATTTGCCTGAAATTAGTGATAATAGTGAATTCTGTGTGAATGAATGAATGAATGAATGATAAAATGAATGAGCACGCAAATGTTTTTAACAATTAATGCACTAGAGATTATGTTCGTGTCTGTAAATGTTTTACATATATGTGTTAAATCGCATGGAGCACCGGGTTCATTTCTGAATCCCTTAGATGTCAGTGAAGTGGATAAAATATATATATATGGTTTATATGTGTGCGTGTTGTTGCAACAGCCACAGATACAAAATTAAAAGAAACTAATTTAATGCTCGTCAAACGATAGCCTGAAAACATTATAGCATATTAGTTTGCTTTTTCAGTGTCATCATTTTTTGTTTGATATTTATGAACTCGAAATGGGTTCGATGAAAAAAGAACTAATTTTAACAAGAATTTCCAAACGAATATATTCTCAATCAATGAGTGAGCAAAACACAGAAAAAAAAAAATCACAGTCAACATGAAAAGAAATCATCGAAAAATGTGATTGAAAGATTCATCGCTAAACTATCGAATGAAGGAGCCCTAACTGTTGGCTATTTAAGTGAAATTATGTTGTTAAACTGAAATGGCTTAGAAAAGAAATTATGTTTCTTTATTGGCCTGTTGTCTTGTCCTTTTTCTTTGTTTTTCTTTTATTTTGGTTTTTAAAATATATTTCCTATTGGCGGAGAATGCAGCAATAAATATTAGTGTATCGCACTTATCATCGTCATTACCGTCATTGTTGTCAATAAAAACATTTTCATCGTTTGATGTATTGTATCGGTTCATTTGAACAAAGCGTTTCGATTGAACACACTTTGCTGTGTATAGTCAATGTTACAAACAAGTTTGTATGCGCGTTGTGTTTATATTTGCTCGTGTTTTTATCAAACACACATGAACATGATACAAGTGCCAATAATGTTGTTACAAAAACTGTAACATCTGAGTAGGCGAACGATGAGAAAAAGAAAATAAAATGAACCCTTTCATAGCGCTTTGAAGCCATACACTGCGAATACATTTTCATCAATAGAGTATGCGATGGCAAAAAACAAAAAAAAAAAAAAAATGAACTGTCGCTTACCGTTTACATGTACACTAACACACACTCGTGCATACAGTTAAAGGATTAAATCAACAAGAGAAGAGAGACAGAGCGCGAAAGAGAGAGAGAGAGAGAAAGAGAGAGAAAGGGAGAACGAATGAGTGAGAAAAAAAGCTAAGAAAATTTGTTTGATTTTACGGTTGTTTAGAGACTAACCCGATGTGATTTCGAAAAAATGCTTTTATTTATAATGAAATACGTACTGCTCGCTGGATAAACATGTGTGCATGGGTGATATATACATTTTTTGTTGTTGTTGCATAGACATCGACAACGACGACGACATCAATGATGATGATGATGGTGGTGGATTTGTTGTTGTTTTTATTTATTGAGTGGAAATTTTTGCCGAACAAGATGCAAAACGAGAGAGAAGAGGTGTGGAACAAGCACATCCGACCAAATCTGTTGCAAATACGTTTATCTTTAGTTTATTATTACATCTATCGGAGAGTGAATATTTTCTATCTCCACCCATGTATTATATCAACTGTTGAATGTCTATTTATTCTCTGTTGTTGGAGAAGTTGAGCGAAAACAAAAAGAATTCTCTCTCTCGTCACTTTGACTATACTAGTACACAGTAAGGCACCGCTTCGACATGGCCGATATGTACAGATATTTTTTTTTCTTGTTCTTGTTTTTCTATTTCCAGCTTAATATAAATCTAGAGAATTTAAACTGACGAGAAGTGCTGTTTCTTGAATCCAAGACCAAATTCGTAACGGTCGTATGATTCAAGTTCTAAATTTAGTTCGAACATAGATGCAATGATTTGACACAAATTTGAAAATTTTACAGGGAAAAACGGTCGTTTTTTTCTGTTGTTGTGCCGACTGTGTCACATATTGTGCCTAAATGAAAGGCTTTTATCTTCACATTGGCGGCATGTGCTCGGAAATTGGGTTGAATATGTATATTTATCGCTCATAGTTAGCGAAGTGGAAAACTATTTCTGCCACTAAAGGAAGGAAATCGTTTTTAGCACATTAAAAATTATCATCGAGATATATCTAATTCAATAATTTACAAGAGACTTCAAATGGATAAAAATGAATGGGTTTTGTCTTGATTTAGCCACTCTGCATTTCGTGTCCCTTTTTCTCTTTGTATGTGGCAATTTCGTTCTCTTTTTTTCTGTTTTTGTTTTGTTTTGTTTTGTTTTGTTTTGGTTTCATCACATACAAATTCCTGCTTTGATAAATATTGATCAACGAAACGGATAATTTAACAGAGTATAAAGAACCTTTTTAGCTAAAAGTTTATCGAATTATCCGTTTTGATGATTTAATTCACCAAAGACATATTTCACAAAGTGTCAGTCGAATGATTTTCTAGTGCATTCTTTTACTTTCATTCTATTTTCGATAATTAGTTCATTATTCATAAATAAATCTTATTTTTTTCTTTATAAAATCATTTAAAATCTAAGAATAAGTAGAAGATGAAAAATGAACGATTTGGATTGAAATAAGTTTGTTGTTTGCTCAAGAAGTAAATCGAAGAAAAATGAGATACATTTTATTCAATAAAATAATATTGTTTATTCACAGAATAAAAATTATTTCAATGAAAACTATGAAAATCTAACAGATGATTTCGTGCCAAATGGTCGTCAAGTTGTTTTCACATGTGACCAGCAGCCAAAACATTTCAATTCAAATCAATTCAGTCAAAATCAAACGGAGAATGGACAATTTCGAAATGCATTTTCATCATCACATCGATCAATTGATGGCTTTTCGATGAATCAATCGGAAGACAAGTGGGACAATGCAGAAGATTCAATCAGTAAGGAAAATCGGAAATTAACAAGGTAATTTGGAATATTGCATTCTATTTTACAATCACTGGCCCACAAAGTATTCATTATCATTGTAATTCAATTCTCAATCGATTTTATATAGCATTTTGCCTATTTAATTGCTTTCCATTGTTTTGAATTGCGTCAAGCGCAAAATCACAAAACCATAGTCAACCATTGCCAATAACCGATGCTCTCTTCCTTTTGGTTTTCCCATTTCAATTTCATTTTCTTTCAATTTTATAAAATAGACGTTATTTTGTGACCGTATTTTCATCGTGCTACGCAATCTTTTTGGTTGTATTTGGTACAATAGTCTTCATTGGTGATGTTGTTGACAGCCGATATCCACTACCTCAGGTAAAGAAGGAAATTCAATTTCATGGGAAATGTTAATAGATTTTAAGTGAAGCAATGAGCATCGTTTATAAAAGAATTAGAAAATGATTTTTTTTTTTTCTTGTTTATGCAGTTTTTTTGCATTTATATGCTATTAATGGCATTTATTTACTTCCTGTATCTGTATATTGACATCCGGTGGTATATTTTCCGGGCAAAAAAGGAGCATAATGAACATATAGATCGAAAGAAACTTGTCGATGAATTTATTTCACAAAATATGGTGAGTTAAATGCATTCTTTTTCATTCAATATGTGTGACTGAGCATGTTAATTTTAAATTTTAAATTTAAATTCCCATATTTTTACTGGGTCATACAGCAGTTAGATATCAATCGATCGACAAATGATGAAAATGAAGCTGTTTATGCACAAGCAATGAGAGACCTTCGATTGCCACCTATTGATGCAATTTTGCACAAGTATTGTTTTGTAGCTGGTGGAGATTCTTTGTATATAAAACTAGGAGCATCATGTAAGATGTAAATAATGAAATCTTTTTCAACAAGTTGAGATGATAAAATTTGGAAAAAAAAAACACTTTTTTGCTATTTTCAAAAGGGCTTGCATTCGGTTTACTTGTATACTCGGCTCTTCAAATATGCTATGATGCTTACTTTATATCATCAAATGGTGTCTATTTATATCAATGTGCATCGTATATAACGCTTACGCTCAATATTTTATTTCCAATTTATTCGCTATTTTCATTATTTTTTATTGCAAAATATATGAATGTTGCGATTAATGTGAATCCAAATGTTGCACGTATTTTTCTAATGCATGCCATTGGAACATCGCTTGCAATGTGGGTATTCACAATTATTCGAGAAACAGCAGACGCCATTGCTCAAGCAGATGCCGAAAATTATAGTAAAATTCCAATCAAAGATTTTATTAAATTTTCTTTTATGCGGAAATTCCATTTTCCATTTAACAGACAAATTTCGAAAGCCCCGACCGAATGATACATTTGAATTTGTGTATAATGATTGTGGTAAAGCGAATGCATTGAATGCTGTTCATCGACAATTTGCGCCGTATTTGTATCCCTTTGTCATTGAATATTGCATTTTATTGGTTGGAATTTGGTATAAAATGTATGCAAATATCAATCGATGTCCACGCAAATTGGCCAATGCTGATGAACAATCTTCACGAAAGAATAAGACATCTGAAAGTAACTTCTTTTTTTCTTACAGTTTATTCTCAATTTATTGTTTCATTATTATTATTAAATTTTTTATTTTTTTTTTATTTCAAACATTTCCAGTCGATTCATCGTCAACACACATTTATGAAAGTTGTCAACAAACGTATGCGCATGATAAAGATCTTGGAACTGTTGGCTATGTGTATGCTGATTGTCAATCTAGTTTTCATGGTATATTTGTTGGTCTCGTGCTTGTTATTATGACCATTGTTTTCATTATATTAATGTTTGTTGGATTTCAACACAAGTAAATACAATTTCTATGAAATCTCGGAGACAACATTATTTATTTTGGTTTTTATTTTTCTCATTTTAGATCATATTTGAAAACAAGCATCATGCTCAATAACTTTTTCGAAAGTACTGTTTTGCTCATGTTAATTGTTTCAACTTTGTTTGCATATGCGAAAACTGTCAAATTGAATATAAATCTGGAGCCAACTTTGAAAATGGATGACATCCTTTTGCTTATTCCAATTCCGGCATTTTTCATGGAATGCATTTTTTCATTGTTACCAGCTATTCATAATCGTTCACCAATCCAAATATGCATTTCAATTTCTCGCATAATTCAAGTTTTAATTCAGACACCATTCATAATAGATGGAAGAAGACGACGTTTAAAATCATCATTACCCCGGAAAAAGAAAATTGGTCGAGGTTCTGTAATTTTCCTAGCCATCGCAAATATAGCATTGTGGATTTATCACACATTTTCTGGAAAAACCATTTATGCTGATGAACGGTAATGGGAATTTTCTTTTAACAACATTTTTAAATTGAATAATTTTTCGTTTTTTTTTTTTTCTTCAATTTTTAGCTACGATTATTACGGTTATACTCGATGGAATATTTTAAATCACATAATGATTCCATTAATGATGTTTTATCGTTTTCATGCATCTGTGTGTCTTGTTGAAATTTGGACGAATGCCTATGATAGTGGACAGAAGCGTCTATAAAATTCACATTCAAAAACTATTTATTCAAATAAATTGTGATGTTATTTAAAATTTTAATCGAATTTTTATTATGTTAAATTGATAGAAGATGAAATAAAAAAAAAAAAAAAAAAAAATTGCACATGGAAAACCACACTAAAAACTAAATATTCAATTAAAATGTTCTATTGTCTGTATCTTGGTGATGATTGTTTTCGCTAAATGAAAAATATAGCATTGACGAAATGTCCTCAGCTTCGAATGTGCGATTCGATTAAATAACAACGTTTTTTTTTTTTTTTTTTTTTTTTTATAACAAAAAGGATGGGTCTGATGCAATGAATACAAAAACATACACATGAATTGTAGAACGATTATTCCATTTCATCAACTCATGAGTATGATATAATCGAGTTCGAATATGGACCGCGATCTGGTATACCATTCGAGGTGAAAAACCAATAAAAATGCATCGCTTGCCATATCACAGAGTATGGTATGAATTGTTGTAAAAACAACACGACCGCACATCAACAAAATACATTAGGAAGAAAAAAAACTGTGAATATTCAATCCATTCAGGAGCCAGTTCAATTTAGTGTTCAAAAACATGAATGATATAAGCACAGAATCGGTCAACAATATGGAAAGAGAAAAAAAAAATTAATTAAAATCTTTTTTCCGCCGTGTTAATTGACTGGTTTCATAGACGATTTTTTTTTTTCGTAATGTTAAGTATGTTGTCTAAAGAGAGAATCGTTCATTCAATCACATATGAATTAAACATTTTCGCACTTTGAAATTGGATGTGATATGTATTTATGTCATTTCAATATAAAAAAAAAAAAATGTGAATGCCTTCATTTAGACAATCATTATTGAGCCACCAAATTCGAATGAAAATTCAATGGATTCACATTGCTTGAGCTGCATATCGCGATACACTTCATCATGTATTTTTTTTTTCCTTTTTTCTCCAAAAAATTATGTAATATCGATTCAAAATAGAGTTTTGTAACAAATTCAAATGAACCACTAAACATTTAGTTTTGAATTGTTACAAATACAGGTTATCGATAAATGAGCTCATTAAAATATTCCAAAACAATAAAGAATGAACGCACATGATTGATTTCATATCGAATAGATGTGGTTCATAAATAGGTACAGCAGCCAATAAACATCACAATAAAATAGACATGAGAAATGGCAAGTTTTCGAAAAATGTTTGATGGTTTATTTATATATGCAGTTTGAACACCGAGATAACAAGCACTTGTGCTGAGGGAGAGTGAGAAAGAGAGTAAGAGGGGGAGAGAGTGTGTGCGTGTGTGTGTGTGTGTGTGGGAAAAAACAACTCTTTCGAAAAACATGAAACAGGAGGGTTGCGTTTCAGAGCCAATGTTATTCTATATGCACAAAACAATGATGGTAATAATGACAAAAGTGCGAAGTGAAAAACATTTTTAGCCTACTGAAAAGGTTACATACATTGGCAGCCTTTTGCCAACGCAATGTACACAAATTGCTGCTCATTTTGCATTACAACGTTATTATCATGTGTACAAACTGCAATAAAAGACTTTTTCCACTCACTACTATCGTCTCTCTGTCTTTTTCCAATCACTGGTTGGCGAAATATGTTTCTTTATGTTTTGTCAATGCTAACAACGTAAATACACAATCACATTATTAATTTCGTTTGGTAAATACAGCTGATATATATTTCATTGGCTATATTTTCCATGTCGCAACACATCGTAATCATTCATTCGTCAGTCAACCCCATTAAACTGTTGCTGCATACCATTCTTTTGATCGTATCGATGCTATCAATTACAAACGAAACAAATGTATGAATGAAAAATCGCTTTCATTTCGTTTTTTTTTTTTTTTGTTTTTGTTTTCTTCTTTGTATTTCGCTTACATTGTTCACACAGATTCCTGTTCGATTCTGGCAAATGCATGAGTTGATATTGTTTTGTTTTAACCAATGTATCATTAATATTATTAGGCATTTCTAAATTGATTAGCATCAAAATGTTGTTGCTAAAAACATTTAAAATTGCCACTTATCGTCAATTAAATACAAAGAGAGAATACTGTGTGTTTCAATTTCATTTTACAATGTTTGTTTCATCAATCAGATGATACTCATGGTGTATATAGTGTATAGTGTATGGACGAAATGGAGATGTAATTGAATAATAATAATAATGTCCGGATGAAAGTTTATAATTTAATCATAAATTGTGAGGTATTTTAAATACGGAATAGCTGAAGACATGCAATACATTGAACAACGGATGATAAAATAGTAACTGTATGTATGTATGACGTATGAACACTTTGGCGGAGATTCAATTTAATGTCTCTCAAAGTATCAAACAAGAGAAACGACGACAACTCTGAGAAATATAATTTTATTTAGCTTAATATCTTTCTAAAGCAGGCATGAAAAACACTCAAGAATATTGATGGCAACAATACACAACACAACGAAACGAAATGAAACGGAACACAATTGCTTTGTATTTGCTTGTGAGAAAATGAAAGTTCTTGCCAATACAATGGCTGAATTTTGAATATGCTATTGTATATCGGCTGGTCATCGGAACATTTGAATTAATCTCGAAGCTCATTTACTTGAATACTCTGTGCACGGTGCACAGTGCACACTCACAAACACATTCATCTATACATGAGAACGATTGTACGTTCTAAAGTCTACCATATTAATTAATAACCTTTGATCTGTTGTTCTGCACTTAAAGTCTTTCTGGACTGCCCATCTCTCACTTGCCAATCGACGCTACGATGCAAATAATATTTCGATTTGTGTACGATAAACGATCAACGATGACCACTGTGACCAGTGTCTCACTCTTTTGTGTGTAGTGAGAGTTGAATGCATTAGCCCATTGTATTTGCCATTGATATTGCCGTTTGGTTTACTTGGAATGATGCGTCCTCTCTTTAAATGCGCTACTTTTTATGCTTTTTGATTGTGTGCGTGTGCGTGTGCGTGTGAGTGTGTGTTTTCTATACACGTAAACTATTGAATCGGAATTATTGGATTAAATTGGTGTATCATTTGTCGATGTCCTAATCTTGCCCGATTACAGGCGCATCACATCCATTTTATATTTACGAGAATGATGAGGGAAAATACCGATTTTATTATATGAAAATGCATTGTACTTTATATTAGCCGGATGCACTTCAATATCTGAAATTTCAATTTTCTATTAAATCGACTTTAATTGAATAGTTAATTACATTGACGGTACCATTTAGATCCTATCTATTTCCATTCTTCTATCGTTCATCGATACATGGGTTACAAATAACAACAATAACAATAATAATGAACAACAAAAGGCACAAGCCAATACCAGAAGCTAGTGGTTGGCTCTTTAAGCGACAAATACTTGAAATCTCTTGAAATATGCTGCATATCTTAATTCTCAGCACTGGAAAGTGCTAAATCCAACACATTTGTTTGTGTGCATAAATTCAAACATATAATTGCATATGATGCTTTCTACTATGCTTGGATAAGCGGATTTTTTTGTTTCACGTTTGAAAAAAAGGAAAAAAAAAATGAACGAAACCTGAAAATAAATCTTATAAAGATTTTCTGGATAAAATGGTGCTAAAATATCGAGAGCATTTCCGTCGAGCAGAGAAATTATAACTGGCTATATAGGCGCATTTTGATGATGAGCAAAATTGTTCGCACAAGAGTGTAATACTTATCGCACATGGAAAGGCAATTCAAATTATGAAACGATGGTGTTTTCAATTCGAACAGCATTGCGTGTGCAATTTTTGAACGAGCAAAAATCATTTTAGTTGCACATAAAACGGCCGGAAATAAAACCATTTCGTGCGAAATTACTTCCGAAGGATTTTTCTTTTTTTTTCAAATTTGTGAGTGGGTCTCACCACTTTTATTATGGAAACGCTTAATTTTCGTTTATTCATCGACTAAAACTGCATATGAACTGGAATCCATGCGATAGATATCAAAATGACCGTAAATTGTTCACAATATCTGTTGAAATTAAACACTTTTTTTTTCTTATCTGCATGAAACTTACAAAATGTCTTCCGTAAGTTGAATAAGCACACTTCACCCAAAAGGACATGTACATTGAACACACATTGCACGTGTTTTGACATTTGTAATTCAATGCCATTTTGCAGTTAAATTAAAATGTTCATTCTGTAGAAAATTCTTTGTAAAAACAAAACTATGAATGAAATGTGAAAACTCTCACGAACTTCATATCGATCAAAATAATATTTGGAATTGCTCTAACGCAATTTGGTCAAGCTAGCCTTAAGCTTAAATTGGATCCATGTGTTTATCTTTGCACTTTTCAAAATTGGAAAAAAAAAACGATGATTTCCTTCTTTAAATGCTCGTCATATTAAAGCCTTTAGTTGGATTTCCATTTCGAAATCAAAGCATCATGAGTGGAAATTTAATTCACACACGATTTCGATCAACAATGCATTTTTGAGCAAAAGTGATTAGTATTTTGAAAAAGGTAACTAAAAATACTTGAAGAGAAAAATCAAAACTAAATGCACATGATCCATCAGATGGCACGTAATTTAATTTTATAAATTTCAAATGCACACGCACATTTGACATTTTGAAAATGTTCACACGTAACATGGAGCACACAATATTTGCGATTCTATGAGCGATTTAATATGCAAATGATTTAATCATAGGGAATTAAATGGTTAGTGTGCTTGTCAGCATGATGCTGCTTTCGGTAAATAAGATTTATTTGGTGAATGGTTTTGATTTTTCCCTAGATGCATTGAATAAGATGATGGTGTGACAACGGTGGTGTATCATATGACGTGAGTTACATTTTAATAAAATCCATTGCGAATACGAACGAACAACCATATAAATTTGGCTTCAATCTGGTTCTGATTAAAATGTGGAGAAATTAAAAAGAAAAAAAAACAAAAAACAAAAAAAAAAAAAAAAAATATCCAACCAAAGATGTAGGTCAAAATTCGAAATAGAAAATTTCGATTTAGTTAATTGGGTTTTTTGCTCCATAAAGCTTATTATCTCAAAACCAAATTGTAAACCGAATAGTAGTATTCAGTGAATGTGATTTCAAAGGAACAAAAAAAAAAAAAAAAAAACAAATTCGCCTCTTTTTCCCAAATTTAAAGTTCCTTATTAAAACACACATTCACACAGCGATGAGTTGTATTTCAATAAAAACGTTTGCAACAGAGAATCATTGATAAAAATGGAAGCTACAGAGAGAATTCAAACAAGCTATAGAAACAGATAGAATGTTTATAATGTATGAAATTTGTTTTCTCTTAAATACAACAACGATGAACGGGCTCTTATTTTTCATTTCATTTAGGTGCGTAGTTTGCCTGGGCTCAGCAGGCGGTCACTCATTAGGACGAAAAATTATTTCATGGTTACACAACAGACAGCACAAATGAAACCATCAAAATCGTACATTTGCTACAAATACAAATACATATTCGAATCATGTGCACATGAAGTCTCAGCAACAGTGCTTTCACGTTGAGCTGAATGGCACAATGCTTGCTAATGATAGACAACATATAAAACGGTTTTTTTCTTGTCCTTCATCGTAAACGAAACCAGTTTCAAAACGATAAGATGAAATTTAGGTACCGATGACAAAACGACACACACCTAATGAACTGAACGAAAATTCGGTTAAACGAGTTTGTTCAGTGCCGAAAAGTGTATGTAAAATGCCTTTTCAATTGGCAATGAATAAGTTCGAAAAAAAAAAATCGAATTTATAACAGGCAATGACTTCATCAGAGAAATTTCTCAGATAATCCTTCTTTACAACTGCTGAAATTAGAGTTGTTTTTTAAACGGTTAACTTATCGATGAATCTATTTTGTATGACATTTTTACCTGTGTAAATCCATCATCGATGGATACAAGCAAGTGATGTAATAGTAATGCATTCTAAAATTGTTTCTTCTGGGAAAAAAAGGCGTTTTTGTCTAACATTCATATTCGATTGTTTGTACATTTAGTGATCTTGAGCATATGTAATTGATTTAAGAACTAGGTTATTGATTTGCTTCTGCATCTTGACGATGCTTTTATAACTTTATCCATTTTGCAGCTCAAAACGTTATAATCACATTCTTTGCAATAAAAGAAAGAGCACAAGATGAGTGGAGAGCATACGAGACATAAGTGTGTTGTCAGTTTGTGTATTACTAGAAATGCGGAGCGGCCCCAAACGGCTTACAAATGTTTTTTGAAAAAAAAAAAACCTTTATTTAGTCGCTCAAATCTCTTGCCGCTATAATCTATTTGCAATCTTACATCTCATATATACATTCAGCCCGATTCAGCCAAACCGATTTTGTTGGAAAAAGTGGTAGATGAACGGGGAATCGCTAGCAAAGGTGTTTGCGTGTTTATATTTGGATGCGTCTTTGTTACTTCTTTGCTTCTTTCTCATATAATTTGGTGCAAAACGAATGAGTAGTAGTAAGTGGAAATTCGTTTGTATTCCCATTCTTTATATTCAATGTTTTCGTTGCTTTTCTCTCTCTCTCTCTCTCTCTCACTCTCCCACTCTCTCTTTCTTCTTCTTCCCTTTTTATTGTTATTATGATTATTTTATTTGGCAGCCGTTTTCTATTTGGCTTTACATGACGCCCAAACAATCTTCAATCTCAAACGATTGACAAGCAACAATAAAGGATGCTATACAAACACTTTTTAAGTGGTTGGAGCGGTTGAGTGAGAAATTTGCTCATGGAAAATACAATCAATTTGAATTGTGGTTGTTTTCAATAAGCGATAACGCGTCAATCAAACATAATTGAGTTGTTGACTTAGGGATTGTTATTTGCTTTTTGTGTCCGAATCGCATGAATGTTTTCTTTTTTCACAATCATTTTCTCTATCTCTCAATAAAGGCAAGCGCATTTTTCTAATGTTTCATTGAAATTCCCGTTTTTGTTGTCATCATCTAAATATTTTCATCACTATTTTCTTATTCTCGATAATTTGGTTCATGAATGAATTTCTATGTTCTGTACAAAATTTCTACATCAAACATATTGTTCGATTGCAATGCACAACAAACAATAGCCAATAGACAATCATGTGAAATTCACATTTAAGACTACTCTGTTGGTAGTATTTTCTGGTTGTTGTCTCTTGTTTTTAATTTAATCGTTTATTCAATTCAATTGAATCGAACGGCGAGCAATTTTGTGTCCCTTGTTCTTAGCTATATATATATAAAAGATGGGAAACCACTGCAGTGCGATTAAATTTTTCTATCTATCCATACGGAAGCTCTTTTTATTTGCACCAATTTCGATCGAGCCATTTTCCCAGTTTATTTTTCCATTTACAGGTGAATGACGGAGAAAAGCAAAAGGCAGACAAACACCGTTGATATCAAAAGAAATTGACTAAAGAGAAAGAGAGAGAGAGAGAGAGAGAGAGAGAGAGAAAGAGAGAGAGAGAATAAGATTGAGGGAGAGAGAGAGGAAAAAAAAAACTAATATAAAAGGTGTTGTTAGAGTACAGCTTTTGTCACTTCCCATATTCATTGCGAACGAATTTAAAAACAAAATCACATTGAGGGGCCAACAAAACACACGATCTCTAAAGCCTTTGTGTTGTAATAAAAGAAAAAAAAAGAATGTATGAAAAAAGGCACAAACAAACACACTCACACTCACACTCACACTCACACTCACACTCACACACACACGTCGAATAGCATTTTTGTAAAAATTGGCTTCGACAAAATACCGTATTTTATCATCTCTAAAGTAGATTCAATCTTCGAACAGGTTCAATTGTCACATTTTTTGTCTTCACATTTTCAGTCGATGAATTCTTTTCATGATTTGACTTATTAAACAGATGCAAAACTCTGTCAAATCAATTTTCAATGGCAATATCTGGTAAACTTCCGTTTGAAGAGTTTTCTTAATTTATAATTCGGTAACATTTTTTTTTTAAATGTCGTTCTTTTTCTGGTATTACGACTTGGCTGCATTCAAATGATCTGGATCAAATTCGAGATAACGAAAAAAGTGATTATGCTTTTTTTATTTTGCTTTCCAGTGTTCTGAAAATCTGGTTTGAATTTTCCTTTCCTCGCTGTATTGTGCAGGATGCGTCTTTCACTTTCTCAGTTTATATATAAAAAAAAGACATTTTTTTTTCTTCCTTCTGCTTAACACCTCGTCATTATTCTCATTTTATATTTATTTTCATTTCTTGATGGTGTGAATTTTCGGTGTGTCGTTTGAAAAAGCGATTGGTTGTTGTTGTGACTTGTTGGCTCCATGAATCAATTTTATGACATTCATTTTCGCTAGGTTATTGGAAGACAGTACATTTTTAACCCTCTTTTAGTGAATTTTTCCTCGTTTCGGTACCTTCTCAAAACGATAACTCTCACATCGAAGGATAAATACGGTTTTTTCTTCTCATTTTCTCTCTCTCTCTCTCTCTCTCTCTCTATCTCTCTCCCGTTCCTGTATTTATATTTTCTTTTTTTAATTTTGATTTTTTTTTTTCATTTTATTCAACACTGAAGCAGGTTGATTCTATGGAACATCGTTGCGTGCGGGTTGCGATATCTCTTTTTATTGTTGTTGTTGTCGGTGTAATGCCGCTTTCTATGGCTTCGCAAGTGAATGGGAATAAAGCGGTTTGGCTTTTACACATCGACAATCTACATATTGTGAATGTACTTTTTTTTTTTTTTTTTTTTTGTCTTTTTTTGTGTTATGCCCATACTTTTTCATCAGCTCAACTATGGATTTTATTTTGAATATGAACATCTAACCGTTTTTTTTTTACTCTCTTCATATTTTTTTTTTTTGTTGCTTTTTTAAATGAGATATGCTCGGTGCGCTATAGCACAGAAACTCAATAGAAGGGAAATAAATGAAGAATGAGCGAAAAAATTGAAAGAAAATAAAAATAAGAAGTAAAAGATAAAGATAAAATCAAATTTCAACCTTAAAACCAAATTAAGGTAATAATTCTAGGCACACTCTTCAAATAGGCCGAATGAATCTGGGCACAAGGCACCGCACAGTAGCATGAATCGATTTGCTTTACTCCACAAGAATACGATAATCCATCAGCATGATAATGTGAACTTGTGATTTTATTTTTTTATTTTTTTTTTTCTTTTTTTTTTTTGTTAAACTGGGTTTCAACTTGAAAATTGCCATTTTTCTCTGAAAAACTCTCAATCCCCCTTATCATCGTCATCATCATCGCCATCAACATTCAAATTATGTTTATTACTTCAATAACTGTGTTAAGTTTGTTACTACAACTGAATATGTATTGTTTAAATGGGGAAGAACATTTTAAAAGCGATCTTGTTAAATTGTATTTTCGAAATGGGTCTTATGCTTCAAGTCGACCAAAACAAAACCAATCTGTCAATACATGATGATATCAACGGAAAAATTTACATTGAGACGAAAGAGAAAAGAATGAAGAAAAAAAATCCAAGTTTCTATTAATCATCAAGTTGTGAATTGACTAGTTTCTTGAAGCTTTCTCACTATTGGCTACTTATAATCGAGCAAAATAAACATTGTGTATGAATGTACATGAAAAATGGATGCGCAAAACAGGCAAAGTATGCTTAAATATGAAAGTATTTTAAAGTATAATTTAATATGGGCTAAGTGAAAAGACAGATTTTCTTCCGATTCTTTGTGCCAATAACATGAATACTACCGTAGATTCAACAAATCCACACAGTAAGCACAGTATCAACATGAGAAAAGAAAAAAAAAAGGAAAGAGAGAAAAGAGAGAGAAATCCACCGCTTATTTCTTTCATTCGTTTCCTATCTACGTTGTGCTTTGTGCATTCACATTTTATCACTTGAATTCGTGTGACTTCAATTTATCTTCTGTATTCCCATCAATTGAATGCTAATAAGGAATATTCAACTCAAAAGGACAACATAAATGGAAGGGAATGAGTGACAATAAAAGATGGACTGAAAAGAATACATGGATTACGATTATATCAAAATTATGCGTTTTGATATGTAGTGAAATCATATTATTTTTGGGACTGAATTTATTAGATCGCAAAACAAAATCTTTATGCAAGTTTTGAATGCTTTTGATTCGTACATTGAAAATAAAGAAAAAAGCCATACAAATCAATGCGTTGTCCAATGTCCATATAAAAATTGTCGGTACCATACTTATGCGACATAAAATTTATGGTCGATCGATTTTTGTATTGACTGAAAAAATATTTTTCCTGTCTATGAATGGATAATATTTGGTTTTTGCTTCACAAAAGATGGACAGAGAAGTGATGTACGTTTTTTTTTTTTTAGCTTTGCACTTTTGTTTGTAACAGCAAGTAATCATTTAAAATCTTTACAAACACTACAAATTGAAGATTTCATGCATAAATTTCCAGCTTAGATTAACTTTTAAAGTATCATTAATTCACACGACCGCTTTGATAAGTTGCTTTTTTTTTGTCATTCTCTTCGTTTTCATTTTACAATGCAAACAACGCCAATTGCATACATAATTTGGGTGATGCGATGCTTCAATTTCATCTCGTCTTGCAATCGCCCGGAAAATATACCAAGTGGATAGATAAATTGGAATTTGTTGACTTTATCCTCGTTGAATTTTGCAGAGACTAATTTAACTAAAATTTGAAATACCATTTCATAGCATTAATAGTAAAATAAATTTGATTCAATTTTGTTAGTCTTATTTTCTCACTTTTATACATCAATTTATTGAATTTCATTTTCGCTCAATAGCTGAAAGGAAAAACCCATCAATATTAGAGCGAAAAAATTAAAAATATCATTGAAACCTGATAATAATAAATAATCTTTGTCATTTATGAGATTGTTTCAGTTTCGTAATGTTTTAGTTACAACATCCCGTTGAATGATGAAAATGAAATACAAAAGCATATTATCTATCATGTATGTCAGCTAATAAGTATTTTTCGTCGATGAATGGTTTTTATTCATTCGATATTGATGCTTCAAGGATGAAATCGAATTGAGGTGAAATTCTTGCTTGTTGCGCTTCGTTGCTGTAGCATCTCGTCCAACGAAAAATCTCAATTCAAATATAAGAGCAACAACAGCAACAGCAGCAGCAGCAGTGAGCGCATGTGTACGCTTCATTGATGCGCATCATTATTAAAATCCATTATGAATTTCAAATGTACGCAACATCTCCCCTACTGAACACAAAGTATGTTCGCCTCCACTCCGATGCCATCCATTGAATCTCTTCACTCTTTTCTCATTCTCGTCTTTTCACTCAAACCGTTTTGTTTTCGTGCACAATTTCTTTAACATGATAATATAATTGCATCTGAGCCACATTTACTTTGGCGAATGAAGGAAGAATAAAAAAAAAAAAAAAAAAAAAAACATGAGCGAATGAAGAAAAGAAAGAAAAGCAGAAAGACATTGAGTAAAATTAACTGAGGCGAAGAAAAGAAATTGACAAAACTATAACGAAAAGCATTCGTGAAGCGTTTAATAGCAACTTGCCAATATGTGCTTGCCGCCAATAGAAATGAAAGAAAGTCATTGGATGATATTGCAAATGGTTAGTTGCTCTCGGTGCGACATAGGGCTTACAACAGGTAAATCAATGTAATACGATAAACAGGCAGAAGTTTAGTTTCATTACAAAAGCCTAAAGCTGTTTCGATGTTGATGCTGCACCATCGTCGACTTCGTCATCGTCATCGGTGTCGTTCGTTGTTGCTGCCACCAATGCCGTTGATGCCGCCGCTCTTTATTATCGAGTCAAAATCACTATTCATGATGTTATAGAGCTATAGAGCTAATCGAAATATCCTTTACATGTGCATTTCTACTTTCATCGTCTGGTATTACGTGCAAACGGGATTTCATATAAACATATCGCTTCGTTTCATTTTATTTCATGTACATTATGTAACGGTGATAGTGTTTCGGCACTCAAACTCATGCATCTCTCTCAATCCCTCTCTCTCGACTCCTCTGTCTCTCTCTCTCTCTGCCTTGCTGTCATCGTGAATTTAAAGCATTGTCAGTGTCGTTGTTGTCATCGTTTCGAATACGCCTAGAAGCTAGTAATCGGCACAGTGAATCATCACAATTTCACCTCATGCATCCTCTCTCCAATACTGAAATGTTTCCATCCCGTTTTATTTTCCCGAATGCATTTGAAATCGTCGATTTGTGAATGTATGCTTGATACATGAACGAGAAATTGGACCATCGAACGGCAAGAACATTCAAACAGACAATCTGATTCGGGATATACTGTATCAGCAGACACAGAGTTTGAGTGAGACAGAAATAATAATAATAAAACGTGCATACACAGTCGACAAAACGACACACAGACACATAAATCGCTTTTGTGGTGCTCACTTTTTCATAACATACACACACACACACACACATACCACACACACCACATTCAATTGTAAGGATTGAAAGCACTCCGTTACTGGTTGTTGCCGTGTGATGCTGTGTGCCCATCACATCATTTTGGCATCTGGAAAATCGAGTAAGGTACGATACGGACATTTAAATTGTCAGTCGACTGGTTGACGCGACTTAAAGCGGTTGTTCCACCAGTGCTAGTCTCTCTAGCTAAATTCATTCTCTCTACACATCAGGATATTTGCGCCTGATACACAACTTACATTACATTCAAGTGATTTTTCGCTGTAACGGTGCTTTTCAAAACCAATTCTTATCCGTTATGTTTTTGAATTTGACGATGAATCAATTTTTATACATTTTTTGCAACAAAAAAAATTTGCTATAAATCGTAAAAAAAAAAAAAATAAAAAATAATCGCGTAAATTATAATAATAAATGCAACATTTAATAAAAAAATCACCAAAACTTTTTTTTTTAAACAAATGTGTTTGTTTGATATCAACTTGAGGAAAATATGATCAACGTACAGCATTCAATGGATCTTTTCGAAAATAGATTCGATATAACGATCCGTCCAACATTTTGTTTGTCAAAATAAAAACAAAAGCAAAAAAAAAAAACAGGTAATAAATTCGATTGTCATAAAATGCATGAACCTTGTTTATTGTTCATTATATTGCTAGTAAAATTTATATTCTTGGAAAATTTACCATTAGACGCTTCTAAAAATTTTCTGATTTGTTTTTGTTTTCCTTTTTCTTTTTTTTTTTCTCTCAAATTTTATATTCGATATTCATGAAATTGCATTATGCATAAAACAAAATTGTAAGCGACGAAGAAAATTTCTCATAAGACAGAATAGCAAAATATAACAAAATCAAATGATGACTCTTTTAAAGGCACCAATTTCATAGTTTTTATTTCCACTGAATTAAATATGAAGGAATTTTCATTTAAAATATAATCAATTTATTTTGTTTATTTTTTTGCTCATCACAAATTCGCGCAGCTAATAAAATTGCTCGATAACAAATTAATTCCATTGGCAAGAAATATGAAATGAAATATACATTCACATCGTTATATTCTCTGAAATGTTGATTTTCTATTTTAAAAAAATATTTATAGATTCATGTCTACCTTTTATGGTTACCACTTTCTCTCTCTCTCTCTCTTTCTCTTTCTCTTTCTCTCTCTCTCTCTCTCTCTCTCTCTCTCTCTCTCTCTCCCTCGCTGAATTGCATTTGATTTGTGGTTTTGAGTGGCTGTGTCAGTTTAAAACCATAACAAAAAACCAAAAAGAGAGAAAAAAAAAAAGTCAAAACAATTGTGCTATCGTCTCGTGAAAAGAAAATTTATGTCATCGTAACTGTAACCGTAATAATGATGCCAAATGACACTTTTCCATAGGGAGAGAGAAACAAAAAAAACCAACCATTACACAACTTAAAATTGATCACATGCAATTAGGTCGTCGGTTTGTTTCATATGATTTATCACATTTCATTTAGAGTTCACCATTGGGTGATTAATGACAGTCAACAAAAACAACAACAACAACAACAAAAATAACACACACACAAACACCCCTTCATTCAGAATTTAAAATGTTTCTATTGGTGCGTTTGGACAAACGCGATCTGAACAGAATAAAAAAAAAAAAAAAGTTATCTCCCGCCATAATAACTAATGACGATGAAGTGCATCCAAAGTTTATAATATATGTGACACAACAATATGTAATTTTCTGCTGTTTCTGTCACTTTTCACCGATAAATGTGCATCACTTGAACGTAATTAAAAATTTCCCCTGTCAGCAATTTGGAATTTCGTTCAAAACTTACATTCACCATAAATTCACATCAATTTAAAATAAATATTGAACTCATTATTGCCAATCAAACTATGAAGCATTTTACTCAATGAATAACAACAACGAAAAAAAAAAATGAAAATAAATATATGTATAAAGTGGTGTAATGTCGTTTTGTTGATTTTTGTACATAATTACCCCTTCTACAGAATACTTGATGCATTAAAATGTTTTCACAAGCTTAAGCCCTGTATTGATAAATATTTTAATTGAATTGATAACCGGAAAATGAGTATCGATACCATATTTACCAAATTACCAAATGAAACAACAAAAAAAAAATTACCAGTTAATTTAATCGATGCGGTGAATATGTTTGATCAAAAGTATTGAAACAACTTTGGCAAAGAAAAATTCGATGACAAAAAAAAAAAAAAAAAAAAAAATCGCCGCGACTTTTGGTAGCATTTGTACACATTATTTTTGAATCACCATAATCACTTACTTCTTCATCGTCAAACAAATAAAAAACTTATTAAAATCTTTCTGGTAAATAATATTTGTTTTTATTCAACTTTGCTCAGCATTTACTGCGAAATGTACAATTTTAAAAGAAACGTATTACGCATAAATCTATAAAAAAAAGGCACACAGAGAACAAATAAAAAAATATTTATCACAGACCCAAACAAAAATTATGTGCTTTACGCGCGTCAACTTTAATTAAAAACTAATTATAAATCTACATTTCTTAATTATATGCGCAACGAGCGTCAATGGAAATCTGGATTGAAATAAGCAACTTCAAAAAAATGAATTGTTTTTGTTTGAGAGTGCGATCTGTTTATGATATTTCATGACACTAACAACGACATACTCAGAAGGAGAAAAAGAAGAAGAAGTAGAAGAAAAACCTGAGCAATTTACCTTAAACAATTTCCTCTTTCATTTTTTTTCAATTTCTCTCTCTCTCTCTCTCTTCTCTTTCGTTTGTTGTATCCGCTTATTTTGTGCGCTTTCGTGCTCAATGTGACGTATTTCACGTTATTTGCATTTTTCCGTCCACATTTCATATTTTCTCGAAGCTTAGTTATTCTTTGAGAAAAAATTGTTTGTGAGAAATTTCACACGATAACTTGCCAGAGAGATTCAACCAAAAAGGATAAAGATAAAAATGAAAAAAACATTCTACAGTTAATTATTGCTGTACAATAGTTTTATTTTGAAAGATTAGCATTTTGCCGAGCATTTTTAATTTTTTGCATTTATGTTATCACATATATTCGTTGATTCATATTGCAAATCGCAATTTTATTTGGAAAATCTCTGATTTCTTTTTGTACAGAGATAAATTTACCATTTTACAAAATCCAATTGAAAATTTATACTCATTCAATAACAATAAAGTAATTCATTAGTTTCAAACGGTCATTTTTGTTAGACAAAATGTTTGTTTTACACCAAACTATTTGCTTAACAAAATCTATTGAAGCATAACAGTGGAAATAAAATTTAATTAAGAAAACATGCGGACGCCTCGCATTCATTTTGAAAACGGCTCATTCTGTGGTATCACATTTGCACAAAACAATAAATAGCCGTTGTTTCGACTGTAAAACCTGTTTTTGTTACAACAGTAAAATATTAGGATCAAAGCAGATGAGAGAAAGAAAAACACACACTCACACACAAACACACACGAACCGAAGCTTTAACGTAATGCTTGGTCAGCATTACGAACCGGCTGTGCAATGGCACACGTGCTGTTTATAACAATTTGCTAATTGCTTGAAATGCTTTCAATGGCATATGTTATTGTTAAATCGACCATCACTTGATGCAGAGCCCTCGAAAAATCTCGCTCTCATTCTCATATGTAAATCACAATTTTACGGTTTAATTCCAATGGCCATTTCTTCTTCTTTTTTTTTTTGTTCGTGTGATTTTCGCCTATGTGCAATGAAAATGGGCGATCACCTCGCATAACATAGCACACAACTCAATCCAAAACTGATAATAAAAATTGAGAATCGAATTATTGTCGCAATAACAATAACTGAATATATATATACGTATATACGGTGAACTCTTGGTTAATTGAGCTTAAAGTGTATTCACCAGCACGGTCGGCCAGTGAAGAGAAAGCCCATTGATAAACTATTCGATTCAGTGATTTTCGGATGCACAAATTGACTCGCATCACTTCCGCATATTGTATGCCATTCGACTCATCGTTTTTTTCTCTATCTCTCCATCTCTCTCTCTCTCTCTCTCTCTCTCTCTCTCTCTCTCTCTCTCCCTCTCTCTCTCTCTCTCTCTCTCTCCTTATCTCTCTCCCTCTATCTCTGTCCCTTTCTACTCAAACGACGCAGAGATAAAATTGTGTTGCGGCACAAGAAAAAAACTTGAATAAATATTTTCCCTTCTATTAAATTGGAGGCACACTGAAAAGAAAAAAAAAATCATCTCTCCGATACTACACAGATTGAAAACGACAGGAAAAATACATATACAAATAGATATATTGAAAAGCGAGGGTTATTACGAAATGTAACAATTTACGTACGTTTAACTGCATGTTAGTTTCGGCACAAATACTTACTGCCGATTCCGTTTCTGGTACCAATTTCACTCTCGTTCCCTCATCATCTGCTTCTTCTCGTTTCGAGATTTTTTTTTTTTTCATTTTTTAGTACTTAAGTGGTACAATGATAGAAAAAGAAAAAAAAATATATTTCAATATTGCCGCAAGGGGATGAATGTCAATAAATATGTAAAATTTTTAAAATAAAATATAAATATTAAAGCAGTGGGTGTGATTGTGGCTGTTATGCTTGTGTACATGCGATTTTCATTTTTTGTTTGTACAAAACGTGTTTATTCTTGTTATTATTGATACTTTTCATTTATCGAGCATATACAAGCCAAGCCAAGCCAAGCCAAGCCGAAAAGAAAAGAAAATGAAATGAAAAAAAACGAAGAAGAAATAAACGAAGGCCCGAAAGACAGAAATTTTCTTTGGCTTTGCATCGTCAAGAAGTTCAATCCATCCGGATATCTGTTTGTTATTTGCTTGAATTCCTTTTTCACATCGTTCACATAAGAACCAACCCGACGCAATTTGGATACTTTTTTTTTTTTTTTTTTGATTATTTTGACTATTGGATTAACAATGCTTACGGTCGTGTGTTTTTTTTTCTTCTTTTATTTGCTTGCTGAAGATTCAAAGGTGCCACAGCATACTCGTCTCTTATCGTTTTGCTCACATTTATTGATTCGATCTTGCACGCTTCGTATTCGCTGCACAATATATTGATATCTGGGAAAATATTTAATAATATCGATATAATAACGGTGTCACATGAAAGGAAATGAGGACAGTTTTCTGTTGTCAAGTATCAGTGGTTTTCATGGTATGTTGGTAGACCGAGTTCTTTTCTTTTTTTTTTTTTTTCGTTTTTTCTTCGAAAATTTTGCAACGCTGCAAAATGTCGATTTGAAGATGATTGAGAAAAATGAAAATCAATATAAAATGACAAACCACAAATTCATCGCTTTTCATTTATTAATATTTTTTGGATTTATTTCCATCGATGTATTATAACAATTCGTTCTAATCATTGTTTTTCATCTTTGGTTCAAGTTACACAATTTTTAAAGAGTTGATTTTCTTCTTTAGCATTTTACAAAATTGTTTGAGTCTCAAATTTCATCGCATTTTATTTGAATGAATCGTTCCCATAAAATGAAATAAAATTAGAAGAAATTCTATGAAATTCTAATGAAATTGAAAAAACAACTTGGTTGCGTACGATGTCCGTTTCGATATTATCATTTCACTTCTACTTATAATTGAATGTTTTTTTTTTTTTTTTTAATCACTTAAAATGTACAAATCAGTTAACGTAAATGTATAAACATCTGGCCATGTCACCATCATGATATATTACAAAGGTAAATTTAACCGAAAAATCTTGTGTTTATGCGATAATTTAATTGAAACCAATCGGCCACATCTGTGTGAACCATTCGATTTTGTTGTCGAATAACAATTGAATGAACCAAAATCGGTTTTAATAATCATCAAAGACCGAGAGAAAGAGGAAAAAACGAGGGCACACAACACCCATTGTATCTTTTTCTTTGAATGGAATTTCTTTTGAATCTTTTAACATGACACAGATTTGTACAATTTTCATGTAAATGTATGTGTATTTGTGTGGAGATAGAGACATAGACGCGAAAGGACATTTCAGTTGCCTAGCAGTCTTATGAATTGCAGTCAAATATGATGTTAGCTTTGATTGCAAAATTAATTAAAAACCAACTGAATGCGGATGATAAATAGAGAAAGAGAGAGAGAGAGAGAGAGAGAGAGAGAGAGAGAGAGAGTAAGAGAGTTTCAGTTTGCAAATAAATTGTAAAAGTTTATCAAAATGATGTCTCAAGTTGCGAGTAAATCGATTCAGTTGCCTCATCAAATCAAATTATCTGCAAATGAAAACATTGGAAGGATTGCGCCCAGTTATAAAACTCAATATTAAAATGAACAATTTCGATTAAATGAAGAAAATAAAATACAAAATAAAATAACATGAAATAAAAACGAATGCTTTGCTACTTAGAATCCAAAGGCATTGGCTTGTTTTCTCTAATTTACGTCACGTTTCATTTGCATTTGACGGCCATTTCAATTTATTTACATTCTTATTGTAAATTGTAGCTGGCTTTTTTTTTTATTTGAAAATGGAAAACGACAGTGAGGGTGGAATAAGAGGTAGAAATTGACTAGAAATTGAAGAGAAATAAAAAGAAAATACGAAAGAAGATAAATTCGAAGTAAATGAAATGACTGTTTGCAAATAACTTAGCATTGCACGTATTCAAATATTACGCTACTTTTTCCATGGGCTATTCGTCACAATTACTGAATTTAATCGGAGAAAATTAAGTGGGAACGCTTGTGGTCACAATGTCTCTCAAGATGTAAGAACTGAAATTAATTACACTTAAGAGCATTAATTTAAAACTATTAATAATGAAAACCGTTTGATACCAAACCACTCATCATATCGTCGTTTATGCAAATTGAATTTGTAATTTATGGGTTAAATTTTGGGGCGAATTGTCAAATGTGAAAATCATTTTGCATCATCACTATTTGAATGGTATTACAAGTGTCAAAATGATACCGCATTGATTTATCGGGTGAAAATTGATTCAATAAGATTATTTAATGCGAATAGAAATTCGCTTATTGGTTTTCTAATGTGTGAGATGCGTGTTGACCCATGCATGAAAGTGAGGGCTATGTTAAATTCGGTTATGGTTTTTGTGCGTGAAATGGTGTGTGTGTGTGTGACGCGCGGGTGTTTGTGTTTGTAATGAGGTTAGAGTACACACATTTAAAGAAACATCGACGTAATACCACTGCGTTATTACCACACAAGCAAGGAAATGCATTCGCCCTAAAGCATCATCTTCTTTATCCCCCCCCCCACCACCTCCATTCGATGACTGAATGAAATGTTCATTTAATTTATAATTAAATTGAAACCACGATTTTAAGTACCACCATCGTCAACATAATTATCTACATTTTCATCAGCAAATACCCAAGAGATGATTTACTGAGCCTGTCTCATACTGTCAAACAATTTTTATTTGCTCTAACAAACTTTACCCTTTGGAGATTTAAAGTATTTGTGTTATCAGTCAAGATTTTGCACGCTTCAAAAATAGCGTTTTCTTGCTAAAATCATTAGACACTTATCACGATGTTTGACTGATGCATAAAATGGACATGGTATTGCCTGTCGCGATGCTTTCATTTTTGATGCAAAAAGCCACATCAGTTTACGAGCACGTACAAAGAATAATAAAACTGACACCACGACAAATGACAACCATCGAAGTGGAGTGTTTATGATTATTGGATTATGTTTTAGGGTGAGAAAGTATCACTGTCGCATTCGCAATTCAAATGAATATATCAACTGATTCATGCACTTGGCAATGGTCACATTAACAGCGTATCAAGCGAAAACTAAAAATATGAAACAAAAAATGGCCACATTTATTATCGACACACTTGTTAGTACAGGATCTTAATAAAAATTGCAATGAACTTGCTTATCGATCGCCAAATTTTATTGTTTATCCTCTTCTAAAATCTCGTACGGTCATTTTCGTGTATCCTTACGAACAATAGAATATTTACACATAATGTAGCTAAAGCATTGCAACGAATTGTGGTGGTAGAGCGTGCAAAATGCGTTATTAAATTCCTAATGTGAGACGAAATATGTAATAATAATGGCAAACATTAGAATTCATAGAACAAGCAATATTCGGTTTAAAATATCTTGACTTTAGCCGATTATTATTCGGTTTGCTATGACTATGACTATGACACACAAACCACTTAAATGAGACATTTTTCTGAAACGATATATAGATGTTGGTGTGCTCACAATGTCTTCGAATACTTTGTATTTATCTCCATCATAAAATTGTCTCGGAACTTTTAATTAGTTTTTGTGTATTTTGTCTTTTCTTTTTCCTACCAAATGCTATATTCGCATCCTCAAAACAATATAGAGAGTAAAAAAAAACGCTACAATAAATAAGTGAGTGAGGAAGAAAAGCGAGAAAAAAAATTGTGTGCAGATAATAAATTGTTTTGGAAACCATCGAAATAAGTTAGGTCGAGGACAACACAACCAGACCATCCTTTTTATTTTGGTTCATCTCATACATGCACCGATACAAAGACACCAAACAATAACCGTTTTACCACATTACTCTTTCTCTCTCTCTCTCTCCCTCCTCTCTTTCTCTCTCTCTATATCAAATTCTCTTTGTCCTTCTCTTGAATCCTTTTGTCATTGCCCTTGTCATAGTTGCAATTTATCGCTGATATGAATGCGGTTTTTCAATAAAGATCTCTCTTTTTCTCTATGCTACATGATGAAGAAAATTCGAAAGAATCCCAATTAACAAAATGTGACTCAATTAATATAAATTCAAAAAAGCCGTTTCTCATCCACAACCACTGCATATCAGAATGATTTCCATTTTATAGTCGACTAGATCGATATTTATTTATAAAATGTTCAAATAAACCCAAAAACGCAATTAACTTTTATATCCATTTTCAATTGATATTAATTTAGATAAATCCCACACACCACAATGTATTGATTTCAGCATTAATTTTTCCCGAATATAAACAAAATGATGATGAAATGTAAAATCTCGTCATAATTTGAATAAAATTGGAGGGTTGATTTTGTGGTGAAAATATATTGGTCATACAGAGCGAATAAAGATAAAATGCATATTATTCTCATAATCACAAATTCTAAATGAAATCCCAAAGTTTAGAAAACATTAAGAATCAAACCGCCTAAATAAACACAATCTTTGTACATTTCTTGAGACATTGATTGATTTACTGTTTATTGATGTGTTTACGTTACATCACATTTGCTAACATTTGCTAAATATTTTTCCCTAATTTTAGGAGATGATGGCGCCATCCATATGATATTTCGATATGAAGAAGGAGAATTGGTTTTTCTTTTTGATTCACTAAACCAAGCAAGAAAAAGGCTACAAACCGACAGAGACGATCCGTTTATTTAGTTGATGAGGTGGTTGCAACACAAAACACAGACTGCCTTCAAGATGTAATGTGATGTGATCCGTATTCAAAGTATTCGAACGAATAACCTTTTTCGTCATACATTTGTTCTTTATTTTTTTTTTTTTTTTTTTTTTATATTTTATTTTATTTTATCGAGTAGCAAAAAGATTACCAACAATTGAGGTAAGTTTGCATGTAAACCAAAATGAAACAAACACAATTTTAATCCCTTGTCATACTTTTATGGGGTAAAACTCGTAAAAAATTTTTTTCTTGTTTTTAATAATCAGAACATTTTCTAGCATTTATCCTTTTTTATCACAGTATTATTAATAAGCATGATTGTATCGACATCGATATTTAAATCCAAAGTAAATCTACCGAAAATATTCGAAAAAGATTTTATTTTACACAAAAATTTACAAAGATTTAATGTTCATATAACAGGATTATAAACCACTTATTAATCGCTCTAGAATTGAAATAGTGTAAATAAATGGATATCCATGTAACACAAGAATAAATCTTTCAATTTCAAATATAACGGATTTTAGTTTGTGAATAAGTTGATAGAATTGACCAAAAAAGTATTCGCATCATAACAACAGCTATTCATGGCAATAACAGTATAAATATTTTGGAATGATTTTCCATTTTATAGTATAGTTTGTATAATATCATATCACCCATTCATAAGTATATATATATATATATATATGTATGGTTGGAGAATTTTTCGCTCTTTCATATCCAATGTTACAACAAACTGTTGAACATCGAAATTACATTGAATGCGATCTCATGTGTACTACAATGTTGGTTCTTCTCTTCAGTTAACATTGATGTTATACTGCTTGCACCTTCAATAATTTTTTGGAATACCAAAGAGTTTACTCTTTCCATCTAACAGAACTGAATCAAGTTGTAAAATATTAGAAAATTCAAACGAACAAATACACATACAGACACATACACAGGATAGATGATAGAATGAGAAAAAAGTCCTCAATTTTTTGGCAAAACTTACGCACTAACACCAAAATACAACAATTGGGCTGATTTACATACAAACGATAAATCGAGACCGATACAGTGTTTCTGTGCGCCACAGAAGTAATGGGATAACAGGACGTCATAAAATCGTGAATGGTGGAAAATGTTACATAGTATTACAAATTGTGCAAAAGCATTCAACATATTAATGCAAGCAGCGAATGCGGAGCAGGAGATAGTGTATAATCGTATACCAATAGAGATATTTATATGAATAGTGGTTGAGTTGCTCTTGGTGAAGATGTGATTGTGTCGCGGAGTGTGGTGCACACAAACACACACACACACACACGGTACACACATAACCTGGGACCCTGTCTCTCCCTCACTCTTTTTCTCACAATGAAATTGAATGTGTTGGAATTCCATTGCATTCAAGCTCTCATACTACGGATTTGCAATGTAATGAAAACGCTCGCTTTCGAGGCGTATTGCATAACGCATGATGATGCCAAAGACTGCGACCGATAGCAACGCTTCTAAGCCAAGTTAAACGAATCCCATTAAATTTCTGGATGCAATGGAACGCTCATTCATTTCGCTTATTCTTTCGTTCACTGTCTCATTACCTAACTCGCTTACACTCATTCTCGTTCGTAACGTAAATAACAGTTACTGAATACGGAAACAGTTGTAAGTTCAGCACAAGTGTAAACTGTAAACTGTAAAGAGCAAACAATCATATATTGTATTCAATTTCACACATCGTTCACAAGTATTATTACACCTATCCGTATTGCTCAGTTTGGTTAATGTAATCTTTCCGAAGAGCGTTGAGCAAACAAGATTTTGTCTATTTTCACGTTGGTCGAATAAATCCATGTGTAGCCAACATTTGTGGTTCAAATGTGAACCAAAAGTTTTGTATTTAATCGCTTAATATTATTTATGAAGTGAAAAAAACGACGAAACATTATTCGTTCAGCAGGTGCTCATACAAATTAAAAACAATTTAGTTTTAATTAATACTTGGCAGTTGAACTATAGAGTTGATTTATAATTAAGGAGCAATGCGAAAATTCTTATGGAATATGATCAATCAAGCATTTTCATTTCGGAATTTTCGGTCAAATTAAATCTGAAATGATTTCAAGCATTACGTCTAATGTTATATAACAACATTGGTCGAATTACAAGTAATTCTTTTTTTTCCCTCTATAGTTAAAAGGGTTACGCAAGCCCCAAAACTGTTGGCTTTATTCCACATAACTTTTTTAACATTTATTTTAGCCAGTTACGATTCGTGGATTTAATTTCAATCATATTACACACGATGATGCTTCCCACATTACACTGGATTGGGTATACCTCCAATACTAGCGGAAAATTGCATAAAGCGCTCCAAAAGGTGTAAGATTTGCAGTGATTACATGTTTATTATGTGTTGGATGCGATCAACCTCAATATGCCAGTCAAGTTTCTATGAAGCGTAATTCGAATCAGGAATCAATATTAAACATGGATGCAGCAGTCAACTCTCGTACTCTCTCTTTCTCTTTCTCTCTCTGTCTCTCTTTCTCTCTCTTTCTCTCTTGTTTCGTGTTGAAAAAAAACGCTATTATTTTTATCTGTCAATTTTCACATTTTATTTCCATATTACACTTGTAGTCATCATTCATTCCATTCATGTGCTCTATGATATTATAGTCGCGTATATAGTTGCTGTAGCTTTATATTCAACAGAATAATTTCAATCGTTTGGCAAATACGGCCAAATGCACCGTAAAACTCATACTGATGCTAGCTGAACAAAATCGGCAGACGATAGCACGTTGATATGAATAACGGTTTTGTCGTCCCGCACCCACCAAATATTCTCGCAATGTTTTCATCGGCCCGAGTCGAGAAAACGGGTTTAATTTGTATTTATCTTTCACATCCTATTATCTATCTTCAAATCTGAGCGGAACAAAAAATTGCCGACATTTTCTTTCAATCTCTCTTACTCTCCCTTTTTTTTCTTTTTTTTCTATCTGTATCTTTACCTAACAGCAGAGATTGTCCTCCACCAATTCGAGCCAAAAGATTAATCAAAAGGATATGATAGATTTCGTTTTTTTTTTTCTCATTTTTCTTTTCTTTTCTTTTCATTGTAAATCATCTTCTCCTAAATTTGATTCATTCATTTGCATTACATTGAAGGAAATCATCGAATCGATTTGACACAAAACCGGAGCAATCCGAAGGGTGGGTGAAATCAATGTGAAAATACATCGATTGCATGTTTTGTCGAACCATTGCCAAATCGAACGCATTCAACTTGAAAAAGGCACATAGAACAATAACGATCCGAGCAACGTTTAGTTAATATTTTCTATTTATTTTCAATTTTTGCGTTCGTTCGTTTCAATTCTACACACACCAAAATCTTTTTTTTTTTTTTTTTTGTTCTCCTTTTCTCTCTCGCGTTGAGTGTGTATTCTTGTTTCGGTAAATATAACAATACGGGAACAAAAAGGTCGTCAATTAGTTGGATTTTGAATCAATCTAGTGAATTGTACGCTTTTCGACAGATATATTTCAGCTTACTGAAAACATGTTACATATAAAAATGGTTTTTTTTTTTCTTCGCAATGTGCAAAGCCTAGTCTGTGTACGAGTTAGTGAGAATACAATGAATTCAATATACCTGTATGAAACGACACAATCAAACAGGAATTATGCGTATTGGTTTTTCTTTCTTTCTTTTCCCCCTTGTTATTGTCATCGTCCCCACTTGCTCACTCTATCGTTCTCTTCTTTCTCCAATGAGTAATGATGATCGGCAGTGGAAGAAAGAAAGAAAGAAAAAAAAACTGCCATCCGGAAATGGTGCTTACACATACATACACACAACGCGCGCAATGCATTCCATTTAACAATTTATTCTCATTGCTGATCGAATGGCAAGACCATTACCATTACCATTTTCGACCATAGATACACACACAAAACTCTACTGGATGAATTTGATAACAATTAGCATTCATGAATCTGAAATTCTAAACCATTGAATTTGAACTTTATTGTTGTTTGTATTTGTGCACGTTCGCCATGCACGGTTAAATTTTAATTTCATAATATATAACCGAAATTCATTGAACGGAACGACGACACACGTCATAGGAATCAAACAAACAAACATGACACGAAAAAAAAAAGCAAAAAAAAATGTATAATACGAAAGAATAACGCTATGATCTAAAAACAAATTGTTGGATTTTGTTGCTCACATGAATTTACAAGCAATTTTATTTTTTGTCTCCAAATTTTGTAGATAGATTCAATACAAATACCATGCAGAACAACACCCAGATTTCAGTTTTTCAACCGTACACAAAAATTAGCCGCTGTTCATTTTCAACAGAAAGATTTTCTATTCGGTTGTGAACGTATCGGTTTTCTAAAGTTAGAAGTCAGAAAAAAGCGTTTTTTTTCTGTTTCAATAAATAATTGATCTGTGGATTTTTCTTTGAAATATTTTTTTTTTATTTTCTTTGCATAAATTCAAACCATTGATTCAGTGAGTTCGCTGTTTGATTTGCTCTCAATTGTGTTTGTTTTTTTATTATCATGAAAATTTATTCACAAATAATTGAAGAATGATTGTATACAAAATATTAACAGAAAATAAATCAAAAAAACAATATTGTGAAATGGCAAATATTCAATTCAAAAGGAAAATAATGGTTGAAAGTAAATGTTTTGAAGTGAAACTTTGTTGCGACAAAGAGAAGTTAACCGATGAGATAACAAAGGGAAAAATGGTTTTTCAATTGATGTAATTCAAATTGTATGCATATGTTTTTTTTTTCTCGAGGGAATTCAGTTCAGTGAATAATGAAATTTGAAATTGCTTTGCAATGCAAGTGATGCACAACATTCTTGAGTTGCGTAAAATATTCACAGAGTTGTTGAAATATATCACACTATGTAATCTACTCAAATCAAATGAATTTAAATATTTCAACAGTAAATTACTGTACTGATAGAAGTTTAACAATGGAATTTGGCGAGTTGTCATGATCATGCTATTGAGTTATCAGGTAAAAATGTAAATCTCAATTTTGTTTTGTTGTTTAATATTAAAACTTAAAAACAAATTCATTTGAATATAGTTAAATGTGATTTTAATTCATTCCATGCATCAAGAAAAATCGGCCATCTAAACGGTTTCCATTTTGTGAATTAAAGAAAAATGAATCATATCAATTGACTAAATAAATATTTTTATGCATGGGTCACCATCAAAGACCCCAATTTTAAATGCAAATATAGACCATTTTTTTTTAAATTTTGTACGTGCACTCTTTTCTCTTTTCTAAATGCAAAATATAAATGTAATCATCAAATTGAATTGATTTGATATTTTTCGGTTGATTAAGTGAATTTTCTCTTGCTGTGATGAATCATGCTATGCAGCTGTTTTGTTCATGTATCAATTGAGTGAACATCATAAAAAATGTCCCTTTCCAATCACATCTACATTCGATTGGCGCAGTACGTTTTATGGCAACGAAATAAAATGGCATTTTTATTGCATTTCGAACAGAAAAAAAAAACAGTAACAGCAGCAGCAACAACAAAAAAGAACGCACCAAACAGAAGAAATTTATATGATATTCGATATTTGAACGTTGTTAATCTGAAAGCAAACGCAATTCTTCTAGTTTGTTTATTGCAATACTCTTCTTCTCTCCCTCTCTCCTTCTCCCTTTCTCTCTTTTTCTCTTTCTCTCTCACTGTATATACATATATTTATAAGGCGCTTCATAACCAATCCAATGAAAGCAATGAACCAGAGAGAGAAAATGCGGAGAAAAACCAATTCGAGATCATTTCCTGTTTAAATTTCATTTGCTCAATGCATGTCGTTGTGAATGTGTGCCCATCCATTTTATTATTTTGCAGCGACAACACCCGTGCTCACTGTGTGCGCACGAAAAATCTTTTTAGGAAATGAACAAACAGACGAAATTTCCATATGGACAAATAAAATGCGACAAACTGAATGTGCATGAAAAGAGAGAATGAAAAATGCCGAAAGAGAGAAAGAGAGAGAGAAAGAGAGAAAGAAAGAAAGAGAGAGAGAGAGAGAGAGAGAGGAGTGAGAGTGAGTGAGTGAGCAACGAAAGTAACAACGAATGGAATCGTGAAAACTCAAAATTGAATTATAACACATTTTATGGTTGCATTTGGTAAATGATTGTCTATTTTTCCAACCGTTAATGGTATTTATTTACAAATAAATAAATAAATGATGAATATTGATGTGTAGTAATTCGAAATGGAATCGATTCTGAAGCAAGGTAGAAATTGGTTATTTGGTGACAAACATACATTAGTTTCAGAGCAACTATAGAAATAATATGCTAGCAAAATACCAATAAAATCCAGTAATGCATTTATTAAATTTTCCAAAGATGTAAATTTCGATGGACGCATTTCGCGAGAGAGAGAGAGAAAGAGAGAAACATTTCTATTTTAGAAAATATGTCAGCTCTAACAGGAAAATATGTCAGTTCTATGTATGTATGTGTGTGTGCGTGTGTGTGTGTGTGGCAACGCATGCATAAAATGATTTCATCAAACAAATAATGGAATAGATGCTTTTTAAAACGTTTGCCAATGAAACACACAAAATGCCCATGAATTGTAAAATTTAAGTAAAACTGTATACACACCCGAATGATAGGTGAAGTTTTGTGAAAATTATTATTTCGCTGTTTCAATGGGAGTAACAGCAGAGAAAAAAAATACACTCAACTCATAATACGATTGTCTAGATTCAGGATGAGAAAAAAAAATAGACACACACACCGGCAACAGCATCCAGCTAGACACCTAGACAGGAATAGTGAGAAAAGACATGTTCATGTGTATGCAACAGTTTTCGTTCATTCAATTTCAGTTTTGTGTGCGCTTTATTTTCTATCGTGAGTTTTATTGAATAAACAATGGATGACGTTATCTGGTGACGGAAACCAAATCGGCGAATGAACACCGATGGCAGCTTTCGGAAGCGTATCAAAAAGTGAGTATGTGTTTTGTAGGCAAGTGTGTTGTTATTCCAATGTTTAAAATTCATCGAATCCATGCCAGAGTCAAAAATGAAAGAAAAAAAGGAAGAGGATGGGGGGGGGAGGGGAGGTGGCTGTAGAGAAGGCAACAAAAGGAATGAGAATGAATAAAGATTGGCAAGCAAGTAGCGTGTGTGTGCGCGAGCATGAAATGATGATGATGCAAATGAATAGATGCAAAATATATGCGTCCCAGAGAAACACTAAACAAAAGAAGGCATAGAAAATCTATTTGCTACTTAATAGCAACACAATGTGTCATAACAACGCATACATTATTCACTTTCGGCTCCTAATATCAATTCAGTCTCTAAAACAATGCCATTTTGGTGCTGGGGCATTATCTCTTTCATTCGAAATTGCATGCTCATTTTCCAGCGCATAAATTATGAATTTTATAAAATTCTCCAAAAAAATAAAAAAACAATCGCACACATCGAGAGACAGACAGAGAGAGAGAGAGAGAGATGTCAACACTTTGTTGAAATTGTTAATTGGGGTCTTTTAAATGAAAATGCATTTTTTGGATGATAAACTGTTTGTAGATTGAGAATGAAGCGATTCGTTGAATAATGATAAATGGATTTAAAAAAAAAAAAAAAAAGAACGCGGCCAACCAAAATCTTTCCATTCATATTGTTTATCTTTGTCAAGCAATTTCAAATGGATTTTTGATTAGTTCTGGAAAATTTCCTGTCTGTCAACTTTTCACCAAATGCACTGTTGATCCGCATGGAATGGAATTGAAAATCAACTTGAACATTTATTTCAAGCGATTGTTTTTTCCCTCTCTATCTCTCTAGCTCTCTCTTTCTCAATCTCCCTCTACTTGTTTTCGCTTGCTGACATGACAGCGCATCCACTCAGATCGCTTGAAATATTTAAGCATCAATATCACGTGATTCAGCTTCACTTTGTTTTTAGTTCGATCAAATAAATGCTTCGCTAAAATTATTTGGTACAGTTTTTCATTGCAAGTGTGAAATCGAATACCAAAATATTCGATAGCATTGGAATGCTGATAGAAATAAGGAAAAAAGAGAAAAAAAAAATTGAAAGTTCACACTTATAAGTAAGTTATCCTTTGTCATTGAGAAAACGTGAAATGCTCATCGAATTGATCGTTTGCTTTCTGTGCTTCAAAAGCATTTCAAACAACTGCAAATCAATCCATTCGAAGCTTCAATCACTGTTGTACCGAAAAATTTAACACTGTAAAATGTGCAGCGACCAAGTAAATCCAACACAAGATTACGATACGTTATTGTACTGTTTAAAGGGTATACCGATTGAAAGTCGTTTGAAGCTGTCAATATTTTCTTCTTCTTCTTTTTTTTTTTTGACACATCGTCCGCGGGGCTCGTGCGTGTGATATATTTCACTGTAACACTTAAGTGTTCCTATTTGCCAGCACGATACTTATTTTTGTTTACTTAACTAAAATGAATTTAAGTACCACATAAAACGGCAATTGTATGCCAGCGGCAATTTCAATAAACAAACCTGAGAGATAAACATAAACTTTTCTTCTCATTCACATGCGATATTTTTTTTCTCTTTTTCCTCGTCATCAATTGATCACCTGGTGAGTTACATGCATGCTTTCTTTCTTTTTTTCTTTTTTTTCTTTTTTTCTTTCTTTCTAAACATTGTGCGTATGTTCCAGTCATTTTTACCGGGTTTTAAGTGTTTCTTTTTGATCATTTGGCATTACTGAATGATGTCACAAAGGATAATATGTTTCAATGGTTCAGGATTTGTCGTTCAATGATTTTCCTTTGCTGACAATTTTTTTTACAGCTCTTGTTGTTCACTTTTATAATGCACAATCGATGGCACAAGACTTAACGAACGGTAAAGTCGATGTAAACCATGAATTTCAAATGTTCTCTCATCCTTTGCTGAATTATATTTTCATACCATTTTATTGTTCGTTATAAATCGAACTCAGTGTGTTTGTGTGTGTCTTTTTTTATTCATCCCGAAATTTTTTTTTTGAAAAGAAAGGCGTCTGTGTATTTGTTACAAGGATGTAAAATAGGCTTTGTATTCGAAACGATTCAACATTTTTGCTTATCAACAAAAAAAAATAAAAAGACGAAAATGTCACCATCAAATCACCCAACCAAGATCCGGTGAATTTTAATGAGTTTACACAACTGACACAATATTACCAACTGCCAAGTCACTTTAATAGACTTGTTAAACAAGAGCAAACTTCATAATAAGCCAAACGAACAAAATCAACGCAATGATTAAATGAATGGGCATAATTGGGTGTGAGAATAGTCAATGAAATCAACATCAAAAAGTTTTACTTGAATTGCATTTGACACGTTTATTGATCGATATCATGTCGCCGTTATTTTGCTTATAGCTTTTGCTTTCTTTGAATTGTGAACACATTTTCGATTCGCCCAAATCCGATTCAAAGACTATGAAATGATTTCAATCTATTTCGATTTTCTTTTTTTTTTTTTTTTTTTTCGAAAAGGTTCTTACACTTCCGCATTGGTCGATGAAAGTAAAACGACTGGTTATCCATTTCAATTACATTTCACAGGTTTTCATTCACTCACAACAAATACAAGCAAATGAATTGATATTAATTTTGAATCGAATGGATTTTGTAATAAAGCATCCTCTTGTGTACAATGGAAATGCAAGTCACAATTGTCGTACAATAAGCTCAAAATTTGTGAGCCAAAAAGCTAAATCGTTTTAGTGATAGCATTTGTCTCGAGGCTAATTCTCCCAAAATGCTTTGTACATTTCAAACTGACTTAATTGTATTGTATTGTATTGAGCGTTGATATTTTTTGTTTCTTCGAATGTTTTGAATATTTTCATTTTTACAGCAGTGAATTCTTTTATGCCACCTGGACAAATATTCATGTTCATAGTTTTCATATTTTCTGATGAGAAAAAAAAAACTAGTCATTTTGGTTGATGAATTTGTATTTTAATTTACATGAAATCAAATTAGTGTGAGAATTTTCACTTATTTATGGCAATTCTATTAAATTATTCACCCAACCATTTCGATAGAAATGATAAATTATTTAGTCAGGTACCTCTTTCTTTCAATTTTATTCAAAATGCTTGTGTTTTTAAAATACAATAAATTACAATCGATTTTCACGTCAAAATATACCTTTTTTTCCCGGGAAATATTTGAAGTGCGTGAAATAAAAATGCTTCATTCAAACTGAAATTAACAACAAATCGAAGCAACTTTAGCTAAGTCAAAAGCGATTATCATCGCCATTCAAAACAAAGAACAATTGTTCCGAAACAATATCGTTCTGATTATCTAAATTCATAGTTGACATGAAGTGTGGATTGTTTGTGCATGACGATTTTCAAGCGACACTTTGAGATGTGTTAATTCTGTCAGCGCATTGTAATTATGAATGTTGTTGTTGTTGTTCTTGGAAATGTACTGAAATTTAGCAATAACATGCCATACAATAATGATTGGTATTTTCGGTATATACACAGAGTAAACCATTACATTACATTACATTTGACATTGTAATTTGAATTTGAATTTGGATGGGCAAAAGTTTTAATGCTTGGTTTTGTACAGATCAAGTGTTTCCTCTTTCATTTATTTGCATGCAGATTTTGATATTGGTACTTGCAAATTGCAAAATGATTTCCGTGCGACCAATAGTTGACACTCACTGTTAGAAAATATATAGAAAATCAGTGGGAATTGCAGTAAGCGTTTTGGTTTTCATTTGAAAATTTGGTCACAATATTTGAGAGAGAAATCACATGCAGAAATGAATGTGCCAAAATGCAAAATTTCAACACCCAATGACTGTTCATTGTGTAAACAACAAACATATCATTGCAAATACCTCGAATGTCGGTTCCAATTGAAAACATGGAAACGTTTCGATGCAAACAGTTAAACCAAAACATACACACACACACACACACACAGAAAGAGAGAGAGAGAGAGAGAGAGAGAGAGAGAGAGAGAGAGAATAATCTTTGTTTAGCTTGCACATTACGTATGCATGCGTATTTTGTGGTTTGGTTGGCATGCTATCATTATGTGTTAAGTGTCATTGTTGTTATTATCAAATGGAAATAATGAAATCTAATACTGAGAAAACAAGCAACTCGTTCGTTGTTACAGCCCAATCCATTTTGCGTGGCCATTCAAAACAATACAAGACTAAAGACTAATTGGCAACTTTGGGGTCTAATCACTGAAAAAGCAGTGACAGCGATTCAACCTCGGTTATCATATTAAGTCGCTGTATTTGTCACGCCGTGTGCCTTAGTCAAGGAATGGTTTCTCTCTCTCTCTCCCTCTCTCTCTCCATTGCTTTCACTTCATCTCTCTATTTCATCTTGCTCGTTAATATTCCTAATTTTCGAAAAGGCCGAAAAATTTAAATTGCTAATTCGCATTAGCATCGAAAGAAAGAATGAACAAAAAAAAAATCCATTTTGTCTTTTTGCTGAAGGATACAAAAACTGAGAAATTAATCAAAACCCCTTCATTTTTTTTTCTTCTTAGTCTTTGGTCTCAATTTCGGTGATTTGATTCGCGGTAAAATTTATATTCGAAAGAGTCAAGAAGTTATTAAGCCTGAAGCACAGTAATCATAAATTCAATTCATTTATGAAATTATCGCTTTCACGGATCTCGCTTTTTCTACTACCCCATTTTCTACTTCACACATTCCATTCACACCTTCATCTCTCTCTCTCTCACCCTTCTAAATGACAATGATTGTGGGAGCGCGAAGGAAATTTTATCGATGATGGATTATGGACGCTGCCAAACTTATTTCTAATCAAGCAAAAACACTCCCAAAACTCTTGGTGTGAAATATAAATAAATCAAGAATTTTTATCAATAACGCTTTTTAATTTTTGAACTGACATAGGGATTGAAATCATGTTATCTCTCTTTTCTTCGCCATTCGATGATACTCAAATATCAACATCAATTCATTGACTCAATTCATTTTGGAAGATTTTACTGTACAAAGTAGCAGACAATGTTTCAAACAACAATGTTCATTACTTACGAAGCGAATCGATGAGGAAATGAAAAACGAACATAATGAAGAAAAAAAAGTTCATTCGTATTTCAAACAATGAAAGTTTCACATCTTATGCTTCACTACTCTTTGTGTTAATTAATTGATTAATTGATAAATTATTTCAGTAAAGGCCGACCAATGAGAACATTTATTTGGAATTCTTTGAAACAACTGCCAAAGAGGAAAAAACACACTGTTTGCTGGTTTGTCGTTTTCACTTGTCTTGTTCAGAAGACCAACAAGGTAATGAGTTTTCAGCAACTTAGACAGAATTATCGTTCAACAATATCAACGAGGAAATTTCTAATGTCGACGAATAATTCGCCAATTAAATGAAGATTCTCCTTCACTTGGAATCAGATTAACAACATTTATTTTCAACACAAATTCTCATCAACTTTTAACGTTTATCGCAAACGCATTTAATTTGTACGATGGCTCCATATATATATATATATATATTTACCAAACTGGAATTCATTTTAAAGACATGTTCTTAATGAATTGCATCAAATGGCTGTCTAGCGCTTCATTCCATTTATTTCAAGTACAACTTCTATAAATTACAAAACTTTCGTTTTCCACACTCGCAAACACACTCATATACACGCACAAACAATCATACGCAGCGCACACACATTTCTTGTTCATCTAGTGAAATTGCTTTGTCTTGGCTTTCTGGATAAGCATTCCACAGAGAAATATCTGGTGGTGCCTGTTCACGTGAACTCCTTTATTTGTGGTATGCATTTTGAAGAAAGAAAAAAGAAATTTGTTTTGCATTTTCGCGGCAAAAGAGCGAAAACTTTACGATTCGTATTAATGAGCGGTTTTATTATTGGCGGCACGGCAACCATTTGCATGCCAACTTTTCTATCAAGCCAAGCAACAAACAAATGAAAAAAGACAAGAAGCGAGTGAGAGTGAGAGAGAGAGAGAGAGTCGAAGAAAAAAAAATAATGCATCACGAATTGTATCATAGTTAAGTATTTTGAAAATTGTTAACGTAAAACACAATCCACACGAAATTAAGGTCGATTAAAATGTTTTCGCTTTTGTTGATAAAATGATACACTTGAGCACTCTCATCCAATTGCAATATATGCACTAGCTTTTCAAGTGTTTTTAGATTTAATATCATCTCATATTCGGTTTAACACTTGAAAGTACTTAAAATTGCAAAGTTTTCTTGTTGTTACAAGTGCATTGCAATTTCACGTATAATATAGCTGAACATATTCGCAATAATAAATTTTGTATACAAAATATACGAAATTCATAGAAATGACACGAATTTCGAGGCCAAATTATGCAATTGCAATTCACTTTCAATTGCATTTAAACGATTTAAATCAATAAGAAATTCAATAAAAATTGTAATAAAAACGCAAATGTTGAATACACGAAATACTTTTTGATTGATGAATCAATAGCAAGTAATGAATCGTAAATGTATGACAACGGCAATTCGAAAAGTATTTTGTTAAAATATGCAATGATTCATCACAGTCCATTTAATTTCAAATTCAAAACCATAAAAATTTTCCAAATTTTCCATACACAAAAGATAAAAATCACGTTACAAAAGTTATGGATAAAAATTTGGTGCGTTTTGCTTTCAGCAAAAATGTCAACGTAACAATGGCAAAGGATACCGACAACAACGACAATAACGACAACGACGACCAGGAATACAACGAAAGAGGAAAAGAGGGAAAAAAAATGTCATGAATCTGGTTGAATCCACGGCTTAGCATTTGAACAGTTGAGAGTGAAAATATAATGTTGAAAAGTTCCATGGAAAAATGTTATTATTGAATGTATTTTTTGTTGTTTTTTGTATGTTGAATACACCGAATAATAACATTTTTCCACGGAACTTTTCTACATAACATTTTCACTCCGAACTGTTCATTTCAGATATAGAATTTGCTTCACAAGTTTTTGATGCAAACGAGAGGCAAATGAGGTGAGAGAGATGTGGAATTTGAATATTAACCGCTTTTTGTTGGATAAGTTTTATCATTGCGTGCGTTGCATTGTCATTGATGAAATCATTTTAAATTCAAATGTTTATTCAAACGATCCAAAATCAACAGCGCGAACGCTTTAACCGAAAGCAACAGGAACCAAACCAAATCATTTCGTGAACACCATTGCCTGAAGAGCAATATTATGTGCGAAATGGCTAAATGTAAATTACGATGAGGGCAAGAGGTAGCAAGGAGTAGAAAGAGAGGTGAGAGAATAAGAAAAAAAGGTAAGAAAAGGAACAAGACATAAATATGAGCGAAAGCAGCGATGACACGATATCAGTACGGAGGACTTCATTTATTCAGAGTGATAAGCGTGAGTTGTGTAAGCGTGAGCGCATATTTGTTGCCATTGTTATTGTTATTGTTGTAAACTACTTGAATTGCCGTGCCGATCCGATAAAAAAAAAATGACGAAGGGGTGCGCGGTGATTTTCAATTGATTTCAAGTTGATTCATGATTGTGAACGATGACATTATTCATGGTTTAATATTTTTGTGTTCAAATGAATTTCTATGAAATTTAATATGATGAAAATGCCTTGCGTGGTTTCAATCATCCCATTCATCTCTTGCTTCAATCGAAAATGTTCCCTTGCGAACATCATACAAAATATAGAGAGAAAAAAAAAAACAAAAATAAGTCAATGAGATGAGATTGTGAAATAAATATGCGTGAAAACAAAGTGGCGACGATATATTTTTTTTATTTTTCAGATTCTTATATATATTAGCAGAGCATTTAAATCGTAAGATTTCCAGTCGTTCTTTAAATCTTTTAAGACGATGAACTAGGATAAAAATGAATAACAAATCAAAGGGGCTTGAAGATGCGTACCGCACACCCGTTGGTGGTACGATAAAGATAAATCGACATTGGTGAATAAGACGAAGAGAAAAACAACAACAACAGCAACTGAACGCCATCAGCAAAAATGATGGAACGAATATTATGCTTGAAGCAAGCGAATACATGGTTTCAACAAAATATTCGGTAATTATTTGCCTTAAGTCGTGCCGCTGATTTTCCGCTGTTCTTGTTATGGTGAATGCTTGTGAGATTTTAATATGTTAACCTGTATTCAAAGATACTGAGGCGAGTTGAATTGCATGAAATCTGTCAAGCAATGTAACACGCGATATCACAAATGAAATTATTTTATGAACGCATTTTTCCACCAATTTGTCTCGTAAATTGAAAAAAACACACTCACACACACACTTACAGGTACAGGCACAGACACAACATCAACAGGAAGACACATTTATTAAACGAGAAGCGTTACGACAAATAGAATTGGGTGTGTTTTTTTAAAAACAATCTAACGATTGAATTCGATGGAAAATGAACGTTTATTTTAATAAACAGTAACGTGCAAGAAGAAAAATTGCCGACAAATGAAAATTTATTATTTGATGGATTATTACCGCGAAGGAGCTGTCTTAGGTTTGGACACCTTCACAAAAATGAAAGAAGAAGAAACAAAAAACACACGCATTACCAGGTTAAAAAGAAGATGAAATAATGAAGCTGTCCTGTGGCCCAAATATTCATTCGTTTCGTCTTTGATTTCATAAAAGGTTCTTGAACTGAACATAGAAAAATATTTCAAACCTTCATTTATGTTCGCCATACAAAGATAATCAACTTTAAAATCATGGTATTAAATTTTTTTCGCGTATCTACAGGTTCAACAAATCCACAGAAAAATAACAGATGGAGACGAAAAAAAAAAATAATAATAAATCGTTTTGTATATCTTCTGGCATATTAATTATGAAGCATTTTCTTTGTTTTGTTTCGGTACTTTTGCATACAGCATTTTTTGTTGTCGCTCTCTCTCTCTCTCTCTCTCTCTCTCTTATTTCTCTCTCTCTTTCTCTCTCTCTCTCTCTTGATTGTTTATTTGTTTGTTTTTCTTTAATGTGTACCATATTCAGTTGTTCAGCGTTCATTCGTTCAAATAATAATTTTCTGTAGAATTTTACGTTAGGCAATATTTTCATTAAGAAATTCAAATGAATGGCTTTATTGTGTGCATATCATTCGCTCCATTTCTTCTCTATACTTGAACACAAGTGAATTTTCATTTACCATAAAACACAATGCATTTGTGTATCATTCCATAGAGAAACAGTATTTTTTTTTATATATATTTCTCGTATTATTAGTGATTCTTCGACTAAAAAGCAAATATTAAGCTACAGTCAACTTGTATGAAAAATCTATGACGCAAATACCGATTTCCTTGCTTTATCGTTTTATCCATTTTCAACGTTACAGTTGGCAGTGGCGACACGCTACTACAGGAGAGATGAGAAGGAAAAAAAAAACGAATCCAAGATAGTATCAGAAATGAGATGAGTAGAAAAAGGTAGTACAAACTATACAGGAATACAAATAGGAAATGAAAACTGTTGGTACAAACTGTTGCGCTGGTAATCATAAACTACATGAAATTTCACAGACGACAAAAGTAATAAAATGGAAGAGTGCTCGAACTGGAGACAGAGTGGAAAGAAATGAAGAGACGTGCTCTGCAGTGCATGGTAAACATTTCCGGCAACCAAAGTCAACGGATGAGGTGAGAAAGATAGACAGAGCGTGAGAATGGGTGTGAGTGTGAATGTGTGTGAGAGAGAGAGAGAGAGAGTCAGTGTGTGTGTGTGTGTTTCTCACATTGCCATGCTCATCCTTCGCAAAAATATTTCGTCCGTCTGTTTTGTGATTCAATTTTATTTGTATAACAAGTGGAACCAAAACTAACTGAAACTGCAATTGAAAGTCGAATTTAGCTGGCTAGCAAAATCAAAATAATCCAAACTATAAGATGCAATGTCCTTTTGATTTGCTACCTTTTGGTCTTTCTTTTTTATTTTCATTTTCATCATGATACACGTTTTGGTTTTTTTTTTGTTCCTTTTTTTTGCTTCTTTATTCCAACATTTTCTTTTGTACGCAACTTGAAATGATCCAATTCAATGATGACCAAGCTTGAGAAAAACTTATGTAGAAAACCAGGAACAATTTAGCATTCGGTGGGTATTTATGTTGATCAAAATTAAACACTAACCGGAAAGATTATTTGTAAAGCAACAGTTATACAGCACAGATTTGTGGCTCATATTCTATTATATTCTATTATATTCGTCGTTGCAATGTTTAAATTATGGCAAACGATATAGCAAACCGAAACTCTAATGCGTTTACAACCAGAAGATAAGCAAGATTATTTATTTCCGCAAGAAAGTTTTCGTCTTAATATTATTTTTCTGTGGCGACGAAGAAAATTGAAAATATTTTCGGTTGCCATACAAAACTATTTTGCTCGGTGCATTTTTTTTTCTTTTTTTTTTTGTGGGCAGGCATTTGAAACACACGCCTGACCATCATGGTATCGTTGCCTTTTCAGCAAACGAAATAAAACAGAACTAAAGAAAGATGCGATAAGAAAAAAATAAACCGAAAAAAAAAAATTTATTGTTGCTGTGCGACTTTAATTCCAAATGCAATGAATTGCGCTGCTTGCATTTATGCAAATGAATTTCAATTTTGTGGGACTTACGATTAAAAACTTCGAATATTCTCGCTTCCTGTTGCATCATTACAAGCCGAATCTGTACTAACAAAGTTAAATTTGTTTCATATTTTCTTTTTTTACATTGAACTTTGTTACTTTACGTTGATTTTGTCTATTCAATGCGATATCTAGCAAAAAGAAAGAAAAAGAAGAAAAAAAAAAGTATGACTTTCGTTTGGTAAAAATTCAATTCACCTGAGTTTAGCCAGTAAATAAGGAGTGAAATCCGGTCTTGAGGATGTGACAAGAAAAATGTTCAACACAAACAATTTGCAATGTCATGATTGAACATAGTAAATATAGGGGACTCGCCACTAGGATATATGTGTGTGTGTGTGTTGTATTTTTATTGTCACAGTGAATTTATCGTTCATTCATTGTAACATTGGCACAATGTATTGTTAAGACGATGCCAAAGTAATTTTGACAATGTGTTGAGATAAGGCTTATGGTCAAATGACCCATGTTAGCTTTTACACAAATAAATAGAAAGAAAAACACAAAAGCATTATGCATACAAATCAATACAAATCGAAATTATTTGATCGGCTCTCCACATCAGAAATTTCTTACATTTTTCTTATTTTCTTACATTTTCTCTGGCACTTTTATCGTATTATCTCTTTTCATCAATAAGTCATCTGCAAAATGGTTATCAGAAATACATTTAGCATTTGCAATGATTTTATTTTGGAAAACGATCAACACTAGAAGATGTTGATTGAATCTGATTATAAAATCTGTAAAAGTCACAGATTTTTCTCTGGGTTTAGGGTAATTTGTGTAAAAAATTCATTCGAATTGGGTATATATTACATTGTGGAAAATTTTGTCTCATGTAGTAAAATCGTTCAATGAAATTTGATTTTATACATATGTATTTGTCTTAAATCTGTTCAAAATACAATAAATCATTTTAATAAATTCCATGGATATTTTCAAACAAATTAATAATTTTAACTGCTTTTGCTTTTATATTCTTCATGACACATTGATAAATATCGCTGCATAAATTGTTGAATAAATCTTGAGCTTTCTTTACATGGGATGAATGTGTAATTTTAATATCAGGTACCAGATCTACTGAACATTTAACATCAAACATCCATTTCGTTTGGTAAGTATGATAAAAATTACTGCATGAAATTCATTAGCAAATATTTTCTGTGGAAATATCGATGAAAAATGTTAGGTTGATTCAAGCAACAAGCATATTTTATGGAAATTAATAAAATGTGACACATTTTTTTCCTACCGGTTTGTTGTTGAATGTTAAACAGATAAAATATAAAAAGGGGTTAAATAAAAGTCACCAATTAGTTTCATTCCTATTTAATATCATTTCGAGCCTTTTTGTTTTGGTTTTGAAACTTGAGAAAAAGGTTCTGGTAAAGTTTTCATCGCAATTCATAAACTATTCGCGCAAATGCTATTGATAAACAATAAAACAAAAACTGAAACAAAAAAAAAAAAGTTGCTAATTTTTTTTTATGTACTGAAATGTTGTTCATTAATTTGCTGGGAAAAATTGTTTTGTACATCAAACTCTAGATTTTGAAAACCATATGTGTTGAGTGAATGAGGCAATGAAAAATTCTATTTGCATATTTTGTTTGCACTTTCGTACATTAGCATTTTTCTCGCCATGATGAATTTGTTGTTGTTGTTGTTGTTGTTGTTGGCGAATTCCAATGTTTGCAAGCCAAATGGAATCCATTTTAGTCCATCATCTTTGCTACAATCAACAACAATGCTTTATATTTTGTTTTATGTTTACTTTTGTCCTCGTAAATTTAACATAGTAACAATCTCTTTTATCATTTTTATTTACCTCTCTCACAGTTGTTATTGCGCTCATTTTCCTCTCTATCTGTCTTTTTTTTTGGGATCCGATTTTCTGTGTGAGTTTTTCGATGAATTTCACATGTGACAAGTTTCCTGATACATTTGCATTGCATAAATAAGTGAAATGTCATTCGATGCAAATAACAAACAGAATGCCAACAGATAAGTTCTTTTTACGGTGGCATAGAATATTATTTATTGTGGGGTGAAAACATCGAAACTCATAGATTTATACTTGTTCTATTCCTATTTCGCATGAATGTGTAATGAGATATGTTGTTGCATTTATTACAATCGAATGATTGTATGGCACATTGTGTGACGGTAACCTTGCTGTGATGAGATAGAGATTGTTTGCGCGCGCGTGTGTGTGTGCGCGTGTGTGTGTGTGTGTGTGTGTGTGTGTGTGTGTGTGTGTGTGTGTGTGTGTGTGTGTGTGTGTGTGTGTGTGTGTGTGTGTGGATGAGGTCGAGTTTTACAAAGTATAGACGATCAACAACAAATGTATTTTTTTAACAAAGTAAGTGTAAATAGCTTCATCGAGGACAAAGTCAGCTTTTCGCATTGTTTAATATTCTCTACTTTACGATAGAGACAAAAAAAAACTTTCGCTATGAATGAATTGTAGATACTTATAATTTTATTCCCAGTAAAAAAAAAAATCGGTATTAACTTTAACGAACTAAGCGGTATTTTCGAATATGAGTGTGGAAAATATGATTTAATTGTTGAGAGATTTTATGTGAATTTTGTATATTTAAGTTGCAACGGGAAAATGTAGATAATTTGGCGCCCACATTTCTCGACCATTCGAACAATGGATAACAAACGTTTATGAATCGGGTTTCGCGGCAAACGCGCTATGAATATGAAAATAAGTTCGTTGTCGACGAAACCTGCATCATTGCGTGGTCAAATCAACAAAATCAAACAAATCGAATGTAATCGACCCATAGAATGGAATGCATTAATGATGATCAACCAATGTTAATTTTATAATGCAAATTTATGCAAATATTTTTTTTTTTTACAAATATCACCAATTTTCAGATAATATTGAAATAATGAAATCGTTGAAACATTATTAAGTCTCTTGAATATTTTCAATTTTATTTATAGTATTTTCAAGCATTTAAATCAAACAACCCCATTTTAGTGCATCATCATCATCATGAATCGTGATGCTTCCAGAATATGTCATATTTTGCAAACTACTCTACGGCCAAATGCAATGATGGTGAAAAACCAAATTATTTACTTCACAAAGAGCTAAATTTAATTAATTTATTATATGCTAATGCTATTAGCCGCTTTGCCTCTGTCAACATGCTTGTCATCTTGTGTATGGGATGTGCGAAAGCAAAAAAAAAAAAAACGAAAAAAAAAAAGAAAAACAAAAACAAAACGAAAAATTATATTGAAAATAAAATTCATGTCAGGCATAATTGCAGTACCAAAAACACGCAAAAACCGATGTCAATAATGACATTAAGCTCATTGGAAAATGGAACATACATGTGAAAAGCATTTGTCATTTTCACCTAATTTATATATGCATACGGTTGTTTACCGAGTCAAATTTTAAATTTTTAAAAATAAAAAATAGATAAACGAAAAACAACGCCCGAATTGATTCGAATAAAAAGTACCCGATATGTATATTTTAGTATATTTTCAATAATAATGATAATGTCAAAATAAAATAACATCAATCACATATCACCGTTGTTGGCATTTAGCGATGCTTTTATTTTAAAATATTGTGAATTCTCTTACTATTACCTGCATTTTCCTCTTTTATTACCCCAAAAATAGTTTAAATTAATTTGTGGTAAAAGCTATTTTCATAATAAATGTCATTAAAACGTATTTTATGCGTTATGCGCTTGTTTCTGATGATGCTAAAAGATATGGCAACAAATAGATCCGAAGCAAAGTCTAATTTTGAAATGACTCTCTCTCTCTCTCTCTCTCTCTCTCTCCGCTTTATATAAAATATATTGCGAATCTCTGTCGAAATGCATCATCGCATAATTTTCACGATACGTACACATAGTTTTAGGAGACGAGTTTGTTATACCACACAAAACACACTGGCAAAACAATTTTAGTGTCGGTAAAATATCGAAACAAATCATTTTGGTGTTTATAGAAACATTGCGGTTTGATGCTTGTTAATCTATAATTCAATTCGGATTACAAAGTGTGTGAACAAGAGATAGAGAGAGAGAGAGAGAGAGAGAGGAGAGAGAGAGCGAGCAAGCGACAGAGCATATTCTCTCTCTGTATTCGGTGACACTTATGATCATTGTATACTATATTGATTTCGAATGCTCATTTTCTGTGCTATTCTTCTTTGCTATTGAAGTATTTGCATGCATGCCAATGGAAAATGTTTTGGGCTTGATGGCATTAATTAAAGGGTGAACGAAATTCGTTTACCGATTTGGAAAATATAAGCTTAGCACTAGCATCGACCAAAAATATAGAGTAATGAGAATGAAGTTGGTTGAAAAACCCAAATTGATGATAACCTCATCCATATTGAAAACTGAATCATTTACTTAGTGCCTATGAAGAAACGCACACACACACACGTGCATATATATATATATATATATATATTTTTTTTTATATGTTTTGTGTGTGTGTGATGGGGGAAAAAAAGGTACACATACGCCACAATAACCATATGAATATGTGCGTTGTTCATTAGGCTCATCATAAAAATACATATTTATTTATACAATGAATGTGTATAAATAAACTTTGAGGCATTACGCAAAGCTACCATCACCACAAAAGAATTCAATGAATTAAGAATCTGTATAAATATGATGTTGAAAAAAAGGGGGTGCGAACCCATTGTATGGAGTTATGAGCACGTGAATATTTCCACTTGAAATATTTTAAATTATTTTTATTTATTTTTTTGTTCCATCTTTTTCATTATGATTCTCCCTTTCTGTTATTACACATACGCTTATCGACCACTGTTGTTGACAAGAAGGTCGACGTTCGTTATAGAATTAACTGGAAAAGCCATCGTTTGATCATCAAATGAGTTCAAACATTCATTAAACACTTGAACAATTATAGTACTTTTGCTATTGAATGTCATATTTGGGTCATGGTGCTTTTTAAAGTTCAAAACAATTTAAAAATTTTCTCAAATTCATGTTTCTATTTATTTCAAAAATTAATTTATTCAAGAAAATGTATAAATTTTTTTCAATTTATTTGGAAAATCTAAACAACGGTTTCTTTTTTATTAAAAAAAAAACCTCTCATTTTATATTCTTTTAACGTGAGTTTTGTGCTTCATGTTTCAATGGATCTCTTGATTTCGACATTTTTTTTTCTCTCTCCACATTTGTCAATGAAGTGAATTGAGGTGAAACTCATTTCGCTGATTTATTTGATTTTCAACGGTAAATTCAATTGATTACGGAAATTGATATCCGGTTAATGTAGTACAACAATTAAATTGCCTTGGGTCTTATTGCATTGATGTAACACTAAAATTGATTTACTTATGGAGAATTCGACAATCTGATCAACAATATTCAATTGTAGAGAATTTCAACAGTTAAATCATGATAGAGAGGGAGGTTCTACACACTATTTAATAGTGATATTATTTCAAGACAGTTTTTTTCGCTTTTACTTTCTTGAACACAGTTTAGAGAGTAGTGTAATTTTAGTATGCAATGTTCTTTAAAAAAAAACAGTTTACATGAAAAAAACATCATTTAAATCAAATTGTGATTGGCTTTACATGAAAAGATCAAAAGAGAAAGGAGAAGAAAAGGTTTACTTTGCCATAACAAAATCACAGTGAAATGTCAAAAGGAAAAGAAAAATACTATCTCTCTCTCTCTCTTTCTCTCTCTCTCTCTCTCTCTCTCTCTCTCTCTCTCTCTCTCTCTCTCTCTCTCTCTCGCCTCTCACTCATTTGGCTAGTTTTTTTTCCCCTTAATGTATTTTTTTTTCGTCTTTTTCAATGCCATGACACGAAATGGCTGTGCAGTGCATGCAACGCTCTCTCAGTGGCGGTTGAAACATTTCTGCCAATCATCAGTATTCTCTTGCTCTTAATAATTTGATTTAAAATAAATTTCAACTTCTAAACCTGATTATGTTTCATCATTCAAACATACCTTTGCGCTATTGGGCATAGTAACAGTGCGTTTGTATATCGTCACCGTTGTTGAGTAGCGCCGTTTAATTTTAAATACACAATATTTTTGTTGCAAGACTTCTCTCACTCTCAATCTCTTTCTCTCTTCCTTTTCTTCGCCATACATTTAAAGCTTCTTTTGGCGTTCCTTATTTTGCTTTTCTTCGTTTGCCATTTCTTTTCAATAATTTTCCACTTTGCATCATCAATGTGCACGCTTTCGTTTCGTTTTAAATGACTTTTATAAACTTTAAATTGCACGATGTGTTTCCTTTTTTTATTTTTCACCATTTACATGATATGCATATCCGCAAATGCATGCCTTCTTTTTTGAAAAAAAAAAAAAAAAGAATGCTACTTTCGTTTGCTCTAGATTTATAGCATGATAAGCATATTTCTTCATCGATTTCAAGAATTTCTTCGCATTTTTTTTCTTTTCATTTGAATGAGATAAGACGAAGCACTTGAAATTTCTAATTAGCAATTGATAAACAACATAACATTTAAGCTGTAAACCCAATGTAAAATGGTTTATTAAAATAAATCTTGGCCAATTCAATGAATATGGCAGGTAAGTTTGAAAATTAAACTTAAAACAAGCGATTATATTCATTAAAAATAAAGAAAAAAAAACGCAGTTCACAACGATTCATTGAACAGTTATTTGTATAGCATTTCAAGAGATTAAATTGATTTACGACCAATTAACCATTTAAGCGAGCTATAAGAAAAACAGAAGTGTCGGCGCGATGCAACGTTGAAAGGCAATTCTCGACCTGTTCATTAAAATAGAAATAAAACCGAAAGAAGAAACTGGTTTTTCATTACGCACTTGGTTTTATTTCAATTTCATGGTAATTGATCGAATAAAATGAAATGAATTACATTCGAAATCCACACAGTTTTGCGTTGTAACTATGGTTGGCTTATTACAAAAGTGAGTCCAATATTGGTATAATCATTATTACAATACTTTTATCGCATTTACGTGTGGAAATGTAGCAAGGTGTCAACATGAATGTATATTTAATTGTCGATTTGCTTAAATATATTTGATTACTGTATTAAATAAATTCGATTGATCAGTCAAGAATGAAATTTTATCGTTTAATAGAATCATTTTATTTTTTTCCTCTTTTTTTTTTTAAGAAAATCTATACAATTAATAATATTTTAATTAATAATAAAATTCATTTGTGATAATTCATGTGTATTTAACGTTGATTTAATTGAGCTGGATGTCGTACTTTATAGGCTGTTTTCCAAATTTCAAATAGACAAATAGTCGAATGAAAACGATAGAAAATCGCCAGTGGCATCGATACGTGCGTTATTATTGTCCACGACCAATTACCGAAAAATTTCAAATGCGTTTGACGAAACATGGCTCGATTTTTAACAAATGCATTTATTGACCACATTGACATATTGGCAACAAGAAGAAATGTAACAATTTCACGTCCTGGTTTTTTTCTATTCTCTTGAGCACTTCGACATCGACGCCACCATGCATTCAATATGAATAATGTTTGCATCGATGTCTGTATGATGGAAAATATTTCAGCAATCAATCCATATGTACCACCATCAGTATTGGTAAAATAACATCCAATAATACTGAACATGCAGTAAATATAAACACCAGATTGAGCTAACAACAATAGCGTACAGTCAAGTGGCATTCCACCAAATGCTTGGCTAAATTTCAAATCACGCATTCTAATGAATGCACCAAATACAGCCAACGAAGTTAGCACGTATAAAATCATTTCACAAATTGTAACTTCAAGCGTTGCCACCGTATGATACAGTGGTATATTTAGCACGTAAAACATAATGAGTGAAATAATGGTTAAAACTATGACTAATATGCCAGCGAACATACCATGATGGGCACGTGAACAATCAACAGAAAAATGATGCGCATTTTGTGCGGTGGTTGAAATTTTTCGATCACGTGATCGCTTCGGATGACCAGCGTTAATGCTTTGTTTCCACATTTCAAACAAAATTACAGCGCAAATAAGTGAATATTCAATGGTACATGCTAAGAGAAATGGTGATGCGTTATTCAATAATTTTCCCATAATGTTCATTCGTCGACAACCAACAAGAATTTCTGATGTGGTTGCACGTCTCACCCGGTGTACAGTTTCATTCAAAATTATGGCATCTTCTGAATGCATGAAATTAACCAAATTCTCTCCTATCATTGAACGAAATAAAAAAAAAACGTCCACATCATAATTATTCACATTCTCATCGATTATTTTGCATCATATTTACCTGCCACATTTTCAATACTATTACTAATCTCATGTCGAGTTTCTTCAACCAAAACATATAACCATTCACACAAGTTTGTGGCCAACATATGCATCAGTCTAAAAATCAATAATCAACAATTTGACACCAGTTATTCAACCAATTATAATCATTGAAAAAACCATTTTTCTTTTACCCAAATCTGACAATTACTTTATGACGCTTGAATTCAAAGTCTTTGGTATTCAAAAATATAAATTGCATTTGAACAATTGATAAAACCATTCTCGTTGCAGGTGTAAATGCAATTAGCACATTTCGACACTGCATCTCCCCTGTAAAGATAACAATGAATTTTGAATGGATCGTTAATGAATTATGAATTATTTATCAACGAATATTGATTTTGTTCGATTGAACGATTTTAAACTACCTTTCAGTTCGAAATATTGTCCAATTTCAAGACCAGAATAAACCATTGACCCAATTCCAAAGGCAACAGCGCCAACGCGTAAATAAAAACTGCCAAGTCTTGATTTCGCCTCTAATGCAGTCTTTTTGTCTTTTTCTATATAAAACATATGGATCAAGAATTATTGAATGAAATTTATCAATTAAAAAGCCCCTTACCGTCCTTATTTTTATTTTGTGCTGCATACATTCGACGTGACCGTATACGATCAATATACATAAAAGCAACAAAAATGATACTTCCAATGTATAAATAGAGATAAAATCCTTGATAAAATTTATTTGGTGTTTCATCAACTAAAACATCAGTTATTGGAAATGCAATACCCAAAACAACTAATAATTTTGCATAAAATGCTGATAAAGAACTTGTCAATGCATCCGTTCCTTGTTTACGATTTTTCTTACGAAATTCATTCTCTCGGTCAGCTTCTAAATGTACAAAACCATCTGAATCTGTTACATCGATTCGAGATTTGCTGGCGCCCAGTAATTTTCCTTGAATTAAACTAATGAAACAAAAATATGGATAAAAAGTAAAATCACTAAAATTCAAATGAATTTTTTGGTTGAATATGTTTTTACTCGAAAAAAATGTTTCCTGAACTGGATGTTCGTCGATCTTGTTGAATTGCCGCCACAATTGCAGATGGACGACGTGATCCTGTTATATCAAAGTTTGTACAAAAACTTTTGCGAGTCCGAATTGGTTGATCGGATACTTTAAGCTGTCCACTTGAATCATTTCGAACTGGAACAACTGACAATTGATTTATGCTTGGAACTAATAATCGCACTTCTTCCTCTTTTTCCGCATTATTTTGCTTATTTTCAATTCCAACCGAATCCATCCGAATAATGTACACCTTTTAATAGAATATTGTTTCCGTATTTATAATAAGATTGAAACTGTGACTTTGTCTATTTGTTCCGTTGTTTTTCGCATGAAAGAAATCTTTCTTATCTAATTTTTTCCACTTCTTATTGTTTCTTTTTATAATATATTAAGCGTCAATAACACTGTACATAAACAATAAATTAAAATTTAGAACAATCGTAAAATGGAATCGTGGAATTGTTTTTACAGCACGTGAAATTATCAAAACGTAATAAACCAGAAATGATTCTAGCAGTGGCAAACAATTAGATCACTATACATTTGGAATATCTGCTTATCCTTCGAGATCTGTGCACAGACTAAAGAAATTGAACATATATTTTTTCGTATATGTGATAAATATGACAAAGTGAATTGTTCAGTGCTTTGATTAGGCGTCATAATTGTCAAGTACTTGTCATTCGCGCAAATAATGAAATATTATCGCCAGACAAAAAAAAAAAACGAAAAAAAAAAGAAATAAAAAATTGAATCGCAAAACCAATATCCCATTATAACTTCGTTATTATTATGTTGGATTGAGTTTGCTGTTGCGTATATTCAGCACGAGACAATTTATTCCTATTTCGCTACGATATAAAAATACATAATATTTAAACAATCCATTAGTATTGTGTGGTGTTGACTTTATTAACGTATAACTCTTTGCGTACATGTGTTACATATCTGAGAGATGTGATGACTTGTTTCCTCTCGCATCTCAATATAATCAAATTTAATTGTAATAATTTCATGTGCATACAAAAAATTAACGAATCCAGAGCAAACAAAGGCGCAAACCCGAGTTAATCCAGAATCAAAATATATCATCGATAAGGAAATCTATGGGTTTGTTATCAAATTTATTTTTAAGCTTAGATATTTCGTCTGATTTAGAAAAATCAATAAAAAAAAAAATCCAAATATTTTTTCTCCACTGAATGGAATTTTTGATTTACACCTATATTCATTATGATATTTAGAACAGAGAGCAAAAAAAAAAAAAAAATCGGGATCAATTGAATGGAAATGTGAAAATGCCAGAGTGTGTGATTTCAGCGAAGTTCTTAAATTAGAACCATTTGCTTGCATTATTAGCAACAATTTTGTAATGATATTTTAATGAGAACGCCAAAAATGAAATACAAACACATGCTTCACGATTTAAAATAAGCGATTTAATTAAATTTATTCAATAGAGATTTGAGTGAAGCCAACATTCAAGGTGATACATTCATCAATTCATTTGCATTTGATTGTACAAAATCGATTTGTCACTTGTTTCTTGCCCATTTTCATTGGCCTGACAAAATCTTAATTTATAATACTAATGTTTAATGCTCATGCTTCATGCCATATGTTATAAATACTATTTCGACAGTATTATGCGATGTCAAGTGTTATTTACAATCCAGTCAAAATATGATAATCATTTGCTGTTATTTTAATTCGCTCTCGAAACGAAAAATAAAATTCTCACGTGAAAAGTGTTATTTGGATGAAAAGTTCAAAAGAGAATGCCTGATAAAATTGTGATAAGATAAATGTGTTGGCATCAAAATAATAATAGAAAAAGAGTTTGATTGCTGGTGTCAAGTATCGTTGTTGCTTTCATTCTTTTTTTATACGATGCGTGTGAGATTCAAAAGTCGAACAAATTGTGTCATGTGTCAATTATCAATTCTTCAATTGAACTGTGAATTGAGTTAAGTTGAATTACAAGCATATAAAATGAACACACAATGAAAATGTTCGGGTAGTTTGAAACAAAAAAAAAAAAAAAAAAAAAAAAATACATCAACGCAATTTATAAACAAACTTGAAATATTTTTCATCTTTTGAGTGCAAATGTGCGACATACAATGATCGTACTTGAAATTCCAATCACTTGTTACGCACGTACGATAAATCAAATAGCAACATCTGAGAATGCAATCCACACACGCACGCACGCACGCACACACATAACATTCTTGATATTACAACTTGACTTGATTCACAAGTAAATTTATTCAACGCATAATTAGTTGCGCACAGATTTCAAGCCCATTAAATCAATCAACGCAGATCATTTCCCATGAGATGAGATGTTTAATTTCAGCCCAAGGAATTTCCTTTCTCAGTAAACCACCTGCAAAATCATGTGCAAAAACATGAAAGAGAAGAAAGAAAAAAAAAAACATTCCAGCTTTGAAATGTTAAGCCATTTTACGAACACAATGATTATTCATTAAGTACGCCGAAACCACTATTTCCATAATTTTGATGTTTAATGAATGCCCAGATCGGCGATTATCTAATTTATACTTACATTTAAGCGTACACACACACACAATTAGATTACGCATAATCATCGAGTCAATTCTTTTACGATTAGCAAAATAGACACAAAACTCGTTTGAATGATTCATTTCGTTGCAGGTCAGAAGAAAATTTCTTTAAATACAAAATATTCCTTCAAAATAATGGTACTCACTCAATGTAGGACTTAAATTTTAGATGACTGAAGTGTTTTTTTTTTTTTTTTTTTATAAATAACTGAAGAGATTTCTTCCATAAATTTGTAGAAAAAATGTTGTATGTTAATACGATGGAGGAGGTTTCATTGATGAAATTATAAAATACAAATAGGAAAAGTTAAATAAAGCTACGATGATGCATTGCGTGTAAAACGAAAAATCAATATCAAATTGGATTATGTGATGCCAAATTGAATTTGGTCGCTGCATGACGATCAAATTTCAAGAAATGAAAGTGTTTTGATTTTAAAATTAATTTTAACTTGACTCAGTCAACGATTGCTTTCAATGTTCGCATTCATCGTTTGAGCTTTGATTTTATATCGCTTTTCGTTCAACTTCTATGAGAAAATTTCCATACGCACACTATTCACAATCAAGTACAGTGTAAAAGTATTTATTGCAAAAACTAGATAAACTAAATGAAATACAAGCAGAAATAACCATAACAACGTCGTTCAGTATCAACCTGTTTACAAAAAAAAAAAAAAAAAAAAAAAAAATCAACAAAGACCGAGAATAAACAGATTTAAGATGAGAGAATCAAGTGTGGCTTATTCAAACAACTAATACGCACGGTCGTCAGTAATATCGTACGCGTTCGCTAAATCACTCGTACCCATTCTCGAAGCGCAATCCAAAAAGAAAGCAAAAAAAAAATTGATTCTTAAGTGCTTATTTGGTTTCTTGAAATATTTATCATTAATGGATTCTCGAACGTTGTTTCATTTGATTTTCATGAAGAGAATCGTTGCTCGTATTATAAGTAGATAATTTGATTGAAAATCTTGGAAAATCTTTTCCGATAAAATTGCAAATTTGTGCACCCACTGAGTGTGCTACAAGTGTTTTCGATTGATGCTTCAAATGAAAAATGAATAAAATCGAATAACTTTTATTGTAAACAGATAAAAAAACAAAAATCAAAACAAAAATCTTTTTATAAGTCATCGAAAGTCAGTATTACAGTTTAACTGTTGCCAATCGAAATGAAAAACCAAAACAATCATGATCGCAAATTCAAACATATCAGGTACATTATAATAATATACAAAAGAAAGAAAAGGAAAAAAAAAACTGCGAACAAATATATAATTTATATTTTATATTGCCACAAATCATCAATTTACTGAATAAACATTTAAAATCATAATATGCACAGTAGATAGATAGATTTGACAGAAATTAAACGCTCATCGCATCTATTACTAGTTAAATTTATTTCTTTTTTTTTTTTTTTTTTTCAATTTCGGAATCCAAACTTTGGTTGAAAGTTGGCTGAAATTGGATTTGACATCAAGAGTATCAAAATTCAGCGTTAATTTACGTTCATATAATTTATGTGTTAATAAAATAGTTGACAAAAAGAGAACACACATCGCAATTGGATAAAATGCATGATATATCACCTAAAGGAAAATATTGGATTTGATATTATCGGAAAATGTTATTTTCACACCATATTTGCGTACCAATTTGAATAAACCAATAATTTAATGTGTGAATTTAATGCAGCATGTGTAATGCAATGCACTTGGATACCGATTTTATGTACGATAGACATTGATGAATCCGATTTTTATTTCAGTCATTTAGCGCACATGATTAGCGTTTTTCATCTTGATTTACCCACTTATTGATTAAATTCATTTCGAATGACAGTAATTAATCGGTGCTACTGTTTTTTTTGAATTAATGGAAAAAAAAAATCAAGTGATCAAAACTAAAAAGTATACACAGATGAAAAATTATAACGAAAAAAAAAAGAACATACTTACACACGGATACACAGAGAGAGAGAGAGAGAGAGAGAGAGAGAGAGAGAGAGAGAGAGAGAGAGAGAGAGAGAGAGAGAGAGAGAGAGAGAGAGAGAGAGAGAGAGAGAGAGAGAGAGAGAGAGAGAGAGAGAGAGAGAGAGAGAGAGAGAGAGAGAGAGAGAGAGAGAGAGAGAGAGAGAGAGAGAGAGAGAGAGAGAGAGAGAGAGAGAGGGAGAGAGAGAGAGAGAGAGAGAGAGAGAGAGAGAGAGAGAGAGAGAGAGGGAAAGAGAGAGAGAAAGAGAAAGATAGAATTTTGTAATCAATTTGAATCAAAAAAGCCCATGGGCAAAAGTTGCTTAGAAATACACATGCAAATGCAAAAAGTTGCACTAAAATATGCAACGTGATCAATTAAAAATCGTTCACGTCTTATGATATTGATTGTCGCAATTTTATTCATATATAGAACAATGTGTTGCCGTGAAAATGTGTATTTGCTCTCAAAGAGATATGTATATAGAGTATTGTTATGTAAATGAATCACGTGAAAATAAATGATATCTAGAGTGGTTTTATTGAACCATTATTATCAGAGAAATTGTCAAAAAATTCAAGTTGGTACAATAAACATTATAATTATGACCACTCGAAGGAAAAAACATCATTTACAGACTCGTCAACCATAAAATTGAAATTCGATTGTGCCTAATATCTGTTTTGTAAAATGCTTCACAAACCAATTTGTTTTTAGTTAAGCCTTTTAGTTGATTTAATGACAGTAAAGTATCCAAATAATCCAAACATTTTGTACAATAAAAATATAAACAAAACGCGAGTTTGTATGTGTATTTCTAACTAATAAATAATCTTTCAATAATTGAAGTTTTTTTTTTTTTTAAGTTGACGCCAACAATTACGCACATTTAATATCGCTATTTATTATTTCATCAGCGCCGTTATATGCTTTCAAAATTGCCTGATCTGCCTCTTATGAGTCAAACGTCAGCTAATTGAATTCGACAATGGCATTGTGTATGGCACCGTGTCAGACCAGTTTTATGCCATACAATATCAATACATCACCTCGTGTGGATTTCGCTTAAATGTTCTTTTTGTGCGCTTATGTTCCAAGTTTTGTTATTGTACCAATCGCTTTGTGCATAATTTTTTATTTTTTTTTTTTTTTTTTTTTTTTTAAACAATTTACTCATTGATTGCATACATCAAATTGTATAGATGATTTAAATAACAAAGACTAATTGAACAGCCCAAAACTGTATTCAATAGAAATGCACATACAAATTTTGTTAATGTAAACAATGTTAAATATGTTCGTTTGAAACCATGGAAATTTTTGTGTGCAAAATGTCGACCTTACTTCCTTTCGAATTGGAATTTATACAAGAAAAATTGCTATTTGCAATTGTTTCAAAGAAATTTATTGTTTTAAAACACTCACTATTCATAAATTCACATGATTCGTATCTTTGAAAATATAAAACCATAGAAAATTCAATATTAATAAATGTAGTTTTATTACTTTAATCTCAATGCAAATTCAATTTAATTATATTTTGATCTTTTGATTACAAAGTCAATCGTCTTTCAATCCCTTTTTTATAATTTTCAATTTGAAAGTAGGTTGTCATGTGTCTCATCTCAATGCGAATTAAATATATATATTTATTCTTCATAAATCTGCCAATCAAAATTGTATCGTCACACACAGAGATTAACTGATTTAAATGTCAATTGAATATGAATTGTGAAAGTAAATCAATTTGCTCAAGGAAATTTAAATGCATATTTGTTAATTGAAAAAAATAACACTTTTTATAATTGAAATACTTTAGTTTATCACGACGTAGCAAAAGACTGTGTGTCTTTCAAACTAAAAGAAATTGGGCTCATTGAAAGATTAAAAAAAAAAAAAAAAATAATTGACATAAGTATCCAATATCAGCCATAAAGTTCGATTGGAACAAACAACAAATACAAAGATAAAATGAACGCATTCGAAATTACACATATTGAGTGATTAAAGTCAATAGTAAAAGTGTTAATATAATAAATCCATTCAATATGTTTAAATGATGCCAAAACCATTCACGTGACATTTCGATATCAATTACCAAGTGCCGCACACCAATACGCATATGATTCATATGAATCACCGTTATAATTTTGTACATAACGAAAAAGAAGAAGAAAAAGAAGAAGAAGAAGCAGAAAAATATATTTCAAGTGCAAAATGGAATATATCGACAGTAAACAAAAATTCTTTTTGGTAGTGGTGAAATTTGGTTTTCCAAACAGTGTAAAGGTGTGCTTCACTTTGCAATTGAACCAGTAACATTAGTTAAGTTTTGAATATTGATACGTACGGTTGATATACAAAAATCGTTTGCTTGAACAAGACATTTCTCATTTTGAATTTTTTTCATACATTAGAGAAATGGCTCCACAGCGTCTGGCACGAGTTTCGGAAATAAATGAAGAAGGCAGTGACAGTGAAAATGTAGAAAATACGGCAAATGAAACAATTCAGAAAAATAAAAATCGTACGGCACGTAATTCAAATCAATTGCATGTTACCATTAATACAAAACCAGAGGAAATTGATTGTGATGGAAATAGTTCGGTGCATAGTAATGGATCAAATCGTCGACCATCTGTTTTAATGCAAGAAATTTTATCAACAAGAAGACCTTCGGCTATTATGGCAGCAATCCGATCACCAAAACAATTTGTTAATCGTTACAGGCGAGAGTATGTACTATATTGTTAACATGATCGTAATAAAAATCACATAGTGTGATAAGTTTAATAACAATTAGTTGATAAAATAAAACGCGAAATTACTAAAATTGTAAACTAATTGATAAAAGAATGGTTCATATTTCATTTAAAATCAATTTTTTGTTTAATAAATCAAGTATTTTCGTATCATTTTTTTTTTTTTTTTCATTTAATATTTATTGAGCAGGTCAACAGCGTTTGACAACATGCCTGAAGTGCCCATCAATGAGAATGCCATACTGTCGATGAAAAAAAATCGACGATTTGGAGAGTAGGTATATATTCATGTGAAATTTGTACATTTTTAACATATTTTCAAACAAAATGAAAATGCTTCAATATTTATCATTGATTTCTTTTTCACATTTTAGTGATGCATTAAGCTCATCATTGTCCGCACTTTATGCAAAAATTATAGTTATTATTGGAATAGCATTGCCTGTGACAAAAGTATTATCATCACAAATACCATCTGATTGGATGCTTTATCAATCATTTTATGTATATTTATATACAGTTAGCATATTGTTTGTGATTTTTGTTTATTCTGCTCATATGCGAACCAGAGCTGTTTTTTCTTTAATTAAAACCTATCGTGAGTTTAATTTGTTTTAGAAAATTTCCAGAAAAAAAAAAAACTAATTTTCCGATAAATTTGGAATTGAAAAAAAAAAAAAAAAAAACAATTTAAAAATGAAAAAATTAAAAGAAAAAAAAAAAATTTCAAAATATTTCAGACGAAAAAACGAATAATGATTTTTCGGTGAACAAGAGGACAACGCATTTTGGCAGTTTTTATCTTAGGGTCGGAGCTATTTCCTTTGGTATTGGCACTATGGTTTACACAGGACTGGAAATTGGCCAATATTTTGAATCACTAAATCGTACGTATTTAAATGTAAATAAACACAATTAAAATCGTGATTTTATCTAAATTTGAAAAAAAAAATATTCGTTAGGTAATACAAATTGTACGACATTAATGGAGGCCGTAACGCCAGTGGCGCGCATGTTATTATCGATAATTCAAATGCAGTTCATATTTTTAAATACAACGGATTTGGATATGGGCAGACATAAAGTAGTCTCTAGATTTGGCTTATCTCACATGGTAGCAACCAATCTTTGTGAATGGTTATATGTGCTCGTTGAGGAGACAAAACATGAAATACATCACTTTCAGCATATTTTAGAAAAGTCTGGTAAAATATTATATTTATTGTGGAACGAAAGCCAATGATGATTCTGAGCCATTAATTCATGGTTTTTTTTTTCGCGTATTTTTAGAAAGTATAACACCATTAATCACTTATCCGTTGATTATTGGAAGTGATAATATACAAAGTACGACAACACCTACGGTTCTCAATTTATCAAAACGAATATTGACGAAAAGACATAGTAATTTCAATGAGTCGGATTGCAATGAATCCACAATTATGACAACACTAATTCACGATGCATCACCATTTTTGTTTCCATGTTCAATTGAATATTTCCTTTGCTGGTAAGAAAAAATTGTATCTCATTCATTCATATGTATTTTAATAATAAATCTCATTGTATTATAGTGCGGTTATCCTGTTTGAAATGTGGAAAAATGTTAAAAGTATTCCGAATATTGAACGACATCGTCGTAATTCGATCAAACCAAATATGATACCACATCAAGTGAGTGCTCATCAATTTTCCGTTGATTGTTCAAGAGCACATCGTGGCATGTTTGGTGGCATAATGGTTATCGTACTGACAATTATTTGTTTGATCATGTATTTTGTGCTTCATGACGAACCGAATTATGAAAAAACGGCCATCATTGAAGTCGTTTATTGCGAAATGATTTTATATGTTTTAACAACATTTGCTGTTTTATCGGCGGTATTCACAATGCGTGATTTGAAATTTTTGCGCAAAACCAATGATCATCATGGCAGTACGGTGACACTTGATTGCACTCTATTGGTTTTGGCACAAACTGGCGTCTATTTATATGGATCATTTAGTATAATTGGATGTTATTTTGCCATGCTTGATGATGAGAATGGCAGCATGGAAAGTTTATGTGCAGAACTATTGTGCTTGATACAAACATCATTGCAAACACTATTTGTTTTGAATGCCAGTTGGCGAAAATGTAAAGGTGCTCAACAGCAACGAAATAAACCTGGACGGGAAATGGTGACATTTTTACTTGTTGCTAATATGTCACTTTGGTTCATCTATACATTGATTAAATGTCGAGCTGGATTTCGGCCAACACATCTTGAATTTTATGGTGTATGGGGATGGACTGTAATTACACATGTATCAATGCCACTGGCTATTTTCTATCGCTTTCATTCAACCATATGCCTATTTGAAATTTGGAAATCCGTTTATAAATCAAAAGAGCATTAACATTTTAGTTTTTAAGTAATAGAATTAAAATAACATACAAAACAATTAATTTTGGACGAGTTTTATTTCTTCTTCTCAATGTTAAGACATTTTTATTCAGAGAATATGTATTTTAAAATTAATATTTGTTCAAAAGGATTCAGTTAACTGAGAAAACTCAGCTATTCATTCTTGCAAAAAGAATGAATCTTTACAATACGGTTTCAACATTTTTCCTTATCAAAATTAATCAAAATAATTCAATTCAAAAAGAAAAAAAAAAATAGTTCAACACAATTTATGTCTATTTGAAAGAGTGCGGTTATGTGTTTTGTGCTGAAAATGGTGGCGCTAGTTGCAATTTGCTAGTATATTCAGCGTGCATTAAATGTTTGTCATTAAAACTGTCAGCATTAATTTTATGTGTTAGTAGATGTGTATATGGTTGTAAGGTCTTCGTAGAGTTAGTTGTGTTTCTCACTTCTTTTGAGAGACATTTTTATTTCGAATTAAATTGGAAACAAAAAGTTACTATTTTTTGTTGAATTTTTAGTTGTAAAAGTCAAATTCAAAGTAAATTCACAAGTCTATAGAAATGGAAGTCGATGAAGATGATATTGAACAGCCAAGTAGCAGCGATAACAAAGCAACAAAGAAGCGTTTTGAAGTGAAAAAGGTAAAAGCCAAAAATTCCAATCGAAAATTCATAAACTAAAGTGATTTTAATATAATAAACAATCTAAATTATTGTTTTTTATCGACTTCATAGTGGAGTGCTGTGGCATTATGGGCATGGGGTATGTATTAATTATTTTTTCAAGAAAATTTAGAAATTGTTTTGTTTCAATTTTTGTGAGTCATCGCTTTTTTAGTTAATTTCACAATGAAACACATAACCTCAATATCAAGGATATAATTTTCGTAATATTTGTTAGAATATTGTTGAATTTGTTGTTTATTCTTTGTTCTAATCAATGCATTCCATTTATATAATTTTTGTGTAGATATTGTTGTTGATAACTGCGCCATTTGCCGAAATCACATCATGGACTTATGCATCGAATGTCAAGCAAATCAAGCATCTGCAACAAGTGAAGAATGTACCGTTGCTTGGGGTGTTTGTAATGTAAGTTTATTATTTTGTTCTTTTTCTCTCTTTCTCTCTCTCTCTCTCTCTTTCTCTCTTTCTCCCTTCTCTCTCTCTCTCCTTCCCTCTCTCTCTGCCTCGGAAAATTTCATTTTAATAACAACAAAAAAATTGTTTTCGATTTTTAGCATGCATTCCATTTCCATTGCATCTCACGTTGGTTAAAGACTCGTCAAGTATGCCCATTGGACAATAGAGAATGGGAATTCCAAAAGTATGGTCATTAGAGAAAAATTGGTAAAATTCAGTAGCGACTCAAACGTAACGCCTCAATAAACTCATAAATTCGGAACTACATAAATAATTTAAATTACAAAAATGCTAAGGAACAATAATTGAACATGATTGAAATAAACACGATAAATTCTTTCTAATGAACAACAACAATTCTTGAATTTATTTTTATTTTTCGCATGGTGATTTTGATTTCAGTAATAAATTTTAGGTGAATGATTTACAATCCAGCTTAGCGGATATGGTTCTCCAGTAATCCCGTATATAATGCCAAATGAATAAGCTATAACAAGAGTCAATGGAACTGCAAGGAATGCACAGCCACATTTCATTATGTCTTTCAATTTTGAACATCGAGGTTTCGCCTTTTGAATTCTGTTTTCGAAAAAAAAAAACAAAAAGGTTGTACAATGAAATTAGTATAAACAATTATGAAGAAGAAAACAAAGCAAAAACTGACAATTTTCCAGGGTCGAGAAGTAACTTTTTGTCCGGTTGTATTGCTGGTACACTGGTTTTAATTTCGTTCTGAAGTTTTTTGATCATTGCGATATCGTCCTGTTTCAGAAAATAACTTAAATCCCTTGTAACTTGGCGACATTTTCGTCGAGACATTTTAACTTGACGATTTCGTATTTTGTTATAAATATATTAATGACAATAATATCTATGGGAGCTCTTTCGACATTTAAAAGAATCAACAAATATACTTGTGTATTTATAGGAAAAATTAAATCAAACCAGACGACTGATTTCGATAGATATTTCGAAATAGCTCAGCTGAATATTTATCAAAATCAATCGTCTGAATCAAACCTAAGAAAAGAATTCGATCTTCATCATAGCATCAAGTGAAATAACAGCCCTTGTTATTTTGAAAATTAAAATGCACTTTGCTCTGGCCGTCTCCATTTTAAGAGGCTTTGCGTTTTCTTTTTTTGCTATTTAAATAAATAAAACCATAAACAAAACAAAGAATCGGATCAAATTCATTAGAATTGATGCTGGGCAATTTTTTTTTCTTTGAAAAAAGATTTGGAATAAACATTTTTGTTATTTTGTTTCACACAATTCTTGGAATTTTGTTTTTGTTACAAAGGCCTCATATTGACAGATAATGCTTTATAGCCATCAGAACCAAAAGACTTGCTGCTCTCAACATATATGTTTAAACACATTTACACGCGCACACGTACAAATCCAAACATACAATGAAAATTTGTAGCAATGAGAAGCTATCAAACAAGAGGGACAGAGATAACTTGTCAGTTTGTACAAAGCAGTAGCTCACTCGTACACATCGTTGTTGTATCGATTTTATTTTATACGTGCATTCGATTCATTTTTCTGTAGAAACAAATCGTGAATTTCTCTATTTTTCACAATCTAATTTAAATAAAATTAATTCGTCGTAAATAAGAATAAATAGAAAAGAATTTTTTTTAGCTAATTTGCTAGTTTAAAAAGTAAAAAAAAAATAGTTTTTGAATTTAACCATAGTTCGCATTCGATAATATATATATATATATATATATATATAAAGTGACAAAGAAAACTTGAAACATTGAAGAATTAAAAGGAAAAAAAATCCAAAGTAAAGGAGAGAGAATTTCGGAGAGATACGCACCGCATACACAATACACGTACACGATACCTAAACCATACACGCTTTGCATATATATATATATATATATCACAATGGTCACAAACACGAAACATTTATGGCAGTACCAATCGGAGAAATGAAAAATTATCGAAAGCGGCCATTAAAGCGTCGTTCATCAGATAAAAGAAAAAAATCGTCTCGAGACATTTATAAAATTGAATTATTGTGATGCTGTTCTAACGATTTAAGGTAAAGAAAAAAATAAAAAAACTGAAACAAATGCAGCAAATATTTGTTGAATTTACTCAACGAATGAATTCCATAGATGGTCACAGACAGACGATTTCATTTATGGAAAAAAAAAAATGAGAAAAGAAGAAGAAAAAGAAAAGAAAATATTCAGTGTGATACATCGTCACAAATCAAGGACAAAATTGTTTCTATCATTCTTTGAATGTGTTTCAAAATGAAATATAGTGACCGATTTTATTGTTTCCCACCCTTTCGTATTTTCGTATTAGCATTCATATTCGACGGTCGATTTTCGCCAATAAATATTGCAATGTTCGAAAAAAATTTTCTACTCATTTATTTCATTCGATTAGGTAGTTAGATGCTACATCTACCTGATTAAATTTGATTTTTGAACAACATTTGGATGAAATTTGTTCCATTTTATATTTGAGTTAAGAATTTTTCTCGCTCATCAATTTGACATTGTTCATTCATAATGCTATATTTATAACACAAAAACGATGACTGTGTTTGCGCAATAGATTTGGTATGAACGAAGCAAAAAAAAAAAAAAAAAAAAAAAATCGCAAATGTGACGGAAAAAAAGAAATATAGCAAACGAAATACAAAGAAAATAAATTGCAAATTCGTTCGAATTCATAATTAAACATTTGATTTTGTAACGAATACAAATACAGAAAAAAAATCGTCACTTTACCAACGATTCCAAATTTTTTTTTTTCTTTTTTTTTTCTGATAAAGCATAGAATGGTTTGGTGATTTCATAGTGACTGTGTGATTACCAAGTGAATGAGATAGCTGCCATAGTTTAAGATCACAATTTTCCTATGCTTTGTTTCGATGCGAATGAAATGTGTGTCTAGTAGACATGTCTACACAATTGTATAAGTGAGACAACCGTATATAACATTTGAAATGAACTTATGAAACGGTGTATCGCACTATAGTCATACTTAACACCAGCAACAATGCTCTCTATCTGCATCAGTATAGTGCATGGCAAATGCCAAAGACAATGGCAATCATTGTAAATGCATATATGTAGCCCATTTCAACAGACATTATTAATATTTGAATATATACAGACAACGGTGCACTGTTGAAGTGGCATTTTTCATTCGAATAAATCAACACATACAAATGTAATTCAAATCAATTCCACTATGCCATTATTTCACATAATCATTTTTAATTTTTTTTTTTTTTTTTTTTTTTTCATACGAAATCCATAGTTAACCCATTAATTAAATTGAATAATTTTCACCAAATTTATTCAGGTAAAAATATTCAATTTAGAAAATGTGAAAATAATTATTTGTTGAATTCTATCATAATTTCGTATTGTTTCAAATTCACAAATATTCTTTGAAAGCAATAATTTTATCGTGCGCCTAATCAATAGTCTGGAGTGTAGAAAAAAACCACACCAAATTTACGATATGCTTTTCAAGTATGTATTTATTAAAATTTCGTGTAGAGTCGAGTACATTCTTACATCTCGCACACATTATTTTCAACTTAGTATATACAAATGTATTCGTCAGATTGATAGTGTACGTAGCGTTGAATGATGTTACAATTAAAATGATTTGTGTGCGTTTGCCATATGATCGAACACGCTGCTTTGTTAATTCATACATGCGGCACTTTGATCATGTCTCGTTCAACTCCCATTTAAAATACTATAAATGAGAATTTGTTGACCGTTCGCCACAACAACGCTCATTTGTATGATGGAGTCACCCAGTTTATTTTCTTTATCATGCGTTTATATATCCTTAAACACCATTTCACATACAAAATGTATTTCTTTTTTTCAGAAACTAGGATAACTATGGTGGTTGACTCTGGTGCACGACACCGTCATCCACCATCGGCTTCAATGAGTACACATCAACAACAACAACAACAACATCATCAAACTCACCATAGCAAAATGCAGGCAACCGGTATGACACCGAAAGAACTATCTGAAAATGATGATTTAGCCACATCACTTGTACTCGATCCATACTTGGGCTTCACAACACATAAAATGAATGTTAAGTATCGACCATTGAAAGCGAATACAGCCGAATTAAAAAACATTGTAGCTGAATTTATTCAAACACAAGACTATGAAAAAGCATACCAGAAAATCATGAAAGGCGAATGGATGCCACGACACCATAAAATGAACAAAAATAAATTGGCACAACAACGTTTACAACAGCATGTAAATACATATCTTTTTTCATCTACAAAATTGATAAATTTTCAAATTAATCGTTTGTTTCGTTTTTTCGTGTTTTTTTTTTCTCTTTCAGATTTATCGATATTTACGTGTATTCAGTCGGGAATCGGGATTTATGATTGAAGGATGCTATCGTTATTCACTGGAAGATCAAAAAGGTGCAAAAATATCGGCAACACGTCGCTGGGAGAAAAATGATAAAATTGAATGCTTGGTTGGATGCATTGCTGAATTGACTGAAGAAGAGGAACGGGCATTATTGCATCCGGGAAAAAATGATTTTTCAGTAATGTACAGTTGCCGAAAGAATTGTGCACAATTATGGCTTGGTCCGGCTGCATATATAAATCATGATTGTCGAGCAAATTGTAAATTTGTCGCAACCGGACGGGATACGGCATGTGTTAAAGTATTGCGAGATATTGAAGTTGGTGAAGAGATTACATGCTTTTATGGTGAAGATTTTTTTGGTGACAACAATAGCTATTGTGAATGTGAAACATGTGAACGACGTGGAACTGGTGCCTTTGCATCTCGAAATATCAATATGAATACAGTCAGTGATGATAGTAATGCTAGTTCAAGTTTAAAAACAAATATTGGCAGTCAAAATGCAATCGGAACCACGGGAAATTATCGATTACGTGAAACGGACAATCGAATTAATCGAATAAAAAATAAGAACAAAAATGCGATACAAAACGTAGTCGGGACAAGTAATCGTGCAGATAATGATAAACTTATGACACCACTTACACTTAAGGAGCTTCGGCAAAAAGGACTAACGAAGTATGATGCCGAAATGATAATTGCACAGCAGAACCCAAATGTGTTCAATAAATATCCGCAGGCAACAACTGTGGATACATCCAAAAATGTCGACTCGAATAATAAAAAGAATAATAATGGTAAGTTTAATGCGATGAATAAGTGTTGAGAATCAGGAAAATTCAAAATTAAAATGTTATGTGAATTTTTCAGAAGGTGGCCAAACGAGTAATCCGGATGAAATGGCTAAAACTCAAACGTCATCATCAACAAGACGGAGTAAACGTATTATTTCATCAGAAAGTGGAATGGCTGTTGATTCAACATCACCAACAACAGTAAATTCAAATAAAGCGAGCTCAAGCAGTTCGTCGGCGGTGGCGGCTGTGAAACATAAAAAATCACCAGCTATGTCATTACGTGAAAGACGTTTCAAACGGCGTGAGGCTACAAAAAACTTAAGCGATGGCGGTGTTGCTGCAACAAAAGCAATCAATTCAAATCCAGACACGGAGGCTAATGAAAGCATTGCACACAATCAGAACCATGATGGCGCTTCATCGTCACAGAATTTATGCTCAGATATCGAACTGAGCAACGGAGTATCGGTTGCGTTGCAGACCGAAATCACTCCGACCAAAAATCGATCGACTGCCATAGAAAACTGCCGACAAAATTTATCTGCTAAAATCTGTGATTTGACCAAACGTAATGATGAATTCATTCATGAAAATATTTCGAGCTCAACAACTCCAAAATTAAATGGTTGCATTAAATCCACATCCACATCAACATCAATAAATGGATTAATACCAAGACGATCACGCAAAGGAATCCCACATAAATTGGATATCACAAATGGTTTCGATGATTCGGATATTGAATCAAATGGCATCGATTCAAAACTACCTCCACCAAATGTTGCCAATAATCATCAAACAGCAATTAATGGCGGCATTGTAAATGGAACAACGGCCAGAAAACGTAAAATATCAAAAAGTGTTAGCGAATCGGAGAGTACATCATCTTGGGAAAATAAAGCACCATCGAATTCACAGTGTTTGAATGCAAAGAGCACAAATAGTGCAGTCATATTGCAGCCCGAACATGCATTATTAAAAACTCCCGAACGACGTTTAAAATTAACATTGCGTATGAAACGAAGTCCAATGCTCGATGATCTTATTGAATGCGGAACGAATTTAAGTGATGGAAGTGGCAATAGTGCATACAATACACATTATGCACCCGAATATGAAGTATTTCGTGTTGAAGGGATTCTTGATAATTCCGATGATGATGATGATGATTCATTTGATACATCATCACCATCAAAATTACAACAAAAACGGAAGAAACGACATAAAACAAAGGCAAAAAGTCATCGACATCGCCATCGAAAACAATCCCAACATCATAGCCAATACAATATGGAACAGACTAGCTCAGAAGATCAATCACAGCGCAATAATCATTCGCATTTTAATCATTCATTAAAAAATCATAAACATGAAACAAACGAATACGAAACACAGGAGCCAATTCATTTGGATAAAATACAATACGGCAATAGTGATAATAATAAAATTCACAATCGCATTCGTCATTTGAATAGTAATAATTGTAGTGATCATTGTAATAATTCGCATATTCGACAAAAAAACTCATCTCACATACAGCCAATGAAGCGTTTACGATTAATTTTCGGTAATGAAACGCATACTATTGACATTCCACCAATCACAACGCAATCATCAAACACAACCACATCAACCAGACTCATTCCAACCTAAGGAAAACGTAGGAGAAAACAAAAAAAAACATGAATTTTATGTGATTGGTTTGTTCATACAATGCAATCCAATGAAAATTCCGATGAAAGAATTGTAGAATAAATCAAACAACATCTAATCTACTTTATTTAATTCGAAAAATTCTGAGATACGGAATCGGCAACACAAATCATAATTTTCGATCGATCCCAAAACATGGGTTAGGTATTATGAGTGAAAACAGACGAATTCATAAATCAAACATTCACAATGAGTTAGATAGATTTGATGCTTTATTTGTTTGCCAAAATCACTTCAACAAAATGTTCATTTTGTATTGTTAGCTGTAATTTCAATCAGCATTAGAAAGAAAGAAGAAGAAAAACAAAATCGTAATCACAATAAATACATTGCAATCAACATGAAGCGCCCAACATTTAACCATCTCTTATTACTTAAGTTATTTTCTTTTTCTACTTTTTCTTTTCTTTGTTTTAAACTATTGCTTTCTGGCTATTCATATCATTCAAATCAATAGAATTAAATTTAATTTGCCGATCGTATTCAACTATGTATAACTCGTATTGATGATGTATATATTATATAATGATTTAAATTGCAGACAAAACAAGAAATGTGTTCGACTGTTATGAATAATGTATAACATGAAGTAATCGAATTAAAGATAAAGAGAAATTGTTAATGTAAAAAAAAAAATAATAATAATAATAAAGAGAAGAGAAGAAAAAAGAAATTGTAAACAAGTTCGCTTTGCTCAAATGTTATTTGATTTTGAATACATATTTGTTTAAATTGATTTTAATCCAATTTCATTTAAAATTTCAACCATATTATCGATCATATCAATGTTAAAATTTGATTCAGTAAAATTATTCTCATATAGATCGCACATGCCCATATCAATGTCAGCCTCACCAATCAAATGATTTTCATACAGTTCCATTTCTTTTGTAAGATGATTCATTAAAACTGCTTGTTGTTTGTACACCATTTCCATTTCGGCAATATCTTCTTTACATTTTCTTTCATAGTCATCCATATCGGGTGTATTTTGTAGGCTGTGCTCACCAATCGGTACAGTTGTTGGAATTGTAAAATTCTTATCAATAAGCGCATTCACTTTTGATAGAAATTTTATTGTTTCCGGTTTAATCAAATTTAGAGCATTACCAGCAAATGATTTAATTTGATTTGCCATATCCACGGTTAATTCTCTTTTTGCCGCTTCAATAGCACTGTCAGTGAATTTGTCAACCATTCGTTTACAGTGCAATCGGAACAATTTTTCATCTACGTGTATGCAAGTGAATAAAATGAAAAAAAAAAAGGAAAAAATAAATGTAATTTTGCTAAGAATAGTTGGAATATTTTATGTAAATATGAATAAAATCTGTTTTTAAACTACTTCATTGAATAAATAAAATATATTTTCAGTTATTTTAATTGGATACATATGAATTTATGTGACTGAAAAAAATATGTAACATCAATTGACAATTCATTTTAACTTACAGTCCTTTTTTAGCTCTTCCAATGTAAAACCATAAAATTCAAATTCTGTTTCAACTTTTTCCATCTCCATTGGTTTTTCTATCAATTTGATGACAGTTTTAAACGATTTGATTTCTTTTTTTACCAAAATATTGAACAGATAAAAACACAAAAATCAAGTTTGGATCGAATATCGCGTCGGTTGTTGTTTTGCTGAATGTGTTTTATTCGAATGTAAAATGTCAACGGAAAAATGTGTTAAACGTCAAACTAACGTGAATATTTCTCACGCACAACTTCACGAAATTGGTCTGTCATTTTGACATCTTGGAAATTGTTTAGATTTATTGCGTACTACACGTGCATGGAAATTTATTCAACATGATATAAAAGTGATTTTATTCGTAAATTCAAACATATATATATATATATCGGATTTGTTTTGTGGAAAAGAAAATAAATAATATATCAAAATGTCACGATTGATTGTGAAAAATTTGCCAAATGGCGTGAGTACAAATTAATTTTATTTTTATTTACAATCTGAACACATTTCCATTGATCACATTTTTATTTTGTCGCACTTGTAGATTACTGAGAAACGTTTGCAAGATATTTTCAGCAAAAAAGGACAAATCACCGATGTTCAATTGAAATATACAAAAGATGGGAAATTTCGTAAATTTGGTTTTGTTGGATTTCAATCGGAACAAGAAGCAGCTGATGCATTGTCATTTTTTAATAATACATGCATTGACACAAGTCGAATAAATGTTGAAACATGTGCAGCTTTAGGTGCCGAAACAAAACCACAAGCATGGAGTAAATATGCAAAAGATAGTTCAACTTATAAAAAATTGCATGGAATTGAAGACAATAATGATAAAGACAAATTGACAAATAAAGATGATGAGAAGAAAAAAAAGAATAAAAAAGAGAGATTAGATGAGATTTTTGGTGAGCATAAAAATGATCCAAAATTTATGGAATTTATGAAAGTGCATGGCAAAGGCAATGATATTTGGAATAATGATCTTGGAGTATTGGAACAAACTGAAGATGATTTAATTGTGAAAAATAAGAAATTAGCAAAAGTTCCGGCTGCAGAAACTCAATCATCCGATGATGAGGATGATGATGAAGGCGTTGAGAGTGATGGCGATACAGAAAGTGAAAAAGAAGAAACAGTTAAATTAGCAGATCAAGACATCAGTGATTTGGAATATTTGAAAACATTAAAAAATAAAACGACAGTTCCAAAAGAGTCGAAAACCGATGACAAAAGTCAAAAAGTCACCGATCTATTCACAATCAAAATTCGTGAAATTCCATTTAAAACAAAGCGAAAAGATATTATAAAATTTTTTAAACCAGTCAAAGCATTTTCGATTCGTTTGCCGACAAGAAAGCATGGCTTTTGCTATGTTGGATTTAAAACAGAAAAAGAATTTAAAAAGGCCATGTTAAAAAATCGAAGTTTTCTAAGTGGAAAACAAGTTACACTCATTGATTTTACGGAGAAAAATAAAGAAGCAACATTGCGAAAGGACAATCCAAATAGTGTTAAAGATGAAAATGATAATAAGAATTCAAAATGGGCAAAACAAGAAGAAGCATTGAAAAATGAGGAAGATATCAGTGAATCGGGACGAATATTTTTCCGAAATTTAAGTTACACAGTAAATGAAGAGCAATTGCAAGAGTTATTTGAAAAGTATGGGCCAGTGACCGAAATTAATCTACCCATTGATCCTCTAACAAGGAAAATTAAGGGTTTTGGAACGGTTACATTTGTCATGCCTGAACATGCTGTTACTGCATTTTCTGAGCTTGATGGATCCACATTTCATGGAAGACTTTTACATTTAATTCCCGGTAAAGCCAGAGACAATGATGACAATATTAATACAGACGGAATGTCATTCAAGCAAAAGAAGGAATTAGAATTGAAGAAAGCTGCTGGTTCAGCTCATAATTGGAATACATTGTTTATGGGAACGAATGCCGTTGCAAATACGTTGGCAAAAAATTATCAAACAACAAAAGAACAAATTCTTGATACAGCTGGTGGTGGAAGTAGTGCAGCTGTTAGATTGGCATTGGGAGAAACTGAGTTAATCATTGAAATGCGTAAATTTCTTGAAGAAAATGATGTGATTCTGGATGCATTTAATCAAGCACCAAAAAAACGATCGAAAACAGTAATTTTGGCAAAGAATTTACCAGCCGATACACAAATCTTCGATATTCAGCCATTGTTTGCGAAATTTGGTCTTTTAGGTCGAATTGTTTTGCCGCCTAGCGGTATTACAGCAATCATAGAATTTTTGGATTCAAGTGAAGCAAAAAAAGCATTTACAAAACTTGCGTACACAAAATTTAAAAATTTACCACTTTATTTGGAATGGGCACCAGAGAACACTTTCAAAACGGCTGCAACAAAACCAATGGATATTAATGTTGCAAAAGTTGAAGAGAAGACTGTACAGAATTCAAAAGTCTCATCCAAATCAAATCCATTTACAAAAGATCGAAATAACAAACAAAACGAAAAATCTAAAGAAGAAGATGAAATCGAATCATATGTGGTTAATGATATCCCTAAACAAAAATCACAAGATGACAATGCAGAAAGTGAGGATGATACGGAGCCCGAGCAGAATACAACACTATTCTTGAGAAATTTGAAATTTTCCACACAAGACGATACCATTCGAAAACACTTCAAACATATCGGTAAAATCCATCACGTGCAAGTTGCCATGAAAAAGGATCCAGATAATCCACGAAATAAAATATCATTGGGTTATGGATTTATTCAATTCAAGCGAAAAGCATCCGCAGAAAAGGCTCTTAAAGAAATGCAAACAACATTCATTGATGGGAATGCGGTCGAATTGAAACGAAGCGATCGTACATTACAGTAAATGCAGATGATCTAATTTACATTTCATTTTGATTAATGATTTGATGATTAAATTTGTGTTTTTTGTTACTTTTTAGGACTGAAGTACAGACAAATCGCAAAACAGCAAAAGCATTGAAACAAACAGGATCGAAAATTTTGGTTCGGAATATTCCATTCCAAGCAAAAACTGATGAAGTTCGAGAGCTGTTCAAAGCATTTGGTGAATTAAAATCGATTCGAATTCCAAAAAAGATGACACCTGGAGAAGATGCACACAGAGGTTTTGGATTCGTTGACTTTCTTTCGAAATCCGATGCAAAGGTATAAATTACAAACAAAGTGGTTTCTTTCCCGTAAATACACGGATTTTTCTCAATTTTATTCTATAGAGGGCCTTTGATGCGCTTAGTCATAGTACTCATTTATACGGTAGACGTTTAGTACTGGAATGGGCTGCACCTGATGATGAGGGAATCGAAGAATTACGGAAACGAACCGCTGAACATTTTCATGGATCACAATCATCTGCTAAACGTAATAAAAAAGCTGTATTCGATGCTAGTAATGTTACAAAATTCGATGAAAATAGCGGTGATGAAGAATAGACTTTTTGTTACATATATTTAAAATATATAAACATTGTTTTAATGAATTATATAAATATTTTGAATCAATAAAAAAACTGATTAAAGAGTGAATATTCTTTCTTGACAACGATAAGAGTAACCAATTGCAAGTGATCTCTATCATATATACACTGCATTACACATATAAACGTATTATGTTCTATTTGTTATGAAACACTTGTTACAAAGGAAGGTCAAGTTTTAGTTACCGAATGTGGACATTTCTTTCACAGAGCATGTTTGGCACAATTCCATGTCTTGATATATTTTTACAGTTCCAACAGTTGCGCTGAATGTCGTACAGAAAACGATTACATTGCGACAACAAAAAAAGTGAACTTAATCAATGTCAACAATCTTGCCAGAACTACACTGTAAAACAGATACAAAAAAAAAAAAATGATGACATTCAGAAAACGGATTCCGTTTCTGGGTCAAAAATAATGAACTTTAGCGTTTTTAGAATGTTCAAATAGGCTCAAATGTTTTCTTTTTTCATTTCCTTCAAAATCATTTATAAATATAATAATTGCAACTTGAACATTCTAAAAACTCAAAAATTCATTATTTTTGACCCAGACACCGAATTCGATTTCAGAATGCCATCATTTTAAAATTTTCCCGAATTTGTTGTACAGTACCATTACAGCAAAGCATGAATTGAGGAGATGAAGATGAAGATGAAGATGGCAATGATGCATTTCCATTGGTAAAATTCAGTACACATATACAGCTTGACAAAAAAATTAATAAAGAATTGAAAGTGATTCTCACCAAAAATTATGTGAATTTTGTCTATTGTTTGTTAATTTGATTTAAAATTGAAAAAAAAAACATTAAAAGCTTCAAAACATTGAGAGATTTTAGCATGAAATGACATGTTATTTATTTTGTCAATAGGGATACAGATGCAACAAGCATCTGAGCATGTGTGCATTACTACATGTGCGTGAAGATATCAGAGATATGTCAAACACACCGCATCAGTTGAACTACAGCAACAACGTTGACATTCATTGCTGTTGATTCAGCGAAATAGTAAACAAAAGAAAATAAGACTGCAAAAAAAAAAAGATGTAAAACATGAATATGTAAGTTTATTTCAAATATAAATACTTTTAAAACAATTGTTTCATTCATCTTTACAAAGCATACAAATTTATGATCGAAATCAAAATATTTATTTTTAGCTTGTGGATAACATGTCTATTACTCGCCAACAATGTATTTGGTTATAGAGCCAATTCTGATTTTATTGAAGTTGAAAGTTTAGATTTGGTACCGATCAATGGTCGTGATTTTCTCAGTAATATCACCAAAGATATAAGTGGAAAACCATGGCATGATGATCGTGAACAAAATTACATCATTCGATGTCTTCGACCAACGAAATGTGAACGAATACAAACGAATACATGTTTCGGTGGAAAAATTACATACAAATATACGAGTGGTCAATTGTCCGATGAAGGGAATCATGAACAAAATATTAAAAAATTGAATCAACTTGAGGCATTACGAAATGTACCAAAGTGTTGGGAAGTTATTCAGGTAAATTCATGTTTTTATCTTTTGATAAATTGAGATTCTTTATGCATGTCTATCAATGGTATAATGAAAAAAAAAAAAAAAAAAAAAAACAACTTTTTTGATGTTTGTATTGTTTTAGCCATTTTTGTGTGCTGTTTACTTACCAAAATGTACAAAAATCAAGGACAAAGAGTATGTTTATTTACCATCATTGCAAATGTGTCAAGTAACCGCTGAACCATGTCGCATATTATACGATACAGATTTTTTTCCAAGTTATTTAAAATGTGATGAAAAAGTCTTTCCATGCAAAAACTGTAGCAACGATGTCCGTGATATGAAATTCACAACAATTTCAAGTGAATGTATATCACCGCTTGTTGCAACCGATTCAGCTATTAATTATTATCCAGGTAAATTACGATCGATATGCTTCGAAATAAATAAATTTATAATCATTGATTTTATGATTCTATCTATCTGATTTGAAAAATTAAATGACATTTTAAGTCGTTTGATTGAGAAAAAAAGAAAAATAAATATTTTCTATTTCTATTCATATGAACAGATATTGAGGGATGTGGACTTCAGTGCAAGGATCCAATGTACACAGATGATGAGCATGATTCCGTACAAAAGTTAATTTTATGGGGAGCAATAATGTGTTTATTGTGTAACATTTTTTTGATTGCAACATTTTTAATACATGATTGGAAACGATCGAAGTATCCAGCATGGAATTTATTTTACATCAGCATATGTTTCCTTGCAAAATGGATTGGGTAAATTACAAATTTATTCAAAAACTTATTCATACAAAATTCAAATGTTCAATAATATTGTATTTTATTTTCCAAAGTTGGATTTTACAATTTTTGCCTGGTCATCGTGAAAATATCGTTTGCCGTCGTGATGGAACCCTTCGATATTCTGAACCAAGTGCTGGTGATAATCTCGCCTGTATTATCCCATTCGTTTTGATTTATTACTTTTTAATTGCGGCCAATATTTGGTTTGCAATTTTCACTTATGCATGGTACTTGCCTGGGGGCAGAGAACCCTTTATAAACATATATATTTAATGGAATTATTTAGAATATATACGCGATATTTAAATATTTATGAAACATATGCTAGAAATATCATAAATATTTGAAATATCTAGTGAATAAACTCAATTCATTTTAATCAATAAATTAGCATTTATGAACAAATGACCATATTGTTGATGGCAAAATAAGTATTGCTTAAAATTGAGATTTGGTAAAGAATTGTTTTTCCTTACAGACATAGGATGCAGTATGATCTCAACTACAAATCTCAAATTTAAACAATATTTAGTCACATGTTTAGAATATTTATGATATTTACCAATATTCACAATATTTATCTTTATTTACTTTTGTTGTTTCCCCTAGGTATTTGCAAACAAAAGACCGAGGTATATAAACATCTTCAAACGTAAAATACAAATATTATTCATTCAAAATTTAAAAAAAAATTTCACATTTTCAGGACGGATACGTGATCGAATCGACAAAGACAGTTTTTATTTTCATTTTATTGCATGGGCTTTGCCATTCATTTTGACCATTTCCATAATGGTATTGAGTATTTACAATATTTGCAATATTTGCAGAATATTTACAATTTTTATTTTTATTTACTTTTGTTGTTTCCCTTTTAGGTATTGAGTGAAGTTGATGGAAATAGTATTACTGGGATTTGTTTTGTTGGATATCGAAACCGTGCCATTCGAACAGGATTGGTTTTAGTGCCAGTTGGCATTTTATCATTTGGCGTTTGTGTATTCTTCGCAGTTAAAGGATGGTTAAATTTGTATGGCATTAAAAAGAACACAACCAGCACTGATGAAGCAAATAAATTAAATTCACACATTCGAAGCATGTGCCTTCGTACAATGCTCATTGTACTTTTTATTTTGGGATTTTTCATTTGCGAAACTTATGAAGTGCGTAATGCTGACATTTGGGCAAAAAGTTTAAGATCATATCTTGTGTATGTATACATTTCAATTTATTTCATTAATTTGGTATTTTTAACTCAAAATGTAATTATTCCCATTTTCAGTTGTAAAATTGAAAATAGTGATTTGGGCAGTGAGATCAATAAGTGCAAACTTCAAAATCGTCCAAGTATTGCAGTGCTTCAACTTCGTTTGTTATGTTTATTTTTCATAAATGTGGTAATATCATCTTGGTGTTGGACCATACCGACAATTAAAACGTGGAAAAGATTCATTAAAATGTAAGTTTAGCTGATTAAAAATTTCATGTTTTTCTCGTATTTTAACATCATTTCCATAATTCAATGTTTATTATTTACCATTTTTGGTACAGGAAAATTGGCGCCGAATTGAGTGAAGATGATAAGAAAATCACAAGACCAAAGCATCGAATCATAGCTGATGCATATGCTAAACGAAAGGATGATGTAATTTCGGTTTCAATTGAAAATACATTAACAGATCCGGCCGGCTTAAATTTTGACGTGAACAATTTAAATCCATTCGAATCGGATGGCATGAGTTCAACATTTAAAGGTTATCTCTGTAATATAAATAATCGTCGAAATGCTATAACATTAGAAACGATGCAACATGATGAACAAAATTATGCTTCATACACAAGTGCTGATAATAATTCGGAGATTAGTGTAAGTGTTCGCCATATTTCAGTTATTGAATCACGGCGTCAATCATTAGAGTCAGAAGTATCGGTAAAAATGAGTGAAACAAACATTAAAGCAACATTAGAAACTCGACCACAAAAGCATAAAGGTATTATGAAAGCGAAAAAACAGCAACGCAACATATTGTATACGAAACGAACAAAACAACGTCGCACCAGTAGTTCATCAATAGAAAGTCAACGGATTACAAATCAAATGCAAAATATTCGATATAAAAATCCGAAAAGTCGCATTCGGGTAAATGAGAATAAGATTGCACGTCAAACTGAACGACGAAGTGCCATATCGGCAACACCGGCTGATATTAATAACATAAAACAATTATTAAATCGTTATAATTTTAAAACAACATCTGATGACGATCAATCGATGGAAGAAAATCGTCCAATGAATACGAATGAACCATCAAATATGCTTGTACCAATGGGTGCTCAGCAAATGATTGATAGTACAGACAGTGGCGAATTATCAATGGAAAAACAAGCATCCATTGAACAAATACTCAAATGCATTTTACAAAATAGTAATGAAAAACAATTGGAAACTTTACTACGGCGAAGTTATGAATATTCCAATAATCGAACGGAACATGGATCAAATAGTGCTGGCAAAAGTAATCGCAATAGCATGAAACATTCGAAAAATCAACGAAATTCACATTATAAAATGTATTCACTTCAGAAAAATGATGAAGCACAAATTAACAATGCAGATGTGACAATGTCATCATCCATGGATAATGATCTAATTAAAAATTTGAATGGAACACAAAGCTCATTTTCTGATCAGTCAACCAGTCGTATGAAATCACAATCACAAAATAGTAAACGAAGTTGCGATATTGGAATTCAGGCAAATGATTATGATATTGCTTCACATACAAGGAAATGTACACGAGAAAATGATTACGATAAAGACTTTTTACCCGAAAAACTTTTATCAAATTATCAACAGAATCCGGATGATGAATGCACAGAAATGCATCAATTGTTACCATCGAAAAAACGAGATCAACCGACAATTGTACGAAAGAGTACAAATAATGCTAGCAAACATTTGAGTGAAACGGAAAAAATGGAACAGTTAAAGAAACTTTTATTGCCATAAATTTGAACAATTTCAATTTGAGATTCTCAACAATTATAATATTTTAGTTAGAATTTGTTATGCTAACAAAAATCTTATAAATTTAGTTTTAATTTTTTTTTGTGCCTTATTTTTTCATGAATAATTTGAATTTCATCTTTGTTAGCATCAATAAGCTGTAGCTTGACCAGGTAATTTGGAACTTACAAATTAGTTTTTGAACATTTTATTTAAGATGATTTTTTTTTTCTCTTCAATTCAATATATTTTATATTTTATGAAAAAAAAGTTCCTTCGAATTGTGACAGCTAAATTTTAATATTTTTGTTCAATCATGAATCTCATTCAGTCTCGTATAGAGATTTTATTCTTTATTTAAACTAAATTTTATGTTTATAAATATTCAAGACTCATCAAATTGTAACAATATATTTTATAAATGTTTATTTTAAAAAAGATTACTTTTTAAATAAAATGACTTTTATTCATAATAAAATTAAAAAAGAATGTTTGTTCACAATTTTTCCTTGCATCATGCAATATCGGTTTTTATATTTTTCTTCTATTTTATTCATTGTATTTCATTCTATTGAATAAACCGATGGAATAAATAAAACAGATTTAGCACTTAAGGTACCCTTTACTAAGCTCTACACTTAGAATTATACAAGTTTTCAACAATTTAAAGCACATTGAACATCAACTGTGACACTAAGCCGCGGCGTTCATGTTGTGTATCCATTGGATTTTGATGAAATTTTACTGTAACCTTTTCTTGTAGTATAATTTCATCAGGATTCATTATTGAATTGTGCCAAACATTTTCATTCTTAATTTTCCGAACGCAAATTTCATACATTTTTTCTAATCGAATCAATAGCGGTTGCGGCAATACAAATGTTGAATTATTTGATCTTGAAATTGAAATTTTCCGCTCAAATAGAGTTTTTTTCGCAACATCTGATGCAAAACTTTGTTCATTATATTCTCTGATGATTATTTTCATATCAAATAAACGTGTTCGACCTCCAGCCACTTCTTGAAAAATGATTTTACCCAAAGATAAAGGATGATTTGTTGAAAACCACATTGATTCCGTATTATCAATAAAATATGTTGAAAAACTATATTCTTTGACCTTGCAGCAAGGCACTGGTTGTTCCTCATTAAATGGTGGAATCGAACGGGGTTTATTATTAAATTTATTCCAACTTTTCAGTTTTAAATTCTTAGTACTATTTTTCATAAAATCACAATTTTCAAATAGCTTTTTGTGATTTGAAGTTATTTTCACAAAGTCAATGCTCTTCATGGCACCAAATCGAATTAAATTAAATGAATCTCCTAACTGCACTCTCAAATTTATATCGTTATTTTCATCAATTCTGTTCTTTTTGCATGCTGATTTTGCCCATAATAAGCAAGCATTGAATATGTCCAACTCTTCACAAATCATAAAATCCATTCGTAAAATATTCTCCAACACAATTTTATCACAATGAATGAACGTGTTTGTTTTGAAAACTGCAAGTGGATTAAAAACGATTTTTTTCTCGTAAAATTCCTGCAATTCTTGGCACCCCAAATTGATGGCCAATTGATATCCCCAGCATAAATTGTCAAATGATTCATCACAATTGTTAAATGCACAATCAGTAACACGATCCAATATCTTATATTTATCAATCAATTTAGCAACATCAAAGTTATTTTCCATTGAGAATGTCATTTTTGTTGAATAAAAAAATTGCAGAAATTCTTTGAATGCAATTGGTGATGAGTCCAAAATCTTGACGTCACCTTTTTCAATCAATAAACCAAAAAACATTCGTTCAAACACTGGACTAACTTTTGCCAAAATTGTTTTATGTGCAGGAATCTTAATTTCGCAATCATTTCCAAAAACAAAATTCACATCAGCTGATGCAGTGTCCAGATATAAGTTTTCATCCTCTTGGGTCACCAATTTATTCTCGATTGTACACGACATTTTGGGAAAAATAAATTTTATTGTTTGTTATGACCACACACAACGACTATGAATACATAAATAAAAGTTTAATCTCACTTTCGATGTTTCATGATTTTTTTCAAAATTAATGATTCATTGTTGACGATATAATGTTAACTGATAAATTCTTGGCACAGCTAACGGAAGCTATTATTTTAATGTGAATATATAGGCAAAAGTCCCGAATACGAATATATTATTATGAATTGTATTCAAGGATTATGACTAATGAAAATTTCATTTGAGTAGCGAAATGTATTAAAATTATACCAGTAGTTCAAAGTTCAATTATATGTACAAATCGAATTAAATTTAGTTACTGATGTGACAAATTATTCAAATATTTTCATTTCTTATTTTTTCCATATAAATGTTCAAAAAATCTGAAGGAAAATATGAAATTTTTCTGAATTATATAATTGTTGTATTTTTATCATAACTATTTTCAATCATAGTCATATGATGCTAATTAATTTTAAGTAAATTAAAGACGAGCAATCATATTCAACATGTATTTTAATTGATTATGAATGAATTATTAAACTTTGTAACCATACGAATTCGTTTCAAAGTTTTTAAAGATTTCTTATAAAATTTAAAGTATATTGAAAATTAACTGCGATACTAATCCACGGCGATTATGTGTGTCGTCTGTTGGTCGCTGATGAAATTTCACAATAACCTTTCCCTTTAGTGTACATTTATCAGTATTCATAATTGCGTGATGCCAAATTCGTTCATCTTTCGACGCCTGAACACAAACACGAACTTCATACATTTTAGTTGGCCAAATCAATAATGGATTAGGTAATTCAAGTTTTAAATTGGTCTTTCTTGAAATTGAAATAGAACCATCAAAAAGGGTTTTTATCTCAACATTTGCATCAAATAATTGTTCACCATACTCAATGATGGTTACATTTAAGTCATATAATTCCTTTCGACCTCCAGCTAAATCTTGAAAAACGATTTTGCCCAAAGAAAGTGGATGATCAGTTGAAAACCACATTGATTCTGCTTTACGAATATAATATGTTTTGAATTTATATTCTTGAACTTTCCAGCAAGAGACTTCTTGTTCATTAAAATATGGTGGAATCGATCTTGGTTTCTTATAGAATTTACTATTCGTAATATTATTCGATTTAATCATATTGTTCATTTCTTTAATTTCCTCATTTGTAAATATTTCTTTATTTGATGAACTCAAATTTGTTAATTCTTTGACATCCATTGCACCAAATCGTATCAAATTGAAACAATCACCCAATATTTCTCTCAAGTTTTGTGGTTTGGTTTCATCAATTTTATTCTTAATGCATGCTGATTTTGCCCATAATAAACAGGCGTTGAATAGGTCCATCTCTTCACAAATCATGAAATCCATTCGTAAAATATTCTCCAACACAATTTTATCACAATTAATGAACGTGTTTGTTTTGAAAACTGCAAGTGGATTAAAAACGATTTTTTTCTCGTAAAATTCCTGCAATTCTTGGCACCCCAAATTGATGGCCAATTGATATCCCCAGCATAAATTATCAAATGATTCATCACAATCGTTAAATGCACAATCAGTAACACGATCCAATATCATATATTTATCAATCAATTTAGCAACATCAAAGTTATTTTCCATTGAGAATGTCATTTTTGTTGAATAAAAAAATTGCAGAAATTCTTTGAATGCAATTGGTGATGAGTCCAAAATCTTGACGTCACCTTTTTCAATCAATAAACCAAAAAACATTCGTTCAAACACTGGACTAACTTTTGCCAAAATTGTTTTATGTGCAGGAATCTTAATTTCACAATCATTTCCAAAAACAAAATTCACATCAGCTGATGCAGTGTCCAGATATAAGCTTTCATCCTCTTGGCTCACAAATTTATTTTTCATTGCACAAGACATTTTGATAATAACAATAAATTTTACTGTTTATTCGGTATACCTTACTCTCTGAAAGTATGCACTTGAATGAATATTTGGATTTATTATTTTGGCTTCTGACATTTGCCCAAATACTGGATTGCATCATATTGCGCATTATATTTTGACATATAGAACATTTATATGAATAAATGTATAATAAAGAACAACATTAATTTACAGGCTTTTTTTCAAATAACATTGGTTTGCATTTATAAAGTTAACTTATGGAATATCATTGGAATCATATGTGCACCTATGAACCAAATTTATTTTATTTAAATTTTTCCGAATGACAATAATAATGTTTATTTATTATCAGATTTTGAATAAACGAACCTTTATATATTTAATATTGGTGAAACTGCATCTCCACTAATAATGGTGAATTCAAATGTCACTTGTTATTGTTTATGGAAACATAACCTCAAAATATAACGATAAAAAATTGTACACAATCAACGTGAAATTCATTGAATAGAGAACGATTGTTTGTGACAGTTTGATGAATTGATTTCAATGGAAACATGTCAATGTGTTTAAGAAAGGTATTTTTTTATTTTCATCTTTGTATTTATCATTTACATAAATTGTTATTAAAATAATAATATAAATCTGTATTTAAAAAAGCGAACAAAAACTTCAACAAAACATCAGCCAACAGAATATTTCAAGAGAAGAAAGAATGGAACTAAAGATAGTCTGTTTAAATCAGAAATTCATTCAAATCCCGATATAGAGCATAACGATGATGAATACGAATCAACGATTTTCGATCGCTTAAACAAGGATTGTATGAATGAATTATTGGACTGGCTTGATTTAGACAGCTTGTGTGCATTCAGTAAGACATGCCAAGAAGAACAATATTTACAACATTTATTTTTATTTTCTGTTATTGTTTCCTCCTAGGCAAAACATGCCGCAGTCTACAAAAATTCTCCAAAAATTATTTTCAATGGAAATATCCCTCTGAAGAGTTCGATATTGGCGATGAGTTTATTTTCTATGAAAATCATTTGGATTGTTTTGGATTTAACGTCCAGGAATTGTGTTTATGGGACTCAAATATTGACGATTTTATATTCGCTGGATTGAATATAAACAGAAATTTAAGAAAAATCGAATTTGATCAAACGTTTAAAGAAAATGTAATTTCCAAAAGGCACATTGAATGTTTAAAAAGTATTCTACAGAATGTTAAGTCGGTTCATGTCGTTAACTGTGAACTTGAAAATGGATGCATTGAATTCTTGCTCGATTGTTGTAAAAACATTGAAAGTTTAGCATTTACTATTCACAAAGATCTTCAAAAAAACCAAATTAATTTTTCAACTTTTTCAACCATACGAAATATCGAAATTCATTTTCATTCAAAAGCCAATGTAGTTCAAGCAATCAATATGATAAAGGAGCAAAATGTTCAATTCAATGAATTAGTGTTGATGCTTTCTAAGGAGCATAGTGATTCGTTAAAATGTGTTTTCGATGAACTAAATTTAATGTATGAAAAGAACTTTTACAAACGTTTGTACATTACAATGGAGAAAAAAACAATGGTGTTCGATCATATCGATAGCATGAAAACATTAAAAGGTCTTGAAGGATTGGGCTGTTCATATGCAATTATAGATGATCACATAAATCATCTCGGCAATTTTCAAAATATAAAATGGTTACATATCAGTTGGTTGTTGATTGATGCTGATCAAATTGCTAAAAAACTTCATCAACTTGAAGAGTTAAATATCAAATTGGCTTCCATCGATGCAATTATATCATTTGTTCGTTATTCAATAAAATTGTCAAAAATGCACATCAATCAATTTCGCTTTAAAAAGGAATGTGCCAACAAATTCAAAGCAAACGAATTGAACAAACGACGATCTGAGCTTCAATATGCTCGTAAACTTATTATCTATGTTCCAGAGAAAAAGTTTCTAGAATTGAAATGGTCATTGAATCCGATGAATTATGATTTGATTGAAATTAAAAGAGAAGAAAGTTACGTACCAAAATGTTCACTCCTAGAAACTCAATAGTTGTATTGGATGATGCAGATCAAAACGTACTTGTACCAACTTGTATCTCTTCACAATCTACTAGGGACTTCATCGAATTTATCATCAGTCGTGGCGCTCATCAAATTAATTCAATTTTCAATGCCAACAACAAACTGCTTGATCTATTCTTCACAAATGATTTCACAAATGTTGAAGTATCTCAGCCACCTCCATTATCCACCGTCGATGGTCAATACCATCCACCAGCGCTATTGACGTACGAATGGCATTTAAATTTTATTGATGATGAAGAAATTTCTTCACCGAACTTTTTCAGAGCTGATTTCATATCAATGAACAGATTTTTTGCACAAATTGATTTCTGCAAAATTTTTGCAAATAAAACATTGGATGAAAAAGTTCAATTTCTCAGAATTTCAGATGAAGTTATTGATGATGCAGTAAGCAAATTCGTGCCGCATCAAATAAAGAAAAATAAATCGAGTTGTCCGTGGAAAAACAAGCAGTTACAATCTCTCAAAAATAAGAAAAATAAAGAATGGAAGCGATTTAAAATATCTGGAAAAAAATCAAGTTATTCATTGGCTCTCGAAGAATACTCTGAGTTGAACAAGAGTCTTTACAACGCGTACGTGGATAAAATGTCATCATCACTAAAGTCAGACCCATCTTTGTTTTGGCGTTTTGTGAACACAAAAAGAAGCATTGAATGTAATCCGAAATTGCTACACTTGGATGGCAATTCATCTGTGGACAAAGAAGAACAAGCTGAAATGTTTGCTACATTTTTCAAAAGTAATTTTGCTAGTAAACCCATGCCATTGCACAGTGCTCAACCAATTGTATCCAATGATAATTTTCAATTTGACGAATTCTTTGTCTTTGATGAATTGCTGAAGATCAACACTAAAAAGGGCTGTGGTCCAGATGGAATTCATCCATTACTACTAAAAAATTGTGCAGCACTTCTGTACCAACCATTGTCTACAATTTTTAATGAATCGCTGTTGAATGGTGTGTTTCCAGACAAATGGAAGACTTATTGCGTAAATCCAGTTTTCAAAAAGGGATCTCGCTCAAATATCAAAAACTATCGTTGTATCGCAAAATTACCAACGATTGCAAAATTCTTCGAATGTTTAATCAACATCAAGCTAAACAAAATGGTGACCTACGTAATTGCTAGTCAACAACATGGTTTCATGAAGGGTCGCTCTACTTCAACAAATTTGTTAGAATTTATGCACTACTCAATTAAGGCGCTGAATGAAAACAAGCAAGTCGATGTTCTTTACACTGATTTTAGCAAAGCATTCGATATAGTTGACCATTCAATACTCATCTCGAAACTATATACCTTCAATCTCCCGACGAATCTGATTGAATGGATCAGATCATATTTATCAAATCGCCGTCAATTCGTTAAATATGGTTTCGTGGAGTCATCTGATTTTGTCATAAATTCAGGCGTACCTCAAGGCAGTCATCTAGGACCTACTCTGTTCCTATTGTTCATAAACGACATTGTGGACGCACTTGGTAACGACATTTTTATTTCACTATTCGCTGATGATCTTAAAATAGCAACGTCAATTGAATGTTCCAGTGATATAAACAAGTTTCAAAATGCAATAAATAATTTAAAATCATGGTGTGAAACAAATCGTCTACATCTCAACCTCGACAAATGTTCAGTTATGTCAATTTCAAAAAAGAGAGAGCCACTGTTAACGGACTATATGTATGGTGATCATCGTTTCACGAGAGTCAACGAGCAACGTGACTTGGGAGTTATTTTCGACAATAAACTCAACTTTATGAAACACATTGATTCAATAGTGACCAAAGCAACATCAGCACTTGGATTTGTGAAAAGATTCTGCTACGATATACCGGATATTCATACGCTAAAGTCTCTATATTGCGCTCTTGTTCAATCCGTTCTGGAATATGGCAGCTTGGTTTGGCTACCATATTACGATATACACAAAAACAAAATCGAGTCATGTCTACGTCAATTTTCAATGTTCGCGCTCAAGGAATATCCAAACATTTCGAATAACTTTGAGATCTCATCATACAAAAATCGCCTGAATAAACTTAACATGCAGTCACTTCAGCGTCGTCGCATAAATGCTTCAATATTGTTTATATTCGATTTGTTGAATAACAATATTCACTGTCCGTCGCTGAAAGCTGAGATTATTCGCAATGAAAATAATCGAAATTTGAGAAGGGTCGAACTGTTCAAAATCAAGGACAAAGTGCTAAGAAATTCCCAATCTGCGCCTCTCACTCAAATGTGCAAATTGGCTAATAAAGTACAAGACGTTTTCACAACGCAACAAAAGAAATATACATTTAAATCACGAATTGTAGCACTAAGTGATGGTCATTTTTCTAATTTTTCATTAATTGCAAATCATAATACTTTTTTTATGAACAATTTAATGTGATATTATTTCTTAATTTACTTGTAGACAATTTTTATCTCCTTTTGATTGAACTGTGACTTTGATTAAATTGTGATATGCCTAAATTATTGTTATGTAACTGATAAAATTATCCTAAACGATTTTTCAAACTCGTATTTATGTGTAAACTCCAATTGATTCAGCCAGTTTTTTGGCGGTGAATAAATAAATAAATAAATAAAATAGTTTTTATTGTATCGAACCATATATTTGCACTAAATTGAAAACGATAACATAATAGGTAATTAAGCTAAATAATAGTTCGCAATTAAATTCAATGTTGGATTATATATCCATGGACTCTGCAGATCTCTTATCATATATTTTTTTATGACTTTATATGATTTTCTATGATAAAGTACAATAATGTTATGTATATTTTTTTTTCTTGTTCAATTTCATATGAAATGATTATTTGTTAATATGAATAAGAGTACAAGTGAATAATAATAAATGATGAATAAAAAGTGAAATATTATGAACTACTTAAATCAAATAATTATGTAACTTGTTGTTGATTTGGAGCCGTCATTCGAAAGATTCGTTGAAATTAATCCAATATTTTTCCATTATGTGGGTATTGTGTTTGCTTTTGTTTCGACCATGTGTTATCATCACCTACTGAATCCGCTTCAACATCAAAATCGGTTATGCGATAATCTTGTTTTGTATCAGAAATATCATTGGTGTCATCGAACAAATAATCCGGCGATTGAGTGTTGTAAAAGGATTTTGATATAGTCTTAAGTTTGATCGGATCACGTTTTCCCACCTCATTCATCAGGTTTTTATTTGCAGCAGCCTAAAAATCAAATTTTAATTATGTGTTCTCGATTTTACAAACAATAAATTATTTTCAATTTGTACATTAGTTAACCATCAATAGTTCCGACCAATTCGATTTTTTCATTTTTTTTTTTTTTTTATATATTTTGCAAACGAATCGTAAACTATGTATTATTACAATAATATCTTCCAAAAATAAATTTGAATTGAAACATAACATAATTAACGTCAAAAAATTGTGTTTTTCAACTTTTTGCTTGAATTTTTTTTTGGAATTTCATTGCAAGTATTGGGAGTATGCATTAATTCATACGGTTTTCTAAGAAATGGCGTAACTAGCTTATTATTCGATCGTTTCATTCTTTCAAACATTCATTGAAAAACTACTGTAATTGTGAGTCTTTTTCAGTATATGTCATTTCTTTGAGGCGTAAACAACGTCAAATTTTTTTAACAATGAATTTGTCAAATTATGTTCCAACAAAAGAACATTCGCGGGGGCAGTTGTATTTCATTACAAGAGAAGTGAAAAAAGCACTAATCTTTCATCCATTGCGCACTGGTAATGAAGAATGAACCCTTCTCTATTGCTGCAAACAAAAAAAAACCTAGAAAAAAACTTAATTTGTTGACACAACATGACATTTTGGCAGTATAGAAGGTGCACCAATCGTCCTTCTGAAAAATGGCATTTTCCCATATTTCCCCATCCCTGAGATGGGGACGACATGGTGAATTAAAAGGTGATGAAAACTTATGATAATATCTGTAGAATAGATTCTGTACTACTCTTTTCTAATAATTAAACATTGATATCAACCAAATTCGAACGAATGTCCAAACGCATGTCTTGGTTGGACAGCATATGTGTGTTTCTGAAGAAAGAAAAAATTGGCTAGATTTATTCCTTGCCTCAAAAAATGAGCAATTTTTTCGACGTGGAATCCATAAATTGCCAGAAAGATGGGAAAAAGTAGTTGCTAGTGATGGACAATGCTTTGAAAAATAAACATGTAACCATTTTTGCACAATAAATTATCAAATGTTGAAAAAAACCGCACGAATTAATGCGTACTCCTAATAGAAAATTTTTTTCAAAAATTTGTTGCTCAAAATTACAAATTATATTTAAACTTAAAAAGTGTTTAAAATTGAAAAAAAAATTTCTCCTGTGTTATTTTAGAAAAACTTTCCGGTGAAAGTTTTGCGGTCAAAAGGAAAGAAAGAAAGATATTTTAAACGAATTTTTTTACTCGAGAATTACTCGAGAGTGTGCTGTGCGATCCGTGGTATTTCACAAATGAAGCCAATGATGGTGTATGAACGAATTCTGTCCCTGATATTAATGCGAAGGATAAAAGAGATAAAAACCAAAACATAATCATATTGTCTGTAAAAATAAAATTGGTAAAATGTTTAATTCGGCAATAACACTGAATTTTTAAAATAAATGCTCAACTGGTTTTTTTTCACAAGCACATAATTTCACTACTTTTTGCTGAATGATTTTGTTATTTAACACTGCACCCAAATTACCAAATTCCTTGTTTAACTTCAAATAACACAGTGCTCAATCGTTTCAACAAGTTGTTGGCATTTCAATGGTTCACAATCAAATCACATTGGTTAATTATAAAAACGTCAAAAAAAATTACAAAAACGTCAAAAGTAAATCGTCAAAAAAATTGACAAAAACATAAAAAAAAAACCAAAAACGTCAAAAATGACTAACAAAAAAATCAAAAATAAGAAGAACAAAGTCAAAAACAAAAACGTCAAAAATATCTAACAAAATTGTCATAATAATGTTGACGAAAACGTCAAAAATTATGACGAAAACGTCAACAATTATGACAAAAATGTCAAAAAGTATGAGTTAGATAAACCATTTTGTATAGGATTTACACAAAATCCTGCAGCTATGAAATTTAATGCAGTCTTTACAACGCTTCGTCTACTGTCAAATGCAAGCCAGCTGATTTGGTGTGCCGATTCAACATATAAAACAGTCTGGCAAGGATATCCCTTAAATATTGTTGGTGTTCAAGATGTAATGCACCAGTTTCATCTCTTAGCGGTTTCATTAGCGACGAATGAAACTACATCTGATTATGAATTTACATTCAAGTGTATCAAATCAAACGCCGAAAGATTGCTTAACTTGAATGTGAAGCCTACGCACATTTTGAGTGATGCTGCATTTCAAATCTCCAATGGATTTCGTTTTGCATTTCCACACGTTGAAAAAACAAACTACTCTCTGATGTGTTGGTTTCATGTTGTAAAGGCATTGAAAGGCGCTAACTTTGCCTTGCCTGAATTACAAGAAAATGTAATGAAAGATATTAAAATATTACAACAATGTCCAAGTTATGAAATTTTCAAAAATGTTAGTGCTCAGTTCGTTCAATATTGGAGCAATTTTGATCCAGTGTTTGTAGAATATTTCGACAGACAGTGGCTAAATTTACATCCAAATTGGTTTGGTGGGTCTTGCATGCATTCATCAGATGCAAATAATTTAGTAGAGGGATTTAATTCGTCCATAAAACGATACCATACAATTAGAAGTCAACAACCACTGAGTACATTCAAAGAAACGTTGCTCGAAATGATTCAGCATAAATCAGAGATGTACACTAGGGATCAGGAGATGAAGGTGCTGTATACATCTCCCAAATTAACAAAAAGCGACTGGGAAAAAGGTGTGGAATTTGCAAATAATGTTGATAACAGAAATCGCGTTTTCCAAGGAGGAAATAACAACTATTATATATTGTCACGTGAAGAAGCTGCAAATGAATCACGTTCGATTACAATTACTGATATATAATGAACGAAAAACTAATATTTCTGTTTAAAACAAATAAATATTTAATGTTGCATTTAAATTTTCCAATTAATTAATTACATAAAATTATTAAAAATATTCTGTCAATTTAGAACTTGGAACTTATTTGACGATATTGTTCAACATTTTCAACGATATTGTTCAACATACTTGACAATTTTGTTTAGGATTTTTGACGTTTTTGTCACTTGTTTTGACAATTTTGTTAAACATTTTTGACAATTTTGTTCACGATGTGTGACGTTTTGGTCACTTTTTTTGACAATTTTGTTCACGATGTGTGACGTTTTGGTCACTTTTTTTGACAATTTTGTTCACGATGTGTGACGTTTTTGTCACTATTTTTGACAATTTTGTCCAAGATGTTTGACAATTGTTTTCACGATTTTTGACAATTTCGATCACGATTTTTGACAATTTTGTTCAAGATTTTTGACGATTTTGAAAATTGTTTTGACGATTTCGCAATTTTTTTGACGTTTTTGTTTAAATTTTTGACGGTCGATTTTTTTTTTTGACGTTCTTGTCATTTTTTTTGACGTTTTTATAATTAACCAATCACATTTTCGACCAATCCGTTCTTTTTAATACCAAATTTTATTGGATGCTACCTTGTGATGTCATCATCACTCTTGTCGACAGAATTTTAACTCTTTTATTAGTTAATTTACTAAGTTGAAAACAGTTTATATTTTTTATGTATTGTTAATATTTCAAAATCAAAAAGCAAGTCCAAGCCAACATTTTCCGATTACACATATTAAATGGAGACGCTAGTTCAGAAATTCATGCGTTTATCATGTCCTCATCTCAATCAATGGCGCCTTTTTTATTTACATTTTAAATTTCTCTCTCTTCTTGAGTGACATATTTTGTATTTGAACGTTAGCGAAATCGAATCGCTATCCTCACGATGTATTTTAAACTCATTTAATTGAGACATTTCCATGAATAAATTATTATTGTCGTAACATTGAAGTGTATTAAATAAAATTAACAATTTGACTCAGCACTCTTGCCGCTCATTTTGATCATCACTCTTTGGCAATATAGTTAATACAGACATTTTCCGACAGAAAATGGGAAATTTTCCATATTCACATGGGTTCACAAATGGTGAAAATCGATTAAAATATTTATGTTGGTCATTTCCAACAAATTGTAATAAATAATTAATAATCTGCAGACTTTGCCCCTTCTGACTACCATTTATTTCGATCGTGGCAAATTAGCCTATTTGAAATACGCTTTAGAAATATTGAAGAAGTGCAAAAATGGATAGATAAATGAATTGCTCAAAAGAACCTACAAATTTTCTGAAAGATGGCGTGAAGTCATAGCTAACGATGGGGAAACGGTTGTACGGTTTTTTTTAAATGTTAATTTTCATCCAAAAACGATAAAAATAGTTATATATTGACACACGTTTGACGTAGTCTAGGGTAATTTACGTCTATTATTACTACAACTGGAACTTCGGTTGCTATGTTATATAAAAACATGGATATAATTTCTTTCGTAATTTTCGAATGTTGTTTTCTGAGAACTCAATATTCTTACAATAATTTTTCTAAAATTTTCCATATAGTAACGTCATTCCAGCCATATTTACACGATCCATAATGAAATATTTGCGCGTGGCATTCCATTTTGAAAATATTCAAATCGAAATAGCTATAAATATGAATATGACACTGCGAAAACTCAGTTGATTCTAATTTTTAAAAAGTTGAAAGCAAAATGGTAAAATACCTTTTAATTTCTGTAATTGTTCTAATTGCAGCCATATGGTAAGAATTGTAATAATGTTAAAATAATGTTAAAATAGATAGAATAACCACATAAAATAAATCGATTTTTCTTTATATTTCATTATGATAATTTAGGAATGCCCAGGCTGCGAGGAATACTGATTCAACTTCAGCAAATATGGGCAGAGTAAATATTCAATATCATTTCTATGTTTAACGATGTTATTTAAAACACAAAACGGAGTTGACTCTATTTTTCCTCTGTTTCTTTCAAAGGCCGCTCATAGTTAAGAGAACGCATTTCTTCTGCATATTAGCAAGTGAGCTTGCTTCCAACAGAATCTACATTTTTTCTCGCAATTTCTCACATGACATCATGAAATTTAAACTAATAATGCCATAGAGCATTTCTCTCACTATTTAACTTTGTTTCTTCTCTTCTCTTGGCTATGAACATCTTTTGGTTTTGTTGTGTTTTTGTATATATTCGCAATTTTTCCGTATGAGTAAACAAGAGAGTATATAACAAATGTATTCTGTATTGTAAATTATAGCGCGGAATTAACAATGAGCTACCTCCTGGAGGATGGCAGGATACACTAGACGAAATTGTAGTCAGTGGACGGTATATATTTTATCAAATAATATAGTATATGAATACTTATATTCTTTATTTAATTTTGTTTTTTACATAATATATTAGAGGTGCACCGGAGAGAATAGCAGAAATGTCAGTATTTTGAATTTGTCTATTCTAATTTACTTTCAAAAATGTTTCTAATCAAAAATATTATTTCATTTTTTTCCATAAAATTCAACAGCGCTATACTTATTGGCAGAAATCCCAGTATTGAGCAAACAATTCTGTAAGTTCTAAGGATTTAATATGTTCTTACAAATTGTAAATTACAATTGTGTATTCATTGAATACTATTCAAATGAATATTTCTATAACTTTAACGAGCTTTGAATAATCTTTTAATTGTAATCAACAGACGTCATTTTCGAAATATAGCAAGTGATGGGTAAATTGTTTAGTAAAGTATGTCGTATTCATTTTATTGATATTAAATAAAATTTCCAACGCAGAACACAAACCACTGAAATTAGGAACTTCGCCAGGGAATTCTTACGATCCAGAGTATGATCACTTTTTTTAATATAAATTATCTTTAATTATTCAAACATCTGTTTTTTACCTAAAATATTTTTCTTAAATGTTCGATCGTAGAACGCCAGAGGCTAGATCATGATCACCGTTTTTAATTGATCACCCGATCAATTTTCTTCCTGTAACTATAACACCAATATATCTATGGAAATTATAGTGTCAGTAGTTTCAAATTCAAATGTTTTAAAATTCATTTATTACAATCAACAAATAGTCCCCAATTGATTTTCATTTGAAATTTGTAAAATAAAATAAAAACTGACATAAAAAAAATACATTCGAGTGTTTGAAATTATTTGTAATTTTAAAATATATCAAAGTGCCCCTTTGTCATTGTTTTAATTCGCTTAAAAAATTAAATTGAGTTACATTTGACAAGCAACCAGCTTGTTCACATCGAGATACTGGCAAAAAAATATCTAATATTTAACTAATTTTTAGCGGAATGTGTCGAAATTCACAAAATTGTGAGTTTAAATTGATCAGTTTCTCCTAGTGTTCTTATTTTATGTCAAAATGAAAGTTGATTTGTTACGCGTGGTATTTCGATCGTTCCACTCAATTCTTCAGCCAATTCTTTGGCTGTTGAGAATAGTTTTTCGAACTCTTTATGAGCATTTCCACGTTTATTTTCTAGCATTTCTAATAAAGTGTCAGTACTTTCAATTGCACTTGCTAAGTCAGCATTCTTAGCTTGCAACGAAATGGAAAGAGGATGTGTTATAGAAAAAATCTCCTCAATAACTATCATAGCAACAATAAAATGTCCACATTTAAGAGTTTGTAAATATGAGAATGCCTTCGGGGATGACTCTTTATTCGAAAATTCTTGAATTTATTCTAAAGCAGTCAAAATAGGCGAAAAGAATTCTTTAAAAACGATGATTGAATCTAGCCTTTCGAGCCATCTGGTTTCACAGTATTTTATTAGTCTCTTTTTTTTAATATCATTGCATATTTCTTCAACTGCATTATTTAAATATTCTTGCCGTTGCGCAGAAGAACGAAAAAAATTTATTACTTCATTTATGGTACCAAGACAGTTACGGATTAATGGAATAGAGCAAGAGTCACTAACAACTAAATTTAATACGTGGCTACAACAATGTATGTAGATAGCTTGAGCATATTTCGCCAAAATTTTGGTAGCACATCCATTAAATTTGCCACTCATTGAGGCTGCACCATCATAGCCTTGATGGATTAAGTAATTTAAATCAAGCTTCGATTGTAACGTCGCTAAAATTGTATTTGCAAGTCCTTCACCACTAGCATCACAGACTGGCACATACTCTAGAAAATCTTCTCTTAAGAAAAAACTGTTATTAACACAATCAACATATCTTATACAGAGCGTAAATTGCTCAATGCCAGATATATCGGTCGTACCATCCAAGGAAATTTATCCATCCAATTTTTCTGGAATTTCAAATTTCGTGGTGTAGAAATGGGAAATTGAAAATCATCTGGTGGCTGCCAGCGGCTTTTAAGCATTCTATATTTTTCTTCATCAGAAATTTTAGCCCCAATAAAATTCGCAATATCATGTTTTTGTCTTTGATCAGTTGGTTCGTTCGATTGTTGATTTGCCTCTTGAGTAATTGCCAAAAAACTTTCATTTCCGGATGTAGTTCGAAAATTCATTTCTTCAGCACTAGCAGTAGAAGTAGATGCTCCTTCATTTACGACAGCATTTTGATTATCTGATGGTTGCTTAGGTTTTTTTATAAGCCACGATTGAAGCGGTGACTGAGAAATAATATGTGCTTTGAAATATTATCACAGAAAATCCAAAGTATAGTTTATTTGGTATTTACCTTTTCATTTCTTTTACTATTAAATATTTTGATGAAAAAAATATTACTATGTCAATATTGAGAGGAAAAAATTTCAAATTAATTCAAATTCGAACTATGAACTGTAATGATCCACTTTGAAAAATATAACGTATGTATACATATACACCAATTGGAGTAATGATCACTTCAATGGAAAGTTTTCATTATATTCTTACATTTACTTGGAATAAGCAGAAAAGAAAAAGAAAAAATTATTGATTATTACACTGTTATGCTAACAATGCAAAATAGTTTGATCTCTGTTTATGTAAGAAGGAATATGTGAAGAACAATTACAAAACTCTCGATCAAGCAATGGTTAATTTAAACAAATGGCTAATTTAAACAAGAGAAATGTATCATCAAAAAAAATAAAATGATATCACTTTCTTGACGACAATTTCATTTGAGCACACTCCAAATTAAACTAATATTCTTCATTCTTCAACTGATTGTCATATTGAAAGTACACAGTAAATCTTTTCAAATGGATTTAAAGGATTTCTTATGTGCAACTAGCAGTGCAGTTAACCGTAGCGGTGGTAAAGGATGGTGGTCTGTGCCATTTGAATTAGCACGAAAAATTTTCAAAAAATCATCAAAATATGCTGTTGGAGCAGCAATTGGCTATGAAGCAAACGAATTTATTGGTTCTGTTCATCAAAATAGTGTCGTTCAACCACAAGTGATTCAACATTATAACGTAAAAGACCGTGAACAAGTTTTTGGCACAAATGAAATAATAATAATATTATTGGTTATCATGGTTGTTCTGATACTTTTAATTTTGCTCACCGTTTGCGGTTATAAGGCGCTCAAATGTGCCATTCAAAAAATCATGGATACACCAGAAAAGTAAGTGTATCATTAAATAATTGCTAGGTAGAAGACATGATTTAAAAACTGTATTAACTATTAAAAACATAATAATAATCAGTGACATTTTTTTTCTGATATAGATGATGTTTCATAAATCACAAAAATAACAAGACCGAGCCATTCAAATGAATCTTACCAAGCAGTTATACATATAAACATAAAATCGACCAATTCTTTTGTTCACATATAATGTTTAGTCTGTTCAATATCGATTCAAATGTACATAATGGTAAACACAATAAATACAACACAGTCTCATTATGAGCTCTCAAAATAAATCTTTCAATTATCACTCATGAAAAATAATATTTGATTACATTGATCTCATATATCCCCTTATATACGCCACTGCATTCAGAAAAATAGTGTTATAAATAATCGGAAAAAGTAATCAATAAATGTTAATATTAATGCTAAGATTTGTATTATTTTGATGTACATTGGATAACATTTTCAATGTCAGCAGTTTTCAAAAATGGTAAGTAAGAAACTTATACCAAACTTTTGTAACGTACACAATGATCAAACGTCCACTTTTGCATTTTGGGCGCAGTTTCTGAAAATGAATTCAGTCGCATGGACTGAAAAAACAAAAAAATTAATCAAAACCATTCCTATGCTTCCTGTCGGGAGCGCAGAAGCAGAACGTGGCTTTTCTGTTCTGAATATTGTATTAAATTCTAAAAGAACAAATCGTTTAACACATAGTCATGTGAATGACTTATTAAGAATCACATTGAATGGCCCAAAGAATATCTATGAATTCGCTGCAAATAAATATGCTACAGAATGGCTACAAAATAATCACAGAAGAACTGATGATCCAATGTGCAAAAGGACAAAATTTTCCGATTTAAACGAGGAAGAAGTAATCAAAGCGAAAAAATGGCTCCCCAAGTCAGTTCTATTTTGAATTCTTCTTTTGTTACAAAATCAGAACTACTTTTAGTAGCATTTAAGCAAATAAATCATATTTTTTATTCAAAATATTCGATATTATACAAATAATATATTTGAATTTTGAAATTATTCTTGTTTTTATTTTTTTTATTTTACCCCCCTTGAAATATTTTTTTTCGTTAAAATTACCCCCCCCCCCCTGGAATTTTCAGCTCACACATTACTGACACACACCTATTTTCTCTCTTCTCTCTCTTTATGTTATTGCAAAACTGGTTTTAGCCACGCCCTCAAACAACTATTTCTCCTTCTTTCTCCTCTTTCTCCTCTTTCTCTCGCGATCAACCATGAGTCATGGTCCATGACTAATATGACAACAGACCTGCTTACTATGCTAGGGGGTTCTATCTCTTGCATATGCTGCGAATCAATTCGAATGTTTATTGAAAATTGCAAATGTCTCACGAATGCGACCATGACACTTTTGACATCCATTTCGCAACTGAAGCAGACTTGTCAATGGTCCACCCATACGCAATTAATTCGCAAATGATTTGTATGAAATTTGCAAATGGATATGAATTTTTCGCAAAGACAAAAGCCCCTAGTTACCATGTATTTCAAATGAACAAAAGCTCTGTGAGACATGGATGTAGTTGGGAGAGCAAAGGCAGCTATGGCCACCCCTGCTCGTTGCATAGGTCACTAAATCTTTTACAAAACTTCCCTTTTGTTTGTGGAGAGAAAGAATGACAACCTAAATGAGTGCTAGCTCAAGTGTGTATAGCATCAATGGCCATACTACCCGAAATCTGTGTGTTTTGCATAAGAGGAGGTGAACTATCGCCCAAGGAAGGGAATCTACCTGAACTCTTAGTGAAATTGAAAATATTGTTAATATTAAAAGAATTTACAACTTCTTCTGGGTACAATTCCTCGCGGTCATAAATCGAAGACTTGTTAACCCTGACTTGTTGAGAACTACTGTTTTACATTCTAACTTGAGTGGCAGCCAACTCAGCATGCGCAATATTTGTATTGTTGCCCAGATATCCGCAGTGTTCGGTTTCGTTACTGGCATGGAAGATGCCGTATCCAAAACCTATTTTGTTGACAGCCGCTTCAGCAAACCAACTGTCGATGTGGTTAAATTCATTTGTTTCCGGTGTGTCATCTCCTTCCAGAACTAATCCGTAAGATTTATTAAAGATATACTTTGTGCGAATTCTATCAACTGGAGCCTGCAAAATTGAGGTCAACTCAATCAGATCGGTAATAATTGAAGAATGAGGACACATATTTGTGCGCTCCGTATTTATAATGGATTTCAAACGAAAAGTTTTTATACGTGCTTCGTTTTTGATATGGTTCTCAAGTGTTGGAAATTACATCAGAGCTTCAAGGGCTGCCTGAGATGTTGTTCTGGCAGCACCTGTTATTGCCATGCAAGCAATACGTTTTAAATGATTCAGATTTCTGTTTGCCATTACTGTTGACGTACACCGCCACCAAATGAACGATTCATATGAAGTCATTGGTTTTACTACAGCTGAGAATAGCAACATTAGATTTGCTGGACTTAATCCCCAGTTTCTACCAATGGCCCTTCTACATTTCCAGAAAACTCTGATGCATTTTTTAATGCGGTTCAAGATGTACATTCCAATTCAAATTGGATGTAAAACTTTTACAGTAAAAGTAATACCCAAAAACTTTACATAATCCATCACTTTGATGAAGCTTGGGTTCCTTGAACTTTGATAGTTTCCTTTTGTTTGTGAAAACTATTGTTTCGGACTTATCAGGATTAACTGATACACCAATTCTGAGACACCATTTTTACACAATTTTAAGTGTCGCGTTCGTTCTATCGCAGAGTGTGGGTAAAAAATTTTCCCCTACATACAATTACCATGCCATCCGCATAGCCAACCACCTCAAAGCCATTTCTGTACAGACTCCGAAGCAGTTCGTCCACAACTAGAATCCATAGTAATGGTGATAGAAACCCTCCCTGTGGAGTGCCTCTAGTCAGCCAGTTTACCCTTGCACTCATAAGTTATAAGTCAGATACCCATTCACATTACGTGTGCTTAGAGCTGCGACCACAGCTGGGAAGGATATATTGTCAAAAGCCCCTTCTATGTCAAGAAAAGTTGCTACAACATATTCCTTATGATATAGTGATTCTTCTATCGTGACTGATAGGGAATACAGAGCTATTTCAGTGGATTTACCCTGCTGAAAAGCATGTTGACCATCAAATATCGGATAGTTATTGTCAATGTATAAGATCTCTCAGATATCTATCAATAAGTATTTCCAAACCCTTCAAAAGGAAAGATGATTTGTCCATGATTTTGTCAAATCTCCATTACATAACATCTAGTACTTCGGATCAATTACAAATAACGAATGTTGGTTCAGTTCCATTGTTTAAGATCTCTAGATCTCTAATGGCTACAAACTCGATGAGTACTTCACCGGGTTTGTTTATGTCACTTCTACCCCACAGATAGTGGTAAGCGTTTGCATCACAACCAAAAATCAATGGTCTTCCAGTGGAAGTACAGAAATCGGTGATCTCTGAAACCATTTTTCTCGATTCGACACTATCATAGGGAAAACAAGCTGATCAAAGAACGAACATCTTTGCCGCTCATTCCTGCGTTTAGTAACATTGTGGTTGTATCTCCATTACAGAACTGAGGTAGTAGTGTAAGTGTTACATCAGCTGTAGCGAAAATGCAAGTTCTGTGTTTATCTCCTTTATGGAGATAGTGAACTGTATATTTTTGCTCAAGTGAAACCTTTATCTAGTTGCCGAGGATATAAAGCTCTTGTGCCAAAATTATTTGATGTTTTTGTTCAACTGTTTGTGTCAAATGCATGGAACTATCAATCAAAATGGTTTCCCCTTTTGCATGGTGCAAATTAATCTGCTTAAACTCTATCTCATTCTGATTTACAACAACAATGTTGCCGCCAGATGCTTGTGAGACAGTGCTAGGGTTTTGGTGTTGGGAGGGCATCATTTTACAATCATTTTACTCCTCCATTTGAATCTCAGTGTCATCTGAACTCTGCTCATTTTGAGCAGCCCTAGAGTCCGACGCACAAAGTCTGATTACATTCTATACGCTTCTGTATATTTAGGTTGTGAACTCTCCCTATACAACGCCATCTCTACGGATGGAATTTGAACGATGGCAAGCACAGACCTTGATGCCATCGCTGCTGTTTAATACTGTGTGCATGGGGTCATTCAAGAAATTCCAGTGTATTTAGTTTTCAGCTAGTATTGCTTGTATTTGTAATGCGTGATGTTAGCTCTCAATGGTTTTTCTCATTATGAATTCATTGAAAGTTAATCAAATTTTACACACACAAAAAAATTGGAGAGAAATTTTATTTTTGGATTTTTATTTGAAAATCTATCCAATTATTTAGATATCTATGGAAATATTTTATTTTACAAAAAAAAATTATCGAAATATTCAAATTTTTATTCGACAATTCGTTCTTTTTATTTGCAAGCGTCAAAACAACGGTTGAGTGACACATACACAGTAGAACATACAATCGTGTAAGTGTCACTCAATCGTTGTGTTGACGCTTGGAAATAGAAAGAACGTTGAAAAGAAAGAGTGAGAATTTGCACATGAGATTTAGGCATCTGAGTGAGCGCAATATATTTTTTGTGGTATATTGTTGTATCAACTCAACGTTTTCTCTTTCTCTCTTTGTATTTTGTTTTTTGTTGTTGAATAAAAGCATGAATATTTCGATATTTCGATATTTTTTTATTTTTGTAATTACTATTCACAAAGATCTCCAAAAAAACCAAATTAATTTTTCAACTTTTTCAACCATACGAAATATCGAAATTCATTTTCATTCAAAAGCCAATGTAGTTCAAGCAATCAATATGATAAAGGAGCAAAATGTTCAATTCAATGAATTAGTGTTGATGCTTTCTAAGGAGCATAGTGATTCGTTAAAATGTGTTTTCGATGAACTAAATTTAATGTATGAAAAGAACTTTTACAAACGTTTGTACATTACAATGGAGAAAAAAACAATGGTGTTCGATCATATCGATAGCATGAAAACATTAAAAGGTCTTGAAGGATTGGGCTGTTCATATGCAATTATAGATGATCACATAAATCATCTCGGCAATTTTCAAAATATAAAAAGGTTACATATCAGTTGGTTGTTGATTGATGCTGATCAAATTGCTAAAAAACTTCATCAACTTGAAGAGTTAAATATCAAATTGGCTTCCATCGATGCAATTATATCATTTGTTCGTTATTCAATAAAATTGTCAAAAATGCACATCAATCAATTTCGCTTTAAAAAGGAATGTGCCAACAAATTCAAAGCAAACGAATTGAACAAACGACGATCTGAGCTTCAATATGCTCGTAAACTTATTATCTATGTTCCAGAGAAAAAGTTTCTAGAATTGAAATGGTCATTGAATCCGATGAATTATGATTTGATTGAAATTAAAAGAGAAGAAAGTTACGTACCAAAATGTTCACTCGTAGAAACTCAATAGTTGTATTGAAAATAGTTTTTATTGTATCGAACCATATATTTGCACTAAATTGAAAACGATAACATAATAGGTAATTAAGCTAAATAATAGTTCGCAATTAAATTCAATGTTGGATTATATATCCATGGACTCTGCAGATCTCTTATCATATATTTTTTTATGACTTTATATGATTTTCTATGATAAAGTACAATAATGTTATGTATATTTTTTTTTCTTGTTCAATTTCATATGAAATGATTATTTGTTAATATGAATAAGAGTACAAGTGAATAATAATAAATGATGAATAAAAAGTGAAATATTATGAACTACTTAAATCAAATAATTATGTAACTTGTTGTTGATTTGGAGCCGTCATTCGAAAGATTCGTTGAAATTAATCCAATATTTTTCCATTATGTGGGTATTGTGTTTGCTTTTGTTTCGACCATGTGTTATCATCACCTACTGAATCCGCTTCAACATCAAAATCGGTTATGCGATAATCTTGTTTTGTATCAGAAATATCATTGGTGTCATCGAACAAATAATCCGGCGATTGAGTGTTGTAAAAGGATTTTGATATAGTCTTAAGTTTGATCGGATCACGTTTTCCCACCTCATTCATCAGGTTTTTATTTGCAGCAGCCTAAAAATCAAATTTTAATTATGTGTTCTCGATTTTACAAACAATAAATTATTTTTAATTTGTACATTAGTTAACCATCCATTGTTTCGACCAATTCGATTTTTTCATTTTTTTTTATATATTGTGCAAACGAATCGTAAACTATTTATTATTACAATAATATCTTCCAAAAATAGTAAGAAAAATATCAATCGAAATGTACCGAATTGCGAAGCTTTGATTTATTTATCTAAATTCATAGCCAATAAATTCTATCGGAAATTAACTAAACAAACAAATCAATAATTTATGTTGGCAATTAAGAAGAAAGTGTCGAAACGTTGTCAATTATATTGTGCGTTCGATAGATTATTGCTATATAGCATATGAGATCAGATAAATATTCATTACATCATCAAAAATACAAATAATCATAACTTCTCTTCGTTATCATTTTGTTATTATTTTTTAGCTAATTTTTTTTTTATATCAATGAATTATTAAACAAAATAACTCTTGTCTAACGTACAAAAAAATGTAATATTTACAATATGTGTACAAATTATTTGAATGAAAATCTTACCTGTTTCTCATGTTGCATTTGCTTAAAAAATTGTTTCAATATTTGTTCAGGATGATTAAAAGAGAATAATCCTTCCCAAAGTGACCGTTTCGTTTCATCGAATGGGATGAAATCATTCTTTTGACGCGAAATATTAATTCCGATTGTAATTGAATAAGAAAAAAATGGAGTTTAAAATTTGATGGTGTGAATTTGTTACAAATTCTTATGGAATTGAAACATATGTTTTCTAATTAACGTCAAAAAATTGTGTTTTTCAACTTTTTGCTTGAATTTTTTGTTTGCAAGTATTGGGAGTATGCATTAATTCATACGGTTTTCTAAGAAATGGCGTAACTAGCTTATTATTCGATCGTTTCATTCTTTCAAACATTCATTGAAAAACTACTGTAATTGTGAGTCTTTTTCAGTATATGTCATTTCTTTGAGGCGTAAACAACGTCAAATTTTTTAACATTGAATTTGTCAAATTACACTCATAAAAAATACACTCTTGATTTATTGACTAGTGTCAATTGAATATAGATTAATTGACACTGTGCCTTTAAAACTGATCCGTTTATTGCCACATGTCCAATAGTTATTTATTGACATCGGGCAATAAACGTATTCGTTTTGTAAATAAATGACACTTGTCAATAAATCGAGGTTATGATTTTTATGAGTGTATGTTCCAACAAAAGAACATTCGCGGGGGCAGTTGTATTTCATTAAAAGAAAAGTGAAAAAACACTAATCTTTCATCCATGGTTAATTATAAAAACGTCAAAAAAAATTACAAAAACGTCAAAAGTAAATCGTCAAAAAAATTGACAAAAACATAAAAAAAAAACCAAAAACGTCAAAAATGACTAACAAAAAAATCAAAAATAAGAAGAACAAAGTCAAAAACAAAAACGTCAAAAATATCTAACAAAATTGTCATAATAATGTTGACGAAAACGTCAAAAATTATGACGAAAACGTCAACAATTATGACAAAAATGTCAAAAAGTATGACAAAAATGTCAAAAATAATGACAAAAACGTCAACAATTGTCATAATAATGTTGACGAAAACGTCAAAAATTATGACGAAAACGTCAACAATTATGACAAAAATGTCAAAAAGTATGACAAAAATGTCAAAAATAATGACAAAAACGTCAACAATTATGACAGAAACGTGAAAAATAAGAACAAGAAAAGAAAACAAAAACGTCAAAAATAAAGACAAAACCTCCAAAAAATATTGGAGAACAAGATGTCTTACATCCGTTCATGACTGAAAATCCAACGCATACAATTTCTCCAATTTCTATTACGAATTCATTACATTTTATATTTAAACATGTTTTAAGTTTTTCCATAATCAAAACAACTTATAAATATGAGTTTCCTTTAGCGAAAATGCCGGAAAACCCCTTTTTTGGGTACTTTCTCATTACGATTTAACCGAACATGAACAGGTCATTTTCAATTTTGAACAATTTGAACCAAACTTTTTGCACACTTGACGCCACCTATACGATTTATCAACTGACTACACCATCGGAAACTACTGAAATATACGATTTGTTGTTTGCATTCCATAATGGTCTATGTGCAATTCAGTGTATATATGATACAGATCACTTCCAATGTAACGGTGCACGACTTATGCCGTAGTACCTTAATGGATCGTAGTACATTCAATTTATATTATGAATGGAGGTGTTGAGAGTTCGAACAAATCAAAGACAATAACAAAAACTATGAAAAGGCCCAATGTTCGGTTGTATTTGAATAATAGGAATTTTCGATATAAACATATTCGAAATATTCTTGCAAAATTTTATGACAAAATTTTAATTATAAAATGCAAAAATCGAAATGAAAGTCATTTTAATATGAATTGCAATTTAAAGAAAATAAAATAAGAAAAAAAGTCGACTAATTTTTTAAATACATTTTCTGGTGAAGATATTTTAATAAAAAAAATACCAAATTACACTTTTTCACTTCAAATGAACAATGAATCATTTAAGGAATAATGTGTGATGTTGCTCTCAGATTTTTCTAAACATAAAGAATTAGTTCATCTTCAAAATTAATGTCAAAAGCAAAGCCAAGTTTCTTTTTAATCAACCATTGTTGAATGTTGCCGCTCATCTCATCAGATCTAATATCACATGGCAGAATGGCCATATCTTGTAGTTTAACGTTGTAAATATTCTGAATATGAACATCGCATGGTCGATTCACAAGTTGACGACGAGATTCTTGAAGAATGTCCAAAGACCACATTCCATTTTTATTTAATGAAACCAAAGAGGCTCCGAAATAATGGGCCCTTTTAGAACAACTAGTTGACAGCTGTCAAATAGTACTAATTTGGTACTAAATTTGAAATATCCAACAGATGGGGCTGTTCTACTACACCGATTTTTGTCGGCTCAGAGACACAATACTCGAGGAAAACTATCTAGGGGCTTTCATGTCCATAAAAATCTTGAATGATTCGCACAAATCTCTGTGATTCGAATCTTTTTCATACTATACATAAAATGACTCGTAAGATTCGTTACGCGTAACAGAGATTCGTACATGCGCCTATATAAATTACATGCAAAGACTCGTAGAGATTCGAATCACAGTACATATTTATACGAATCATATTTCAATATTTCTCTGTTGCTATTTACATAATTTTCAATGTCAGCAATCACTTCAGTATCAATTGTAACAAAGATGTTTCGGTGTGGAAACAACATTCTTTCAAAATTTGCTTTAAATCAGGTGGAAAAACTTCTGTAGAAATCTTTTCTATTTCCGAAATAAAAGAGCATAGTGCCGTTCTAGCCAACATAAAAAAGCTTCAATAAGCTCATTATTTGCCAATATAAGGCGCTACTAATATTGCTTTTTTTACACTAATTTTCCTCGTTAAAATGTTTTTCGTTTGAAAGAAATAAATTTAAATTCGAAATTGTGATAAAAAAAAAACAAAAATAATTTTGAACAAAATACAAGACAAAAAAATATAAGTTTATCTTTCGAAAATTGCTTTTAAATGAAAAAAATAATATTTTGTTGCGTATATATATTTCTGCATATGACATTCCAGAAATTGTCAACATAACCTCACATTGTCGTGAATAAAAATTATTACAAAATAAATTATTCGACAAACTCCAAGCCATCATGATGGTTAATAAATAATTTCCAATAGCGGCTCACTTCAATATTTGTGCATTGAAGGGATTTTAGTTGTGAACAGACAAACCATATTTTTTTCAGTTTTCGTTTACTCTAAACAAAAAATAACAACCAAAAACATTAAAAAACATTTTTTTGGCCTGTTTGCAACTACATATTACTTTAATGCGACGATTTCTAAATTATTAAAGCAATATTAGTTGCAAACAGGCAAAATTGTTTTTCTATGTTTTTTGTTGTTAATTTTTGTTCAGACTAAACGAAAACTGAAAAAAAAAAAATTGTTTGTCTATTCACAACTAAAATCTCTTCAATGTTTCAGCATAAACACTATGCCGACTTTTTGCTTATTTAATGTATGACTCGGGTAGCGTATTGTGAAGCCCGATAACTTTTTATTTGGTCGTTTTGTGTTCCAACCCAAGTAAAATAATTTTTTTTTTTTAGTTTTCGGTCTTTTTTCCACATTTTTATTTAAAATAAATGAACAAAAAATAAAAATGTGGAAAAAAGACCGAAAACTGAAAAAAAAAAAAAAAATTAGTTTACTTGGATTCGAACACAAAACGACCAAATAAAAAGTTGTCACACTATCCACTAAGCTACAGAAGTCATACATTAAATAAGCAAAAAGTCGGCACTTCAATGTTTGTGCTGAAGCATTGAAGAGATTTTAGTTTTGAACAGACAAACAATTTTTTTTTTCAGTTTTCGTTTACTCTGAACAAAACAACAACAACCAAAAACATTAAAAAACATTTTTTTGGCCTGTTTGCAACTATATATTAATTTAATACGATGATTTTCAAATTATTAAAGTAATATGTAGTTTCAAACAGGCAAAATAATTGTTTTTTCAAGTTTTCTGTTTTTTTTTGAAAATGCCATTCATTTGCCATATATAAATTCACTTATTTTTTTTTTTTTCAACAATCGTTGATTTAGATTTATTTCAGTCAATTGTTTTCTTCTTTTGTTGTCTTAAAAAAAAAAAAAAAAACTTAAATTGAGTTTTTTTCAACTGTAAAGTTTAGATATTTTTTGAAACAACTTACATCAAAATTGACACTTTGCACTCGTGAAATTGTGTGAACATTTCAATTTAATTGTTTATGCATTCAACAGATTTTTTTTTTACTAAATGATAATGAAAAATGTCTCAATGCATTGTGCTATGAATGTGTGTTTGGTTTTAATTTGTTCTTTTTTTTTTGTTTTTTTTTTTCTCATCTCATTTGTCTAATTAAAATTATTCAATCATATGACCAATGATCGTTTGACAGTTGACATATATTGATAAAATGCGCAATTCTATCATGTAATTGCGTTGAAATCATTTCATTTGAATCAGACGGTTTCAAAGTGCGTCTATAAAGTGTATACATTTTATTATTGATGCAGCCGGTTCAAAATAATTTGGCAAAATGGTATGTTGTTTGTAATCAGTGTAAAATGTTCGAAAAAAAACACGTGATTGTGTATCAATTTAGAGATAAAAAGGGGTCAATTCAATTCAATTATTATTATTTTCAATCAAACTAAAAATAATAATTGTTTGTTCTTTTAACTCTCAAAATACAGGAAAGTCTATACCGTGTGAGTGGCAAGTTTTTTTCAACACTGGAAGAATTATCGTTTAGTTTGTGTGAATTAAATGATAGCATTAAACGTGTTTTTATGCAGTGTCATCAATTGCATAAGCTAACAATACAATCGGATTCAAATTTAACTGGTTTATGTTGGGCCATGACTTGAAGAAATCACATTAATTATGAATTCAGACATTGATATTCGGCATTTATATACATTTTTTAAAATGAATCGCCAATTAAAATCGGTAAAAATTATACATTGCGGTGGTTGTATATTTGATAAAATTTTTCCACGAATTGCAAATAATATACCATTGCTGGAATCGTTAACCATTGAAGTGGATTATTTTCAAAATTTTTTCAAAAAATATTATGGCATTATTACGTTTAGAGCATTTACGTGAATTACAATTAAATTGTAGCATGTATTCGATTGCATCATTTATTGAATCATTGGCAGCCAAAGGGAAAATTGAAATTTTACATTTATCCGATGGTTTACTTAATGATAGTCTTATCGATACAATTGTAAAATGTAAAAAATTAACATCATTAAAATTATGCTCAATGTCAAGTGTACACAATCGATTTTTGGTTGAATTGGCAAAAAATTTACCAAAACTTGAGGATTTTTATATTTCAAAATGTCAAACATTGAATGCAACTGGCGTTGTACAATTTGTAACATTGGCTCAATACTGCACATCCTTAATTCAAGCGTTGAAATTGATGATAATTTCTTCCAAAGTTTGGTGACAATTTATCAAAAACGTGATACACGGCTTACACTTAGTCTAAGCAAAATGACTGCCAAAGTAACACCATCAGTTCTTGATGAATGTAAAAAATATGTGGAAATTATTCGAGCAAATGAATTCTTTTTGTACAATATATTTGGCGATGAATTTTCTGAAATTAGCACAGAGAGTGATTATGATAAGTGTTTTTTTTTTTTTTTATTTCACCAAATGCATTTTGGCTTTTTTTCATTTGAATCAAAACAAAACAAAAAGAAAAAAATGAAGAATTTTCACAAGAAAAATTCGATTTGATTTTGTTTTGAAGTTTCAATTCTTATTTCCAACAATTTAGAATTTTTTTCTTTTTTTTTTTTCTTTTAAATTAATTCTTCAAAGAAAAAATGTAAATTTTCTCATCATTTTTTTTTCCTTCCAAAAATTCCAGATTCAGATGATGATGATTTTGATTACGAAAACTATGATTCATATGATGATGATGATGCTTATTCCGATTTATTTGATTTCAATCCAAATCAATGGAATTTCTATTGATTGAATTCGCCCAACAATTGAAAATATGTTTATTATTATGAGAAAATCAATTAATTGTTAATTCATTCGAATTTGTTTAATGTTTTGCTTAAATTTATAGCAGAAACAAAACAAAAATTGCAAATATTGTGATAAATTCATACGAAAAAAGAAGAAAAAGAAAAAGAAAAACCGATTTGAAAATGAATTGAATAATTTGCAATTGGCTTTACCAAAATGTGAAATGTTTGTTCAACGTATGATCGAAAACGTGTTTTGGTATTGAACTTATGTTACTAAAGTGAAAAAAAAAAAAATTAAATAAGAAATAGAAGTGAATAGATTCAAAATGTTGTCTAAAATCACCATTAAACAACATTCTTTGCGCTAAATTTTCTGCTTTTTTTCCTTTCAAATTTTTGTTTCTTCGCGGTAAATTGTATCAATTCATTTTCACCATATATTTTTGGTATTATTTCATGTGTTCATTAGAAAAACACACTGTTATTAATGACAAAACAACAAAAAAGATTATTGTATTATCAAATTCGTAAATTAATTACAGAAATTAAATAGAATTTATTTTTTAAGTGACAATTGTAATTTTACATAATTGACAAATCAAACGTTAACATAAATTTCTCTTCAATCTTATGAAAATTAATTCAACATCCTTTTTTTTAGTCGTATAAGCCGAACACGTTTGTACCTTGGTATCATAAACAATCATAATGTATTCGACAACCTAATAGATACCCTTCGCAATCTATTAGAATGCATTCATTTGTTATAATGTGACCGACACCATAGAACAGAGCATCAAAAACCAAAAACAAAACAACGATAACAACAGTAGCACATATTTCGGGTTATTAAAAGTTGGAATTCGCATTACATCATCAAATGAATATAGACGCGTTTTAATAATTTAATCGCATAAAGTACATCAATTGTCGATCGATATTCAATGTTGAAAAATAAACAAAAGTATCTTAACGACTATTCATTAGCCATCATCATAATGGCTCAGTGTTTTTCGAATAATTTATTTTGTCTTGGTTTTTTTCCCGACAATGTAAGGTTATGTTTCTGGAATGTCATATACAGAAATGTATATGCAATAAAGTATCATTTTTTTTTACTCAGAAGCACAACACTTTAAAGTGTTGTAGCACTTTAAGAAAGACAAACTCATATTTTTTTTGTCTCGTATTTTTTTCAGAATTATTTTAGTTTTTTATCACAATTTCGAATTCAATTTTTTTTTTTCAAAACATAAATTAATATTACATTGTAAATAGCACAAACATCAAACTGAGATTCGTAGAAGATTCGTACGAATCTCAATGACTCGCATGATTTGCAAGATTTGTTGGACATGATTGCCCCTAGAAAACTATTACTTCAAAAGGATTATAATGATTTAATGCGTTTTTTTATTATTTTGTTATTATAAAGGATTTTGCAATTGAAAAGATTTTTAAAAATACAGAATAAAGATGTGTCATTTTGTTCTCTTTTTATTGACACGCCATCTGGAAAGAAACTGCGCAGCAAAATAGCAACAAAAAAAACAAGCAATTTGCGCAATACAACAAATGTTACCGAACATTCTAGTTCAATTCGTTGTCACTAGACATATTAATTACGGTATAGATGGCGCTTCAATCGCGGATTTTATAAGACTTCTCGAACATGTTTGGAAATGTTTTCCTTTTTTTGAGTCATTTGTTCATTTGCTGCGCAATAACTTCATCCATGCTGTATTTCCACTGTACAGTTCCCCTGTATCAGGTTCTTATTGGTCAATTCTGGTGAGAGAAATTCAAAGTCGTCAATGAATTACAATTATTTTGTGAAATATATATAAGAAAAAATGCATTTTCAATTACTCTACTTATTCAAACACATAATAAGTGCTTTAATTTGAAGTGTTTTTTTTTATTTTTATTTTTTTTAATCGGCAAATGTGACTGTCAACCCACGTTGGATTTAGTACACTAGTGACGCTATCTAATGTGTATTTTTTAGATTTAGTACAGAAATGTCGTCCTCTTATGGATAATTTCAGGTTTGCAAATGTCAAGTCAGGTGTACTAAAAGGGCCCAATTTTCCTTCAGTCATTTCGGAGGCTCTTTGAAATATGTAATCGATTCGATAGAATTGGTATGTCTTGGAAGTCGTTTACCAATATTAATGTATCCAAACATACTTCCTCTTCATTACCATAATCTACGTAGGTGACCTGAAACGATTTGATATATATATATATATACATATTTAATTTTATGTTTAGTGCAATCCTTTAGAAAAAATATAATGTGAATTAGTTAATTACCGTGCAATTATTATTTTGATTGGCGCTCATCTTATTTATCACAGCTCGATAATATTCACCATCCTCGTATTTGGAAAAACAAATATTTCCTTCATTCCAGTCATGAATTTTATTTTGTGTATTAATAGTCAAATAATCTTTGATCCTTTGTGAAATTTCAAGCGCAATTTGTAAATTCGACTGTTCTAAGAAGAAAATTAGGCCAGTTTCAGAAATGTGCGTAACGACACCTTGCATGAATCTCACATTAACAGGTAAGGTGGGTAGCCAGCCACCCTGGTTTTCGACAAAACCTACACCAAAATTTCGTAAATCTTCGTCATCGTCAAAAGTTAAATTTCACGGACGACTTCGAAGACTATGTAAAGAACATCCATCAGCGCGTGTATCTAGTGAACATGGATGTCAATTGGCCTAATTCAACATGTACATGCCCATATCGCCTAAAAAATGCAATCTGCAAACATATAATAGGAATCGCATTAGTAACAAAGATTGCTTCTTGCCCACCAGAAGCCAATCCGAAGTTGTTATCAAAGAAAAAGTCTAGAGGGCGCCCTGCATTAGCCAAAGTGGCATTAGTGCGACAAAATTTATTGGATGAATAGATTAATACATAAATCTAAAAATGTGATTCTAAAGTTATATTTTTATATAAATATTTATTTTTTTATGAAAACATATTTGAACCGAAATTAATTTTTTCAGTGATGTTTATATACTTTACTCAATATGTTCATTATGATTTATTGAATAAATTGTTGGAAATTGCAGTGAAATTTATTGTAAGAACAGCACATATATCTAATATTGTGATCTTAAAGTGATAGTTTTATATCAATATTTGTTTACTATGTTCAAACGATGTAATTTATTTCGAAGTGTGTTCAAGTTTTTAGACGAAACTGCATTTAGTTTTAGTATGATTTTATGATAAAAATGATTTTATCATGTATATTATCACACCAGATCAATAAACAAGCATGTTATGTATTTAAATAAAGTCTCGAGTTTTATTTTTATTTAAATTGTTCAAAGTCTAATTGAAAAATAACAAATATTTCTGATATATAATGAACGAAAAACTAATATTTCTGTTTAAAACAAATAAATATTTAATGTTGCATTTAAATTTTCCAATTAATTAATTACATAAAATTATTAAAAATATTCTGTCAATTTAGAACTTGGAACTTATTTGACGATATTGTTCAACATTTTCAACGATATTGTTCAACATACTTGACAATTTTGTTTAGGATTTTTGACGTTTTTGTCACTTGTTTTGACAATTTTGTTAAACATTTTTGACAATTTTGTTCACGATGTGTGACGTTTTGGTCACTTTTTTTGACAATTTTGTTCACGATGTGTGACGTTTTGGTCACTTTTTTTGACAATTTTGTTCACGATGTGTGACGTTTTTGTCACTTTTTTTGACAATTTTGTCCAAGATGTTTGACAATTTTTTTCACGATTTTTGACAATTTCGATCACGATTTTTGACAATTTTGTTCAAGATTTTTGACGATTTTGAAAATTGTTTTGACGATTTCGCAATTTTTTTGACGTTTTTGTTTAAATTTTTGACGGTCGATTTTTTTTTTTGACGTTCTTGTCATTTTTTTTGACGTTTTTATAATTAACCTTTCATCCATTGCGCAATGAACCCTTTTTTATTGCCGCAAACAAAAAAAAACTTAATTTGTTGACACAACATGACATTTTGGCAGTATAGGGGGCGCACCAATCGTCCTTCTGAAAAATGGCATTATCCCATATTTCCCTATCCCTGGGGGATGAATTAAAAGGTGATGAAAATTCATGAGAATATCTGTAGTACAGATTCTGTACTACTCTTTTCTAAAAATTAAACATTGACATCAACCAAATTCGGACGAATGTCCAAACCCATGTCTTGGCTTCGATGTCCAAACGCATGTCTTGGTTGCACAGCATTTGTGTGTTTCTGAAGAAAGGAAAGATTGGCTTGATTTATTCCTAGCCTCAAAAGATGAGCAGTTTTTTCGACGTGGAATCCATAAATTGCCAGAAAGATGGGAAAAAGTAGTTGCTAGTGATGGACAATGCTTTGAAAAATAAACATGTAACCATTTTTGCACAATAAATTATCAAATGTTGAAAAAAACCGCACGAATTAATGCGTACTCCTAATAGAAAATTTTTTCAAACATTTATTGCTCAAAATTACAAATTTTATTTAAACTTAAAAAGTGTTCAAAATTGGTAAAAAAATTTATTTTTGTTATTTTAGAAAAACTTTTGCCGCAAAGGGAAAGAAAGAAAGATATTTTAAACGAATTTTTTTACTCGAGAATTACTCGAGAGTATGCTGTGCGATCCGTGGTATTTCACAAATGAAGCCAATGATGGTGTATGAACGAATTCTGTCCCTGATATTAATGCGAAGGATAAAAGAGATAAAAACCAAAACATAATCATATTGTCTGTAAAAATAAAATTGGTAAAATGTTTAATTCGGCAATAACACTGAATTTTTAAAATAAATGCTCAACTGGTTTTTTTTCACAAGCACATAATTTCACTACTTTTTGCTGAATGATTTTGCTATTTAACACTGCACCCGAATTACCAAATTCCTTTTTTAACTTCAAATAACACAGTGCTCAATCGTTTCAACAAGTTGTTGGCATTTCAATGGTTCACAATCAAATCACATTTTCGACCAATCCGTTCTTTTTAATACCAAATTTTATTGGATGCTACCTTGTGATGTCATCATCACTGTTGTCGACAGAATTTAAACCGTTCGATATGTGTTGATACATTTTTGTTCGAAATGTGTTCAATTGAACATTCATGTGGATTTGATGTATTACCAATTTTTTTTTATTACCTCGTTTTTAACGCAAGAAGATTACATTAAATTTATTCGATTCGATATTAATATGTTATGGTAATATTTATTTTTTATTTTGATAAAATAAATATTGACTTTTTTTCCTATTAAAATATTTCAATATATATAATAGGAAAAAAGTCAATATTGATTTCGACTTCTTCGTATTAAAGTCGAAAATGTGTTTGAATTTTATCAAACTCTTTTAATAGTTAATTTACTAAGTTGAAAACAGTTTATATTTTTTATGTATTGTTAATATTTCAAAATCAAAAAGCAAGTCCAAGCCAACATTTTCCGATTACACATATTAAATGGAGACGCTAGTTCAGAAATTCATGCGTTTATCATGTCCTCATCTCAATCAATGGCGCCTTTTTTATTTACATTTTAAATTTCTCTCTCTTCTTGAGTGACATATTTTGTATTTGAACGTTAGCGAAATCGAATCGCTACCCTCATGATGTATTTTAAACTCATTTAATTGAGACACTTCCATGAATAAATTATTATTGTCGTAACATTGAAGTGTATTAAATAAAATTAACAATTTGACCACACACTTGCCGCTCATTTTGATCATCACTCTTTGGCAATATAGTTAATACAGACATTTTCCGACAGAAAATGGGAAATTTTCCATATTCACATGGGTTCACAAATGGTGAAAATCGATTAAAATATTTATGTTGGTCATTTCCAACAAATTGTAATAAATAATTAATAATCTGCAGACTTTGCCCCTTCTGACTACCATTTATTTCGATCGTGGCAAATTAGCCTATTTGAAATACGCTTTAGAAATATTGAAGAAGTGCAAAAATGGATAGATAAATGAATTGCTCAAAAGAACCTAAAAATTTTCTGAAAGATGGCGTGAAGTCATAGCTAACGATGGGGAAACGGTTGTACGGTTTTTTTTAAATGTTAATTTTCATCCAAAAACGATAAAAATAGTTATATATTGACACACGTTTGACGTAGTCTAGGGTAATTTACGTCTATTATTACTACAACTGGAACTTCGGTTGCTATGTTATATAAAAACATGGATATAATTTCTTTCGTAATTTTCGAATGTTGTTTTCTGAGAACTCAATATTCTTACAATAATTTTTCTAAAATTTTCCATATAGTAACGTCATTCCAGCCATATTTACACGATCCATAATGAAATAGATAGCGTTATCCAGACAACCTTCGCGTTAATTTCAATCCGCGTACCGCATTTGATACACGTGCATTCAGTTACTCTGCAATTAATTTTTGGAACAGTTTACCGGTGGAAATTAAAAACAATGATTCGTTAGCTTCATTTAAAAACGCGTTAAAAAATCATCTACGGTCCGTGCAATAATATAAAAATATAATCTAATCTTCATTCACTCGGTGGTATGTCGTGCAATTTCTTTTCCAATTAGTTTTAAGCTATTTCTCTCTCTTCTATCCTTTCTCTTCTTTACACTTTATTTTTATTTTTATTTTTTTGTTATTTCTATTGCTTCATTCATCATTGTTAACGTAATTTAATTTTAAGTGAATTTATTATTGTATTTCCCCTGTCTCTCCAGAGGCAGGCCGGTTTTACCATGGTTTTCCGGATCCAATCTTGGTATTCAAGCTTCACTTTAATGCCATCCCACCCCTGATTGTATTCTCTTTGCTAAAGTCGTACCATGGGCGGAATTTATGTCGCATTGGGTCTTTGACCAGCATGTTTACTAGCTTGCTAGTGAACACATATTGACATAAATTTAGGTTTCGTAATAAATAAATAAATAAATAAATAAATATTTGCGCGTGGCATTCCATTGTGAAAATATTCAAATCGAAATAGCTATAAATATGAATATGACACTGCGAAAACTCAGTTAATTCTAATTTTTAAAAAGTTGAAAGCAAAATGGTAAAATACCTTTTAATTTCTGTAATTGTTCTAATTGCAGCCATATGGTAAGAATTGTAATAATGTTAAAATAATGTTAAAATAGATAGAATAACCACATAAAATAAATCGATTTTTCTTTATATTTCATTATGATAATTTAGGAATGCCCAGGCTGCGAGGAATACTGATTCAACTTCAGCAAATATGGGCAGAGTAAATATTCAATATCATTTCTATGTTTAACGATGTTATTTAAAACACAAAACGGAGTTGACTCTATTTTTCCTCTGTTTCTTTCAAAGGCCGCTCATAGTTAAGAGAACGCATTTCTTCTGCATATTAGCAAGTGAGCTTGCTTCCAAAAGAATCTACATTTTTCCTCGCCATTTCTCACATGAAATCATGAAATTTAAACTAATAATGCCATAGAGCATTTCTCTCACTATTTAACATTATTTCTTCTCTTCTCTTGGCTATGAACATCTTTTGGTTTTGTTGTGTTTCTGTATATATTCGCAATTTTTCCGTATGAGTAAACAAGAGAGTATATAACAACTATTCTGTATTGTGAATTATAGCGCGGAATTAACAATCAGCTACCTCCTGGAGAATGGCAGGATACACTAGACGAAATTGTAGTCAATGGACAGTATGTATTTTATCAAATAATACATTACAGTATATGAATACTTATATTCTTTATTTAATTTTGTTTTTTACATAATATATTAGAGGTGCACCGGAGAGAATAGCAGAAATGTCAGTATTTTGAATTTGTCTATTCTAATTTACTTTCAAAAATGTTTCTAATCAAAAATATTATTTCATTTTTTTCCATAAAATTCAACAGCGGTCTACTTATTGGCAGAAATCCCAATCTTGAGCAAACAATTCTGTAAGTTCTAAGGATTTAATATGTTCTTACAAATTGTAAATTACAATTGTGTATTCATTGAATACTATTCAAATGAATATTTCTATAACTTTAACGAGCTTTGAATAATCTTTTAATTGTAATCAACAGACGTCATTTTCGAAATATAGCAAGTGATGGGTAAATTGTTTAGTAAAGTATGTCGTATTCATTTTATTGATATTAAATAAAATTTCCAACGCAGAACACAAACCACTGAAATTAGGAACTTCGCCAGGGATTTCTTACGATCCAGAGTATGATCACTTTTTTTAATATAAATTATCTTTAATTATTCAAACATCTGTTTTTTACCTGAAATATTTTTCTTAAATTTTCGATCGTAGAACGCCAGAGGCTAGATCATGATCACCGTTTTTAATTGATCACCCGATCAATTTTCTTCCTGTAACTATAACACCAATATATCTATGGAAATTATAGTGTCAGTAGTTTCAAATTCAAATGTTTTAAAATTCATTTATTACAATCAACAAATAGTTTCCAATTGATTTTCATTTGAAATTTGTAAAATAAAATAAAAACTGACATAAAAAAAATACATTCGAGTGTTTGAAATTATTTGTAATTTTAAAATATATCAAAGTGCCCCTTTGTCATTGTTTTAATTCGCTTAAAAAATTAAATTGAGTTACATTTGACAAGCAACCAGCTTGTTCACATCGAGATACTGGCAAAAAAATATCTAATATTTAACTAATTTTTAGCGGAATGTGTCGAAATTCACAAAATTGTGAGTTTAAATTGATCAGTTTCTCCTAGTGTTCTTATTTTAAGTCAAAATGAAAGTAACATCATTATAGCCATGATTTGGCATGTTGATCAATTATTCTTATATTTGTTTTTTCACTTATTACGACGATGAATTATATGGCTAAGACGATCGTTATTCCCATTTAGTTTATTATTATCATTAATTTAATTCAAAGACTGTCTGAAACTTAGATATATATAGAATACGTTAATTATACATAGTATGCACAGTAATGAATAGCAAATTCCAAAAATATAGTGTCACATCAATTCATTCAGAAAAATAGTGTTATAATTCCCAAGTATGAAATCGCGTGCACTATTTGCATAAAGGAAAATGTGCACATATTTTGTCCAAAACAAAAACAATTATCTTGATTTTTGCGCGTATTTTCACTGTGCAGTGTGCATAAATTGTGCACAAAATGTATCAAATGTGTTAATTTTGTGTACATTATGTTATACATTTGGCATTACAGTAACACTTGAGAATCGAGACCATTGGGAGAGTAGAAAAATATTCATTATTTAATAACAGGAGTCGAGTTTTGAAAGATGTTCGATTCCGTTGCTTTGAAAATAGTTCATGAACTTTGTTTGACATTTTTAACATTTGATGGAAGTAGTATGAAATTGTATATACATGTATTATGTGTGCACACACCTATTTTCTCTCTCTCTCTCTCTCTCTCTCTCTCTCTCTCTCTCCTATTTTATTGCAAAACTGGTTTTAGCCACGCCCTCAACAACTATTTCTCCTTCTTTCTCCTTCTTTCTCCTCTTTCTCCTCTTTCTCTCGCGATCAACCATGAGTCATGGTCCATGACTAATATGACAACAGACCTGCTTACTATGCTAGGGGGTTCTATCTCTTGCATATGCTGCGAATCAATTCGAATGTTTATTGAAAATTGCAAATGTCTCACGAATGCGACCATGACACTTTTGACATCCATTTCGCAACTGAAGCAGATTTGTCAATGGTCCACCCATACGCAATTAATTCGCAAATGATTTGTATGAAATTTGCAAATGGATACGAATTTTTCGCAAAGACAAAAGCCCCTAGTTACCATGTATTTCAAATGAACAAAAGCTCTGTGAGACATGGATGTAGTTGGGAGAGCAAAGGCAGCTATGGCCACCCCTGCTCGTTGCATAGGTCACTAAATCTTTTACAAATTTCCGTGTTGTTTGTGGAGAGAAAGAATGACAACCTAAATGAGTGCTAGCTCAAGTGTGTATAGCATCAATGGCCATACTACCCGAAATCTGTGTGTTTTGCATAAGAGGAGGTGAACTATCGCCCAAGGAAGGGAATCTACCTGAACTCTTAGTGAAATTGAAAATATTGTTAATATTAAAAGAATTTACAACTTCTTCTGGGTACAATTCCTCGCGGTCATAAATCGAAGACTTGTTAACCCTGACTTGTTGAGAACTACTGTTTTACATTCTAACTTGAGTGGCAGCCAACTCAGCATGCGCAATATTTGTTTTGTTGCCCAGATATCCGCAGTGTTCGGTTTCGTTACTGGCATGGAAGATGCCGTATCCAAAACCTATTTTGTTGACAGCCGCTTCAGCAAACCAACTGTCGATGTGGTTAAATTCATTTGTTTCCGGTGTGTCATCTCCTTCCAGAACTAATCCGTAAGATTTATTAAAGATATACTTTGTGCGAATTCTATCAACTGGAGCCTGCAAAATTGAGGTCAACTCAATCAGATCGGTAATAATTGAAGAATGAGGACACATATTTGTGCGCTCCGTATTTATAATGGATTTCAAACGAAAAGTTTTTATACGTGCTTTGTTTTTGATATGGTTCTCAAGTGTTGGAAGTTACATCAGAGCTTCAAGAGCTGCCTGAGATGTTGTTCTGGCAGCACCTGTTATTGCCATGCAAGTAATACGTTGTAAATGATTCAGATTTCTCTTTGCCATTACTGTTGACGTACACCGCCACCAAATGAACGATTCATATGAAGTCATTGGTTTTACTACAGCTGAGAATAGCAACATTAGATTTGCTGGACCTAATCCCCAGTTTCTACCAATGGCCCTTCTACATTTCCAGGAAACTCTGATGCATTTTTTAATGCGGTTCAAGATGTACATTCCAATTCAAATTGGATGTAAAACTTTTACAGTAAAAGTAATACCCAAAAACTTTACATAATCCATCACTTTGATGAAGCTTGGGTTCCTTGAAGTTTGATAGTTTCCTTTTGTATGTGAAAACTATTGTTTCGGACTTATCAGGATTAACTGATACACCAATTCTGAGGCACCATTTTTACACAATTTTAAGTGTCGCGTTCGTTCTATCGCAGAGTGTGGGTAAAAAATTTTCCCCTACATACAATTACCATGCCATCCGCATAGCCAACCACCTCAAAGCCATTTCTGTACAGACTCCGAAGCAGTTCGTCCACAACTAGAATCCATAGTAATGGTGATAGAAACCCTCCCTGTGGAGTGCCTCTAGTCAGCCAGTTTACCCTTGCACTCATAAGTTATAAGTCAGATACCCATTCACATTACGTGTGCTTAGGGCTGCGACCACAGCTGGGAAGGATATATTGTCAAAAGCCCCTTCTATGTCAAGAAAAGTTGCTACAACATATTCCTTATGATATAGTGATTCTTCTATCATGACATGATAGGGAATACAGAGCTATTTCAGTGAATTTACCCTGCTGAAAAGCATGTTGACCATCAAATATCGGATAGTTATTGTCAATGTATAAGATCTCTCAGATATCTATCAATAAGTATTTCCAAACCCTTCAAAAGGAAAGATGTAAGACTGATAGGTGCAAAGGATTTCGGCTGTGTGTAATCATCCTTTCCTGGTTTGGGAATGAAGACAACTTTGACACGCTGCCATTCTCTAGGAATGTAGACCAGTCTTATGGAGGCTTTATATATCGCTATGATATATTTTTTAATAGATTACCAAGGCTTCTGTAAAAACACTGGATAGATACCATCAAAACCTGGTGATTGATTTGAACCATACAATCAAATGATAAGATGGCCCATAAGGCATATGGCAAGCAGAGACCTTGAAGCCGTCGCTACTGTTTAATACTGTGTGCATGACTTTGTGAACAACGAATATGCGAGAGAGAGAATGTGACGGCATCAACGTCTCTGCTTGCCATACATTTTATATGAACAGCAGCTCTGTGTACACACAGACTCTTACATACCGTTTGCCGTTGTTCATATAAAATGTATTGCATGTTGTGGAGATTTGTTTGGAACTTTATTCAGATGGCGTAAGCCACTGAAATTTGTCATTGTTATATAGTATAATCAGACTTTGCTGACGCATCATTGGATGTAGCATTAGATCCACTTGGTTCGTTTACCAAAGTGAACACCGCCTTGCTAACACCGCACAAGAGTGAATCGGAGCGTTGTATCAGGACATCAACGGATTCTTGGCCCACTCCAATTGTTAGTGTAGTACCACCATTGATGTACTGTGAGATGTCCAACTCTTTGGGACGATTCCCCGATTTTGTGCCTCCAGTAACTTAAAAATGTCACTGGCAGGCTTTTTGATTCCCCGTATCTATACATTAAATTTGTATGGCTTGGGGAGATCACCGAACTCTATCATCGCCAACTTGGCGTCCTTCCACAGTCTACCCTTTTTTCATAAGTTCTGGTAGAGCATTTTCTAGCCAGATGAAGGTTTTTGGAATGGCGCTTCTAACACGCATGGCACCTAGATGGGGTCTGACGTCGTCAAACTGTGGGATATTAACGTTTTTTCTAATCTGTGCCATCATATGGTCTATGATTTGCGCGTTAAGTGTGTCGAACTTTTTTTGGTCCAACATTGTCATTGAACCATGTTGTCTTTGGTCAATGATGAGTCGACTGTTGAGGTTTTTTAACAGCAGGTGGAACTTTGGCTTTTGGATGGCCTTTTTTGGGCTTCTCCGTCCGTCTGTGAGACATACACCACATGTTTTGAGCATAACATGTTGAAGTATGGTGACCGTTAGGTTTCATTTTGTAAAAAAATGAATTGAAAATGCATACAAATTTTCATTATGATGCTAAATTCCAATGCCAATAATTATTACAAAAATTAAATGCTGAATTTATAAATTCAATCAAATTCTTTTTCTTCTTTTTTTTTATTTAAATTTAAATAAATGATTATGTTTATTCATGACTTGAATATTTATGAGTTAATCAGTTTTGGAATGAGTGTTAGAATGGTTGTTCAGTTGGATCAACATCATCACGATATCGATAGTGTAGACGGGATTTCGGTGGTGGTGGTTGTTGACCGTATTTGTGAAAATTTGGATAATTCTCTTTCTTTGTTTTTGTTTATTTCGTTTTCATTTGATTGTTTATTTAAAAACGTTTCAATTGTATTTCAAATTTTCCAAAGCATTGCAAATGATTTACATTCGAGTACATATGTTTGGTGTCGTTCACATTCACAACGTCATTTTTGCGCTCAGACGTCAACAATAGCAATCAAGCAACAGAAAAGAAGTCGTCTCGCCATATTAAAAGAGTCTTTTGTCGGATTACAGCGTATAAGTAAGTTCTGCATGAATATATGGAATGAAAATACCTTAAATGGATGAAAACAAAATAGTCTCATTAGTTACTTTTTTATCACCACAAAATGTCCCTTGTTGGTCCGGTTCTACTCTGACTGACGTATATTTTCCGGAAGCCCAAGATCGAGAAAACTTTTCAATATATTGCGCATTCAACGGAAATGATCATTTTTTTTGAAGTCAAGCACGTTCAAGAGCTCCGATAATTACTCGAACTTTTCATCCTCCTTCGATTTGACATAGTGTTGTTTCGAATCGTGTAAAGCCAATTTGATCTCACCGTCAATGTAAAACGCAATTGGTTGAATCAGGACGAAAATTGGTATGCTCTGCGTATTGAGCGGGTAGAATTATTTGATGTAAAAACAATGTGGCATTCGTTGTATGTTTTAACATGAGAAGAGCTTTGATTTCAAGACATTGATGCCACCTTCACGATTTATCAACGTACACTGACTATACCAAAGGAAATGGTGAAAAGATAAGATTTGTCGTTTGCATTCCATCATGGTGTATGTGCAATTCAGTGTATATGTGATAGAGATCGCTTGCAAAGTAATTTCCATTCAATTTATGCCGTTGTTGATGTACTTGCTTGCAGCACGACTCATTCAGCACACGACTCATTTGCTTTGGTATGAAAACGTTTGTATATAAATCGTGCATGAAAGCACCAACATGAAAGTCTTCTGCGTGTGCTTTCACAATATTGTTTGATATTTATTCAATTTCACACCGTACTCAAACAGATGGCGTAAGAGGCAATGCTCATCTTTACCAATGCAACCAAGCATTTCGAATGTCATTCTCCCATGAACAGACAGCGCACTCTATCAGGAGACTACATAAAATTAAATGAACTATTAATAGTATACAATTGTATACATTTGATGTTGAATCAAGGGGGAAATCACTCTGAAAAAGTATAATTTTCAAAATTACTTCCACAATTACTTTTTTAGTAAAAATTAGTTTTCCTATTACTTTTTTTTTGCAATTACTTTCCATTTGGCGATTATTTTTGTACGTTTTCATACCAAATGCTTATAAAATGACATAAGTAATTGTCAAATAAAAAGTAAATGCATCAAAAAAAGTAATAGCAAAACTAATTTTTACTAAAACAGTAATTGTGGAAGTAATTTCGAAAATTACTTTTTCAGAGTGATTTCCCCCTTGTGTTGAATTGAACCAAATTTGTCCAAATTGTAATAGAAAGCGCGCTCTATCAAAAGAAAAATAATTTTTGTTGTTTTACATGTTAAATCACTGACATTACAAATGCTTGAATGCGACATCGGTAAAAATATTGATATTTGGAAAAACGTTCGTACTCTTTGCTGATTTGCTCAGCCAATGCATTAGTGGCTCACACAACTAATATAGAAGTATGATTTTCCTTTGGTTCCAATTGCTGCAAAGATGCCAAAACAAACACAACAGTTTTACCCATATCTGAAAGAAAACAAGTTAAAAGAATAGCAAGCAAATGACGTCATTACGTACGTAAATGTTGTGAGTTTATAGATGTTTGGCAAATAACTGTGTATTGAATGTTTGCTATTGTATATCACTAGTGAGCGCTAGATGTCAATAGTCCAATTCAGTCTGCATAAATTAATATAGAATTAGGAGTATATATCATTAATATCATGAAGAAAATAATCTGGCGATTGAATGTTATTATAAATGAATCATGAATAAATCTAGAAAACAGTTTTCGCAGCCAAAGGATTACGTATAAGATATTTATTTTACGACCAAATAAAGTGCGTAATGGTAATCTAAACAAATGTCATATCGCTCCAAAATAAGCGTGTGGCTTTATTAATTTGTATCAAATCGTGACAAGTGATTTTATTATGAAATTAACCAAACAATCAAATCATTAATTTATTTATGGCAATCATCAAGGTGGCGACGAAACGTTGTCAATTATTTTGTGCGTTGCATAGGTCAAGTAATATATATTATTAGATAAATAATTGTTCATCAAACCGCCGATATTAGAATGACTAATGAAGTTATCTGAATTCAGTTTATTCGTGTTATTAAAACATTCGAAAGATTTACCTATCTAAAATTGTGGATTGCTATTCACTAATCCGGAATTTTCCAGCTACTAATACTATACTATTCCATTATCATTCAAATATCAGCTACACACCTCTCAATTGTTGCTGATGTAAAACCCTATTGATTTTCATGAAAAATCATCCCTTCCAGCTATATTCGCTATGATAACAGAGTTATTTTAATGAATAAATTATTGTCAAAACATTGACTTGTGATGATTATAAAACATGTTTATAATAAAAAAAACGTGGTTGAGATATTTTGAAATGTGCGGATAAATAAGCATATTCATTGTTTTCGTTTTTCGGAGTAAAAATGTCATTCGTAAAATTCAAATCATCACCTGAACATAAAACAGCAATAAAAGCCAGCGCATTCGTCAAATATATCGTTTATTTGCTTTAAATTGTATTCTGGAAAATATTCGTTTTCAACACAAATTACATAATAGCCTTTTAAATAAGCAGTAATAATAATTTTGAATTTTTTTCATTAAAATTCGTTTAAATTATTATTTTAATTTGAAAATATCATATATTTTGTTCCGCGTAGATTTATTCACTGTTAAATCTGTACAAATATTTCTGATTTTTTAAATTTGATTAATTATGACATTGTTGAGTCACAACATTTTCTATGAATTGATTATATGTAAAAGGATTATATTCTTTTTAATATTAATCATTAAGTATAATTTACAAAACATAAAACGAAATTCTTCAATTATTTAATCTATTTATTTGTCAAGTTAATGTGAGCGAAGCATGTACAGTACATGATTTTGGTCGATTTGAAGCGTTGCTGGAAATGCCATTCTATATGCTACTATCTGAACCAACTGAATCGATTTCATTGTCAAAATCATGTTTCAGTTTTGAATCAATCATATCAGTCGTATCATCAAATAAATAGTCTGGCGATTGAACGTTATCAAAGGGTTGTGATGCTGCTTCAGGAATCTCATTGAAAATGGTATTTAAATTTGTGTTTGGGAAAACCCGAATCTCGTCTAATCCGTTTCGTTTACCTGCTTTTCTCATCTGTTCGTTATTTGCGGCAAGCTAAAAATCGAATCTTTATTATTGTTCCCAAAAAATTATTATTGTTTTATCAGTATCAAAGAATGTATCAATTAAAATTTCACCTGCTCATAATATTTTCTTTGTTTTTCGAGGCCAATCAACACATCGTGGGGATGATTAACAGAAAAGCCTCTTTTCGACTTTTCCACATCATCGACTGGCATAAAATGATTCTTTTAATGTGCAATTTCATTTCCAAGTTTGATGGCCAATGCATGTAAAATAAAAACAATTTTAGAAATAAATAGTATCCGCAATTCATCTTAAAAGAGATTTAAAAAGGAACTAAAACTTTTTTTCGATAACTTAAATTTGAAAGATTTTAAACAACTTTGAACATTTTGAATTTATTGTATTGAAAATAGTTATTAATGCAGAAATTCACTATTCACCCGAAAGTTATGTGGAGTATTGTATAATCCTTGATATTTTTCCATGTGGGCCATTGGTAGAGTAACCGACTCAGTCGCCGTTATTAGTGTGAATGATAAAAGAGAGAGAATCCATGACATCGCAATCATATTGTCTACAAGAATTGGAATAGAATGTTCTTTTTAAATATTAATTAAAACATTAAATTGAAAAAATTGAAGTTGATATTTTTTTCAAAAGAAAAAAAATAAACAAATCTTGTAGAGCCACTTGATAAACTACAAAATTGCCAGACATTATTGTCTCGTATAATTTTTTTTATCACGAACTGAATCCCTAAAACTGATTTTTCCAAAACTGAATCTAATTAGATTATGTCGCAAACATAGAATAGTAAAAAACTTAAATTAATCACAACCAATTTTTGAAGATAATTTAAGATTTGAATACATATTGTCAATTTTCTAAACAAATCAATTTTCACCAATTTATTCCTTATATGAAAAAAAAAATTGCCGTATATTCAAGTTTATTTTTGATATTTGGTTAACCTTTTATGTTCAACACTATTTTATACAAATCAAATATCTCGATTCGCACAGCCAGTAGTGACGAGACTTTTAATTTTCAAATAATGTCAATGATGAATGATGTGAAATTGCGATATAACACTTCAGCAATTCATACTTGATTGGCTTAGATATTTAACACGAACTTTGTTCGTATTTTTAATAACTGACTGATCAATGGCTTCAACAAGTTGTTTTCAGTTCAGTGTTTCACAATCAAATCCCTAAATTTTCCACATACCTATTCCTTTTAATACAAAAATTCAGTGTAAGTGGATTTCGTCATCGATGTCGTCAAGTGGGTGTTTTCTATTGGATGTGTGTTAACGTTATTCGACCAATTTATATGATATCACGTTCGTAACTCTTTATGCATTAAGTTGGATAAAATATAATTCATAAACACATTGTTGTAATGCTTTTAATATATTTCGATCTCATTGGAAACCATTCAGGCGCTATGGAGTTTGATAATTTCAATAATTCCTTATTGTATGTCATCAATTTACATTTTTATGAAGAAATTATGTTGTTCGCGTAAATTCTCGGTTGATTGACCATTTCGATTGATATATACGATTGATAATTACTGATGTTCACCATTCGTTTTAATTAATTTTACAAGTGGGCATTGTGATTTTGAGTGTTTTTTTTTCAAGCGAAATCCATAGACTTATCCATTTACATGCTGAATTGATGTGACAAGAATTGAAAATCATTTTTAAAATCGGCTGGGAAATTTCAATTTATTTAAGTTCTCCAAACATAACCTCAATTGAGATGACCGTCATTTACCTGTTAAAAATCATTATGTCTTTGGCATCTTTAATCGGTGGAGTTATTAAAATTCTACAATATGTTAATCAGTTTAGCTTGTGAATTACAAGTTGTAATGCTAAGAATATTTCCGATAACTCATTCGCTTTGTTCTAGAAGAAAAAAATCAACAGAAATGACCTTTTTAGTGAATGAATGATAATAAACAACAATAATGTTGTAGTTGAAATCAAGAGAATGTTCTTTCTCCAATTAACTATTATTCTGATGAAATTCAATTAAAACAAATATTTTGGTAAAAACTCATTTTTATTTTTATACTTTTTCACTTAAATGATAATTAATCAATGATTTGAAAGGCAAATTTTTTTTTTCAAATAGTTCGCCATTCTACAATCTGGAATAATTGTTATTCAATTTAAAAAAAAAAAAATAAACGAATATTAGAAATAAAAAAAAGTTTTACAATAAAGAATGAACAAGAATAAGAATGAACAATAAAAATAATTATATTTTTCTGTCAATACAATAGACAACAAAGTTCAATTTTCAATGCATTTGACGTCGTAATTTCAATTCCATTCCATTGCTGTAGGTAAGATTCCAGCCAAGATTTTTGCATTGCAATTGGAATAGCGTTCGAATATGTGCAGAAATTGAATATCGACGAATCTTAAATAATAATATGGCATTGTTTTTAGATATGATCCGAATTAATCCATTTGCAGTCATTCGATGTCCATCAACGATGATTTCTTCAAGTTTCGGTAATACACCTGAAATGCGCATAATGTCTTCATCTGATGGATACCTAGAGGGAAACAACAAATATAAATAAAGATAAATAAAGATAAATATTGTGAATATTTTGAATATTGTGAATATAATGGGTAATATACTGATTATCATAAATATTCTAAACATATGACTAAATATTGATTAAATTTGAGATTCTTAGTTAAATATCTACTGAACATATAAATTCATAAAGATACCATTGATGATTTCCTGTTGGAAGAATAGATAATTTTGTAATAGTTTTGTGTCGTGCAATGAATGTAGTACATTCGCCATCAAATTCGCCAATCATGCAAAATTTTTTGAGATTTTGGAATGAAAGTGTCGATAAATTCCTGTCCAAATGACTGATTCCATGGAAATAGTTGGCCAATGTTAACTTTTGAACACTTGAAAAATGTATATCACCTTCGGTGCAAAAGTCTGTAAATCGTAAATGCCACAATTGTAATGATTTCAATTGATTTAAATGCACCGAAGCATATTTCAATATTTTTCCATCATATGCACTTGCGTTCCAAAAGCACAATGTTAAATTTTTTATTTGTAAATTTAAATCAATAAATTTTTGTGTATTTTCAATGGTAAACGATGAATCTGACCAACAATTTACACCAAATGGAACGCTTAAATTGAAATGATCCAATTTAGGAATATACAATTCAATGCTGTTGCGAACATGTGTAACATTACAATCAACGAAACCAAGTTTACGCATTGCCGGAAATAAATATTGAAAATTTGAAATCCCTTTTCCCAACACGCAATGATCAAATAACACTGTTGTAACCTTTGTAAATGGTTGCGTTTTGTACATTGTTTGTTTTCCACAATTAAAAAATTTTATATCCATGAGGTGTTCACTGCAGTATTTCACGATACAACGTTCAATATATGCATCACGTTGCCTGTCAATGTTTGAAATTGTAAACATATTCAAAATTACCAATTTTGAAATGACTTTTCCAAATACTTTCAAGAATAATGTAATATCGTTGGCTCTGTTGATTTGTTGTTGAGAAGACAAATTACAACTTAAAATTGTAACAATTGGAAATCTATTACAATCAACCAATACAACATTCTTCCGGTAATTTCTTTCGAAAATTTCCCAAACAGTTGATTGAAGATAAGTACATGTGTTGCCAATACGCATTAAATCAATGATTGACATGTCCCGTAAAATATGCTCCAAGCAATCATAGTTTAGATCAATAATATTCATTGGAACAATGAGTTGACAGCTCGATTCCATAGGTGCAATATTATCATTCTCATCAACTGCTTTGGATAGTAGTCGCTGTTTCGATGAATCAATCAATTTCAAGGCATTTTTTGGATTTTGTTCAAACACACAATTTGATGTGTCGTTCGAAACATTTTCATGGTGCCATTTTGAACATGATTCAAACAATTTTGATCTGCTTTCATTTGACATTTTTTTGGACCTAAAATCGAGCACGAATATTACATCATATTCATTATTATATGAATAAATTATATTTTATATGTTAATCTCAATGATTTTCTAAACTTACCGTATTTTTTGACGAATATGACGCACAATTTCTGCATAAATGCCTATCCATTGACTTTGACTGTCACCTTTTAGTAGTGATTTTTTTTTTTTTTTTTTTTTTCTTTTTTGCTTAAATAAATGTCAAATGATCAAGCGACTTTTTATAATTGTTTTAAAGGCGCCAGCAGAAAGGCTACGACAGCAGATTATGCAATATAAATGTGTATTGGTGCAAGTTTGTTAAACGATATAAGTCGATTGCAGTGTAAACAAAATGAGAAAGAAAAGAAATAAGAATTTTCTCATTCGACGGTTTCCAGCAATGTTATTGGGAATACGCAAAAAAAAAACAGTTTTGAAAAATAGTCCAAATAAATAATTCCGTTAAATGAATTTCCGCTAGAAAGAATCAAATCAATAATAAAACAATTTTGGTTTCAATTTAACTTCTTTTTAATTAATTTTACTTAATTTTTTTTTTTATTAATTCATTAATGTTTTTGGCTCAAATTGTTTTCAACAGAATGAATGAATTTTTTGAATTGGTCACAATTAAAATGTGTATTTTTTTTTTTTTTTTTTCAAAAATAAATTATTTTTAATAAATTTTACATTGTAAAATAAATACACAAAGAAATAGACTGTGCCAGGAAAATGTGTGTATAACACTTAATTTGATGAAAAATTGGCTTCGAATGTGTAAAGCCATTTAGGTCCAGTCTATCGCTTTGCGTGTACCGAGTTGAATTGAAAATATTCTTTGCAACTCATTTAATAAAATATAAATTGGAAGAAATTCAAGATTGATATGAACAGCAAAAGAAATATCATGATATCATAATTGCCTGAAATATTTGATAGACATACGTTTGGTTTTTTGTTTTTATTTATTCTGCACCTGAATGTATTTCCAGGTCGAATTATTATATTTTATTTTGTGTTTGTTTTTTTTTTTTTTTTTAATTTTCTTTCTTATATGCTTCAACTAACAACAACAATTATAATAATTAATATTTTCTCTAAATATTTTTGTAACCACATTCACCAATTGCATTTGTGTAATTTATATGTTTAACTATAGTCACAAAAGTATGCCTAAATTTGATCATATATTCTGAATCCGATATAACCTGAACAAAACAGCCAAATATTTTACACATATATCGTATATACTCTATATCGTATATATTATTTGTATTCCTCATTTCATCTCATTTTACTTTCAACTGGTTTTAAATTTACGAAAATATTTTCAATGCTAACACTTAATAATTTCTTCCTTGGGAATCAAAATTTTGGTAAATTTCCATCAACACATGTCCAAATCGATATTGGAATTTTTCATTTGTTGTTTCTTTTTTTCTATTTCATTTGTGTTGCTGAAACTTCAAAATATAATTTTGAAGGCTAATAAATATTTGCTATTTGTCACACGCATTTAGAAAGCTTTTTTATTTTGGATAGATTTTATAATAATTTTGTTTTTAGTAACACACAAAACACATGAAAAAGAACAGTCTTCTGAGCCAGGTACCTGCAACGATATGAAAAATTTGGATTCATTTATGAAAATGATTAATTTATTGAAGATATTCATTATAATGAATTTCTAAATAATTATTTAGAACCAGAGGAATTGATTAAATTTTCTATTTATTTGAAAAAAAAATAATTTAATTTGCTTACCATGTGACAAAGAGTCGGGAAATAATGAATGAGTTCAATTTTAATTCATTGTGATGATGGAGAACGTTGTAAAAATTGCATGAAAGCGGATTGTTGATTGGGCGAATAGGTAGAGTGGTAGTCAAATTGCTGCCAAGTTATACATTTTGCTCTTTTTTTTTTAAAAAATTTTTATTTTCATTTTTTTTTTTCATTGCATTCGCGATGAACTTGCATCAAGCGACATCAATCTAAACACAAAATACGTTTATTTGTTTCATATTTGATTTAGTTTGCATTTTTACTGTTTAATCAATTCAAGCACATCGATAAATACGACAATGATCTCCTAAGCATGAACGTTTTATTTTAACTTAAAAATGTTTTACGTTTGATGTAACCGCTGCGCGCTGGCGATGACAATGAAATTCCACTCTCGTTGCTAGATCGATGACCAAATTGATAAAAATCAAAATTTCATTAGAAATATTAAAACAAACAGAAAAAACAAAAAACTCCCGGGAAATGTGCACAATTTTAATGAAAAAGAAAACAACAATTCATTTAATATTTATAATAACATATTTTACATTTTCCTATTGTGCAATTGCAGTGACATTGTTGTTGTGTATCTATTTTACAACATCCTGATCATGCAACCTATTTGTATATTTTACAGTTCATTCGAGTTTTACACAATAGAAGATCACGTTGTCGAGTTTCAACATTGATAAATGTATGTATGTGTGTGAGTGTGTGTGTGTGTGTGTGTGTGTGTGTGTGTGTGTGTGCGTGTATGTTTGTATTTATGTATGTGTATTTTGGGGGATAAAAAAAGAAGAAAAAAAAAGAAAACAAATTATGGAATATTATCATAGATACGATATTTCCAATATTCAAATTAAGAGAAAAAAGCACAACACATCAATATATGTATACATCATATTACTTCATAGACTATTTAAAAAAAAATAACTAATTACTTTAGAGTTAACTATCAACTTATTTATTATGCAAAGAAAAATTAACTCCTCCAAACAAAAGGGAAACTAAACAGACAACTTTCAATTGTTAAATGCATGTTTTACCTTCTTCGCCGTAAAGATGGTGCCTGCCCGGGCAAATTGAAGCATCCTTTTGGTATGACCATGCGTTGGTTTCCTTGAGCTGGTCTTGAACCACCATGAGCCATCAACAAATTAAGATGAGATGCATAGCCTTCGCTAAGAACTGTGGCTCCAGATTGGTGTTTTTTGCTTACCTGTAAATACAAATGACAAAATCAATTAATTTCCAAATCCATATTCATAGAGAATGAATGAGATTTTTCAATGAAATATATCTTCTCTCTGCACAAAAAAAAAAAAAAAAAAAAAATTGAAATTTTTTTCAATGAAAAAAATTTAGATTACCTTTCCAACAATATAAATTTGTTTTGGTTTCAAACCAATATTTGTATAAACAGCAATGTCTTTACTGCTGCCATATGCTGAATGAATAATAACTCCATGATTTTGAATTAAATTATTTAGGTATGCGGTTTTATGACCTAGTGGATCTGAAAAGGATAATCCATCGGCAAATGACACTAATCCATGTGGAAAATTGTGTTGGCTTAACCATGAGAGTACACGTTGCTGTTGCATATCAGGTCTGCCAGTCACGTAAATCAATAAATAGCCTAATTCCTGCCAATGACGGCATACATCCACAGCGCCAGCTCGTACTTTTGGATCTCTTCCGGTAACGGACATTGATGCCGTAAATGATCCATCAATACTAAATACAACACATTCCGTGCATGGTGGAATCACAGCCAGAAAAAAATCAACTGATGTATGATCACCTCTCACAACCATTTTTACTGGATAAACGCCATAACCAAGTGATTTATCACTTGGTATTGTATATATTATTCGACCAGATTTATCAGTAATTTCCGTTGACAATAGCGTCCATTCACCACCCGGTGGTTCTTTCATTAAATGAATATCAACACGTTCACCAGCCAATGTAATCATATCTAATGGTCCATACATAAATCTGGCTTGTAATTTTTGCGGTTGACCTTCTCGTGCAATTACATCATTTGCCCGATGATTAGCGGTGACATTTTTCAATTTAACTGATGTTCGCTTTTTTATCCATTTTTCTCGCGGTTGACTTGGACGGAACGTTGATATATCTTTTTCATCGTGACCAATTAGCATTGAGGTATCAAAACGACCAAGTTGACGTAAAATAAATGCAATCACATCTGAACTCTCCCAATATGAAGCATGAAATAAATGTGGAAGCGCATGAGCTGGAAAATTGCTTAATCCTTCTGGACAATATAATGCATAATCAAGACGTTTACTGCCCCACCATCGTTGTTGCACTAGAATAATTTGGTTTTATCGAAAATTTTGGTTAATGTTTAGTTTTAAAATATGTGTAGGACATGTGTGAAAAATGATTTGAATAAACAATCAAAATGAACAAAATGGCAAATATTTAGATACAAAAAGCCTGGGAAAACAATCACTTACAATTGGTAATTGTGGTTAATGGAATGTTATCAATTAAGCCAGATACAGTACTTTGTAGTGATGCATCTGACATACGTCTTTGATGGCCATCACTGAACATTTGAGGATGTGATTGAATGAGCTCCACTATTCAAATAGTAAACATGGTTATTTACATACAAATGAATCATCATCATACAATACAAAATGTAAATTCCAATGTTCGGTGTAAATGTTTATACTTACACAAATGATACGGTTGACCATTTCCAAGTGGATATTTTGCATAACGAGGTATATTAACCGGTGGTAGCATTGAAAATCGAGCACTAAGCAATGGTTCAATTCGGGATGCAATTGGATCGGTAGGATGGAATAAATTATAGACTTGGTGACAATGTGGTTTTTGATTTCCAGCTCGATTATCAGTCAAACGTCGAGCTGCTAATACAATAGCCAATGGACTTCCAAACATAAAAAAATCACCAACTTCAAATTCAAAACGTGGCAAACGTGAATCACTTGTGGAAGACGAACGTCTCCGTGGTGCTGGAGCTGTTAATAATTTCGTTGCATCCAATTCCGGATCAGTTAAAAGACCATGATAAACATCTTCGTCTAAATTTGAAGCTTCACTGCCATGTCGTGTATGTGTAACACGACATAAAGCATCATGTGCTAATATTGCGCCCATTGAATCACCAATAATTGCCACTTGACCATTAAAACCTTTTCCTTCTTCGGATTTTAAAAACTCATTGTAAACGATATTTGCACTGGCGACCGTTTTATTAATAGCATCTTGGAAATCTGGTGAACATGTTGTTAATAATGGAATAGCACCAATTGGTACATCGGTTAAATTTGGCAGTTCAGATATGGCTGATGGAGATACATCAAATGAATATGGACTCAAGCTGTGCAAGAAAAAAAAAAAAAAAAAAAAAACAAAAAACAAAACCAAAAAAATGCATAATTAAAATGATCCAAATGACTTGTTTGAATACGAAAAATGTGTACCTTGACAAAATGCCTAATGCATCTGTGCAAACTGGCGGACAACAAACTAATTTTGTAACCACATGACCAACTAATGACGGATAATGTTGACGCATAACTGATTCAAATGCACCGCGAAACGTAGTAACATCCGATTTTTTGGCTGTACGATCGGTATTCGCATCCAAACAACTGCCAGCATGGAAGATCAATGCTAAAACGCTCGTTGGACATGAGAAACCAGGTGAACCGGGTGGTGATTCATGACCTCGATCCATACTGGATGATGTACCTAATGTTGGTCGACGGCTATTGCGTTCAGATGCAACACGTTGTAAGTACGTATGGCTAAATATACTATCGTCAGCGGATTTTTTTGGTGCTGCTGGCGGTGGGCTATCATCTTCTTCTGGCAATAATTCTAATGAACTCCATTTTGCCAACGATATCGATTCACTCATATCTGAGAAATTTAAAGCAAAATTATTGATCAAATTCAATGTTATTCATTGCAAATTTATTTAAAATATTTGGTTTCAGCTTTGGGGCATGGCACAAGCAATACATTTCGTCTATATTTAAATTTATTGACATTATCATTACCCTCGTTAAACAGTGTAACATTTTTGCCTTTTATGTAATTCGTTATTCAAATTAAAATTAAATTGAAATTAATCATTTTCCATATTTTCATCATTATCAAATCATTAACATACCAATGCAATCATAGAATTCTTCATCTGAACCAGATTTTGAATCAACTTCCAATTTTTCCATTCGCCAATTTGCAACCTATATTTAGGATAAGTAAAAAACCATGTTAAAAATTAGGTTAAATTGTATATGGTTTTTCATACTACATTAGAAATGAACACTAGTGGAACTCTCTACACAAACAAAGTTCACAAATGAAAATAACCAACAGAGAGAAACGAAAAAACATGAGAGAAAAATAAAACTGGATAATACAGTACGAACGCTAAATGGTGGGGGCCAATTGAAATGATCGAATCGATACATTTATTGTTGGAAATGAAAACTTACATTTTTTACATTTGTTTGATTTGCAGGCTGTAATGATGATAAATAGAGAAAAGAAAGAGACAAAATGCAAATATACCAAATCACATAAAACCAAACCATGGACTACAACAAACAATTGTTCTATACTAATAAATAATTAGAGGCATTATTATCTCTTTTTGCATAAACGTCAATAAGAAAAAGAAAAAATAAAAAAAACAAATTTCAAAACAGTTTTAACAACTTTCAAAATATGATTGACTGTCATGTTGTTGGTTTTTGTAACACAAAACGATTAGAACAAACATTTTAGTTATTAAATGTAAAAAAAAAAGCAATTCAAACTTGAGTAAATATGAAGTGATAAAATGTCGTGTTAAATATATTACTTGTAAATCGAAGCTATGCGTTGATCCGGCTGGTGAGTGTAATGCATGTTTTGATCCATATTTCGAATGTTGAGATAGTTGGCCACTAGAAGATCTTTCATTACGAGTATTTGAATGGGTTGGAATGACATCGTCTTCACCTTCCGAACTATCTACGCTCGGTGGGTGTTCCTTAAGTTGAGGTGGTTCTGGTAATTTCTTTGGAAACATTGGCGTATCTTCCGTTTTTTCAATCGATTGAAATTGCGATGAATGCTTGCTTGCGTTCATTTCACTTGTATTTGTTGCTATAAAAAGAATTGTTCACCATTAAATCATTCTGATTTTACTGATTCTTATCTATCGTAGATAATCTAAGTGCTTCATTTTATGAAAAAAAAAAAAAAAAAAAACAAAATTCTAAATATTTACCATCTTCATCCTCGTCTTCACCATCCAATCCCATTTTTCTTTGTAACAGTAATTGTGTTTCACGTTCAAATTCTCGTATATCTTCCATAGTTAAACCGTACCATTCGTCCTGTCAAGTTCAAATAAATTGTTGACTGAATAATATTCACATTGCGATTTAATTAGTTTATGCACTTACCTGCCAAGCCCAAGCTTGTCGATGACCCGTTAACTATATGAAAAAAAAGAAAACATTTTTCTTGTATTAAAATGACAGCATAAAAGTGAAATTATCATTATTACCATTATTTTTCTCAAGCCTGAGTCGTGTATAAATTTTTCTAGTTTGGTTTGCATGCCCCAGTATCGAAATTCAACGCGACACAATTTGTAGGCGCACATTAATGCCATATTTTTTGATGTTGGTTGTTGTTTTCCTTTAACCTTTAATGTTTTTCAACATATTTTAATAAAAAATAATTTGAATGTGCGTTTGTTCAAAGTAAATTTGGTTTTTCATTTGATACCTCATTCCAATAATCTTCAAGCCATGATTCCGACAAGGGACCACGATTTGTTTTGCTCGATATATACAATTTTGGATCTTCGCTTTCAACATAATATAACTGCTCTTTTACAATATCAATTAAATCTATAAAAAGCAAGATAATTTTGATTATTATTTGTATTGTTTAAATTTCATTAAAATAAAATGTAACACATACCAACAACTCTATTTCGCAAATCACTACCATCCAATTTGAACACATTTTCTTGATGGCCATCGTCAGGAAAATAATATGTTTCTATTTCAACTAATAATTTCTCAACAAATTGACATGTGTATCGTGTTTTTGTGTATGGATAAGAGTTCCATGCCTCCTCTTCAACTGTCATTGCACTTTTTGGCAACAGTCCTACGCAAAACAATTTAAATTAGTTATTAAAGTTTTTCTTTTTCTTTATACACCATGAGCTTTGTTTACCTTTAATCCATCCAGGCAAATGATTGCCAACATGATATATTTTCTTTGTGTATTGCCCTTTTCCACCCGGACCATTTTCATATGGTTCATTAATTAGAATTTCTACGCCACTTCCAGCACCTTTACTTTCATCACGGCTTTTTTTCTAAAAATTAAAAGCCAAAATCAAAAAAAAAAACAGATTTAATCCCATGTCTAGACTTGCGTTGATTGATATTATGTTTTATTTCATACAGCTATCATATACAGTTGAGCAATACGATATTCCTCTACTGTAAGTGGTAATGGAATTCTGTACTCTTTAATTAACATCTTTGATGGTTTCCAAATAGGTATTTGTCTCAGATCAATTTATGACTTTTAACACGTTTTACTGAAAATTCAAACAGAAAAATAATTAATTATATTAAAAAAAAGAAAAGTGATTGAGTATAAATTTTTGATTAAATAATTCAATACAATTCATGTTACCTAAAACAATGCCAATGCTTTAATTTTATTTCATTTTGATGTATTTTGGTATTTATTTAATATCCATATGTTCAACGATTCCATAAAATAGACTCTTTTTACACTCTAAAATTTAAACTGTTCAAATCCATGTGGAGATGAATGAATAACACATATTGCATTAAAATACATTGTTTCTAATTACTGATATGGTCAATTAAGCGAAGATAATCAGTTGGTGATAGGCGATAAATATTCTAGGGGTTGCACATATATTTCTTATATTACTCAGCGTTTGTTTTTTTTTCTAATGGTAAATCTTCTTTTCTTTCATAATTTGTTCTCAAACTTGTAAAAATGAAAAAAAAAAAGAGAAAACTATCGAGAACGTTGATTCTCCAATATTTCGAACAATGTGCACTTATTTGTGTTAAGTATTGCAAGTTTCATATATCTAGAGATATCAAAGCATTGTTACAAATTCCCTAGTGAACACTGAACAATGTAAGTGGTTTAATGAATCAAAGTATATATGGCATCAAAAACTTGTTTTTAGGCCTTTGTAAATAATTCATGTTGTCTCTTCTATTTAAAGTGAATGTGTTTAGATCAACTTAATTTCATACAAAACACACCCCTAACTGTGTCAAAACATTTCATTAATTTTTGGTCTCTTTTCACAGCACATATTCATCGTATTCATTATATTAGTTATTTCTCATACGGCGTACACATGCCATTTACACATACTCTTCAATAGTTTTTTTTTTTTTTTTTTGTATTATATAAGACGCAATCAATTTTAGATTGACCCATGCCTTAAATCAAAACATTCTAACACATGTACATTTTACAACGTAAACAGTTCCACGGTACGGCTTGTGAAATTTATCCATTTGGAGTTAATGCTCACTGCTGGAGCAATTATTTGTGTGTGTGGTATTCTTTCTACAAAATAGACGCACATGAATAGTGTCACACACACATACGACAAAATAACAGCACCAGGCAGCTTGAAGCATCATATCACAACGATGGCATTGCATAGCATAGATTTTAAGCGGTATTGGAAAAAGCTCTTTGCTGAAAACGATGACGTCAATGATAAGCACAACAAACACTTTGTTCATTACAGTCCACATCATTGAGCCGAAATGTTTGCCTTTGCAAACTCTCCTCTTTTTTCTTTTTTTTTTTTTTTTTTGTTTCTTTGCTATGTAATAAATATGCTCAGGGAGCACTTGTATACACAGAAATAGATAGAGCGCATTATTTACAGTACGCTTTTATGCCGATTTGGCACAAAATCGAAATTGAGACGTAAGATAATGGCTGAACAATAAATGTATGGCTTCAAATCGAACAGAAGAAGAAAGAAAAAAAAAAACACACATGAATACTTTCTACAGCGAAAGCACAACAGAAAAAAAATCAAATTGAATTCCATTCAAATATATAATATGTTCAATATATGGATTTTATGTACTTGTCATTTCCACGTACATTGGTTCGAATATTGTATTTCATCGTTTTTTTTTTTGTTTTTTTTTTTGTTTTTGCTTCATAAGTTTTGATAGCCCAAACCAAGCAAAATGCTAGAGAGGAAAAAAACATTATCGAAGATGTATAGTTGCACAAAAACGTGCAATAAACGATGTGAATTTGATTCGCCCATTATTCAATAGAGCTTGATAAAGATGGATTTACGACATCATTGATGCTATTCTCGCTCAAAATCACAAATATAGAATCTAAATTCGATTTTTTTTGAAATTCAATATTTTGTATAATTTTACAACATGCCTCTATCTCATATCCTTTCATTATATTTTTTTATTAGTTCTGGTTTTGTGATTGACAGTGTGAATTACTATCGTTTAGAGTAAAAGAGGCTTACATCAGCTGGAAGTTACTTCATAACAATAGATTGAATTTTGATTAACATTTTTAACTGAGTTCTATTTATATGTCAAACTATGATGATGAAAATGAAAATTGGATTTTTCGTGAGCTAATATCAATGCGTAATAAAAATTTGTTAACTGATTTCTTTTTTTTTTCAAAAATCGGAAAATTTATTAATTCGTAATATAAAAAGCAACAACATTTGGAGCACATTTTTTTCTGATTTCAACGCGAGAACCAATAATATCAATGGAATTTATCGACAATTTATTAAATGGCTATTTGATTGAATAAAAAGCCCAAATGGCCATTGGGAAGCGAATAAATTCCAAAGCTTAGCAAGCATCCATTCATTCAAGTGAAGCGTGTAAGTCATGAAAATGTATTGCTTATCGATTCCAAATATTATTTTTATACCCCATTTCATGCATTGTGAAGCAAAACGAATTGTAGCCTAGTTTACGTGTAAAAGATCTCAAAACCATGTTTGCCAATATATTTACACACCAACTTATGTTCGAAACATAATTGAATTTGTAACATTAATTTGTGATTTTGCTGTATTCTCCAATATGAAACAGAACAAAAAATAGTTTGAAAATTGAAATGAAAACGATTGGTTTGATTCGATTTGGTTGGTGTGTGTGTGTGTGTTTTTATCGCTGAAGTTGTGATATATATGAAAATCATTCTTGAATCTCACAGTTTCAAATGTTCAGCAAAACAATTTATTTAAATGAGAGCGGTTAATTAAATATTAAATATAATACCATAATTTTCATATAATGATTTTTAATCCACTTAAAAGAGTAGTTGCTTTTCATAAAATTTGCCACTTTTATTATTATAAATGAAATTATATTTTAAGGAAAATTCAAAATTCAATGAGAATTCTCAACAAATATACACATATTGTTCTAATTTGAAGTGAAAAACTTTCTCATTTCATGCATACAAAACATTGAAATCAGTTTAAACCACTGTATTCATATTGAAATTATGCAAATTCTCTTCACATTTTGTTTTTGCGCTCTCTCTCTCTCTCTCTCTCTCTCTTCATTCTCTATTTTTAAAAGAATTTAAAATAAATCTATAAACTTTTATGTTTCATTTGAAAAACTTGTAATTACCACTTTTTGTGATATAAAAAAAAAAACACTCGTTTGTTCATAATGTAAAATCAGAAAATTGTTCACTTGGTCTTTAAAACAGTTTTGTGTGAAAAATGTTCGTGTCTTAAAAATGATTTTCTCATACTGCGTAGACAAGACTAGCTGGTTAAATCAGTCACCATCAACCATTGATGTACGAATGCTAGCTTGCAATCCAGTGCTGAGATGAAAGCTCCATCCATTTAAAATTACTACAAATACATGTTCACCGTTAGTCATTCGGGTCTGGGGAGAATTTTATATTGAAAGTGTGAATGTGTGACGGTTATTGCTTTCGTAATATTATTTTTTTTTTCCTTTTATTTTAAATGGAAACTGCGCATGTGCAAAGCTTTCACTTATGTTTCAAATGTTAAAGGTGATATGAAAAGCATATTTTGTTATGTTGATTGGATAAGCATCCTGTTAAACGGTATTGTCACAGCCACATGAAAACACATGATAAAACTTTTACGCTGGCATGATGATTCGAATTTTCAATGATTCGAGTGATTTACTCTCATTTCTAAGCAATGGATCTATCCAAAAATAGATAATTAATTCATTTAAATTAATGAGTAAGCATTGATGTTTGACAACATAAACACAAATGTCTGTGATGGAAAAAGATTTTTCTAAATATTTATAAGTTTTCGAAAAAAACAAAGAAATAACTATTAAACATTCATGATTTCTATACCAGATATATTTCCAATATAAATATATTTCTCTCAAATTTTCCGAATTCATAATGTTAACACATTCCACAGTTGTTCAGTCAAACTTCACTTATGTGGTCTATTTTTGTATTACCAAAGAATATTTATTGTTTTAAATATTCATCATTTGTTGAGTGTCATTTTAAAATTGTAATTTATATATACAATTTCATCGTGTCAATTTCTATTAGCATAATGCGATGTCCATTCACAATTTCAACCAACAGCTTATTTCAATTTCATTTGAAAAATAAACATACGCAGAAAAAAAAAGAAAAAAAAAAATGAAAAGGAAAATGCGAAGAAACGAATCACCACAAAAAGGTTTTTTTGACCTATTTACTTTATTGCTAGCTCACTGTTGTCTCAGACAAATGATAATTCAGTTTATTCGGCCATGGAAGCCTTATTTCAGAAAGGAACAAAGACAGTTTTTGATGATAAATTAACTTTAAATCCTAAATGAAAACTTTGATTTCATAAACACAAAATGATAATTAAAAAGCCAATAAAGTAATTATGAATTATTTAGCATATTTTGACAATACTGTCAGTTAATGTAGTTCTGTGTGGTTTTGTGTATGTGTGTGTGTGTGTGTGTGTGTTGATCATGAGAAAACATGAGTAATTTAAAATTGTTCATGCTAAAAATTTGCCGGATTATATTTATATTGTTTATAATATGTATAAATTGTGTTGAAAACATGTTGTAAATTTTATTTGCAAATGGAAATGAATATCATTGCCCATTTTTCCATGGTTTCTTTAACGCCATTTCAATGATGGTTTGAGTGATTAGTGCTTGAACATTTACAAAAGTGTGTTAGAGAGCGAGATAGAAAAAGCACACAAATGAAACACATAGTATGGAGGAAAACGATGACGTTATTATTTGCACACTCATGATCTTATCCTTGTTATTCGCCTATGGAATGGATGCAAATACATAGTCAACAATTTGTTATATATGTACCTTTGACGTCATAACATCCTGGCCCAATAACATTTTCATGGTCTATAGATATGTATATATTGGGTCATTGAATATAGCACAATACCGTGAATGATTCTAAATATCTATATATATATATATACACATCTATTTCACAAGTATGCCATAAAATTAAAACTCAATTGGATGGTTATTGGGCGGATAGATGTAATTGGCACAGAAGCAAAATTTGCACAAAAACATTTAATTGGAAATGGTTCGCATATTTACACATATCTGTATATGTTATTTTTTTATTGATTAAAGACCAGTTGTTTCTGATTATGACAGCAAATATTTGATAAAAGTCCAATTACAAAATGCTTTATTTCTGAGCAAAAAAAAAAAAAATACATCTATATTTAGATATTGATGTATGTTTTCGCATGATTTTTATATTCAAACAAATTTTCACATATTTCAAAAGCCATAAACATTCACATGCAGCAAAGTATTTTTTTTTTTTCTTCAAAAAGATGGAAATCATATGAACATGTGATTTTATTTGAGAAAAGCAATTATTCCATCTTAATTCTACTTTTATTTCGGTTAACTTCGTTTCATTCCATTCCATTCTTATCTATCATTTGGAATTATTCTGTAACTTGAATTATCACAGTAATTTTCGGTTTAATAACATTTGAAAAGTAATATCATGAATTCAATTTTTCATTTTTCCATTTTCCACTTTTATTTTCTTTCATTTTACACAATTCGTAAGAAAAAAAAAATAAAATAAATTAAACGATGGCTATCGATTCGATAGATATAAGCATATTCGATTTGGTCCTTTCTATTTAATAATATCTAGCAGTGAATGATATTACAATGTAACTCATTGTTTATTTAGATGCATGTGAAACCTTATCTTTCACATAAAACATACAGCTCATTTGGCAATTGCGCGTATCGAACTATGTAACTATACCATATACTGATCCTTGATAGTATTTCACATGCTGCTTTTTTTTTATGAATGTTGATATCAAATTGCCTTTTGCGTTACTAGAGCATGAAATGCCACAATCAATAGACGAAGATATAAATCACATGAATTTATAACAAATTTAAACCCATAATTTTGGTGAAAAAAAAAAACAAAAAAAACAAAATTCAATCTCTGATCGGACAATAAATAAAAGAAGAATTCAAAAACATAATTTTTATCCATGAATCTTCTTTAGAGTGTACATCAACTGAACTTTGATTTGTACTTTTTTTATTCGGTTTCGTAATACGAACTTCGTATATTTGGTTGATTTAAGCGAACATATCTATATAATTTTAAGGAACAATACTGCAGATATGACGAACTACTACACTATGCATTTCTACCATAAAGTGATAAAATTTAATGTGAATGAATAGTTGAAACTATGGAAATAACAGCAGCAATCATTTTTATATAGCACATTTGCGAAGCAGAAGGTAATACATAAACTTTATTGAAACGAAATGGATTAGTGATTCGTTCATGCCAATTTTTAAATAGAACAAAGTTGTTTTTTTTTTAATTTTTACTTCATAATCTAATCTCAAAATATGGTTTTCAATTTCATGATAATTTTAATTCACATTAAATTGTGTGTTTTTTCTACTTCTTCTTCTTCTTCTTCTTCTTACAAACAAAGAAATGACATTTTACTTCTGAATGATTCAAGTGAATTGTTGTGATTAAATTTTGTCATTGCTTATCTACGACAACAAAGGAAACATATTCCTATATATTCATAAGATCGAGCGACTAAAATATAAATCTGTTGTATGTATTTATTAACGCTTACTGACTATAAGGCTTACTGATGTTTTTTTCTTTTTCATGTTGATCTTCTCAATTAGTATAATTTGTGGTGTTTACAATACAACTTATTTTGTGGTACATTTGATATAGTTAAAATGAATCAATTGAAATGTGAATTAAATGAAATAAAAAATTTAATTGTTGAAACACATAAGAAATTTCATAAAAAATTGGACGAACAAGAAATTGTAATTGAAAAGCAACAACATTGTTTGGAAGTGCAACAAGACCAATTGAATAATCAACGTGTTATTATTGATGAATTGACATGGCAATTAAGAGATGTACGAGATATTTTACGAAAGTACAGTGAACAAAATTCAAACAAACATTGTACTGAGTGTGCGAAATGTTGTTTGAAAATTAATAATATTTCAAAAGCAAAAGAATTTAGGAATTCAAATCACGTCGCAGGTACAAAAGTGTTTTTTTTTTCTTCCACCTTTTCTTCCTGTGTTTTGTTATCTATTATTATGTTAATATTATATTATCGATATATTTCACTAATCTAATTGACTGTAATTATAGTTGATTGTGGTTTAATCTGTTTATTCATATGAAAAATCAGTCATGTGATTTGCTATTGCGTTTATGAAATGATCTTATCACATTCACTTATCATAGATTTTACAGTAAAATAAATTGTATTTTAAAACTGATTTGTGATTTTACTGTATATGAAAGCATTCATTTGATATAGCAAGTGCAAAACAAATTGTGATTTTCTAGGAAATAGTACAATTTATGAATCAAGCAATTTTAATGGAACAACTATTGCGACTCATTCGAATGAAAATCATCACATTAAAACGAAAAAGCTTGAAAGACAGGATGCAGTTGAGATTATTAAGTCAATTGAAGAAAATCGAAATGGAAAACGTGATATAATCGCATTTCTCAATAGATGCATTCCACCGCCTCCAGCCGAACCACCCCCACAAGATGATTTTGATAACGAACTGAATATGGCACAAATTAGATCACTTGAACAACAAAATAGTTTACATGATTTGTGCACAGTACGAGATTCTAGTCGCATTCAATATGGCGATAAGAATAGCGTAATGTATCGTTTACCAAAATTCAAAGATTATTACGATCGAGAAAGCAAGAAAACTTTTTGCAATTTTGCATTGGTATTTAAATCCATCATTATTCTTATTTTCTTTAATTGGTTCTATAAAAAAAAAATTTATGTTTTTTTTCAGGGCCATCAAGATGACTATTTACTTCATTTGAATAAAAAAGAAAATAAATTCACAGAATCAACAAATGTAAAGGACGAAGAATCCAAATTCACAAAAAATGCAGAAATTTACGTTTAATTTACAAATGTTCAAACCGTTATTATTTTTGAAAATAATTTTGGTCAAGATTTTAAGATTAATTTTTAAATTGTTGTTAAACAAAACAAAAATTAACTATTCCAACCATCTTTTTTTTATGTATGGGATTCCATGGCGTGTTCAGTAAAAAAAAAAAAAAAAAAAAAAAAAAAAAAATAAAATTCATTGTGATAATAGAATTACGAACTGAATTTAATTTAAGTGAATATCCAAGTTTCATTGCGTTTATCAATTTTAATGAAATCTCATGTTGAACATTTTTTTTTTTATCGTTTTGGGACATGTTCAGTATTCACATTTAGTTATAGATAAAACTATGGATAAAACCAACAAAATGATGATGTCGCAGTGATTGAATTGATTGGCGAACGTACACACTACTTATTTAATTAGAATATACTCGACGATTGCGATGCAAACGTTGTATATAGTTTATGTAAAATTGTACATTTGGTTAGATTGTATTGAATGTGCCACTTTTTCTATGAGTAATGGTAAGTATCTACATATATATTTAAATATATATATCAACCTCTATGGAATAATACAAATAGATTTTTCTTCAGCCACTTTATAATGGTAGGAGTCCCACAAGAAGCTAATCATTTTTCATTCTGTCACTATTGTAGGTGCATGGCTTTCAGTTTGTATTAATCCTATTATGGCTTCATTTCACTGTCGTGTGTCGTTGCGAATTTTCTTCATTAAATTAATAGACTTTAATGTCTTGAAATGAATGAATTTATTTCACAAAATGAGGGAATTCGATTAAACGTACTATTTTTCATGAAATGGAAGCCACATTTATACACGATTTAAATCAAATTTTCGAACGAATTATGTCTAACTAAATTGTTAAAATTTATTCGACAGCTAACACGAAAAACCGAACTTCTAATTTAGAAGTTCTAAAAGTAGTGAAATCAACAAGATTAAGATGTTCGAACAATGTTATGAAAAATAAATGCACATAAAAACAGCATCTGTGTGTCTTTATCATTCTCTTATATGACGTGTCCTTGAAACGTAAGAGAATTTCTCCTTAAAATATATACAATGCGATTGTGAATGTTTTATATTAAACGAATTGTGGGCTATTGGTTATTTGATTATTTTCATTCCATAAACACATTTTGATTCAATTAATTTCGTTGAAAAACCACAATTCCCAACCAATTTATTGTTTATTTTATTCCGACAACATCCACTGATCGATAATTTATGAATTTGCTGAAATACATCTTGTTTATTTCCTGTTAATGTGCTGTTTAAATGAATTTCTTCAATGCTCTTCGCGATTTATATATTTTTTTGTACTTCTTTCTTTTTAACCAATCATTCAAATCATATTGTAAACAAACGCAATTGAACGAACGAACAAACAAAAAGTAGCAAACATGAGACTCATGCGTACAAAAACCATATAATTTCGTGATTGTTTTTTTTTCTTCACTCACTCGTGATGTTACAGACTGCTCTTAAAAGACTCTTATTAGTACCTATGACAATTAAGAAATTGAAATTTATTGAAATCGATACGAAGTTGAAATTATACGATGAGTATATACAAACTTTATAATTTTACGTATTTTTTTGTTTTTTTTTTTTGCTAAAATTTGTGTTTTTTAAACAAACGCTGCACAGTTTTTCTTTCAATCACAAAAGAATCGATTTAACTACAACATTTACTATGCCAACTAAGTTCATTTTATTTTATTTACAAGAGTAAAAATGACTATTATTTTCTTACCTATTGTGCAATTTACAATTTCATTGATTCATTGTGGCATCATTTGGGGTTTTGTGGTATTTTTTTTTTCTCTTCAACTACTTATCTTATAATTATAATAATTATTAATAAATTGATGCTAAATGTATTGACCACCAAAAAAATATTTCTCACAGTTTATTAATTCGGCAGTGGAGCAGAATATTTGGTTTTTAGCACCTTAACAACATGCTTTGTAACACACAAATTGAATTAAAAACATACAGACAACATAGCACACATAGAGATAGTAGGTCCGTAATTTGCAAATACAAATTCTGGGCAAAAAAAATGACTTTTTATACGAGTGAAATGATATTCAACCTGCTGTCAGATTACAACTAAACAGTCTGTAGTTTCTCCGTCTTGATATTGGCTCGAGACGAGCAAAAACTCAATATTGTTCTCTCAATGTCATATGTTTTGGGAAAAAGAGTTTTATTCTTATTGTAGTCTCTCATCCAATTCTTACTGACAAAAAAAAAAAAAAAATGACAGTACAGACGTGCGCGTGAATTTGCGTGACCGCCGGTTTCTTATTATGTGTTGAATTTCAATTCGCGGTTCGTTTGAAATTCGATAAACTCACCTCTTTAACTAAGAAATTCAAATCAATATCAGATAGCTATTTTAGTTCATTGTAATTGAACAATGTTTTATTCAAATGTTTAATAATGTATTTTCCCTTTGAATCGGCTAACAAAATTCCTTAATAAATACAAATGTGTAAAATTCTTTGATTTGAATGAATTTCATTTTAATATTTTGAAATAAATTTTATTAAATCTCTTTCAACATGTTTTCTAGCATATTTTATTCAATGTTATTTATAAATTGTTGTGAAATAATTATCTTTTGTAAATTTTCATAATTAATCTAATTAAATACATCTTAATTCAAAGAAATAGTTGTTTTTTCATCTTTTTTTTTTCATTTTTTTTTTTTTTTTTATTTTTAGATGATAATTGAAAAAAATTATCGATAACCACAAGAGTATTTTACTCAATGAAACAACTGTTTCACAGTTTAAATGACGTGAGATGAAATAAATCGTAACCACTTTGTTGTGATAGAAAAAAATAAACGAGTTGAAAGAACTTGAAATTATATTGCTAAGGTTATATGAGTAATGAATCAAACACATATCTAAGTGAGTCTATCTATTGCGTTATGCAATAACCAGAAAACATAAAAGATAAACAAGCGACCACGTCGCAGCAAATGGAACACACATAAATTCATGGACAATGAAGTAGTCATAGTCGCATTAAGAGTTACGATTTGATCAATTAGTACTTTCACGCTAATCAATCGGTTAAATTGATGAGCCCAATTAACCGTTGGGTTTTTTTTCTAATATTTTGATTAAATGTATTTTGGTGGGCACTATCAACAGATTTGCGACAACGATTCGATTTGATCGAGATATTCTGGCCATAAAAATTAATTTTTATGTGTGCATAATTGTGACATGTAATTGCGGCCAAGGCAAACTGATTCTAATTGATCACGAGAACAATCAACTACAATGCAGTGAGTGTGAATATGAATGTGAGTAAGAAAAATGGCAAGATAATTGCACTCATTCAATTTTTGCTTTGCTTTGTTTCGTTTTCATTTTATTATTTTGTGCAAATTGTGTTTGCTTGTTCATAAAAATTTACATATGGTGATTATGAATGGACAAAAAAATCTAGTGGAAAGGTGATAACCTTCTTAGCTTCATTAGCCAATGTTTTTGTGTTTTCGTTGAAGAATGTATCTTTCTTGATTGCCGGAAGGAAAAATACTATACTTATTTTGATCATGACACTTTGGCAGTGTAGTTTATACGGAAATTTTCCGACACAAAATGGGAAATTAACCATATTCACATGGGTGGAGAGAGTTTCACAAGTGGTAAAAATTGATTAAAATATTTATGCTGGTAATAAATCAAATTCGGGAAACCATTACGCCAAAATTTACAAGAGAAAAGAACAATTCATTGCTTTTTTAGGCTTGATAAACGTAGGTTATACGTAATCTCCAGAGCTTACACCCCTCCTGACTGCCATTTATTTCGACCGATGCAAATCAACCTATTTGAAATAAGCTGTAAAAATATTGAAGATGTACAAAAATAGATAGATAAATGAATTACTCAAAAGAATCTACAAATGTCCTGAAATATGATTTGAAGTCATAGCTAACGATGGGGAAACATTGTACAGTTTTTTTTTAAATTGTAATTTACATCCAAAAGCGATAAAAAATTATTGATGCACGTATGACGTAGTCTACGGTATTTTACGTATATTATTACAACTGGATCTTTGTTTGAGAACTCAATATTATTGAAATAATTTTTCCATAATGAAATATTTGCGCGTGGCATTCCATTTTAAAAATATTCAATTAGAAATAGCTATAAATATTAATATGACAATGCGAAAATTCAGTTGATTTTAATTTTTCAAAAGTTGAAAGCAAAATGGTAAAATATCTTTTAATTTCTGTAATTGTTCTAATTGCAGCCATATGTTTAACGATGTTATTTCAAACACAAAATGGAGTTGACTCTGTTTTTGCTCTGTTTTTTTCGAAGGCCGCTCATAGTTAAGAGAACGCATTTCTTCTGCATATTAGCAAGTGAGCTTGCTTCCAAAAGAATCTACATTTTTTCTCGCAATTTCTCACATGAAATCATGAAATTTAAACTAATAATGCCATAGAGCATTTCTCTCACTATTTAACTTTGTTTCTTCTCTTCTCTTGGCTATGAACATCTTTTGGTTTTGTTGTGTTTCTGTATATATTCGCAATTTGTCCGTATAAGTGAAGAAGAGTGCATACAACAAATGTATTCTGTATTGTAATTTTCAGCGCGGAAATATCAATGAGCTACCTCCTGAAGAATGGCAGGATGTATTAGCAAGAATTGTAGTCAGTGGACGGTATGTACTATATGAATACTTATATTCTTCATTTAATTTTGTTTTTTACATAATATATTAGAGGTACACCGGAGAGAATAGCAGAAATGTCAGTATTTTGAATTTGTCTATTTTAATTTACTTTCAAAAATGTTTCTAATCAAAAATTTTATTCCATTGATTTTTCCATAAAATTCAACAGCGGCCATATTTGTTGGCAGAAATCCCAGTCTTGAGCAAACAATTATGTAGGTTCTAAGGATTTAATATGTTCTTACAAATTGTAAATCACAATTGTGTATTCATTGAATACTATTCGAATTAATATTTCTATAACTTCAAAGAGCTTTGAATAATCTTTTAATTGTAATCAACAGACGTCATTTTCAAAGTATAGCAAATGATAGGTAAATTGTTTAGTAAAGTATGTCGTATTCATTTTATTGATATTAAAAAAAATTTCCAGCGCAGAACACAAGCCGCTGAAACCAGAAACTTCGCCATGGAATTCTGCCGATCCAGAGTATGATCACTTTTCTTTATATAAATTATCATTAATAATTAAAACACCTGTTTTTTACCCAAAAAATTTTTTCTCAAATTTTCGATCTTAGAACGCCAGAGGCTAGATCATGATCGGATGATCAATGTTCTTCGTGTGACTATAACACCAATATATCTATGGAAATTATAGTGTCAGTAGTTTCAAATTCAAATGTTTCAAAATTCATTTATTACAATCAACAAATAGTTTCCAATTAATTTTCATTTGAAATTTGTTTAATCAAATAAAAATTGACATAAAAAAAATACATTCAAGTGTTTGAAATTATTTGTAATTTTAAAATATATCAAAGGGGCACTGTCATTATTTTAATTCGCTTGAAAAATTAAATTGAGTTTACATTTGATAAGCAACCAGCTTGTTCACATAACTAATTTTTAGCGGAATGTGTAGAAATTCACAAAATTGTGAGTTTTAATTGAGCAGTTTCTCCTAGTGTTCTTATTTTAAACCCAAATGACAGTAACATCATTGTAGCAATGAATTAGCATCCTGATCAATTATTCTTATCTTTGTTTTGTCACTTGTTATGACGATGAATTATAGATGGTCGTTATTGCCAATTTGTTTAAAGCTCAAAATTATGTGTCTGATAATAAATTTTCATTAAAATTCAAGTCAATTAGATAATCAAACTGAACTAAAAATAGATATTTTAAGCTTATGAATTTCCCTTGATATGCATTTGGTCAAATATATCACTATTTTTTTTTTTATATGTAAACACAAAACGAATGGCGTGGTTAACACCTTTGGTGTAATATTTGTTGTATTCATTCCATATTGAATCGAAATCATCGTTGTACAACAAATTCATTCATGATTTATGCCAATTGTCGCTCGATTATAAAGCGTAAACATAATAATAATTTTTTATTATTATTAATATTGCGTTGATGATCATCGATTATATATTGCAAATCATGTTAACGTGTATTTCAGTTGTGGTTAACCACGCGTGTTCGCATATGTAATTGTATGAATCAATCTTACGTTCGTCTTTTATTTGTATACAAAGGTGCAACTTTGGCATTGAACTATGAAAATAAAACCAAATGGATCTGTGAGTTTGACTGATTGATTTGATTTCCACGAGAGAGAGAGAGAGAGAGAGAGAGAGAGAGAGAGAGAGAGAAAAAAAAATGAAAATGATGCCAATTACGAATATAAAACCAATTGATTGATTCATCATATCAATTTACATTCGTAATGGCTTCTTTAATAAAACGATTATTTCAACACAACATAGTTGATATGACTGATCGTATCCATAGCCGACATTACAACGTATTGGGTCGAACATTTAATGTTTACATTTGTACATAATTCGTCATTTAATTTTACGAGTTGAAATTTCATTGATATCCGAACTTCGCATTCCGAAGATATTATGACAATGAACTCTTGCATAATATTCCGGATATAGGTAATCGGAATCAAGTTTGCATTTTTCATCAAGAATTTGTTCAAAATAACAATAAAATCTTGGTAAAAAAAAAAAACCAAACTGATTGCGAAATGGTTTTTGAATTTTAAGGCTATTCTTGATATGCTCGCATTCTGGCCCTGAAAATCGATTGACATTAAAAAAAAAACATAATCCATTGGATGTGTGCGGCGAGCACAGATAAAATCTTCAGTATTACACAATCGTGAACTGAAAAAAAAATCATGAATAATATATTATTCAAATGTGGTGCGTGTGAATCGTACCGAATAAGTGCATGTCTTAGCTGTTGTTAATCGATGGTGGTGGGGAAGCGGCACGCTAATCATATGTAGTAGCGATATAGTAACGTCTTTTACAGGTTTACTATCGTTTTCATTGTGCATGGCATGAAAGACAACGGAGATCGGTGTAGCAAATGTATTGATTTGGTGTATTCAAAGAGTTCCGACGATGCTGTACATATGTATGTGTGTTAAGTTACTTATTATATGAACATTGTACGCTTGCGCATCTGAAATGCTTGTGAGGCCCGTTCACTTCGTATGTGAACATCGAAACACTTAGCAAATCATTTTACTGGCATGAATATGCATACAGTGATTGCAAAAGAAACCAATGTCCAAGACCATTCAATCGCATATTTTTCGTGTATTTATTCATCAGTTGGAATTGTGTGCTTGCCGAGTGGAGTCGAAATGCACACTAAAGTGCCTAAATAAATTGATCATTTTTTTTTTTTTAAACATTTATCGGCTTGTTAATTAAATATCGCCACATACTGTGTGGTATTGTTTACCTTCTCCATATGTATCGTTCTTTAGAAGTTTTCTATTGAATGTGTAATACAAAAGACTTACATAATTGTTTACATTTAATTTCATCATTTCGATTCGAATACATCGTGGTATGTGATTATATTAAACTAAAATAAGTAATTTCGTGCAATGCTAATGCATTTTCATTTAATTTTTATGCATTGGATGTTGCCCACAAATGAGAGTATTACGTGATTTGATTTTGATGATTATTTGTAAGAAACATTTTTAAATTTGCTTGAATGGGTCAAGTTTTTCATCATCAGTGGATTACACAAATTGAAGAAATGAGAATATGAATGAAATGGTTTAAAGCACCGACAATAATTCATTCATGTGGAATGCGTATTTCGTTTTTATGCTTGTTTAATACGTATTTTTGTGAATAATAAATGCAACTGAAATTAAATTACACATTTGTTTGTTTGTGATTGACAAATATTGGCCATAGAATCCGATTATTTTAGTTAATTATAACCATTATGTTCAATTGAAAGTGAGCAAGAAATTATTTGAAAGAAAAAAAAAAACCAGACACGCGATGTGTTTTAGCCTAATTTGGACATTAATGATATGTATTGAGATGTTTTTTTTTTTCAAACAACATTTGACTATAAACTCATTCCTTTGAAAAGTGTTACTAAATTATCTAATTTTAAAATGTTAATCATTTTATGTGATTTTTTTTTTCTCTCACACAAATTCTATTACCGCTTTGTTTGAAATTGCTTAATCGAAATATCAACGAAAATATGCACGATAAATGAGATAAAAAAAAAAAAAATTATATTGACTTTAATCTTTTGTGTTTGTGTGAATGAGTTTACATGTTGATTTTGGTCAAGGCAGTCGCTGATTATGATTGCGTTGTTAGATTCTGTGTTAAATTTGTTTATTCATTGAGTTTTGCTGGTTCCGTTACGAAATAAATAGAATACTATCTTCGAAAAAAAAAAAACATAATGTTTGAACGTATGTTCAAATCACTAGTGATAATGGTACTTTGTTGAAAAAATTTACAGGATTGTGAAGAATAATTTGTTTGCCGATGAAGCAATGTCTTTTGAATAAATCTATGTGGACAGAAAAAAAATAAGAAATATTTTTATGCTTGAATTATGTTAATGATTATGGAATTTTTGCAGAATTTATTGCTTCCGAATTAACGGTGCCATAACCCGTATACAAAATGATAAAGCAAATGTTGATTGCGATAGTTTTGATGCTGTTTCTGATTGGAAATTCTTGGGATGCTGAGGCACGTGAACGTAAAATACGACATGAGCGTATTGTCGATTTCCATCACAGGGAGACAAAAGTGCGTGAAAAACGATTCATCAATCCATTTCCAAGTATTTTCAACATATGGAATGCACTAACGCATATGTATCAACTTTATACAGAAGTAAGTCAATTTCAAGTTTGTTTATTTTTAATCATTTTTCTTTCGTCATATCAGTGATCAACAACAACGTAAAAAAAAATTTTACTTTCTATTTTGATAACATTTCAGCAAAAAAATGAAACGAAAAGTGCATTCGAACAAACATATGATATTATTGCCGATGGATTCAATGACACATATATGTCAACGAAACGTCCAACTGTAAGTTAATTTTTTTTTTTTTTTTTTTTTTTCTAGTTTTAATCTTTTGTATCGTGATTTTGAAATTGTTTTATATCGTTTAAATCGTTTTTTGATCGGGTCAAAATCAGTTTAATCCATTGTATTCGTTTATTTCAATAAAAAAAAAAAATCAATAATAAGAAGAATCGTTATGAAAATAAAGCCTAAAACCTACATTCACATTCAATTTACCAATGCCAAATCCATAACAGAAAGATTTCGATGAGATTTTCGAATTTACATACGGATTTGCTTTGTCGTATTTTGCATGTGCATTTTAAATATCAAGGCTACCGCTACAGCATATATGCTTAAGATATATCTTGGGATTGAGCATTCGCCAAATACTTACAATTTATTCAGTATATCATTGGATGAAATAAATGAACAAAACAACTTTAGGTAGTTTTCTCTTGAATTCATCCCACTTGATGCTCGAGTCAAATCGAATCAATCATCTGTGACCTTTTATGTACAATTACATTCCCTTTTGTCAACATAGTAAAGTGACCGTGGCATATTTTGTAATACTTTCTAAAAATTCTTTGCATTGTGCATACAGACAACAACAACAACATCTCCGGATCTAGAACCTGCTTCGTCTACCCAAAAATACCGCATAACACGAAAGGAGCTTGGATACATTTTGGGTAGAAATTATCGAGGACTGAAAAAGCTGTACAATATTGAAATAAATGATGCACTGAATGTAAGTTTGTCGAAATTTGTATAGACACTACCCTGCAAAAGTTTGGAATCAATACATGTTTTCCATACAAATTTACAATTTTTATTGCTCAAAAACTATATGAAGATGTAATTTTTTTCTCTCAACTTCTTCAGAAGGATTTTTGTTCAATCTAAAATCTCCATTTTCTTCTCACAATAGAAATGTGTATCGCGACTCCTTTATGGACCTTCAAAGGCCAGAAAAATGTTAGATTGAATTTACATATACAAAATGGCCATTTTTCGGTATTTCCAGACATATGGCCGAAAAAGTCCATAAAGGATTCACGATACAGATTTCTATTCTGAGAAGAAAATGAAGATTTTTGTTTGTACTAAAATCCATCTGAAGAAGTTGAGAGAAAAAACCTAGGGGTTTGGATGTCATTCAAATAGATGCGAATATGTAAATAATCTGCGAATTTTTTTGCAAATATATTCGCATATGGCGGAGAAAATTGCAAATGGCGGCCGAATATATTCGCAGAATATTCGCAAAAAATGAAGCTATTTGCAAAAATCATGAGTCATTTGCAAAACTTGATACTTCTGTATGAGAATATTAGGCTGCCATATTGAATCGAATTTTAACAATTTATGCGAATATTTTACGAATGATTCATATAAATAAAATTTTGAATCCATTAATAAGCGAATGAGGTTATTTGCGAATAGATAAATTCCCCTAGGAAAAAACATTACATCTTCATATAGTTTTTGAGCAACAAAAATTGTCAATTTGTATGGAAAACATGCATTGATTCCAAACTTTTGCAGGGTAGTGTATATTTTCGTATATTTTAGTAAGATCAAATTGAAATGTTGATTGTTTGATTTCAGCAATCGAAATATAATATCGAAGAGTATCGACGAGAAAAAGCATGGGCATTGTATCCTTATACGATTAAGAAATTTCCACCACCACAAAACACCACGTCAACATAAATAACACTTTTTTGGATTCACATCGGATCTGGACAATATTTAATGATTGTGTTCAACCAATTAATTTTATTTCGACACACCACATTATTGCCACTAATTAATTTTAATTTTAATTTTTTTTTGAAAATGGTTCTATTTCATACACCACCCGTTTATTAATCGTATCGAAAAGAATGTTTGTGCTGTGATATAGTTAATAACTTTCAAACTTAGGGAAAGTCAAAAAAAAATATTTGTTTATTACATTATAATATCGAAATATTTGGAATAAAATTTAAAAAAAAAAAAACACAATTTTTGTTTTTAATTATCTGGCGGATTGAATGAACGAAAATACTATCCGAGATAAAATCAACTGAGCAACTTTACAATTGACGTGTCTCATAAAAACAAAAATAATAAATATTCTAACCACAGAGTAGATAAAATCACCACAATGTTGGAAAAAGATACACTCTCAATTAAAAATGCCCAAAAACATTGTGCATATTTTCAAAATTTTTCTGTTTTTATCTCGATTTTTTTGATAATATGTTGAAGTATATGTGCAACATTATGATGAAATATCACAATTTTATGTTGTTATTAATTCTAAATTCTCTGTATAGACATAATAATTTAACCGATATCTTAGGCTTGATAGATGCAATCACAGATATATTAACCGCAAATTTATCCGCTCATTTTGATTATAATAAAACAATAATAAAAATCATGTCATATTTCATTTGTGAGTCAGTTTTCAAAAAGATTCAAAGGAAGTGAAACACATTAGGCGCATCAAGCCTTAATTTTAATTCGAAAAAAATATAATTCTAGTAAGTCCACATTTTCATCACAGTTGGCAAATATTTTCAATTAAAATGGATATATCTGAGAATATTGAGAACACTCATGGTATAAAGTTTATACAATAAACAAATCATTTCTATCCTTAAAAAATCGTACAGATAAAAATTTAATTATTTTCAGTTGAAATACCTCTTGAAACTATGGTAAGTCTTGAAAAACCGAAAACAATTGGGTCAGACGAAACAGATCAGGCATGTGTCAATTGTAGCCCAAACGATAATTCAAAAGATATGTCTTTATCGTTATCATCGGAAGATGAAATTAATATAAATAAAAAATCATCGAGTGGCATTTCTTACAAAGGCATGATGGATATAGCATTGCTCACCGCAAATGCAAATCAACTTCGATTTCTAATAACATACAATTCCGAGGAGAAAACTTTTATCATTAGTTGCACTTTAATTATTTTATCATTAATTGTTCAAATTGCAGTCGGAATTGGATTAATTTATAAGGTTTGTAATGTAAAATTGCAATTAAAACACTGAAAATAAAAATCAAATTATTTCAGCATCAAATGAAAAAGAAAGGAAACTTTGAAATAGCCGAAAAAGCATCTCATTTGGTGATAATTGGAATATTTTGTTTGGCCGTGTTGAATGTGTTAGTTGTATCCTTTACTGCAACAACAGCTACTGTGAAGTCTCCAGCATAAAGAAAAACACAATTTCATTCAATTAACATAGTTTATTTTTTTTGTTTTGCTATATTTACTTCCAAAATGGAGAGTAACACAATCTTTTTTTTAGTTTCTGTTGTTTAAATTTGTTTACAAATAAAAGTGTATTTTTTGGTGTGCAACGTGTCAAATTTATCAATTGTCGATTTGATTGTATTTATAAGTTTTGTAGATGACAAAGATCAAGCTTGACAGAGTAAGCCTTGATGAGCTGGTGATTTTATTTTACATTAAATCAGCTAATTTTTATTAAATTTCCACTTAACATTGATCCGACTATATATTGTTTGACAAATTTGTTCGTTTGGATACATTTAATCATTGAGTATTTTTCACTTTTTAATCTCCACACTATATATTAGCTACAGTTGCATTTATCTCATTATTGATTCTATTATTTTCACATTTTGTTCAGTTTTTTTCATTTTTTTCATGTTTTTTGCTTTTTCATCTTCGACTGATTCAGATTCATTTAAATTTTTTATTCATTAAATTACTTCAAGGCAAACATTTGATTGTTTTTCTTTTTATTATTAAATACTAACAGAACATTCACCATACATAACGTACAAAATGATGAATAATGCCGAATTTGACTAAAAAAATTGGATAAAAATAAAATTTGTAATAATAATAATAATAATTTTGGAAGAAACAAAGAAATAAATAAATATTTAAACAAAATTTGGAATTTAAAATCTTAACATAAAATTCATATATATATACGTAAAATTTGATTCTTTCTCTATCTCTATCTCTATCTCTATCTTCCTCTCTCTAATTTAGTTCCTTATCGAATTTAATTAATCTTTGGCAAACGATTGCTTTCAATGAAGTTGAAACATGCTTAAAAAGAATTTCAAAGTCTACTTGTGTTTCCTTATCATTATCATTATCATTTTGATCAGTTTGACTTGATTGTTCACCGGTTAAAGAGTCATCATCGTCGATCATATTTAAACCAATGGTATCATTATTAGTGGCACTATGAAAATGCTGTACATTCTCATTGGTTAGACAATCACCAAACAAATGGCTGTATTTTTGATGAAGTTGTCTTTCTAATTTTGTATTATTATTGGTAAAGAATAGCACATATGCTAAACCAAATAAATAATGATCGATATTATTAAGAAAATAATCTTCAAGCGGTTGCATTGGCAATGAATTCTCAATAAAATACATGAAAATGCCATGAATCAAGTATTTTAAATCAGTTCGATGAATTGGCACAATGTTTGCATCCTTTGTAAAATATTCGAAAAGTTTTATCACGTAACTCGTTAACATCATATTATCCAAATCAATATCATCTTTATCATCTTGACTTTGATGCATTGCAATTGTGTTTTTTGCCGAAGCCAAGCAAAGTGTAAATGCTTCTTTAACACAATAATTTAGCATTAGTATGCGTACTTTAAATTCATTTAATGTTGTGAAACCAAGCATTTTTTGCGCATCATAAATTCCATGCAGAATGAAAAGACAGTAATGTATGAATTCGCTAGTTACTTCATGATCGTAAGAAGAAGCTGTTGCTTGCTTAACACTACTGGATGATGAAAGTTTCATGGATGAAAATTGCTGTGTCAATGGTGCGATAATTACATTTTCACCATCTGATGATAAACTATTGTAGTCGTAATTTTCACTGGATGGTGTTGCATCAACACAATCTGCCGTACGAAATATTTCACGCGATATGAATTCAGGTCGATACTTTGGAATACTCTTTAAATAACGTACAGCATCGTAATTCATACGGATTTTTGGACGCGGCAATGACACTTCTATGGGCTGTTCAATGCATTGACTTGTGTCTGGAAGTCGAACGATACGTTTTGATACACGCAATCGAACCAATTTTCCAGCATATCCATTCCGATCAGGATGATTCATTTCACGACCACACTACAAGAATAGTTAGGATTTGAGTTTGATTTTATCATTTTTATTTAAGAAAAAGTACAAACTAACCTGTCCAACGTTATTGTTTCCAAACGCTTTCACCATTAAATTATCGGTTAGAAATAAAGTGAAATCAGCTCCACAATCAATACAAATCACATTTTCATTTAGCTCTAACAGTGTTGGCTTTGTTAAATCACATCGTGTATTCTCTATGCCAAGTTGCTTTTCCAAATTTCTTCCCCATGTATACATTTGCGATGTATTTGTTAACAATACATTGTGGTACAACCCACTTGACACCTGTAAATAGATAAATATTATTTATTTCTAAAGAATAATGATTTTATTCATTAACAATTGACATGTGTGCAGTTATAGCATTGGAAATAGAGGTGTCAAAAGGACGGACACGAAAATGAAAAACACTTGTCGTCCGTCCTTCTTCTCTAATTGTAAATGGGAAAAGATTAATTATAAAAACGTAAAAAAAAATGACAAAAACCTCAAAAGCAAATCGTCAAAACAACTAAAATTACCTGAACCATTTCACCAACCACATCAGACGTATCAACAAGTTGTGGAAGAAAATGTTCTGTATACTCATCATCCATATAATATTCACTGTTGATTTTTGATGCAGCGTCTGTTTCATTATTTTTTTCAGTTGATTGCTTTGATTCTGAGCGTAAAAAGTTTCGAATGCGATCTTGCAAATTATTTGGATTTAATTTGCTGCTTATCGTTTTAGGCAATATATTCGTATCATTTTGTTCTATTGTCTCAACATTTGACGGGCCATTTGTATTATTTGCATCAATATCAATTGTCTCGTCGTGATTCATTGGTTCGACTTTTTCCTCTGGTATTTTTGTACTATTTTCACCATTTAGACCGTTAGTTTCTGTTGCGTCCATAGATTTTTCTACATTTTCAGTTGTTAGAACCGTTTTTGTCTCCTCAAACTTTTGGGCATTTCGAGCACGCTTTCGAGATTGATTCAGCAATCGAATCAATTGAGGTGAAGCCCCCCATGTGTACAATTTATTGCTTTTTGTTATGATAAACTAGAATGTGAATAATAGTTCAAATGTTAATTATTATTGAAATTTGAATATAATAGAATTCACTCACATTTGTAAAGAATTTTGTATGAATTTGTGTGATTGTCTCTTCAAATAAATTGATTCGAATTGGTATTGAACTCTTGAGATATTTTTGTGATGAATTTTGATTTTGATATTGTCCAGTTCCCAACTGACCAAACATATTACAACCAAAAACATATAAAATGTTTTCGTGTGCATTGGATTTGTTGCCAGTTAACACTAAAGTGTGCGCATGTCCCAATGCAATTTGTTTTACGCACATTCCGCTGAAGAATCGCACGATTTTTGGTCGATCCAATGTGAAAATATCACCATGACCAAGTTGACCATAAATTCCCCATCCAAATGTATACAATTCACCATTTGCGTACACGGCATTATGATATTGACCAACCTCAAGTAGCGTAATATTCATTCCATCAAATTCTCGAATAAGCATTGGCTGTAATGCCTGAACATGATGCTTTCCAATACCCAATTGTTGCTGTAGATTTGATCCCATTGAATACAACTAGAAAAATTACAATCAACATGAATTATTCAATTTCATGAATTATTGAATTTTACACAATTTATCTTTGAAAACTTACACCATTATTTGTTAAAATTAATGTGTGCGCCTTGCCACATTTCACTGCGTGCACTTCTAAGCCCATATTTGAAATAAATTCCAAGCATCGCGGTGATGTTTCCGATATTGAATCAGCAATGGAATTTGGTGCGGCCAAATTTAAGGCACAATTTACTCCATTTGAACCCCATAAATAACAAGAACCATCAACAATTGCAGCACAATGTGCAAAACCAGCCGATATATTAAAGCCATTGTCAATTTTAATTGCAAACTGAAAAGGAAACATTCAATCGCAAACGATTTCATTTAAATGAAAATAATTTCATATTCAATAATCGACATTTACCTGATTTTGTTCGTGTCGAACACAAATAACATTCAGACCATTGGTTGCTTCATCTCTTGTGCACTTCAATGTATACAATTTTATGATTACAATCAGAAATGTTTCGATTAAATGTTTACAAAACTCAATCAATTTCTGCAAAATGAAAATAGAATTATTGAAAATCAATTTTTGTATGAAAATACACAAAATTGAACATACGAATACCGCACCTTGTTTATTTCATTTGAATCACTTTCAATGAAATTGGATGACAGTTGCGATACAATTGGTCGAAAAACTGGCGTAAATGGATCCAATTGGCATCGAAGTCTCTCCAAAACTTGTATGTTGATTCGATCGCATTTGGATTGAATGCAATCAAAATAATCCATTGATATCAATTGTAAGTAAATGATACATTCCATAAATATTGGATCCGACAATTGATACAAAATGTCATTTATCTCACAATACCATCCTAAAAAGAAGAATTCATTAGTTTAAATTAAAAAAAAAAAAAAAAAACTAGATTCGAAATTCGGAAAATAAAATTCTTACCAAATTCTTGATTTGTAACTCCATTTAAAGCACAAAAAGCATCCATGTGAGCGCCTCGATTAAGAGCCAGAACAATAGTTGATGAATAGAGTCCACTTTGAGCTAGCACAATACTACTCATATTTGTATGATATCGCTTGTTCACAATCAGAAAATTCCTGTTAAATAAAGTCCCATTATGTTAATATCAAACGATTTTCTTTAAATTGTTCAAATTTTCTTTTTGAAAATATCTTACCACAATGGCATCAATTGTTTGTCCTTAATTGCTTTTTCGGTTAATGTCAATAGCAGTAAATTTGATAGATGAAATTGCGATGAATTTGACATTTGTAATTCACCCGGTGTTTCATCTTTTTCATAAGAAAAATCACTGCACATTACACCACAATTCAATTCTTCTTTCATTTTTTTGGCATTTGTTGATTTTTTGGGAATTTCTTTTTCAAATTTACTCTCCATATCTATTGCTACATATTTGATGGTATGATTTTTTGGATAAACACTTTTTAAGATGTAAACCGTTTTCAGTGCCATTGCGCAAAGATGCATTAATGCACCATTTTGCCCAAACATGGCTAATTTTAATGCGGTTTTAACAGCTGGAATTTTTGATATGTTATACGTTAACAGAGCTTGTGTAGTTTTATTTTTTCGCAATAAAACATCGCCAGCATATTCAATGCATTGATTATAATCCAAATTGAATACTTTACAAAATTCTTCGCATGCTTGCCATTGACTATTTTTAACTAAATTCAGAAATACAATATGCGGCGCATCATTGAATTCAATCATATACAATGAACGATCGGTGACAATCAAACATTGATCCAATTCAATTGTTGGAAAAACATGTTCCAATACGGATTTATCATCGATGTTGAAAAAATCATTGTCTTCTGTTATACTGTCATTCACGCGTTGTTTATCTTTACTAAACATTCCGGCATAATTATGTGTTGTCACTTTTGGTTGATGAATAATGACACGCTCTCCAACATTTGTTGTTCCAATTGGTACTGGATTTGGTTGATTCTCTGATGTGACTTCGATTAATGGAACTGACGATGGTTGACTGTATGGAATTCGATGAATATTGATAATTTGTTCATCAGGAAATTGAAACAATCCCAATATGGAAGACGTATTGAATTCCTGTAGAAAATCATCAATTTTTTTTTTTTCATTAAGAAATTCTTGCAAAATTCGAATGTTTTCAAGCTGTATGATCTTACCGAATCCTCTCCTATCCTCAAAACAGTCGAATTACAACCTATAACCCCAATGGCATCAGTAGTCGATTCAATCTGTTTAATGGGCGATGGAATCTCTTTATTCTCGTGCTCTTCATCAGTTTCCATAACATTTTTCGTATTATTGCCATCAGTTTTTCGTAATTTTTGTGTTGTGTACATGATATTTGGCGTTAAAAGTACATTTACACAGTCTTTTGGTATTTTATATAAGTACAATGGAATCAAACTTATATCCATACTGTGCACTGATAATGTGTCCGAATATGAGTGTAAAGCACTTAACAAGTGTGAATCTCGTAAAAATTGTGCAATAAAATATGGGCCCGTTTTTGTGGTTAAAATTTCTGGAACGAAGCTTGGTATGTGCATTGTTGCCAATTGTGTGGTCTGTCGATTGCGATCTAAAAAGAAAATATTGACAATTATAAAAAAGAAAAAATAGAATATGATCGAAACTCAACAATACTCATACCTCGTTCAGTGGATTTAATCTTATTTTCAATTAATTTCAATTTTAGGGCGCCAATTTTCTTCGCTCCTAAATCCCGAAGTGATGCCAATCGAGCTCGTGCTGCTGGAAATATTCCACTCGTCTGAACCAATTCGGTGGACATTGATCCATTGGCCATTATCCCGTCTTGATCATTATTTATGGTCAAAAAATCATCTTTGTCCATTTCATGCATTCCATTATCAGTTGCTTCGTCTGCCATCGATGTTGGAACGGGAATTACAAATTGCCAATCTTGTTCAGATGATTTTGATTTTGGACTGTCATTTGTTTGACCATTATTCTGAGCATGATCAGGTGAATTCTTTTGAATTTCATCTGGAAATATGTAACCAATTGAATTTTGTTCCAATAGCAATTTCCATTGCTCCTTTGACGTTGCAGTTATCTAAAATTTAATGAGATTTTAAATGTTTCAGAAAGAAAATTGTTAGATTCATTGTTCAAAATGTGCGCAGGAAATAAAATTTAAAAATATTATTTATACGAAATACGCACCAATAATGATACACTTTTAACGATTGTATCACGACATATAGTCATTTGGGAAATTCCACCACTTTTGCTTTCGATTGATGTGTTTGCTATGAATGGGCAATTTGGCGCAAGTCCAACAACGCAAATTGAACCATCCGAGTAACCGATAATCGCTCGATGCTTGTGCTTATGTTCATCAAGTCGTGAAATATTCCACCAAACAACCGATAATGGAAATGGACAAATATTCATCGATTCTCGTTTTTTTCGAACATTTTCATGATTGTCACCATTTTCAACAGCATTTTTTTCACAACCATCTGGACTTTTTTCAACAATAGCTTCTCTATTTAATTCATTATTTGGTTGCATTTTGTTATCATTGTAATATTTTAAGTCGCCAGCAGGCATATAGAATGATTGATATAAATTGTTTGATAAGACAACCTCATTGATTTGTTCGGGTGAATATTTATTTTCCGAATTGGCCAAATCCAAATCATTGTTTGTTGCATGTGATGCTCTTTGATTGATGTTTGTGTCTCCATTATTTGGGCATGTTTTTGAATTTGAACATTCATGTGGACCGGAAAATGGTACAATAAATGATGTAATTTCATCTGATCGAAATGGCCAATAGAAATTCTCAATTTCTTGTGATGTTGTTGTTTTTAAGCCAAATTCTGGATTTATAATCCAAAGAATAGGTACGATGTGAAGTGTATTGTCATAGCATACAACCAACAAATGACGGCCACATGGATCAAAGCAAATGTCTTGAATGATTTTGTGCGCCTTTTGAAACCAAATTAATAATTTCCAATTGGCATTGCAACTAAAACTATCTGTTGACTCTTGATTTGTAGGCGATTGTTGAGCATCTGGTAATTCATCATCATCACTGAATCGCTTATTATTTAATAATTTTGTTATGTTGTGTTCACCATAATAACGAAATCGTACCAAAATCTCATTTTCATCACCAACCAAACATAAAATTTGCACACAATTCCGATGATTGTCGACGAATGCAGATTTTTTCGTATGAAAATTTTTCAAAATGTGTCGCAAGTGAAATATATTCGCTTCACTTATTGACATCTTTTTATTTTCTTTCTCTCTCTCTCTTTTTCACAACATTTAAATTAGCAATAAGTATCGATTTGCACTCCAATTTATACACATTTGAAAACCACTTTTTTGCACAAATTTTTGAAATGCCAATATGAATGGCAAAATTTCAATAAGGATACGAGAGACGAATGTGAAAGAAAAAAAAACGAAAAATAAAATGAAAATTGTTTGCTCTACAAAAGATGTACGAAGAATGAAATGTTACGTTCTAAATAAATGTTTATTGTACAACTGAGCCAAGTGTTGCTCTAATTTTTGTTTGACTGTTTGTCAGATAACTGCGATGACATTGTAAATAAATCCCATGTGAAACAAACACTTTGTCACTTGCTCTTATTATTGTCGAATGAATTTTTCTCAGCAATGCTATTTTTATCGCAATGTTTTTATACCAAGAATTTTAAATAGAATGAAAAGAGTTTGCAAATTTTTCCATGTGTGTGTATATTGTTTGAGATTTCACAAAGAGGCTCGTAGAAATGTCAGCTCATGAACTGTCATTGTCATTGGTAGATTGTGTATTGGTAGTCAGTCACACGGCTACCAAAATACAACTGTCAAACAGCGCGAATGTTTAAATCTTTGAATATTTATTATTATTTTTCAACGTAACAACGTATCATAAACCAATATGTTTTCCTTTAATTCGTAAATGTGAAAAATTTCAGAACAACGCCAGTTTACACGATTTCATAATATCAAAGGAAATTTCAAGAGAACGAACTGTAACTGACTGGATTTATGTAATTTAATTCATTGCTGAATTCCGTTTGTCTTTTAATTATGTTCACATCACGTTTAGTACATGCTATAAATTCGATACTTTATTTCTTCATTATTTTCTTGACTAATTGAAGAATAAAAATATATTCTTGAGATTCGTTTTCTTTTTTTGCTTTTAAAAGATTCGGTGGTTTCGTTTTGTAAATCATCTTCTTCGATAATTGAATTTGAATTGGTCATTTTTATTTACAATTTATTCAGTTATTGTTAACAAATTCAATTGTTCAGATATTTTCAGTTTTTACAACAGTTCTTATTCATATTCTTTAAAGCCGTTTGTTATTTTAGATGTTACATTGTGCATACAGACAGTGTCTGTTGAAAAGAAACGTCGTACACAAATATTATGGCAAAGCTCAAATTAAGTGCAGAGAGCTCAATTGAATTGTAAACAACTTCATATCAATTTCGTATTAGAATGAAATTGAGCAAACAACATTGATGAATTTTGAAATTTTTATTATACGATACAAAAACACATACCGTTTTTCATGGTTTGAGAAATTATTTTAACAAATAATGCGAATTAAAATACGTTTCGTATTTGAAATACCGAATTATGGAGAAAAAAAACGACGTGGTTTCTCCACTTTTAAGTACGTTTCAAAAGAATTGAAAAACGATACTAAAACAAAGCATTGTAATCAATGGGCTCAATGGGAATTGTTTACAATTATTATTTATTGCATGATATAATTTCATGAATATTGTCATTTTTAATACAATATCGAACCGATAGATCAAATCTTATAGGAATTTGAAAATAATATTGAAGCCCACACGAAATCAAAAATAAAGATTATCACATTAGCAACTTTTAGTAACCGTCTCCAGACGTTTTTGTGCTATGATCAGACGTTCTATGCAATCAAAATTTTGAAGAAAAAAAGAACAAGAAATATGTTGTTGCCGTATGATATCCTAGCGGAGATGAAGATTTTGATAATTTCCGGAAGGAGCAGCCTTAGATAAGTATCGTACGTTTAACGTGCGTAGTAAATTTTATCGATTCATATGTTGCTCTTATAACTCGTTTCAAATAAACTACAATCAATTCGATTCAATTTAACAACACACCTCTTTAAGATTTAAACACATCTTTAAATAGAAACATTATTGAATTGTGTGTATGTTTCTTTTTTCGACCTGAAATCGATAATAACTTTATGATTCTCTCCTGAGATCTGATGATGTAGAATATGCCAAATATATCGAAACACAAATCATATAACCGCAAATGGAAAGAGAGAGAGACAAGATAATTATCTTAATGGGAGGTTTATAATGAGGTGAGATGGTCTTATCGCAAATTCTGTCTTTTTTACGGAACAAGATGTAATGGTAAGTCTTATTTTCAATGGGGCAGTTGAATAAATTATTCAATCGTTCCATGTTATTTTGAAGGTGAAAATTTAAGTTGAATTCAACTGAATGTAGAATTCCATTCAAATATAACAGAGAGAATCTGGAAAATTATACTCATAAATTTGATTGTTTTTTTCTCTCTTGCTTGCTTGTTCTATATTTTTTTTTTTTTTTGCCCTGACAACAGTGAATATGCGTAAAAATGAACAATAAAACTTTTCCCATTTTCTCGAAACTTTTTTTTTTATTTCATTTTTCAATTTCAGTCGTTCCATTTTCCATTTGGACAAAACCAAAAACCATAGGCATAAGTACTTTACATGGTTTTTTTTTTCGACATAATTATTAAACGTAACAAGGAAATGAGCAAGATTCTGGAGCATAAAATTTATTTTCATACGATTGAAAACATGGTTGGGTCTTTGCTTCATATTTTCACATTTCATAATTTTTTTCATTAAATGCCATTTAATTTGAATATTTATGCTTTTTATTTCATTTTCACTTTCTATGTTTCGAACTTCAATTGAAACATAATGTTTCAACTTTTACTCAAAGTACGAACCGGAAAATTGTCGAAATGAAAGATTCGAATTTATTTCTTTCATTATTTATTCAGATGATTTTAAAGAAAAGAAAATGATTGAATTGTCTATTTTCGTAAATTTTATCACTTTTCTTCTATAGTCATTGACTATTAGTCAATATCAGCATAAATTTTGTTGAAATGAAAAAAAAATTCTACATTATAAAGTTCTTATAAAAATCGATTATTTAATGTATAAATCGTTGCAAACATATGCAATTTTCTCTCTCAATTTCTCTGGTTTTTTGTTTCACTTTAAATGTAGTTAATATAAATTAATGGAATTTATTTAATTTATCGTTGTGATAACGAATATCGAGGGCACAGTTTATCCAATTTATCCATAATTAAAACTCATATGTGAAAACGATTTTTTTTTTATTTCATTTTCAATGAAAAAAAATGAGAACGGAATTATCAAAAAAATGGTAAAACTCTATCTGTGTATGGAAAAAATGACGCGATATTTCTCTATGCTCAATGTAATACATTGCAAATATATTTATAAATATCAACATTTGCGTGCTCGTTGCATTGTGAATATTTTATACAATGTATGCAACGATTTAATTGATTGTTAGACGATGCGTGCGGTCGTTTTGTCAGAATGTCATCGTAATAGATGTATGGGCATGAATATGAGAAAAAAATAAAATGGAAAAAATTTAAATTTTTTTTTTTTTTTTTTCTATTTTCTTCGAGAGGAGTTGAAGTTCCGTTTTAACAGTATGGCAACGTTGACGGTCTATTTGAATGCTAGTTCATTAGCACACGCATTCACGAGGTATTGAGAGAGAGACACATAGTTGCTGTTTTCGATGTCATTGAATTTCCTTTTGAATAGACTTAGCACGTGACACTTTTGCGCCTTCTGCGGAAACTCAATCACATTTACTATCAACTATCACAACATCATCAAGTGTTCACGTGTTCAGCAAACAAAAATGTAATTTGATATTTCAAAGGGTCGATTCGCATTTTGTTTTTCTTTTCTTCGGTAGAGATGTTTTGATAATATAATTATATCAACTACATGATATGAAAAAGATGTACTTTTTGAAGTAAAATCGATTAAAATCAACAATTAAAAAACATGTGTGGTCGCAAATTTCAGATCAAAGAAAAACTTTCCTATAATCTAAAAATGATTCAATTTTCCAATTTATTGACTATAAATGTTTCGAAATTTATGGATACCATAGAATTTCTTCAGATTCTTGGACATTTATGATTTGATATAATATGAATATTACATTTAGAAAATGAGACACAATAAAACCTCTCAAAATGGTGAAGATTTTGAATAAGACATTATTTATTTTATTGAAGTTGATTCGGTGAGAAATCCAAATAGAACATCGGTGAGAAAATACATGAAACGAATGAAAAAAAAAAAACTTTCACACAATTTAAATCACACATTTTTATCAATGAAATTCAATATAATCCAATCCAATCCATAAAAGGTATAAATTCATCCGAAGATCTTGCGATATAAACAGTGCTTTCAGACAAATTTCTATGACTTAATACAAAAAAAAGAAGTACAAAAAATCAATCCAATGGAAATTAAAATAAAAAGATTCTTACGTGATTCTACCAAAGTGGCTGAAATAAGGTGGAAAAATATGATTTTGAAAAATAATAATAAACTATTCGATGATAGCCGAACAGAGTTGAATAAACCAAAAGAACCAAAAAAATTGGAACTCTGTTTATTGGCTCGTCAATTTTTTGTTTTAAGATTATCTTAATGTTGTGTTAGTTCAAATATGAAAAGTTAATAAACTGCAAAGGAAACTGAAGACAGAAGAGAGAGAGAGAGAGAGAGAGAGAGAGAGAGAGAGAGAGAGAGAGAGAGAGAAAAAAGAAGAAACACTTGATTGGAATTCATAACATGATAAGAGAAACTAAAAAGGATGAAGATCAGTAAGTGATTGGATGCGATCCATATTGCTGGTTGATGGGTAAATGTATATAGGATCTGCAAAGGCTATCGGCGATTGATGAGTGAGCAGCATATGATGTAAGCAAAGTTTCTCGTTCACAATTTGTGCGATCTTTATTAGCATTTTCGTGAGAGAATATAATTCTTTTTCTTTTTTTGGGCAACTGGTGAAAAGCTGCTGCAAAAGTTCAGCATGTTCAATTTGTTTCAATTTAAATGTGTCTTATCTGTACGAGTATTTGTGTAAGACTCTTGTATCGATTTTATCAAAATGAGGTAAAACTCGTTATTTTTCTTTTTTTTTTTTTTGACAAGCAAATGCATTCAAGCCTTAAACCGATTTTGTATCTCACAACTAAATGTGCATGAGTGTCTCGTTGATTTGGTCGATCGTCATCGGTAATATAAGTTTTTTTTTTTTGTTTTGTGCAGTTTTAATACAAGCATTTAATTACATGTTTTCAAACAAAATCTACATTGAATGAAAATTGCATTATATTGGAAAAGGCCGTTTTATGCAAGTTACTTTTGATCGATAGAATGGATCCAAATTCCAATTTTCACCTTGTTTAATCAATCAGCAAGCGTTTCATCTTTTTTTTTTTATTGTAAAGAATACTTGTTTTATCCAATAACTTCCTGGAACTCTTTGGAGATTTATATTTGGGAAAGGTGTAAAACGATATTCGGTACGCAATGTGCACTTGGAAAAGTAATGAATAAGAATGCAGCTTGTTATTCAGAATGAATATGGCTGCAAACACTTTGTGCGTTTTTTTTTCTCTCTTTTTGTTGAATATATCTTGGCAATTTGATTTGTGCCCGTGTTTTGTTTTTTCATTTTCATTTTGTAAAACTCTTGATAAAAATGCATAAATAATTTACGTGTATTTTTTTCTTTACACACCATAAAATCATTTTGCATTCGGTTTCATATTGTGTTCATAATTTCAAATGCGCTAACGATTCACTTGAGGCTGGAGGCGTGTACAAAAACATTATGGCTACAAAAGAGCAATATGAATTTATGAAATAAAAGCAAAAAAAAAAAAAAAAAATAAAATAAAATAAAAAAACGCAAGAAAAACAAAACAACTCATAATAATAACGATTTCAGTATGGGAAAACAGCCTGCGACCGCAACAAAAACCTGTACTTACACAACAAAAGGAAAATCAACCAAAAAGAATGTTACGAATAATCAAATCATCGATAGGCCGAGGTTGTGCGATACACTGTACAACGACATAGCTTAAAGTATTTTCTCTATACAATTATTACTTTATGAGTTTTCTCCATATTCTGAAAAATGAAAACAACAACGAAAACGAACAAAATAATCGCCGTTTGCACATATACACACACACATTCAACTAAATAAATTTTAATGTGAGAAGTATAAACTTTGGAAAATTTAATCGATATTTGAACCAAACACTCATCAAATTTGTACACACATATTCATGTTCGGCAAGCGGCAACAATTGGCGAATGCAGCGCGCAGTAAACACACGGCACTTTATTAGCCACACGTTTTTGATATTTTTATTCAAAATCACCGGTATATTGAAATGAATGAAAAAAAAAGAAGAAGAAGAAAAGAATCCAATGTACATTGGGTTTGTTACTGCACCACAAATGGCTAGAAACCTATCGATAAAATTATATGTTTTAGCTGTAGGTATGGCGATCGATGTATTGTGATTTGTGTATTGCCAATTCATTTGCAAGAGCTATACAGTACACACACACACACAAACGTCACAGTCAAGGGTGATAGAATGAAATATGTGAAAATTTCTAGTTTCAAGTCACCGGCAAATAATTGTATCGTTAAAAACGATAAAATGAAAAATAAAATGAAATTATGAACACTTTACAGTTTAGCTCTATCCAATGATTGATGCAACATCTGAGATCTTTTATAGGTTTTGCTGAATTTAGAAGATTTCAAGTATTTTTTGCCATAAAAACATTTTTTTCAATAGTTGTACATTTTAATGAATTTCACTACAAATACCTAGGAATCATGAATTATCTCTAATTAGACGTTATTTACACATAAATAGAAATTGAATTTCAAGTGTTAATATTTTCTTTCATGAAAGAACTTACTCCGTTTGATTTACTTATTAAATAATAAAAATCTATCTGAAATATGGAATTGTTTAAAATCTTAATAAAGCTGGAGAGAGAAGAAGAAGAAAAAAAAATTGATCAAAATCGCGTTTGGTGCGCTTCGTGTTTAATTATCACCTGGGCCGACTCGATTCAAAGATTTTATTAAAAGAGTGTAAGAGTGGATTTTCTAGCGACTTGCATAAAATCACTTTTATGGATATTTATCCATATAGAAATGATTTCGGAATGTTGTCATGAAACTTGAATGCGCCTCACTACAATTCAATCATGTGTTCTAGCCATTTCCAACAGGCATGTAAAATAACATTAAAAGCAACATATTGTTGAGTTTTGTGTTGTTGTTGTTATTGGTTTCAGTTTTAATCAAAACGCATCATGTATTTAATAATAGCCATGGTTATTAATACAAAATATTAATATATTGTGTGTAAGTGCTCTGGTATCGACGGTATGCATGATATCGGTTGTGTCAAAAAAAAAAAAAAACAACAACAACGACAAAAACACATATAATATGAATCGGCTTGCGATATTAGTCTCTAGGTCGAAAGCGTATGCGAATCTTCGACAAGAGCACGAAAGAAGTGAATTTATTTTTACAACAACGTACAAACTCACGAAAAAAGAAAAGATTGTTTTTTTTTTCTTTCATTCCAACAATAAAAAAGATGATGCATTCAAACTCCGCCTTGTTATTGAATCTACAACCAGAACGTGTGCAACGTCGCTTCGTGTAATGGATTTTTCTGTTCTTTGCTCATTTTCATTTCATAATTTTGCTTTTTTTTTTTTTTTTTTTTTTTTGGTTTTTGCTTTCTTTGTTCACATTATTATTATCGTCAGCTTTACTTATTTACTCCGATTTATGCCTCGTGGTTCATTTTATTTATGCATTTTTCTCTGTTGCTTTAAAAATTTTCTCTTATTCTTCGTTCATTTGCAATTTAATTCCGTGATTTCGTGTATATGTGTGTGTGTGTGTTTGAATGTGAGTGTGTGTGGTGTAACGCATATTTACGGTGAACGTGAGCGACCAAATCAATCGAACGATCCATTACCTTGTTTGATGCGATTATTGTATTTTGTACATAAAAGTCGATTTGGCAAGTGAAACAAAAAGAAAACACAAAAATGTTTCTCATTCAAAAACGAGCGCGCGCAATATAGCAATCGGTTTTAACATCCGATCAACCATTGAAACGGTCTCGTACATATAATGATGTTCAATGTGGCAAATCTTAGACACGGATAATGCTAAACATGATTTTTTTTTCCAGCTCTCTTCGTATATTAGCTCCTTTTCGATTTGCAAATGCATAGCTAGGAATCGAAACCATTGAATATAAATTATATTTTTAAATATATGAGAAATGGGCTTCGATTAAAATACAACGAAAAAAAGAAAAAACAAAACCATTTATATCTGATAAAAAAAATATTTTCTTCATTTTCGCGCTTAATTCTTGTTAAACCTTTAATTTTATGGCCAATGAATTTACGCGAATTGAAGCAAATTATTGCAATCGTAATAGAGGTAATATATATTGAATGAAAGAAAAAAAAACCAGATATTGTTTGTGCACCGATTGACGCCGATTACAATTGTTCACAATCACTTTGGGTGCTATATCGAATCGCTTTTTCTGCCCTTTTCTTTTCGTTCACACTTTGTATTTGCTTGTAAAATGCCAATTTAAAATTAAGCTGCTTCGCTTTGCTAGCATATCGAACGTTTCATAAATGTTGCACTTTTTTTTTACACATTGAAACTGATGTTGATCTTATTTTCGTGTATTGTGTCTGTCATATTTATAAATTATTTGGTCGTTTTATTATTGTAAAATTGAGTGTCGGTGTCGAACAAGATTATTGGAGGTGTTAAAATGGCAATAATCGAATTTTCGAATGAATAATAAATCATATTCGAAAAGAAAAGAAAAGAAACTTCTTACCTTTGACATGAACAAATTCAAATAATTCATACATATTTACCATTTATTTCAATTTCAATTTCAAGTGAATCAATTCTATTAAAGTAAGTTTGTAACATTGGTATTTTCGTCTAATTGATTGAAAATCAACTAAAGTTTTCCTCTGTCAAAAGCGAAAAAAAAAAGTTAATTTATTGAAATATGCCGTTTGAGAGGAGGCACATGAATAATGCCATGCCGCAAATGAATAATTTAGAAACATTTCCTATCTTTGTGTGGTCGCTCTCTCTCACTAAACACGATGACAAATTTTAATCTTGGTAAAATATCTCATATGCACACGCATCATTGAAATGAAGTCGCTTCACGTAGACGATATCTATCAACATCCCTTTTTGCTGTGTCACATTTTAATTTCTACTAATTACTTCGATATGTGCTGCTGCGCATTACCAACATACAAAATGTGTGTAATTTAAGTCTTAGTTAACTTCTCTCTCTTTTTACTCGAAATGTTGTTCATACCATATCATTAAATTAATGACACAATTCGTCATTAGCATTTTCTTCGCTCATTTGAAAATTGTATAATTGACAAGCGACAAAACCAGAATCTGTTGAATTGGCCTAAATGTGACGAACATATTTGTGACGTGCACCATTTATGTGCAAAATTTAACATAACGAAAGCAAAAAGAGAAAAAAAAATGAATAAAAAATAAAACACACAAAACAAAATAAACAAACGGTTTGCTTTTTTTTTTTTTTTTTTGTTCGTGCATCTGATGAAGATAAAAGACAACTGAAGAGCACGTGCTGAAAGTCTCTGGAATTGACCAAGTTTTATACTGTTGTCGAAAGTGGTTCATTTCCGATGATAGATTGTTAGATGTGATTAAATCTACATCAACGTTAATTCAACAAGTCAAACGTCTTGTGCAAGCACACATAACTTTATAATAACGAATGTATCTGATTCATTTCGTCATTCATCAATCATCGAACTTTTTTCGTCTTCCGTAAACATTTTCATTCACATGGAATAAAACTATATATTCCAATATCGATTCATTTTGCAAAATATTTGTGTGTGCATACCCTTTTTTTACACTTTCTGCCATGAATTTGTTAAACAATGTGATGTTTCTGGTTTTTTTTTTTTTTTTTTTTCATTCTTTTCAAAAGACTAACAAAAACTTTGGCAACGATTTCTAGATGAGCGATGTCATTAAGGCAAAAAGAAAGAAACAAATTCTATGGCCAGGCACATAGTATGGTTTCGTATGGTTTCAACTTTACACGTTTGCATAATTTAATTTCCTATCGCATGTTATAATCGATTTTTGCCTCATCTTGCGCTTTAACATGGTGCACGGTTCTTCTCGAAACGTTCAAGGTTTAAGTGTAAATGAACCGATAATTAAGTGGTCAAGCTCGAATTTGGCGATCAACGTAGAATTTACAATTTTTGGTAACAAAAATGTTGTGTTAGTTTCATATGCTGAATAACAAGAATGAAAAAAACAACAGCGATCTTTATCAATCCATATTGAAGTAAAATCTTGGGTCTCATCATATTACTTACGATATTTAAAAGGTTAATGTTGAAAATAATTTGAAAATCTAAACATATTTGATAGAACTAAAATTAAAGAACTATTTCTTTACATCAAAATATATGCGCAAAATCTATTTTTGAACAAAAAGAAAATGAATTTCAAGCTGTTGTGCTGCGGTCCATTCAGCCTATTTGTTTTTCTTTTTTTTTTTTTGTAAAATGAATACTTTTCACTATTGTATATTACAAATTTGCGGTTTTGAAGCGCATAGAAAATAAATTGTCCACATTCATGTATGGTGAATTCTAATTTGTGGAAATGCCAAATAGAACAAAGTAAAATAAATTAAAATAAAATATCGAAAGCACTTGAACTGTTTAACCTTTGTTGTAACAAGCATAGATTGGGAAATGAGATGTAAGGAATAATGTAGTCATTGGTCATGCTTTTTGATTGTATAGTTGTGCACCCAAAACAACAACAAACATCTAAAAATAAAACGGAAAATAAATTCTAATATGTGTGAATGAGAATTTCATTTCAATGTGTTGAAATGTTTGCGCTTTTATTTCTTTCTTTATTTCTGAAATAAAGTGCATATTTGAAATTGCTTTCATGCGCAAGCAGAATGAATTGCGGCAAAATTAAAACGAAAAAGAAGACAAAAAAAAAAAAAAAAAAAAGAGACGTCCAAGGGAATAAAAAGTAAAGCATGCTCGATAAGAAGACAACAGAACACGGCCACAGACTCAAAATGGACGACTCAACTCGGAAAGAACACAGTGAATTTATTGAGTTGTCTGCAAAACATTTGTATAATGCATGCCGAATAATTTATTGTCGCGCGAAAATTGCTCAGTTCATTTTCAACAAAGATTTCGTTGCACATGTAAACGATGACAACAACCACAACGAATCACACACACACGCATAAAAATGAGAGAAAAAAAAAAGAACGATTATGTGTTGATCTTAACGCGAGAACACGTAACCGTCGCGCGGTTAACCATAAATGGTGTATTTAGGTATGTGAATGTAATAGATTCTCATTGTATGCGCATGAATTCTTTTTTATCTTGTTCATTTCGGTTTTTGATGTGGTTTTTTTTTTTCATTTATTTCGCTTATTTTGCTTCACGTGCTTTGGTGTCTCGTTGTCTGCCACCTATTGGTTGCTGACCATTCGGTGCAACAACGATGAAATGAAAAAAAACAAAAATACCAACAAAAATTCACAGAAGGAATGCGTGCTTTTTAACATTGCGAATCGTAAAAAAAATACAGCATTTGTCCGAAGAATGTGACAAAGTGTTTTCAAGAATCATTTCACGGCACAATTCAACAACGAATCAACGTCGAATGAGTCATCCTCGAAACTTAACAAAAATGTAAATGTTTTTTGAACAACATTTTCATTTATTGTTCACATTGTTTTCCAAAGAATCTACTTTTAACTTTCTCATTGGGTACCACAACGAAAATAGTACAATTGCATTTTGAGTGCGAGAACAATCGGAAAATCGGAAATCAGGTACCGGTTGTAACATTCGTACAGTCATCCGATATTATGCACATTTGCATTATAATTTTGGCTGGGGCTGTGAATGTGAATGCGTATGCGTTTGCGAGTGCTTACGTTAAGCGCGTTGATTAGGGGTTCAATTTTGGTTATCCCTAGCCGCTGTACATTTCCATCGACAATTCCTCACATTGTCAGCATGACCCTCGAATCATCGTTGCTCTGCTTCTCTCTCTCTCTCTCTCTCTCTCTCTCTCTCTCTTCAAATAAATCGTTTGTTATTTTATTTCACTAATCTTTCAACAAAGTGTTACAGCAAAATCACAGCTAAATTGAGGGTTATATGCCTGTAAAATACAATGAATCGTTTGATACTTTTCGTACTTTTTGTTTTCCTCTCTTCTCTTAAACTAGACAGTTAACTGCTCAATATTACTCTCATGTTACTGTCGTAACTTTTTATACCGTCTCTATAATAGGTTTTTGAAAAATACGGACCATATTGTTTACTTCACATTTAGTTGACAATTCATTGAATCGTAGTAATGGGAGTTTATCAACCAATTTTCTTTTTAATGTAAAAATGTTCACAGTTAACTAACTGTATATCAAATTTCAAAAAGGAAAAGGACAAAAAAATGAAATTAAAAATTCGTTTGCAATTGTTGCAATTTTTAACAAAATAATTTTTCATTTTACTTTCAATTCGAAAATGTTGCGAAAATTCAATGGAAAAACGCACCGAATGTTTTTCGCTTTGATTTGCTCAGCTAGGTTGTAGTAAGTTTGAAGTTAATTTCCTGTGATGCCAGAATACAATGGGTTGCAGCACGCGCATTTGTGGTTCCCTTTATTATTAGCCTTTTTTGGGTGTTTCGTTCCGACATTAGTTCAATAACAACAACAACCGTTTATACACAGGATTTATTTACATATGTCATTGATATCCTCGTGGGAGTGTTACTGAATTTACAGAGAGAGAGATAGAGAGAGAGCGGGAGGGAAAGTGGAAAACACTTCTCTTGTTGCCACTTTAAACGCGCATTATAATATGATTTTTGATTTAGATGCGATTTGATTTTTTTCCTCGTTTGTCTACACAATTGGAAAATGTGATTAAGATTATGGTTGTGAAGAATCATAACGACCACAATATTCTCAGTGAGAACCATGTAAGCGAAACTAGTTTCTGTTTTTTTTTTTTCTCTTCTTTCTGCTTGTGTAATAGCAATAGGGATGATATTTGAAATATTATTAGCTGGCTTAACACAATATTCAGTGATTTGGTTGCATTGTACCTGCTATCGATTGTAGCATGTCACTGGCGCGTGTGAATAACAGCGTGTGAGCGTGGCAACAAATCGAGACGAGTCATTTGAAAAGTCATCAAGTCATTCGACTTAATCCTATTTCATGTAAATAATAAAATCAAACATATTATTTTGTTTGGTTTTTTTTCTTTTCGGAATCTCGAAACTAATACGATTTATTTCACAAATTCTGCCTCACGTTTTTTTGTCACACCATTTCGTTTGCCTTTTTTTTTTCTTTACAAATTTTCATTTTTTATGGTTGATACAGTTTTGTAATTGATAACCTTCAGAAGTAAATAAAACGATAAAATAATTTTGTTCAAAAAAAAAAAAAAAAAAAAAATGTAGTTTTGTTCTCATTATTTTCATTTGAAGAATTGCTTGTTGTTATCACGAACATAATGATCTGAAAATACTTTTTAATATTGGCATTTTTTCCTGTCGTTAGATAATGTACAATGGTAAATGTGAGTGCAATAAAAATATGACATTGTATCCTCGTCAGTCTGTAAATTGTTGCAACTCAAAAAATATTGATATGTATACATAGATACATTTCGACAACAATGATACCGCGTTCAATGATGTTGGCGTTCATAAGAGCATGATGAAGAAGGTGATAAATCCTATTTATGGAAATTACTTTTTCGATTTAGATTACGAACATGATGTGATATAAATGCGCTTATACGGTCGAATTTGTATGTAAGTATGTGTGAGAGATGGTGGTGGTGTTTGGTAAAAAATACCAAGCAACGGGGTTGGCATAATGTCGCATATTATAGCGCCTGACACACGGGGTCACACGTGTACTGTGTATTTCAATGCATATAATCTATCCACAATGACAGTAAAAGCGCCATAGATGATGGTGAATTGCCTTCTATTGCTATTCACTTTTAACACTGACTTTAAACGATTCACCATGATCCATTTGAGTTGTTTTTGATGTTTTGTTGCAGTTCACATTAATCTTCACAACTTTTAATGGCGCAAATACTTGGCACACTTTTCATCTTAAAGCCATAAATCCGAAAAGTAAATTATCACCCCGGCAAATGCAACGTGGCGAACATAATGGGTTGCAAATGATTGAATTTTCACAGTTGCGCGAATTCAAATCGGTTTTGAGCGCTTCGATTTCTTTTTCACAAATATGAATAAAAATTTCTCTTTATTTTTTCTCGCTCTTCCTCTCTTTCTCTCTCTCTCTCTCCTGATCTTTTCATTTGAATATCTTAGTGAAAGAATCTTGCAAATTATTGAGTTTGGCATTAAACAATGGGCAAAAAACTAAAATAAATGATTCTGGTTGAAAATCGTGACGCCAATAAATAATAATCGCTTTGTGCAAAACAAAAACAAGAAAGAAAAAAAGAACCAAATTCGCATCAATCGAAAAGAAATTAATCAGCCGAAGAATTTTGTTGCGAATCGTGTTTGTGTTGTGTCATGTCTCATCAAACGAAATGATTTTGAAGTCAATCAACGTCAATTTTGAAAACACATAAAGGAACCAACTTAAATGAGTGCACACGTCAAAGAGCACCAGTAAACCAGACACTCAGCTTTTATTCAGATTTTTTTTTTTCTCTGCGCGCCCCATATTTATGTTTATCTGTTTCATTGCATATATATATATATATTTTTTATTTCCACTAAATACTTTTCGATTAAGTTTAGCCATGCACCCGCACGCTTTGTTTGGATCTCGTGTGAATCTAGTGAATATATATGCACAGAAAGAGAGCACGCGCCACAAATCATGAATTGAATGCAGCACAGATCATATGCTACCGATCCATTGATTTGGAAATAATTTAATTATAAATGAAAAGAAAGAAAAGAAGAGAAAGAGAGAGAGAGAGAGAGAGAGTAAAAAAAAGAACAAATCTATATGTATTGTATAGCATTGAATTGGAAGAGCCAAGAATGGAGCGGAAACGAAACGAAAATTAGGGAGTGTCAAACACTAAATGTAGCAGCATGGAGCATCACGGGCAGCAAGTTGTCAGTGCTATGCATAAATACTGATTTCATGCCGTGAATATCTTGTTCACATTGATTTTTCGATAGACGAAAGGAACGCACCGAAAAAGAAAAAAAAAAAAAAAAAAAAACACTGAAATGCGAAATATCAAACTACGATGTATATTCACCGAATGGCGAATAAAGAAGCCCTGGAATGAATTTCGGTGCAAATATTTATTTAGGCAAGATATGAATATCAATCATGTTGTCACACTGAGAAATGACGATGGCAACGCTTTAACGCTGATAAAATCAAGTCAGTATGGCAAACTGTAGGGTTGAAATCAATGAGATGTAAACGTATTTAAAATGTAATTAAAAAAGAAAGAATTAGTTATGCATATTCATTATTATGTGTTGTCATAAATCATAAAATTGCAGTCTCGACTTGAGCAACGAACAAAAAAAAAAAACAAAAAAAAAAGAATAAATAAATATTGATTTAATTTTTTTTTTCTTTTCATGTTCATTCATTTTTGTTTTATGTAAACAAAATCAATCATATTTAAGCTAATCAGCTGCTGCTTGTTCGTTTCACATTTACAAATTGTCAGTGTTAAACGGAATCTGTAATCAGTAATCGTATTCGAATCGATGCAATCGGTGTGCTTTTCTGCAAAAAGCGAGAATTGCAGATATTTGTAAAATGGAACGTTTCTTCGTTTTTTTTTCTACCGCTCTCACTCTCTTTCGGATCCACAGTAATAGGCATTGCGGTAAAACTTGAATCGATGCGAATCGAAAACTCTTTGATTATCATAATGTTGAATCTTTGCGCTGGAACGATTATCACATATTTATTTGATATCGGTCTCGCTTTAAATCTTTGCGGTTTTCGTTTCCTCTTTTCTTTGCCAGCAACTTAATTATCACTTATATCCATGCTTTTAAACATATCCGAATCAACTCTGTAATGTAAATGTAAATGTAAATGTTTTCGTTTTGTTTTTCTCATGGCATTTTTGATCGTTTGATGGTTGACTGTTGTTCAATTTTCGATTATCAAGATTTATCGTTTTGCTTCAGTTGAATTAATGATTTCGAAAATAATCAATATTTTTCTGCTGTTTATTTTTCCGCACATTTTTATCGAATAAATATATTCGCGCCTATGATTAAACACAAGTTATTCATTATATATCATCATGGTAAATGTTAAAATGAAATTGTAATGAAGTAGTCTTAGGCCTCTCCATTCATCACTTTACTGTTAATTATCGAAATTTATCTTATTTCAAAGTTTTTAATCAATATTTTGATATCTTGATTTATTTTGTTAAACATTTCAGTCGAATTTAAATTAACATTTTACAATTTCATTATGACGATACAAAAATGAGGTGGATATTTTTCCATTTCTATCTTTCATTGGATAGCAATTTGTTCAATTCATTAGGATGAAAACTCCGAATAAGTAGACGAGATCATTAGAATTAAAATGCTAGAAAATGTTTTTTTTTTTTTTTGTTAAAGATGCAATCGCATCGACAAAACTTCATTAGTTTGGAGTGCATGGAAGGAAAAGATATCATGAATAATTGATCTGTACAAATGAAAAAAAAAAAAAATGAAAAATATCACACTAAATATGTTTAATGTTCATAAAAAATTACAATCTATAATTAGATTGATATTTTCCACTTCCTGTGCATTCTTTATAATAATCATTTTACATTTTACTTTGATCACATCGAATTTGATTCAAGCGAAATATGATTAATTGATTTGTTCATCTGTTTGTCACAATCAATTATTTGTGTGCATTTATCTTATACGATCGACGACGATGTCCAATGTGTGTGTTTGAAGGTAGAAGAGACAATTGATTGTTGTAGGTTGTTTCCATTTGAGTTTTCTTGAAAATTGAGAGAATTTCATAGTCAGAATGCATGAATAATTGCAAACAAATATTTGTATTGGAATGAGCGGCAAACAATTGTTCAAAGCATAGAATGCACACTGTACAGTTTATTGTTAAGGTAAGGTGAGGTCTGATCATTGACTTCTGTATGTTTTCGTTGTCATTTCTTCTTTTTTTTTTTTTTTTTTTTTTTTCATTTTGCTACTTTAACATTCGATCAAATTAACATTGACACAAACCGTCAATGCGATTAATTCAATAGCTTAAGGCCTAAGTTGAACGGGACGGGTTCGTTTCCAACGACAAGAACATGTAAATATTCTTTTTTATAATTTATGATCGATCCCAAAACACTCCAACCAATATAATCTTACGCGTAACGCGTCTTCTTTTCTGTCGCCCTAATAGATCACGTCTTCCGACATGTTCATGTCTTGTTTCTTTCTTTCTTTTTTCTCACTCTCTCTCTCTCTCTCTCTCTCTCTCTCTTTCGTCTCTTTGTAATCCAATAAAATCGAATTGGTTGATGCTCTTCATGCCTTTTATTATTATGATTATTTATTATTTATTTCTTGTACGTAAGCATGTCACTTTAACATTCGATTGTCATTTTTTTTGGCGTCAATTTCTTCGAATCTGAATCATTTATTTCTTTGTTACATGAACATGTATCAAGGAAAAAGTAAACATTTATTGATCTAACGATGAATAACTTGAGTCGACAAATAATGATTTTTATAATAGTTATGGCATTTGATTACTCCTCGCAAACGAACCAATAAAATCATGTTGGCTAAAAATGACAAAAACTTTTACCGCCGCATATCTTTTGAAAGGTGAAATAGAAATGCTTTTTTATTGCGCTTTTTTAAACGTTTCGATTTTATTTAAATGTTTCAATTCAGAACATAAAATTGATTTGATTTGTCAAGAAAATTTAAATAACAAAAGTCCACCATAATGCACGAAATAAATGTTATAAACAAATTAAATGTTTTGACAAAGAAATAAATTTGTCACATTAATTTATAGTAGAAGCAGTGATAATCGATCCGATTTCAACCTGTGAATTAGAGCATCAAAGCAAAATGGTAACGTTCGGTTTTTTATTTCATTTCAATCCTTTTCTTTTGTACATTTCATTTCTGGAAACGCCTCCTCCAATGTGTCACATTATATTGAAATGTTCGGCAAAAACCTTCTCATCTTTTCAGCTTTGATCTATGCCATTCAAAAGGAAAACAAAAATAAAGCGAATTTCACACAATTTATTAAAGACTATTATTCATCAAGCCGTCAAAAAGAAAGTTCAACAACAATCTTTTCTTTACGAAATTGATCGCAAAAAAAAAAACCTCTATAGCTGTTGTTCTATTCGGATTCAAGTTTATTGAACAACATCAACGAGATTCAATTTGTTTAGAAAGTAGTATTTATTGACCCAAAGTTTAATAAAAGAACGTATAGAGACTAAAAAAAAGAACAGAATAAAACTAGAGAAAAAAAAAACTCTCAAGCGAAGAGAAAATAAAAAAAACTGTCACCCGAAATGCAAAAAAACACTTGAGCTGAAGAGTTGTTTCCATAACAATAAGTGACATTCGAACAAAAAAGGACCGCATCAAATGGGATGAATACAATAATGGATGAATTCACGTTAATATGATAATATTGTGATGGCTTTAGAAATAGAACAGATTGATAAAGTAAATGTATCGAAAAAAAAAGAAGAATAACAAAAAAAAAGAAAAGAAATAAATGTTATTCCAATACAACAAATGCATGAAAAGAGAAAAATGAACAAAAATGCGAAGGAAGGCTTTTATTTTGAGAAAAAAATTTTTTGGAAGAGAATGTCGCACGAGAAATATGAGCGGAAAAAAACACAAACCGTGCATAAAAACAGGCAACTTTTTATCTTTGTACCTTTTTTTTTCACTAAATTTCAAGACGCATTCATCTTTCTTTTATTTTAGATTTAAGCTTACCCCAAATGTTATTGTGATTTATATTCATAAAATCGTATAAGTTTGTTTTTCTTCTTTATTTTGATTAAGTCTTCAAGTGTTATGATTTATAATATCGCAATTCATCTTTATTTACTGATAAGATGATGAAAACGAAACTAAATGTTTATATTAATTGTCTTCAATTAAAATTCTTTCATTTTTTGTTCTGTGATATTTATCGTAAAAACCATTTGATCAGATGACCATTTATAAAATGTTTAATAGTTTTTCAGTTTTAGTTGATTTGATATTCATATTAGATATTCAGATTGATTTGTTTAAAATTAATTTGTAAACTTGGCATGAATAAATTGGGTAAAATCGTTAAAAGCATAATTCATATATGGAACTGTATACACAGGTTTCGAATTTTTGTCAAAAATTAAGATATTATTATTATAAAAATAATACATTTATTCTAATCGTTTTGAATGAAAATCAAATTGGTTTGGAAAAGCTCAAAAATGGCAAAATATCTCATTTTTCACGTCTAAAAAAGAGCATTAAAGCTGAAAAAACTTTCAACCAAATCTTGAATTTGTAAGTCAAACTCTCATTCATTAGAATATAAAAAAAATTGTATAATGTAAATTTGCAAATAGAGAAATATTGCTGAGTTCAATAAACAAAATGAAATCGTATTTGAATTTCATATGCTGAAGTATATTCTTTCTTTTTTTTTATTGTTTAGTTTCAAGAGCGTCAAATATTTACAAATGCAATCAGTTGAATAGGATTCGGCCAAAAAGTTTAAAGATTTACATCGCGTATTTGAATGACTTATGAGCATGACGGAGGAGGGGGAGGAGGCACGGGAGGGGGGGAGCTGTTTTGTGAAACAGATTCGAAAATCGCATGGAAAATGGCAAAGAAACGAATCAAAGAAAAACCAATGAAGCGCTCAGCAAAAATGCACGGTCTTTGTATTCACGAATGAAAAACTTCTGCTCTCTTAGCAGATAGCCGATCTTGAAAAGACCACGCAAAAGCAAAATATAAAACTTACCCTACCATAAGACAAGACAGAAGTGTTAGAGAGAGAGAGAGGGGAGAGAGAAAAGGAGAGAGAGAAGAGTGTGAGAGAGAGAGAGAGGGAGAGAGAGAAAGAGAGAGAGAGAAAGATAGTTAGAGTGAGAATGAGAATGAAAAAAAATAAGAAGAAATGAAACGAACAGACGTAATAGAAACGAGAAGATAGAAGTCAAGGGAATGAAGTGAAATGAGGATTGAACGAAAAGGATGAGCATTTTCCATGTAAAGATTTATGTCAGTTTTAGTGTGTGCTTGGCAGCCATTCAATGTTTGGAATCTTTAAAGATCGCTAAGGGAACGTTGATATTTTTTTTTTTTTTCTATCTTTCTTTTTTTTCTCTTTTACATCACCAACATCATCCCTTTCCATGTATTGTATGTTTGATAGCAACAATAACAATCGCAGTCGCATGACTTTTTCTATTTCTTGCTATCGGTCGAGCTTGTCCAATTTTGCTGTTGCTTACAGTTTCACCGAGACTTGCAGATATGTATTTCTCTCTTTCTTTCTCTTCTCTCTCTCTCTCTCTCTCTCTCTCTCTCTCTCTCTCTCTCTCGTCTCATCGGATTTTGCTTTGTTTAGCCAGCCATGATATATTTGATATTCTCATGTGCACATAAATAATGTTTACCGTAATTTACGCGCAATGCTGACTTTAACTTTTCCTCTTTCGATTGAACATTTTTGTTTTATTTTCGCTCTTTTTTTTTCCTCTCACTCCAGATTGTATTCATCCCCAGCCATCCTTGGTCCTTGCTTCCAGTTCTATGCCCCAATCCCCGGCTCACATATACGCACACTAAACGCTTGTCTTCTGTGCAAAAGTAAGATATGGATTTAAAAAAAAAAAGCAGAAGAAAAGAAGAAAAGATGAACAAGAAAATTTATTTCGTTTATCAGTGGTAGGATAAAATTCAGATTGGTAAACATACGCTCTGATGGTTGCAAGGGATGGTTCCGTTTTATATTTATTTATATATAAATTTATCCAAAAAAAAAAGAAAAAAAAAAATTTGTACGCAAAACTTTGCCGCAATAAAAACAACCAACAATAGCAATAGCAATAACTACAACATGAGCAACAAAACGACAACGAGACCACAATACTTGATTTATTGTTGAAACTAGTCAAATGGAATAATTAAAAAGAAATTGTTTAGATTTTCTTGTGCAGCGACTTTCGTTAAGTGGAAATCTTTGAATCGAACTAATGAACGTGTGTAAAAATTGATTTTGGCCTGGCTTGGCTTGTTATAGCATGGCTTGGCATTGGTTGAACGTAATGTGGAATGTGCATCACAATATTTCTTGGAAAAGTGTTCGATTCGATCCACCGAATTGGTTTCCACAGATGCTCGATGCATATTTGAATAATTAAATCGATATACACATCGACGGGTGCTGGTGTGCTGAGTTTTACCTGTACGAAAGAGCCCAACTTAAACGACATTTCAACATATTTTCTGATCCAAATCGGTGTGTTCCACATGAAATTGGTTGTTGAAGTGTGTGCCTTGGCTTGTTCGCGTTCCATTTCATTTCGTTTTGTTTTCTGTTTTTCTTTTCATTTTTTTTTTTTTTTTTTTTTTTCATTTTTAAAACAACGGTTGTCGTATATTATATATACGCTACGAACATTTTCCCAGCACGATACTAAAAACCACTTTGCAGATCCACTTGAGAAAACGGCACTTATCGTCCGGGTCAATCACAACTTATAAATTATTTTAACGAGTTTCATTAAATTATATTAAATTAGCATACGATTGATATTAATTTTAATGATTAATTCGAACGAATCCGTTTAACGAGCTACTGCTAGCACATCGAATCTAATTCAAATTAAGAAACAGTATAGTTCCATCGAATTACATGCATATAACTATCAATCTAACATTTGAATTTATGTTGTGTATACGAGTGCGAGAGTGACTCACTGAGTATGTGTAGAATAACAAGTTGTTTGCATCGTTTGGTACATTTTATGCGTTAAAGGAATAATATAAATTTCCATTTTAAGACTTAATGAAAACACTATTTATTGGCATTATGTATCTGTATCCGTGTATATATATATGGAATTTATGCGGCAACATGACATTTGAAATGACGAAGTTTTGATCAGAATGCAAATGCATGCATAAATCACTTTAATTCTAAAATTTGCACTGACTTAATAAATGTAACGGTAAACCGTATCATGGCATCAATATCACATGCAAATCGTATTTCGTATGCAGTAGATAAACCAAAACATTTACATAATACCGACTTATGAACTACGACAAATTTAATTATATTAAATTCAAACATTTCGACTTGGATTTAAGATTAACAGATTAATTAAAAGTTAACAGAGCCAAAATTTCATGCAACCAACTATGCAACGCGTTTTGCTTTCAATTTATTCGAAATTTTCTTAAACAGTTTCTTGGGGTTCATTTGTGTGAACAAATAAACTGACAATTTTCCACCCATTCGGCATATCCATTTTTGGATCTATACGAAATGCTCTCTCTCTCTCTCTCTCTCTCTCTCTCTCACTCAGTGACGTATCAATTTCGAATTTAAATTAATGAAACCATTCCCAACAGCTCCAATTTCATCGACGATCACAAGATCATTAATCAATATTTTGTTTCAATTCACTCATCATCTTTGAGATGCTGTAAAATCATAATTTTTCATCGTGTGAAAAATTATATGTGACCCGAAATCGTGATCAATTCTCTCACCTATGCTTTCTTCTATAACGCTTGTTAATGAAAAAAAAGAAAAAAAAATAATGTGGAGCGTGAGTAGATGTAAATACTGTCACATTAGAAATTTCTCTGAAACATTAAACGTTGATCATGAAACTTAAAGCGCTCTGATCAATGTTGCGACGGATAATCCAATATAACTGACATATGCTTAAGCACGATTCTAGAAAAAGTTTGTGTAAGCAAATGAAATAATTTATGAGCAAAGCAAAGCGAACCAAAGCAAATATCAACTTGGAATTTTAATCATGCGAATCTTTTTGATTTGTGTGTTGATCGAAGACAGCGATATAATCATTGGTATAATCGAAATAAATTAATCATATCAAATAGATATGTATCAAAGCACTCATTTTCAGTGTGTGTTCCGTTGCTACGATCAAGTTTTTTTTTCGATTTTGAAATGTTTGGCTTCCAATGAAATTTAGCTACTACTTTGTTGAAAAAAATTTCCATGAACAACTTGAAATTGGTGTGTGAGGTTACAGCGCAACTTGGCAGCAAAACAACTTAACGATGGAAGATTTACCAACAAAATGCGTTTAAAATCAAAATGTATTTAAGAAAAATGAACGAATTTTGTGCTAGATAATCATCGTTATCCTAACATTTATCATAAATATCAACCACACATCCTTGCAACATATGATCCTTTAGCACCATTTGGATTAAGATTTGCTTTTGAGATTTCGAGAAAAAGAAAATTTTTATATTTAATTCTAAAAATGTAGACATATGTGGGAGTTTGACGAATGTCGATTTTTTTATCTTTGCGCTTTGTTTTTATATCAAACATTTCATCAGATCAAAATTGCTACAAGGTGAAAACAAACAATAATAGGACCAACAAAAGAGCAAAACGCATTTAGTTTGATACATGAAATTCTAAAACGAATGCAACGGAATAAACAACCAAATACGACAAATAATGAAAAAAAAAAAAATATTTGCAAAAGAACGAAGATGGGTTATCTAAATCCTTCGGAAAAAAATGTCCAAAATCATGTATGCGACAAGATTTTTGTAAACATTTTCATCTTTTATTTTTCATTTCAATTTTGTGACTATTTTGAAAACTACTGTTTAGCCGTTCAGTTTACCGAAAATGTGATCGATATCTAAGATCAGGAAAAAAAATGTCTCTTAGTTGTCAAGCATAATTACTGCCATTTCAAACACGAACTCAATCAGATTAATGAATAAATGAAACAACTTAACAAGCGACACACATAGACAGACAGAGAGAGAGAGAGAGAGAGAGAGAGAGAGAGAGAGAGCGAGAGAGTGGGTGAGAGAGGGAGAGAGAGGGAGACAGAGAAAGAGAAAGAGAGTTAGTCACATAAATGGAGTGAAATTGTAGCTCATGATGCAAACGAATGTTGTCGAAATGTGTTGAATGAAGAAATGGTAAATAGTTATTGTGTGACAAATACAAGAATTTCTTGCAAATGCTATTCTTAAACAGTAAGTTAACAAAAACTTTTTTGTGAATGAACTCAAGTATGTACTTGAGAAAACTGTGGAGATTATAGTATTAAAATAGTTAATCTGAAGGCGCATACAACAAAGAGAATAAACATAAGGCTCTCCAAAATAAGTCGTTTGATCCAAGAAGGAGACATTTGTCTGATCCACGCAAAAACAAAACAAAAACAACTAAAAGTAATTTTGCGAAAAAACAAAAAATATAAACAATTGCCGTGCTACGCGTTGTCGCATTCTTCATTGTATTTCATTCAACAATACAATCCGAAGCAAAATAACAACAATAACAAATTTCCGGATGCACTTCAAATCATAGAAAACAAATCTTTTGTTTGTTTTTCTAATTTTTTTTTGTAATCGAAACAATCTAAAAATGTAAACAAAATGCACAAATGAATGGCATGTAGCCAAAAAAAAAAAGAGAAATAACCACTTGAAATATGACACAATGGAAAATTGTGATATTACAATTGCATGCACTTGCTTAGTTCTTAGTCAAGAATTACAATGGCTTGTAGCAATTCTTTGCATAAATCTTGAGTGAGCTAATTTATTGTTGGATCTTAAACAAAAGAAAATGGAAATTTCAAAGCTGAAATATTTGAAATGTCCGAAAAATGCAATTATCTTTTTACGTATGGCCAAGATTCTGTCATCAATGGATTTTTCATTTAGAAACATAAGGGTTTTCTTCGAGGATATCATCAGATATTTGGATTCAAGAAAGGTTAGTAGCGACTGACTACCAAAAAAATCCTGTTTTGATGTTTTAAAATCAACGTTGCTTAAAATCAATGATTGATTCCCTTTTAATTACGAATGTCCATCTCCCGATAAACTGTCAAAAAAAAAAAAAAACAAAAAAAAAAAAAATAGTTGAATATCAACATACGAGACACATTCAAAATAACCACTCATTTTTCATGACCAAAGCGACTAAAAAATGTTTTCCAGTGAATTGTCCTCTCAAACATAAGAATACGAACATTGATTGAATTGAGGTGACACAAATCCGTGTATATTGTAGGTTTGCGTTGGCAGTCGCAGCCACATTAGATAAATTATTATTTTCAAACCACACACAGTTAAGAAAATACATCCTAAATGCAGAAAACCCTCAAACCAAAACAAAAATATTGAAACAAATATTGGAAGAGCAATACAAAAATGATAAAGAATGCGTAATAAATGAATGTTCAGGCATAGATGCACACAAAACACACAAACCAGAATCTATCGAGTCAGAGAGTGTATAGAAGTAAAATGACAAATTTATTTCCTCCAATAAATTATATAATTCTGTCACAACATGAGCCCAATGAAAACAAAAACATAAAACACATAAAAACTAACCAACGAAGAATGAATGAGTCTCATGAAAATGACATTTTTATAACTTGTTACTAATTTTCTAAATTTTTCGTTTGCCATCTTCGGTTTGATTTTTCCATTTTAATTTCATTTTGAAAAATGCGTTTATACGGCCATTAAATGCCTCATACTTACCTGTTTTTATTTTTGTGAATCGTTGTCGCCAACTATCTATGGATTGGACATTTGTATTCTTGATTGCTTCCCAAACAAAATTGACCGATGAAAAAACAGTAACAGAAATTTTCGTAAGAAATTGTTTCTCATTCATTTTAATAGGAATTTTTCTGATGTCCTTTCTATTAAATGTCTCTTGTCATCCTGCTTACAGTTATTAAACATTTTCAAATAGTATGAAATAAATCATGCAGTTAATGTGTGTGTGTGTGTTCTGGGCAATTTTGTGTGATCAGAATGTCCAAATATTGCATCGAATAGGTTCGACCCGTGACCTGAATTGAGTCAGAAACAATACAACAAAAAATAAAATAAAAGAAAGAAACATCATGATTCATGAACAATAGTTGAAAAAATTTGACGACTATTTTTTTTCCAGCTTATATTGACTATTTGTGTGTAAAGCTGGCGCCAGACAGTTCCTGCCTACTACATCATGTATTTTGTACATTCACAGATATTTTATGCATTTTTTACTATAAACCACATACATACCAACCATACGCATCAAATACGTTTTAATCGCTTTTTTTTTTCTCTTTATTTCATTCCTTTTGTATATATTCATGAACACTTTAGAAAAGAAACTGTGTCTGTTTCTCCGTTTTGTCGTTCATCCTTGCAATCCATTTTCTATATTTCTTTTACCGTGAAACATTTGTTTCAATCGGTGACATATGTATATTGAATATCGGTATTTGGTATTCGGTAGAATCGTAATTTTAACATTTGTATAGTAGAGACTTACTTTTGACTCTAATGTATCTATTTTGTCAATTTCAGAAATAATTTATTATGATGGTTGCCTCTCTTGATAGATTCGCCGAATTCTTGGATGAAAAATTGGCTTTCCATGCTTACTAAATACGTTTTTTTTCTTTTTCTGTATAAATATCGTTAGGATTTGTTCAATCAATTAAAATCTTGAATTAAGTTTTGATTGCTTTGACAACTGGGAGTTTTATTTTCCATTCAAATATATTGAACGATTAATGTTTCGTATAAAATCGAAAAATGTATGAATTCACAAGAATTCAAAATGAAACTTTCGAATTTCAAACAATCCAAGGGGTGTTTAAACGATAAAAATAAGCTAACCAACCAGTTTCAAATGACTGAAACATGCGTAACAAGCATCTAATATAGATTTGATAAATATCAACCCCAGTATTATTGCGACAGTTACATAGTTGGCGGAAATGCGCCAACAAACGAAACAAGTGTAGTAGATGTTATGAAATCGTTGATTTTGAGGGAAGTCTGTTTTCGATGCGATACAAGAATTGATGAAAACATCAAAGAGATATTGTGAACATGTGTTGTTATTGCGCAAACACTAGCTCATCACAGTTATGTATTCTATTGTTTGTGATTAACTGATATCCCGCAATTATGTCAATTTTGATTCGTAATTCATTTAATTTCAAATAAGAATATTTCACACAAGGGAGCAGCAGCACTGCAACCAATTTAGACATCAAATGTTGTTTTGGTGTTTTGGTGTTTTGCTGCTCAATTGCACATTAACTCTGAGCATTTGATGAATCTGAGGGTGAATAAAACAATGTGATTGCCACTTGTACAGAAGTCAATTGTTACCCCTGCGGTTTTTAGTTGTGGTTACAATGAATAAAATATCCACCAATTACACTACGAATCTTTATATAATTTCTTTTTTCTTTCTTTTTTTTTTTTTTTTGCACGATTCCACACATAATTTTATTGCATCATTTTCTTAATTAGATATTTAAACCGTGCACAGATGTCATGCAATTTAATCAAAGACCAACAGATTTCTTTAGCGACAAACTAATTTATGCTAACACTTTTGTTAAATCAATACACTGATGCATATTCAATGTGTTTTGAAAATAGGAAGTTTTATTTTTGTTAAAAAAAAACAAAACAAAAAAAAAATTCTTTCGAAAATATGTAAATGTTGAAAATTACGCAACTTAAATGCCAAACACACACACACACTGCACGTGTATCAAACCACTTACCAAACAACGACAAACAAGAAATCTACAACAACAATACATTGCAAAGCATTTAATTGGTATTGTTTTTTTTTTTTTTTGAAATGTTACTTCATTCACAAAATCTTTTTATTCAAATATATTGTATCGGCATTTTTCAGTGTTTTAAGTAGTTTGAATAAAAAGTGTATTGTTTAATGTGTTTAGTTTCAACAGAGAAAAATACAATGGAAAAACACTTTGATCGATTCTTCCGTTTCAAGTATTGGCATGTGCAAATTTCCGAATTACAACAATCTACCTTCTATATCGTATCAATGTATACATAAATTCGTTCAATACCTCTCAGCTCATTGAGAAAATTCATTTCAAATAAAAGTAATGAAGTAGTTCATAATATGAACTTCATATTATCACAAAATTATAATACATCATTCACACAAAGTTGGTAAAGTGTTTGTTTTATTGAGGTGAATGGTTTTTCCTTCTTCTAGGTGGTATCACTCGAAACAATATACAAAATATGCTAAAAGCACGAGCCAAAACGTTAATATATGCGTTCATCTATTGAATACGATTTATATGGAATGAACGATTTAAAGGATGATTTCCCTTTTATTTTAATCAAAAATTTGTGTGTGGCATCGTAAAAATGTTGTTGTCGTATATGCACAATATGCCCACATAATTTCGGCACGCATATGTCAAACAATTCAGGACAAGCAGATGATATTTCTTTAAAATGGAAAAAAAATCGAAAATCGTTTATCTAAAATTGTGATCACTCTTCGGAAATGTTTCTTCTTTTCAGTTATTTGCGAATTGAAATTTGTTCGATATAGCTTCCGTTTGTTAAGTCCAAAATTAAAATGTCCTTTATTAAGTGAATTGTTATAAAGAAATTCATCAAACCAAAATTGATTTGATTGTTACTTTTTCTTTATTTTTACCTTCAAAATATTTATTTGTTGTTATTCATCTTCGCCTTTGGCTTTTCAACTTCCATTAAATAACAATTGAATTCCCACTGCGAAGCATTATTAAACATCTTGTGTTAATGAGAATTTTTTTTTTCGTTTTTTTTGGTAAAGCAAACGAAATGCACAACATAAAAATGCATTGTTTGGAAGACAACCTGAAGTGCATAAAATATAAAGTCATTGAAAAATTGCTTAAAGATCTCGAACAAAACTATAATAACACACACACACACACACATACACATACACACACGCATAGTCTGTATCAAAACAATATGCAATGATCTTCTTGCCCCATTATTAATATATATAGAGAAAGAGAATATGGGTATTTGATCGGGCAAAAAACCACAATGAAATACCAAATACTTCCCACCGCGCACCGTTTTATTGTTTGTGTCTCTCTGTGGCATTGTATGTCATATCGAATCAACAATGCAATATCACAATACCCATTTCTGCAACAGTTGCAGAAAATCGAAACAAAACAAAAATCATCGTAAATTTCCCATTAAGATTAAGTGCTGAATTTGTCTGTGTAGCTGAAGAGGCATAAATACGAATTAAAGCACTGAAAAACGGACAATAAGCACACAGAGAATATGACAAATAAAAGAAAAGAAAAGAAAAGAAAAAAAAGAAAAACAACAACATCGAAATAATGCTTCGTTGCAACTGTAACGTATATATTGATATAGGGACATTTTTTGGTTAGAAAATTGACTTTGCATGGATTAAGTCGAATCGAAACAGCCAATTCCAAAATCCACACATGGCAAAGACACCACAAAACTATACTGTGTAGACCGCATACAACGATCTTATACATTTATCTGTGTAATGCCGATTGTTGCATCTTGTTGACAAAACGAATTTCCAAGAAATTTGTTTTGTGCTGAAAAACGTGTGACAACCATACACATAACAACAACGCCCAATGTTCCAATTCATTGTGCTCTCGCTTTTTCGCGTTTCTTCCTTTACTATTCCATAATTGAAAGCATATAGAGAGAGAAAGAGAAAGAGAGACATTTGGTTGCCTTCGCCGAATTTCTGATTTATTATCAGCGATCACTATCGTACATTCTGTTTCGATTGCGCATTCTGAAACCACGAGAATTATTATGAAATTGAACACATCAAGTTGGTGCTCATCAGAACAGCATTGTTGCACATATATGCAATGTCCTTCTGAATGGAATTAGATGCGTGGCCCTTCAGGCCATCTTCATTATTTTATGCAATAGGAAATACCACTTCATTATATTAAGAGATAAAGTGCGAAAATCAATGTTTTATGCAAAAATTGTAAACATTTAAAACATTTAAGAATTTTGTTTATTGGATTGTGATGTATGTATTTAATAAATTTATATGTCAATGTTTTTTGTACATAGAAGATCCATAAACCTTCGATTGGAACAAGCAAATCTGTCAGCAACAGTCTTAACTACTAAACGAACATTTTGGCAACGAGCAAAAAAAAAAAAAAATATATCTCACATCAGGTTTTTTTTTATTTGTTGTTGTTGTCTTCTTTCCTTCATATTTTCTGTGCAAATAAAAACGCAAAGTCTCTATCCACAGAATACGAAAGACACGATGAGGAAGAACACACCTAATTAAACAATTCGTAGAATTTCATGTTAATTTTAACGTGACATTTTATTTTCGTTCCTCCTTTATCGTCGCTCACTCTTTTTCTCTCTCTCTCTCTCTCTCTCTCTCTCTCTTCTCTCTCTGTCTCTCGCTCTCGCTGCCTTTTTATCTGCCAAGTGGATTGTTCGTCCATTTCCACATTTTGCATTTTAATTGATTCCATTTGGTCTGTTCCTTCTTCATTTTTAATTTCAAGCACACGAAAGATGAAACGAACAAAAAACCCAACAACACACAAGCGAATTGCAACCGTAAAACCGTGCGCGATATATTTCGAACTCATATGAACATCATGTATTTAATAAGATTAAAATTACGTTTCGGGCAAATAATATAAAAGAAAATCGACATCTCATTTGCACTGGCCTATGTGTATATATATATATATGGATCGTTCTAATGTTGCAAGATAAATTGTTAAGCAGAGATGCTGTGCTGTTTTCAATCTCAAGCCAAAGAGCACTGATTGCAACTAGAACGATGAGTCTGATCTGGTCTGTTTTTTTCATGTTATGCACGGTCAAACGAGCCATATCGACTCTCATTCTCAATTTCAATTGAACACACTTAAATGGCACACGCTATTTCAATACCTGTTTGAATTCAGTTGAAATTGAACGAAACCTAAGAAAAAAAAAAGAAAAACGAAGAAAAATAACAACGAGCGAATGATTTCAATACATTTTATTTGCATCGAAGATATACGACACATTCAATGGAACGTAGCTGCTGCATTCGACTACTTGATTTCCAGAATGGATTTTATTTAATTGATGATTCGATCGATTGTTGATGTTTGCGTGTTAAATTGTAAATGTGAAATATTTAATTAATGTTTTTCAGCTGCTGAATTTGATCATTTTCAACGAATTTTTCGACTAGAAAAATGATGCGATTCATCAATTTATTTCAAATAAAAGCAAAAATGTTTGCAAATGATTTCAATGTATAAATACAATTGATCACATCAAGGAGGTACAAGATACATATTTGGTTTTGTAAAAAGTTTATGACTTTTAATTTCTTCTAAATCAAACAACATTAATGAGTAGACTTTATGTTATTCCAATTTAAATTAATTCTTTTTTTCATGGCTAAAGTTCAAGCGAAGCAATTTGGAATTTATCGCAGAACAACATTCAACATGGAAGATCAACAAAAGTTTAATCGACAAATAATTATCGAGATTGTTGTAATGTCAACATCAGAAATCCTTTTTTGATTTTAGTTAGCATATGTTGGTGACATGCTCATTGTGAGCTCAAATGAAATAGGTTTGTTGAAGCGTTTAACAATGTTTTTGGTGAGTTGATTGTGAGAGCCAAAAGACCACAATAGGCCAGCAATTTATGAAATAAATGCAAACAAATTGCGTAAGCGATGAACAACAAATGCAATTTTTTTCTTTTTTTAATGAAAAACAAGACGAAAAAAAAAACCAAAGAAAGATTGTAAGCATTTACGGTGAATTCGTTAAACAATTGACATCCGACAATTGAACATTCAATTTTGCATATTCGTTTTTATAAAACCGCTAAATAACTCGCAATTACTCAATTTCACAATGTAATCGTTGATCATAACGTAAAAAACGGTTTTGATATTTGAATAAATCTTTTTTTTTTTCATCTCTGTTTCACTCTGTGTGTATTCGGTGTGCATTCGATCGAATAATATCTCATTGAATTGAACGTCGCATCTGCGCTATCGTCTTATCAATCTCATCAAATTCAAAATAATCCCAACCCTACATTGGTACTGCGTATCTGTCTCTCGAATGTGATTTGCGTATGATGGTCGGACAAACTCATTCGATTTTTTTTCTTCTCTCTCTCTCTCTCTCTCTCTCTCTCTCTCTCTCTCGATTATTGTTGTTTATATTGTATTCACCAAATCGGTTCATATTTACTGCATAATATGGGATCAAAACGTGCAACGCTTGGCTTTTACCTAATTTTGTGTATAATTTTACTTGACAATAGAACAAGAGCTTGTTCTTCTTTCAAAAATAAATGTTATCGCAAAGGCAAAATCATTTCTCGCCTTTAAACAAATTACATATAATATTGTGGCCGAAATAAACCAATCCCAATGCATAGCTAGTTCAAAGGCACCATTCATTTCGAAATCCAGAATGTGCGTGCGCGCGTGAGTCTGAGTGTGTTTTGTCTGTTAGTTTGGATGTTTTGCTACCGATGCCTGACAACGCTTGACAAACATGAATAGGACACACAATGACAAAGAGACGAAAATCGAAACAGAAGTGAAGAGAAGAAGAAAAAAAAACCCGTACACTCCATACAAACAGTGGCTGCCGCGATTAGCATCTCTTTGGAAAATCTGTGAATAATATTTTCAATTGAATTTGGTTGAATACACACAACAAAAACATAAACCGAATTTCAATTCATTTCGAAGCCGGCAAACCCATTTACTAAAACCAACCAAATTCCATTCGGTTTGAGTACATCAAAAATAAACACACAGACACACACACACACACACACACACACACACGCACCGCATGCAGTTCGAGGGCCAGAGGGAGAGGGCTAGATATAGAGATAGAAAATGAGAAAGGGAAATATATAATACATATGTACGGTTGAAAGGGAATCAGATACCCGAACACGACGATTGAACTTTGGTTACATTACAGCACAGAAAATCATATTCAGGCGTACCAAATGCAAAACGACATTTCAATTCATCTATCTTCAGCCAATGGTTTTGAGATTATCGCAAACGTATCTTCTGTCCATATGGCTTTATGCTATTTGTTTCCCTTCCACCCATTCATCCGATCATCGAAAATGAATTTTGCATTCATAGAGGCACATCAGCAGAAAACTAATAATACACTAGAACACAACGAATCATTTTCGTAATGAATAGAATTTTACTTTTGAAATGAAAACGATTATGGTCGACGCGCCCCGGCCCCGGTCTCGAGTCATACCCAATTCAATGAATGAACAAGCAAATGAACGAACGAACGAACGAACAAACGACTGAATTTTCAAATAATTCCTTTTTGTTGATGTTTGGTGTCTGCTTGTTTACCTTTGACTCGGTCGATTGCTATCAAACATCTCAAAAAGCTTGTTTCTGATTCTGATGTGCTTGTTATTCAATTTACCGCTACTGTCATTGTTGTTTCATTCGGTTGCATCCCTAGCAAATTTCTTCGCTCTTGTCATTTCAATTTTAATTTCATTTAATCGAATAAAAAGCTTGTTTGTGAACTCATATCGCAATTCAATCCAAATGTTGAAAGGGAGAAAAGGAGAGCAAACGAACCCGATTAATCAGCCACATAGATCACATTCATTTCAAGCAATTACATTAACTCAACATTTTGTGATAACACGCAATTCAAAACACAAACACACATTTTGTATGCTGTAAAGGAAATCGGCAGTGAAATCCAAATCCGGTAACCATTTACACTTTGCTTTTACATGCAAAATGAAAATTACATTTATGAAATTGATGATAATCATTGTTTTCCTTATATTTTCAAATGTGTTTTACAGAGTTTTTCTTTCATTCGATTGTTTATAAGTAATTTGTTGATACAATTTACCTAATGCATGACATTTCTTGAAGCAATTTAAAAATTTATTTTAAATTTTTGATAAAATGTCAACATTTTTGTGTTTGAAGAATAATAAATTTGTCAACAGATGCTTTGTCGTTGCATACATTTGATGATCACTATTGTTGAATGAAAACTGTCAATGAAAATATTCATGAGAACAGAAAAAGTAGACTGAGTTTAAATATGTAAATAGGAAATAGAGAGGTAAATGAAGTGGTTGAGAATACAATGGCCAAAGCAATCACTTCATTCAGCAACTATGAATACCTAATATTGCTGTCCAAAAATTGAAAAAAAAAAAAAAAAATAAATAAAAAAATAAATATACATGCATACACATACGTTTCTATGCATTTCCATGACATTTCATTCATATTGTTCACTCATTGAACTTATTGTATGCGAAACTGTTCGCCCAATCATATAATATCATAAGGGGGCAATTGAGCTTTGCTGGTAAAATGCAAAAGGAAGAAAAAGAAAAAAAAAAAACAATTTCATCACCAATTGAGGCAGGAAAACAACACTAACTATATCAGCAGCGACAAGCAGCCGCAGCAGCAACAGCACTAAGAAAAACATCCAAATGATGATTTATCAACTAGATGAAATCAGCTAAATCTGTGATAACATTCATTTCAGGTTGGGCTCGCTTTCATATATCCCATCATGTACTGTATGAGGTCTTTGAATAATTATATTTAAGTACAAATACTCTTACACATAAAAGCAAGTTGCACGAATAAAAACGTAATACTTACATGCATATTGATGGTTTTCTCCTTCTCTCTCTCTCTCTCTCTCTCTCTCTCTCGCTCTCTCTCACCTTCTCGCTCTCTATCATTCTAGAATGTATTAATGCTAAAAGCCGAAGTGGATAATAACAATATGAGTTAATGCTGAGGGAGAAATCAGGAAAAATGTGTATAATAACTGCCTCTGTAAAATGCTATTTCCAACAGCCATCAATTTTGTGGAATTTCGCATCCCGATAAATCTGCTCGGATTTTTTTTTTTTCGTTTTTTTTTTTGCCAACAGGCCATTTTCAGAACAATAGTCTCGTGACGCGGGCAATAAACAGTATACAAAATCGATCAACAACTATATGCTGAAGAAAAAAAAAAATTGTTTTTTTCTTCACTTCATGTATGAAATGATCATAAAAAATGAATTTTTTTACATATTTTTATAAGTTGATCCGTTTCAGGTTTTGGTCTAGAAATTAAAAGATTTTTTCTTTTTACAAACTGATTAAATACGAGTTCAAAATGATTTTGATATGAAATTTAATACCATTCATCTGAAATTCCTTTGCAATCTCTCAAAAATATTGCTCTAATGGATTTTTGGTGAAGAGCTCATGTCATTCACTGTAAGATAATACAAAGAAAACCATTTTAATTTTGGTTTTTGTGCACTTTTATGTCACACCTTCGAATGAAAATACATTACGCACGAGTGTTCCATCAATCGATAAAAGGTTTTGAAATTTCGCCGGCATTTCGGCTTCTTCTTTTTTTTTCTCGATTCATTGTGGAAAAATGATATGTGAATCTTTGGATCTTATCAAATAACCAGATCAAAAAAGAAAAAAAGAGAGAAAAACGTTAAAACCCAAATATGAAAGCTGATTTATGGTATTGAATTGTTCAGTGAAATGTTTGAATTGATTTGCGACAATGACAATGGAATTGAAACAAATGAGGTGCACACACCCGGCTTCATTTGTATACAACATATTGATTGCAACGTCACTCTTAGTTAGTAAAGACCGCAAAAAAAAAAAATGATTTCAAATGAAGAGAATTCATCGACTTATCACTGCTTTCTCTCTACCATTCATCTGCCGAGAGAAATAGATGACAAAAAAAAGAAAACAAAACTTGCATATCATGCTTCTTAAATCTTAAGCGAAATGTTTCGTTCTATTTTGAAAATTTCCTTTTCCTTCAAAAAATGTATAAACGTTTTCTTCATAAAACTTCTGGCACGTAGTTTCTGGTATTGACATTGTCGACAAAACAATAGACAATAGAATATCTACATTAGTTCTATTCTCAACTTTTGATCGCATTCTAATATGTTTCACATTTTTCTATGCCATTTCACTACTTGCTGGTAGTGACTATGGATGTGTTCTAAATGAAAACAACTGATTGACATCAGACGAACATATTTATATGAATTCGGCCAACATGTGACGGATTTTAATGTCTCATTTCTTTAACAAACTAACAACTGCAAAATGACTATATTCAAGAATTGTATTGAATTGTTTTGAGTTCGGGTCACATTTACTCGAAGAAATGGAACGAAAAATGTCGGCAATATTTGCAAATATTTTGAAATGTACTAGATAGTAAATCTGTTTGTTTCATCTAATAAAAACCACTTTCAATTTGTTTCGATGAATTGTTTTTTTTTTTTCTTTCTTTCTCTTCTCTTCTTTCTCTGTGTTCGTTCATTCTCTGTATATTCTTAACGAACGAAATTCACATGCAGAAGCGAAACCAATTGATTATAATAGTTTTATTGGCGTAACAAAACGGGGTGTGTCCTTCCCGTATATTACCACAGACAACAAGCAACATTACATGAATTCAACAACAGGGAAATTACATATCGTATCTAGTTCTTCTTCTTTGGTTTTGTTTATGTGATGTTATAATTTACACAATATCTGATGAAGTTTTTTCGGCCAAAATCATTTTTAGCGCGAGCGCGTCAATGTTTAACATGTTTATGAAATACACAACGACAATAACGGAACATTACATTTGAGCAATAAAAATTGAATCAAAGCAAACAATGTCGAATAAAATGTGTCTCTTTTTTCAGAATTAAAAAAGGAAAAAGAAATCACAAGACACAAGTAGCAATGCCTGAATTGGATAATTGTTTGGGTTTGAAACGATTTGTTACGGCAATAAAAGAAGCACGCACTGCGTACAATATAAAGTGTTCTACATACGTGTAATAAGCATAAAGTCGTTATTGTGCTTACAAATTTAACGCCACTGTCTCAATGCCACAGGCCGATAGATTTGAAATACAACAGTAAAAATATACACCATTCACTCTATTAATACACTAACATTTGAATCGGTTGTTTTTTTTCTACTTTTCCATTTTGAATACAAAATATATTGCTTGTTTTGATTTGTTGTGACAGTTTTGATTGTGGGAACATACCAACAATCTAATTTGTACGATGCGCCGAACTATGGCCAAAGTCATAAAACTAAAATATTTACCCATTATTATGTTACGCTTAAATACAGTTTATGGACTTTTTCTCTACAGTTGAAATATGCAAAAATTTGCAACCATTTCTAATTAATGGGCAATTTATTTCGATGCACTCTGCACATACTCGCTTTTTCCATATAATTCATAATATTTTTCCGAAAACATTTTAATGGATGTGAACATTTCTCTTTACAAATTTATTTGTCATCGAAGATTGTTCCGTACATTTAATGGTCGAAATTATTTTTCGTTTCGTATTGTGGGAAAAAGTTTCGAATTGACATTTTTCGTGTTAATAATTGGAAACCTTAATTAACGATTAAGATTTCATTTCAAACAATTTTTTTTTTTATTTCAGTGGATTCGAATAAAAATCATCACAAAATCATATTTAGTCAGAGTTAATAGAATCAGAAACAGAAGTTTTTTATTTGGAAGAATTCAGTAAAGTAAATCACATAAAAAAACAAATTTGAAAAGCCATTTAAGTGGATTTTTTTCCAAATATTTAAGAATTTAAGTATTGAGTCTTTAAGGCGTTAAGTGGCTATCACTTAATTTATTGAAGTCAAGCCGCGTGCCAATACTATCATTATTTCAAAACAGAAAACATTCTTTGTTTTTATCCCATTTTATGCCGACAAAGTGTTTATTGACGGGTTTTCCAAACTGAATTGATCTCGTTACATCACATATTGTAATATTAGGTGCATCAAAACGCCCATCAAATCGATTAGAATTTCTATGAAGGACGCATCCAACGTTCTTAGAAAAAATGTTCCCCGTCGGATGGTCTCAAATCAGATGAATATTCTTTTTTTTTTCTTTTTCGAGATAAATGAAAAACCTTTTTATCAATAAAAACAATCGATAATCATGGACATTGATCACTTATTTTTTTGTTTTATTTCTTTTTTTCCAAAGAAATTTTCCAAATTGTTTGAAACAATTTAATTTTCAACGTAATTTATAAAGCTATGCAAATCTTTGCAGATGGTCTCATTCAAATGGTGATAAATATCTTGTTGAAAAAGATAAATCAAACGTGATGTTTTCAACTTGTTCTCTCTTCTTCTTTTTTTTTTTTGGTATTTCGAATCGCAAATTTACCTTTTTTAGCAATGAGCAAACAAATTTTCTGTTTGATTTGAACTTTCAGCAAATGAATATGCTATGACAATCGCCCTTTTTTTACACGGCAGCTATAGAATGCAATACAAATATGATGAAGAGAGCGAAAAAAAAAATAAAGCGTTAGAGAGAGAGAGAAAGAGAGAGAGAAAAGAGGAAAGGAGAGAAAGAAAACGAAAATGACGAAAGATATGAAATCAGCCGATGTAATTCTATACGCAAGATGAAGTGAATGTGTGTGTTAGAAGTTTGATGTGATACATGTAAACGGGATGAATGCCTTATCTTCATCAAATTGAGTTTTACAATGAGATTTCTGTTGTTACGGTAACAATGACGTTGCTATAGAGATACGCTGATACACGTTTTACAATTTAAACGATTCAGTCTGCGCAACGTACACAACACTACATCAGAATTGTACCCAATCGCATTATACTTTTTTCTACTTTTTTTCGTGCTGCAATGCATACGTTCGTTTTGAGAGAGACAGAGAGAGAGAGAGAGAGAGAGAGAGAGAAAGAAAAAAAAGAGTCTTTTTTCTATGCTTTGGTTCATTTAGGCGGTGAATAGACACAGAGACGTCTGCATAACTTTTATCAGCTTAACGCCAACACCATCTGAATATTCAGCAGTTATCACCGATCAACAATCAAAAATATATTAAATAACAATCAATTGTGCATTTGGCGGGTAAGATTAACCGAATACCAAACTAATGCCATCGCGACGATGCCATCACAAGAAGAATTCATAACAACGTTGTTTATTTTTGCATGTTTTTTTTAGAAAAAATCATCTAATATTTTCCGTAAACATAGATGCAAAATTGCAACCAAAAGCTATGTGATCAATCCCAAATTACAGATTTTATTCATCAAGAGGTGCCAAACTTCACAAAACTTTCTAATTTATTTTCAAACACTTTGCATTCAATCATTGTTAGTTGATTTCTTTCTGATGTGTCACAAATTATAACATCGAATATGATGAAATGTTTAGCAAAATAATAGTAACATTACCAAATTTAAATTTAGGTGAATCATGGAAAAGGCTTACATTTATACAGATCGAATGAGACACTGAAAGAAATCACGAATCAGTTTTAATCTGCTGGGTGTGTGAGATAAAGATAAGTGGAATTTTTCCACCCTCTAAACGCATCGCATCTTTTTCCATAAGATTATATATTATTCAACATGGTATATCACTAACATAACCAACCGTGTGAATGAGTTTGTAACTGTATGTACAATGTATATGTAGTGTTGATTTCAAACATTTATTGTGCGTATTCGTGCGGGCGTTCCATACAAATCGATTTTGAGATGATGTTAAAAGACAAGAAAAACACCACCTTCACCATGACACATTGCCATATTGTGACGAACGAAGCGTATTATGGCTTAGCTGTGTAATGAAAATTGGCAAACGTGACAGAGATAGTGGCAAAAGACATTCGAAATGCTTGAGTGCAGATGAAAGCAACTGATTTGATTTAACTCAAGTTATTAAGACAAACAATGTTCATATTCGTCTGATTGAATATAATCCATTTGTGGTGTAGGCGGATATAATCATTGTTTCAATGCATTCACATCTCAATTCCGTTTGCAATGTCTATTTTTCATTGTAGAATTAAAAGAAAAAAAAAAAAGAAAACGAATAGAAAATATGATTTAACAGTTAAAGGTGTGCAAATTTGAAGCTCCAACTCAAAACCTTATCACATATTTGAATTGTTCCTTATTTTTTAACTAGCATAACTTTGTGTATAATTAAAAGATAGACGAAACATTCAACCATTTCCACTTCAACAACACTAGTTTACACAATTTATTTACTTAAGACTTGAATCATTTCATATGCGCAACGTAAATTTTGTCATTTTCATTTTGATTTACATATTTATTGTTTATGCAAAGCAATGATCACCTTCTCACTTGAGCATTTAATTACAATAAATTCTACAAGAAAATAAATGTCTTCATTCATATTCGTTGAGAATTTTACAGAAAAATTACAATTTTCTCACATTCACCACTAAATGCGCACAAAGAAAATTCATAGCATTTGGAATGAGGCATATAGCACAAAGGCTTCTGAGATAGTTTGAGGAAAATGAGAAAATCGGTCTCGTAGTTAGAAATAAATAGATATAAAGTTGCATTCAGGCAAAATCGACACTAAAATTGTGCATAAAATGAAATTGTATAAAAGACATCCCAGGAAAATGGTTTGAATTGACTTAGAGTATATGTAACAAAGCGGTGCGGTTTAATCGAATGCAATAAATGTTTTGCGAACCAACGGCAACAAACGAGAGCCAAAAATGACAATCGGCCAAATTACGCATCGTTCAACCCTGGAAATGCTACTGTTTCATGGTAAAACGGTCGTTGGTTTTCTTGTTTTACGTTTTATTTACGATGCTTATGGTGGTTGTTAAATAAATAGACTTCGTTTTGAGATGTGCTGTTGTTACTGTTGCATGAATCGAATGTGTTGCGAGTTTTTTTTTTTTTTTTTTTTTTTTGCTTTCTCTCTGTTGTTTGTGTGCGTGTATGCGTTCAAATATCTCGAGGGATGTGAATGAGTGAATTTTGAAATAGGGTTGTTTATGCGTACGCAAAAGGCAATTCGCATTATATGGATTTTTCGTTGGATAGAAAGTAACGATGACGATGACGATGACGATGACGACGACAACGACAATAACAACGACGGCGCACAATCAACTTTACGTCAATTTAAGAACGTTTTATAAATGAAAGATAAGAGCAAGCAAATGCTTTGGATAACAGGATAAACCAGTGGAAAAAGAGAAGAAAAAGAAGATGAACGAAAAAAAAATAACGAATATCACACAACGAACGTCAGATAGATGAGATTCACTGATATGGATCCATCAAAAACACGCACACACAACTAACACATCAACGCATCCAGCCCAGATAATAACAGTTATAACAAAGACGATTTTGTCTCGTGTTTGTTGTTATCTAAAGTGTGCACACAATTTTCGAAGGGATGAAATGGAATGCGATGGAATCATATGATATCGAAGCTAAGCACGATTTAATGATAATCGCAAGGTGCTTTAAAAAGTTTTGCCGTTTTGCCAAAGAGGTGGTTCATTTTGATGTGTTTTAGACGGCTCATGACTTACAATTGCCCATTTTTTTTTCTCTTCTGTTTGTCAATGAAACAATTCAACAATCCAACAATTTTAATGGGCAACAAACAGTCGTACGCTATCAATTGTTAATGAGAAAATCCGAAATCAAAATCGATAAAATAATCATAAGAGATGATCACATTGAGTTGTGAATAGCAAAAGAAAGAAAAATTATGTTCAACTGACCTTAATAATTCCGACTTAATTTTTTATTCATCCAAATGACGGAAATACTTCCGTCATCCGCTCAAGCCGCTCATATTACAGATGCAATTTTTTTCTCTTGTGCTAGTCAATTGGCATCTTTTTGCTCATAATAAATCTGATGATGTAGTATGTTTTACATTCATTTTGTTAAATGTATGGCCAAAGCGCATAAACCAAATGATTCAATCTATGATTTGAATGAAATGTTCATAATGAGTTGGAAAAAGCAAAAAACAAAAATAAAATGAGCCGTAGATTTGTTTGCAACATTTCAGATCAAACGGACTGGTGTGTCTTTGCTTTCAGGCATTTATTTGTATATACAATGTACAGTCATGAAGTGATTTATTAGGAAATGATTTGTTGCCAAATTTTACTCGAAAACTTTTCCACTCAAATGATCCTTTTCTCTTACGTTTATTTCATTTTGTTTTTTCTTTCTTTTTTTTCTTCTTCTTCTTCTTCTGTGTGTGCTTTTTTTTTGGCGCTTAAGAAATTTTCTTTATTTTAGCGAGCACATTTACGGTCTAACATCAACATATTTTTTCTCTGGTATATGTTGCAAAATAAGCTTTGTGTTTCGTTCCGTAAATTATGTTCACAATACGCAAACAATTCACAAAACTCAGATGAAAAGTGTACGAAAATATAATCAAAACAAAAGTTTCATCAGAAAAAAAACAAGAGAGAGAGAGAGAGAGAGAGAGAGAGAGGAGTGAAAACAGTAGTATCTGAGCTCATTCTGGTGTATTTTACTGTGTATCGTATAACATTGGTACATAAATATCACCCGTTTGTCTCTATTCTCGTTGCTCTCACACAAGCACATCTACTACCCAGCGCACACACACACACACACACACACAACACATGCACACCCATAGTCATAGTCAGTGAGTGAGAGAGAATTATATAATGGAAATAAATAAAATTCTCGTCGGACAGTTTCGCATAAAAGTGTTATCTAGAAGATTTACGAGCTGACTTTCCATATCCCTCTCGTATTTATTTCTCCATAGTGCAACAACACTGGGCCCCCGAATATAAAGCGAACGACGGGGAAAGCGCGCCGAAATAGAAGAAAAATTGTGATGCTAGTGAATATATGTGCGTGTCTGTGAATCATTGTATGCATGCGGAATGGATGCTAAATTGTGATTCTTCAAACGCAAAATATCAGAATAAAATTCGAGGCTTCTATTCGAAGCGAATCGTGTATACCGAAAAATAATGAATGTGTCTCTCATACACACAGCATAAAAGATGGATATCTAACCGCTGTTGTCGTACACATACTTATTTCTTTTTCTTCCAATTTTTTTTTTCTTTCTTTCTATCTATTTTCGTTCGGAAAATTTTCTATTTGCCACAGAGATTTTGCCAAAGTCTTGTTTCACTAGCTGATTACGATTAAATTGTAAAAATCCTAGGTGCTGTTCACATTTTACTGCAGTAAAATTCATTTTCAAAAAGCTTTTGGGATGCTTGGAAACTGCATAAAATTGGATAAGTTTATTCTCTTTGTTGTTAATTTAAAGCGAAATCTGGAAAAGTTTATCGTCAACTAGGATTGTATCAAGTCAAATGAAAGTAGCAAAAAGATCGGTTTATCTATGGTCGACGATAAAACTATATCCGCAAAGCACCACTATATTGCTAAGCAACGATTATCCTTTTGTATTTCATACAATGCATTTTGCTTTGCTTGTTTTATTCAGAATCACTAATGTTAGTTCATTTAATTGTATTCTATATTATTCGATACTCTTCTCTACACGAGAATATTGTCTCTTATGTGACCAATTCGCACAAATGAATTCCCATAAGTTATTTATCATTGCAGGGAAAAACCTTCGAAAAGAAGATGTCACTTTTAATGTTTTAAAATTGGTTGGCGTGAAAACTTTTCAGGAAAAAGTCGGTTTTTTTAGCGAAAAATTCAATTAAAACGACGATTTCAACATTATCCAGATACATCGTTACAACAGAACACTTAAAAACCAATAATAAACATTTACGCAAATGAATTTCACGTCATGTGATTGTTGCAAGGATTGTTGTCGATTTACCAGTTTGATTATCAATGTTGATTTGATCATCAAACAAAACTTCATCTCTCACTCTTATAATACTCGGGGAAGAAAGTAAAAAATTATCGCCATTTTTCGTGATTTTTACAAAGAAGATATACATTTTTCCGTGGCTAAGAGAAAATTGCTAACTGAGAACGTATTGTTGAAAATTTTGATAGGTTGAACGTTCTTCCATTATAATAAACTCGTCTCGTCTCCACTTTCAATTTTATATCTCGACAAAATTTCTCTTTTCCTCATAATTTTCATTCGTTTTTTTTTTCGCTTCTCTCCAGTTCGATTATAGATAAATCATGTTTTCCAACTTATTAAAACACTTATTAAAACATCGAGCTGAGATTGTTATTCTTTTTTTTTTTTCTTCTTTTTTCTGTATAGTTCTTGTTGTTTCGCTTCCAATTCACTTTTATTTTGCTGTCTTTTATAGATGATTTTGTCGGTATTTTTAATATACGTTTTCAGTTCATTCTTTACCACTGATAAACGATTCGTTTAAATGCTATAACGATGGTGGCTTTTTTTATGGCACTCATTGTATCATCTTTTGTTCACATCATTCATCCATTACCGATCTGTACACACATACACGAAACAAATGCAATATGATAATAAATATCGAAATCGATAAAAAGTGAGGAGAGAGAGAGAGAGAGAGAGAGAGAGAGAGAGAGAGAGAGAGAAAATCAACACAGAACAGCAATCATAAAAGAGCTACGTGTCTATAAATGATGAAAGACTAAACGAATACATAAATGCCTTTTTAATCCAAATACACATGAGAAAATGATGATAAAAGAATTAAAACGTAAGCAAAGTAAAATTCATAACCTATTAAATAGATGTTTTGATGAACGAGGAGCTGATTTCAATGTTCGTTCATTCAAGTCAGTTCATCCAGATTTCGATTTACTTTACATTCCATCGCTGAGAATGTGTGATCACATAAAACAAAATTGTGAGATTCGTTTCATTTTTTTATTTCTATCAAACATGTAATACCATAAGTGCATCGTCATGGCTGACGATGATAATCCGCTTTTTGATCCAAAGAACCAAAATGAAACTTGTTAAAATAAAAACAGATTGCAGTAGTTTAAAAAAACATATTATCAAATTCAATCTTGTTAAACATAAGATATGAGTGACCAGAAGAATTTTTTTTTTCATTTAAAACGCCAATTAATCGAAAGAAAAGTGTCGAAATTTGAAGAATTGAAATTATTGTTAATAATTTTCTTCAGATGTATAATAAATTGTAATTTATTATATCATAAGTACAAAAATCATTTATAAAATGCGTGTTGATTCACTTTGTCTGATTATCGGGATATATATATATATAGACAGACAGACAGACAGAGAGAGAGAGAGAGAGAGAGAGAGAGAGAGAGAGAGAGAGAGAGAGAGAGAGAGAGAGAGAGAGAGAGAAAACCGTAGACGATGTCATATTAGAGATTATCTGAGAGATCTAGCACCGAAATCGGCCAAGTGTTATGTTCATATTGTGACATGCATTTTTCTTCAACATAATGTAATCGAAATTATTATGTTTGCCGTCTGAACTTCATATGCAAATAATTCCCGCATTTTCACAATATCAAAAGAATCCCGATATCAGCTATTAGCCATTTCATTTTTGATTTAATGGATTGTTCGACAAAATGGTTTGGTCGACAAATCCTCTCACTCACTCCCACTCTCTCTCTCTCTCACACATTTTGTTCCTTTCACCACCTCTGTCTTTTCCCTCTTTTCCTCTCTTTTGCTCTCTCTCTCTGTCTATCTCTTTTTCTCTCGTTCTTTCTGCATTTCTATCTCTATCGTTCGCTTACTGATTTCGGCACACATAAACAAAAACCAAATGATTGATCTGAATGGATGGATAAATCCGAATAGAAAATTGAAATCAGTGTCAATATGTGAATGGAATCATTGCGCCGAAAATGGAGAGAAAAAAAGAATTATTGTTGACTTTTTTTTTACGGTCTGCCTGGTATTCGTATCATTTACAAAAGCGTAAAAAAAAATATATATATTTATCATCGATTGAGTCAGTGTAAAAGAAGCCAACCAATTCAATCTATAATACGGCTAATTTTCAATCGCATTTCACACTGTAAAGCGATGCACAATGTTTTTGATTTGGTATGGTCTTTACACATTTGCTGACTTTGTATTCAATATTTATTTTGGCAAAATGTCACGATGGAAAAGCAACAGAACAAAACAGATCAGAATGAAGAAAAAAAAAATCAAAGTAACAGCAGCAGCAGCGACATCAACAAAAATAAAACATGTCACCATCAAATAGCGAAAAGTGGTGACAACAACAGATAGAGAGATTCTATGATGCGCGAAGTGAATTCAAGTTCGTATTCGCATCGCCATTTTCTATATAGGCGGAGTTAACGATATAACCCAACAGAGTTATTCGGCAATTGGTCAACAGACATGCGCGTGACATCCATCTTACCAATCAGCTCTATATCGTCGATCGCTTGTGAATGTATGTGTTGTTTGTATTTTGTATGCGGTTTTTGGTGTTCGCATCGCAATCTCTCTTTTCTATTGCAATCACATGCACACATATACACACATAGATAGATCACTCATACATATTAACGCAGCTTTGTGTTGACACACCGTAGTGGAAAAGCTGTTATGCTTTCGGTTCATAGCACTATTCTACTACTACAGTTGATGAATTGAAAGAAATTTTTTTTCTTCTTCGTTGTTTCTCTTTTGTATTTAGTTGTCCTGAGTTGAAGCGCACAATGACAGTTTCAATGTCTTGCATTGCCGTTCAGTTGAACGTGTATGATTTTATTAGGCTTTCTTTTGTGAATCGGTGCGACTGATTCATTTAGAAACTTGGCAAAAATTTCACTAAAGGACATGCAAAATGGAAGTGCAAAGAATAAAAGAAAGAAGAAAAAGAGACAAAAAGACACAAGAATGAACAAACCATAGCCACAAACACCGAAAAGATAAAAAAAAAAAGAAAAAAAGTCGACGACTATGAAAAATATATTTAGAACGTTGGGTTTAAAGGTTAAGCATGAATAGCTATTTTCTTGCCTTTTGCGAATTGCATGCATGAACGAGAAAGTGTACGCCACACATATTTTATATGTCATGTTAGCTCGGCATATCCATTAATATGTGGTAACCATAATAAAACGTGTGTAACCTCAACTCACTGTGGTATACGAGTATAAAATGCACGATTTACCGATGCTGCCGGAATGCCGCTGCTGTTTTAATTTTTTTGACAATTATTTTTATTTCATTTCGATATTAATTCATGTATTCTCACTCATTCACTGTGCGGCACATTTGCTTTGTTTTCGATCATATATTACGGATTTCCTTTTCCATATAAAATAACAAATCGACATCATTTCAAGGGTTTAGATGAAAAGTAGAAGTTATTTTCACAAAGAAAATAGATCAACAATGTTTTGTATAGAGACAAATATGTTAGTTTGAATGACAACTCTTTGAAGGTAAAAAAAAATTCAATGAGAAAATAAGACGGAAAACATCTCCATAACACTCGAGATACACTCGATTGAAATGATCTGAATATCTGGATCTTTTAATAAGATCTAATTACTTCATTTTGACCATCCTATCCAATCGAAGTGTGCTTGGAAACTACACACACACACACACACATAATAATGCCGGTGAAACGTTTGCATAGTAATTGAGTCAAATAAATTGCTCACTTAGAAAATTGCTGTTGTTATCTATCGAACACTATCAAATAAATTGTGTAGATGAATAGGACATGACATAGAAATAAGCGTTAGAAAATCCTCTAAAAACTGCCATCAAGATGACTTTGTTCTCTTTTCATTTAGGGAGGAGGAGGGGGGAGGGTTCTTTAGCAGCATTTTACACAAAATGTAAATACAATTCAAAAAGCTGATGTAGTCATACGTGACAGGATTTTGACCGTCTGATTCGCTCATTCCAAAGCGGACGCAATGGTATTCTATCAAATGAAAGCCTAAAGGAATGTAATTTCATATTGCATACAAACGAGTTTTAGTTCTATCATGTACAAGAACATTGAGAGAAAAAAAAAAGAACAAACACACATGCACACACACATTCTCACAAATAAAGTTTGTGTAGCTTCTTTAAAACAAAGCAAAAAATGATTATAAAAGCAATCTTTCAAAAACACAAACTTTGCATATGGAACGATTTCAAAGTGAAAAGAGCACTCAGAAGGCATAAAAAATATATATATCACCAGACACGATGGCTTTTGTAATTCACCACATCTACCTCAATATCGTATTCGGTCGGTCGTGCTTTGCTGTTTGCTATAAACGAAGTGCGATGGTAAAATCAGTGAAAAGTATTGCTAGTTCTCTCTCACTCTCTCTCTCTCTCTCTCTCTCTCTCTCCTCGCTCTCTCTCTTGGTGTCGGCTCTTCCCATAAATACGTGCACAATGCACATCCATACAAATACACACAGATATATATATTATTAATAGCTTTATACATGTTGTACACCTCGACAAGTAACAACAGCAAAAATGATGAAAAAAATAAATAAAACACAAACTGTTTCGCCGTGAGCCTACTTGAACTGAACTGATGGTGGAATGGCATAATGATAACGTGAAATTAAAGAAATACAACGTGAAATGAGAAAGGGAAACAGAATCCGTTTAGCAAACCATATAAAAATAAATCAATATATTTTTCACTTTGCAAAATTCTGACTTGCAAACACAATTCGTTCATTGGCACTTGGGAAATCTTCAGTTGAACATTTTTTTTTTTCTTTTTTTCTTTTCTTTGCCATGTAATAACACTTTTTCGCCCATTTTCGCTGTGGCTAACATTAAAACAATGCTTACCATAAGGCGATTTAGACGCGATTCCTAAACGATTTAATTATGCTAATATTATGTTTGCAAAATTTTACAAAATTGAATTATCATATGCATTGTAAGGAAAACGATTGCATTTTCCATTTCACTGTTTGGTATAATTTTAAAATTTATTATCACATTGAACTAATATTCGGCTTGGTAATTTTCCATTGTATTATGGCTTCATTTGAACGACAACGATATGACGCGATATCAAAGCGTCATACGAAATTTCTCATTGACGAAGGTGTTAGAATTAGACTGTTTACGGATTTAAATTTTACGTCCTGAATTCCGTCAAGGATGTGATATTTCATTTTGGCTTTCTACAAATTTCAAAATGTTTACATATGATAAATAGCAGCTAAATTTAAATTACAACTTCAAGTTGAATGCAAATCGTATTCCCTTTGCAACATTCATCGAATCTCTAATTCATGATATAAATTCAGCTCGCTCTCTATCTCTCTTTCTTTCGCTGTTCATGTCGGGATATTTCAAAAGATGGATACGTTCATTTTTACACCCTTTGAATATATCTGAATCTCATGTTCTCAATATGTAAACTAAATAAATCGCAATAAATTATCCCATGCCCTGATTCACTTGTCTATTCACTTCCGGTGCACATTTGCATAGTATATTTGCCTGCATTGCATCTGAACATTAAATACATCATACAGTCCAAATCAAGCTTCCATCTGAATATTGGCTGGTGGATTTAACTACATCAACACACACACACATACACACGTTCTTCGTGCTATAATTCAAAAATGTACAACCATTTCAACTACAGTTAGACGCTTAATTCATTTTTACCTATTGCTCATAGACATTTTTCATTCGTCATGAAGTTCAATAAAGAGAGCGAGAACGAGTGAGAGCGAGAGAAAGAGAGAGAGAGAGAGAGGAGAGACTGAGACTACGGTGATTTATTGCCCATTAACATAAGTTTTGTACAAGAAGTAACACATTTAATTTACTTAACATAAACGAAACTGTGTGCAAAATATTGCAATTATCTTGCTCAAATTAAACAACGCGCTTTTAAGATTTGTTTTGTCAAAGCTGAAAATATATTCATTTGGAAATATATGCAGACTCAGTGAATAGGTTTTTTATGACATAATAATGTACACTAAAATAAGCATTCGAATTGAAACTCAGAAATAATTCGTTCAAAGAATATCTACTGGAATCGATTTTGAATATTTTATTGATATTGGGTTAGTGTACTCATAAAACAATATTGTTAATATAAAATGTTTACCCCCCCCCCCCCCTCTAATATTGTTGTTGTTAGATTTGCGTAATACAAATCGAATTCAGATGAGGTGAAAAATTATACAGTCATTAAACTAATTAGTTTCATTAAACTTTCATGTATCATCGTTTTTGTAATGGAAAAACCACTTTTACATTCTCATTCTGATTGGTGGAAACTAATCAATTTTATCATATTCCATTTGTATTTTAGACAAACCGAGTAATAATAAAATATATAGGAAAATGGTGAATGTGAATGGGTATTTTGAAACTTTATCAAAGGTGACAATGTATTGTAATCGAAATGGGTTTTAATGCCTAGAATCATCATCAGAGGTATGTCTAATCAACGCATATCGCGAGTAATAATCAATGAATATAGAATGGTTGTTCGTTGAAAATAAATGACCAGGTTTTTTTTTATATGCGAAGCACAAATAAAACCAGCTTTGAATCATAAAAAATGCAACAATTTCAATGAAACTAATTGAATTTATATTACTTTACGTTTAACAATTAGCTAAATTACGGTTTGTTCGGTTATTAGTTATTCACAAGATAATATTTTTTTTTCTCTTCTTTTGTATGCCCATTCACCAAAAATGGTCAGAACATGTATTCCCCCGTTTATATTTTCATGCACCAGTAATTTCTGGTGGTAAAATTGTCCTTTCTACTAATGAAATTTTAATAATGATAAACTGATGTGTATGTTTGACTGTACAACGAAATCTTTGATAATTTCAATAAGGAAGGATTTCATGGATGTCTTTATTTGAATTTTTTTTACCAACATGAGCATATCCTTCTCGACAGAAAAACAAAACATTACGAGATTAAATCGTTTCTCACGTATTTTTAAATCTCAACTTATTCAATCTCATTCCGCGAAAAAATCGTCACAATCTATTCGTGCAAGTAAACAAAAAGTATGCAATCACAAGTCGAGTCGACAATTCAAATTCATGGGCATAATCGCCTGTTTCCATTTCATCGAAATTAAAACCATTCCATGATGTATGATGAAGATTGTTTGATTCTCAGCACACACACACACACACACATGCATAGATTGTGGGTAACCCACGTTCTTTCCTCCATTTCATCTCACATGGCACTGTAAATGGGCGAATATCCTACAAATTCTGATTTTATTGGCGAAAAAAGTTTGCACAAAACAAAAAATAGAAGAAAAAAAATGTGGTTTCGATAGAAATGCATTGCGCGGAAAAAAGGAAATGTATGTAGGCAAGCGAGATTGTCATACACACGCATAAAAATTCGAAGAATCAACAACTATCAAAATCATCATTGAATTAAATATGCTTTTTTCGTGCAATGCCATTACGTGCTGTTGACTACTAGAGAGTTTTTCGTAATATGATAAACAAAATATAACAAAATTCATTCTATTTTTCGTCGTTTTGCTTTTCCATTACTCTCTCTCTCTCCTTCGCTCTCGCTCGCTCGCTCTCTCTCTCTCTCTCTCTCTCTCTCTCTCTCTCTCTCTGTTGTTTTGGTTTAATTTCTACGTTTCGTTAGAATTGCACAGAAATAAAAACAAACCATATTATTTGTGCATATAGTTGCAATCGAAACTAAAAACGAGCTGACGATGAAATATCGTACATGTGCAGTGTGTATGGTGCGCACGGTGCATTGTAGAATGTGCCCTAAAGAATAAACAACAAGCAACCACGAGAAAATCACTTGCAAATAAGCAAGAAAAAAATAACAAATAAAAGAGAGAAAACAAAACAAAAATGCAACGATTCAAGAATCAAGAAATGGGGGGAAAAAGACAAAAGCCAGTAACAACACTTGAGCATCATCACAACTGCAAACAAGTCATGTCTAAACGTATTACATACGCTTCGCTACAGTATTCGTAACGATATACGATTATAATTAAAGAGTAAGATGTAGTAAAGAGAAAAAAAAGCAACAACAACACAACAACAACATCAACAGCAACAACAACCAACAGTTCAGTTCAACAAGCAAGCGCACCAACACATAAGGAATTAGATAAGAGAATGCATACAATAAAAATAAAAATCTCTGTGCGATTTTTCCATCATTTGGAACCATTCCTTTTTCGCCAGCTTTGCAAAGCGAAAAGAGTAAAAACAACGGGGCCACAACGAAGAATTACAACAAAACGTATAATTTATATCAAACAAGCGAAATGAAAATAAAATACGAGAGAGAGAAAATCACTGAAAAAAAAAAAACTTAGACAGAACCTGAAAGAGATGAATGCGCGATAGATGCGCGAGAAAAAGAGAGAAAGAAGTTCGAAGCGAATAAAGCAGGCAAAGCGCACACGAACTAATATAAATTAAATGCAAAGAGTGAAATAGCAATGTGGCCGTAATAAATGAAAACCGGTGGTGGAAAGAGAAGCATCCAAAATGGGGAGGAGGTACGGGCGCTCATACAAAAAGGGCGACTTTTATGTTATTGTTGTTGCATATACAATTTTTTTTTTCGGCATTTCATTTATTTTTCTGCCACGAAAAGTGTGCAGAATGGGCAAAAAGCAATAATTCACTAGTGAGCTGTTGGGAACCTTTGTTCGCCTATTTACATAAATCTTTGAAAATACTGGAACATACAACGCACACGCACTGAATAATGAAAAGAGAGCTGAGAGGACATACAGAGAAAAAAGAACACATCGCTCCGAATCTGATGTTGTGATTTGCGTCAACTCAACCCTGCCGAAATGCCGAACGCTTTTCAAACGTAAAAGATGCTATATCATTTTTCCCTTTTGCAATGTTTATTTCTCACTCAAAACCATCTTTGTTGATAAATATATTATTGTAAGTCGAGAAATAGCTTTGCACGATACATTCACAAAAAAAAAACTGAACGAGTGTTAGAGAGAGAGAGAGAGAGAGAGAATATCAAAATGGGCAAAATGTTACTTTGTAGTTTGCAGCCATAAAAATGTTTCTCGTTAAAAATTTTAACTACCGTTCCCACATAAAATGCTTGAGTATAGCTCATAAAGTAAAATACTAGAACAAAATAAAATAAAACGAGAAATCGCCGAAAAATTTTTGGCAATGCATAAAAAAGTTTAACAGTTTTGTTAAATCCAACCGAGAGAATGATGGAAAAGTGGGAGAGGAGGGAGTGAGAGGATGCCGCTCCATTCAGATCCGAATTGCGTCAATTCAAAGCAAAAAAAAAAAAAAAAAAAAAAATCCGGTTAAGCTTTGCATGAAGCGTGATTGCTTGCAATGATGTTACAACATTTTTATGACGATGCGCTGGGTAAGGACGTTTTGAGAAAATTCACAGCAGTAAAATAGCGACAATAAAATCAAAATTGCAATCATTCTACGCAATACAATCGGAATTGGAGGAGTGTAGTCATTGGGTGCGCGTCGCGTATGGGGGCATTTGCGTACGGGGTTTGCGTGTAAAATAAAAGCATTTCATCAAATCGGTCACGTGGGCCCTTTTAGACGCTAAAATACACTTTTCGATTGACATTAGTCGTGCTCATTTTTTTTCATCCTGCATAGGTTTTATGGTTGCCACTTTATTTTAGAGCTTTTTCATTTTATTGTTTAGTAGCCAAAAAAAAAAGAAAAAAAAAATGACGAACGAACGAGCGAGCGAGCGAAATAAATGTGGAAAATATCCTGCGGTGATATGTTAGAAACATTACAAATTTTCCGAGCGAATCAAGCCAAAACGACAACGGATGGTAAAATATCATTTTTGCATGTGGTAAAAGACTATTGTCATTTGTTCTCTATTTGCATTAGTTTTTCGTTGGATAAACTAATAAAAAAGCATAAAGTCAAAAACCACCGAAAGTCGCAAGCTTTTCAACACCGATTAATCCGAAACATTACTTCAGTTCGCGTCCTACATGACACATACAGTGAATGTGAAGCGAACAAAAGAAAAAAAAAAAAAAAAAAAAAACAGAACACGAACAGAAGAAATAATCTTGCGAATGTGTGACTTACCTTTTGATGCTATGATTATTATGGGTGATGCTGAACCTTACCACACACAGACGTTGTGGCTAACATTCATGTAAATTTTGTACGCGTTCAACAGACATCAGAAAGATCAAAATAACATCTGTGTAGTTGTGAAGTGAGAATATTGCCGACAGTAACAAAACTACAATGCAAAAGGTGAAATCGAATACTGTAAATTGTGTTTAGAACATGCGAAATACAAGCACAAAAACTCACGCCTTTATCTACCTACTGTACGCTCAACATCACAATAATCTATCTATTTGGATACGCCCATTTTTTGTGCAATCGTACACAAACACATTTGCACACACATATGTGCGCAACGTGTAATGAAAATTGTGTAGAAAAACAACGCAATTTAATATGAATGGTGCGTATGAAAGAGATGTGTATATGTATAAATGCTTACATGATGAATATATTCACACGATTGCACACAAACATGCACACATACACATGCAATGTGACATCGGCGCAAAGAGGGAACGGTTAAATGTGTTAACATTTGGATTTACTTGTTTATGTATTTGTTAGAGAACAATCGAAACCCCGCCGCGTGTGCACACGTAGTAGCGTCGAATATGTTTTAACTCTGTGTATTTTTGCGATTCTTGTCTCGTTCTCTCTCCACACAAAATCGTTATAAAACACATACACACTTACACACACACACATATCCAGTGCGATGATATAGTTTCATTTTTTCTTCTCTTCTGTTTGCTCACACGACTGATGTCGTCTGCTTAGTTTTTGTTATGTTCTTCGTATACGTAATATCAGCTAACACACACTGTATATCTTTTTTGGTTAACGAAATCAGCCGAAACCGTTCATTGCATTGAACAAGCATATTTAGTTGGCTTCCGACCGTTGCCGTGTGTGTGCATATAGAGTGCTGTTTCATGTCACTTTACATTTTGTACGTATTTCCTATCAACAATAACAACAACAACAACAACAACCGAAAAAAAAATACAGATTTTCATATCATATATTCGATAATAGCAATTGTGAATTAACAACGAAAAAAAAAAGAAATAAATTTACAAATTTATAAAACAAAAGAGAAACGCAGAAAAAAAAACTCGCGAAAAAAAAAATCATTTCTAATCGAAACGCGATAAAATCGATGCGTTCTTCAACAACTGATAATAAAATTGTGATTTGATGTTTTTAAACCAAAATCTAAATGACAGAAATAATCAAAAAGGCAAACAAATCGGCGACAATGCAAGTTTATCAACAAAACTAAATTGATTGAATTTTGATAGACACGAACATAGTTTTGGAAGCAAAAAAAAATATATATACAAGGATATTTCCGCAAATTCATCTGTAATTTTTTTGTCTTCATTTTTGTGCATTCGTTTTTTTTTTATCAATTTGGGTTGCAAAATAAACACAAAAATTAAAACGTTTCTTCAATATTGAAGGGGAAAAAAATATTTAGCAGTTATAACCGAAAAGAGTGAGTTATTTTGATATAACGGTATTCAAGGAAAATCGATAAGTTTTCAACAGAGAACACTTTGTAAAAATAGAACGTTGTTTTTGAAAAGAGCAAAAAAAAAGATTGTGTGTCTGTGTGTGCGTGTTTTGAGAACTAGGCGAAATCGTTATAATTCAAATTTGGTGGTAAATTTACATTTTTGCGTCTCATTATATTCCGGATTGCTTAGGAAGTGCGCTAGTTGAACGTGATTTTAGTTTGTCCGAAACTGAAAATCAAATAGTTTATTTGTTTTTTTTTTTACGAAAAACTCTATGTATTTGCAAAACATTATTAAATTATTAAGTTCAAAATGTACAAAAAATAGACACAACGAAATTATCCTTTATCCAAACAACAATTGAAAATTATGCAATAGTTCTAACGATAAGAAACATAATGCTCTTTTTTTTTCTCAATTTATTGCTTATAAAATGCAACTTGAAGAATCAATTTCAAATAAATCACGATCTCAATATGAGTTTTCTGCAATTATCCTGACTGAATATATTTGTTTTGCACCGAAATTACATTCAATAAAACATTTTTTTGTTGCTGTTTTTGTTTGTTTAAATCATCAACAATAGCATTGATAAGACTATAAAAAATTATAACAGAGCTGGCGAACGAATTGTGTGCTCGTTCGATTATAATTACACAATCTGATAAGAGGAAATTATGAAAATAACAAAAGAAAATGCGCAACACTGCAACTAGTCAAAGTATGAAAAATTTTTTTTTTTTTTTTTTTAATAATCGTATCGGTCTCTCATCAATATTTCAGACTCTGTTTGTTATTGTTCCTATTCTTCCATATATTTTTGTTTTGTTTTGTTTTCTAACAAATTTATTTCATGTTTGTTTTCAATGCAAAAATGAGCCTCGCATCAAAAACAAACACGCGTACTTGTTGTCCCATTTCACCTTTACGGCTTTATATTATTTTGCATTTGTTTTTTTTTCATATTTTTTTCACATTTAAACAAAAATAGCTTAAATGAAGGAAAAGTAATTCAACATTATACATTTATTTCATTTTACTTTAACTCTGAATCTTCACGATGGAATTTTTGCACTGTGAATGTGAGAATTTTCGGACGTTTTTTTTTTTTTTTTGTTATTGCCTCAAACGGGCTTTACAATGTCTTACATTTTGTATACAAAATAGTGAAAGAGAGATAAATTAAAGTTAAACAGTGAAAACAAAAACAATACGCAATGAGAAAATGGCAAATGAAAAAAAAAAGTTAACATTTTTTTTTTCGCTCGAAAATATAATTCCGGCTGGATGACGATAGCGAATGGCCTGTGTATATGTGTTTATGTTTATTTTTCGATGTTTGATTATTACCAGCAATTATGTGCATTTGCATTCATTATGGCTGATGTGTTTGCATAGCAAATGCATTCAATACAATCTCGTGCGCAACACCAAAACATATTCTGTACTCTTTGCTTATTTTTTTTTTTTTTTCATCTCGGCATGTTGTTCATATTCAATTCATAATGAAACACATTTTATTAGCGAAAATATGTTACATAAATTTATGAAGAGAAGAAATAAAACCAACTAAACAAAGTCGAAAGTGTGTGTGTGTGTGTATGTATGTTTTGTGAATACGCGAGCAATGATGATGATATTATCAAGCGACAAGATAAAATTGATAAGTTTTGTGTTTGTGAATAGATGTGAATCGCCATTGGTAACAAAATAGCCACCGAACATTTAATATATATCAAATGCATTTGATTAGTGCAAACCAGCTCACAATTACAATGAATATGAATTATTCAAATTAATCTTCAAAGTTCATCTGCCGATTCATTGGCTTCCTTTCTTTGAATTGTTTTGATTCACATTTAAATAACCAATTCACAACTTATTGACTCCATTTTAGTTCATTTTTTCTTTTTCTCACTCTTGAAATTTGCTCAACTTTTTCACCACACAACTAAATATCATGACTTTGTGGTTTAGTTAAGCTGATTACTGGTTGCGTGTACAAAAATCATTTTTGTATGGATTAATTTTTTTTTTTTTTCATGTTTAGCACTCCCGTCGGCAAATATATTAACATGAATTCTAACTTCATTTATTGTCATTTCAAGGGGATTTTTATTTTTGATGTTTGCTTTTTTCTTTTCACAAATGTTGCCTTCTTAATTCTCAACAATTCATAGATATTTTCTAGTTATCTAATGATTGAAAATCAATTAAAAATAAAGAACTCAAGTTGATATTCTCACACCCACACAATGTTGCGCAAAAATAGAATTGTTACAATAATCATCGAACAATGCACGAACACACACATACAGCCAAGTCAAGTGAAAAGAATAATCTTAAACAATGCAAACAAGAGCACACACTCAATTCAAAATACTCTCAACATGTAAGAAAACAGAAAAGAAAAAGAAAAAGAAAAATAATAATAATTTACAGTGAATAGAAAAGTAGTCTATTGATTTGTTTATTCATTTTTCAATACAACTGTCGTCTCGAAAAACCATAAATAAAATGATCAAAAATAAAAAATAAAATAGAAAATTCAATTTGGTTTACCTGATCTTACCTGTTTCTTCAACCAATTTGATATCCAGTCAAAATATTTTGTGCTTTTCGAATTGATTTCATTTTCTGTTCTTCTTTTGGATTGTAGTTTCTCTGTCAAATAATTGTGTCCTCTTACAAATCAACCATCAATAGATTTCATTGGAAAAAATTTCCTTGGAAATTTTAAACGCTTGTAGAAAAATAGAATGTTAATTGAAATGCATTCAATTCGATTTTTGAGTTACATGACACCCAAGATCCACTTTCTTTTTGACACGACTTTTTTGCATTTTTTTTTTCATCGATTTTCTGAATTTATGGACGAAACATTTGATTTGTTCTGACTTCATACACATATTTGTGTAGAAGAACCTTGACAAATATCATGAAATGTGCTCAAATAATATTTTTACGTGGATTTTAGAAGGACAATCAATGTGATTTATATAAACTTCTTTATTTAATTCACAAAGAGTTAAATGTTATTATGCTCAATATTACTCGCTTATTTTTCAGCTGTTAATTCTATAAAAAAAAAATCAACACAAATAAATTCAATAGGTAACATAAGTTGCCATCAGCATCACACATATTATTTTTTGTGTGGTGCAGAAGCGAAAAAGCTGATCGAATAATTATAAACAACAAGAGTAAAGAGAAGAACAAAAAAAAAAAAAACAAACTCGATGGTCTGAATAGTCAATAAGTAACAGAAATCAAAATCTCTACATTCGATTGCAAATAAAAACAAAAGAAAACAACCATAAATCAAAATGATACACACAAACAAAAACCCAATGGGAGTGAATTCAATATATTGGCTACGAGGTAGTTCCATTCTTTGTTCACATTTTCTCTTTGAACCTTTATCCTTTTGTGAACGAAAAACCAAAAAAAAAAAAATAAAAAGAAAAAACAACGAAAGAAATATACATCGAATGGGTATTTTAATTTACACCGTACTCGATATATTTTATATAGAATATTTCGAACGAATTGGCGTCTGGTTAAAAAATATATATAAAAATGTTGTTTTGTTTTTCGATGGCGTTGCCCTTTTTCGTTCATTTGCACAATGAATTTTCCAATTTTCTTTTGGGATTCGTAATATTATTTTCGATTCACGGTGATTGTACGGTTTTTATTTCCAACGATGGTTTGAGACAAAATGTTATCTCGTCCAAAAATAAAAGGTGAAGAAAATGACGTAAAACATTTTACCCGAAAAATGATAAACATAAAACCAACATTGAGTCGATCCACAGTGTAAATGAATTTTCAGCAATTGTACAGTTTCAACTCTTCATCATTATCTGAATCATTTATTTTATCGAATAAGAGCACAAAGAATTTCAGTACCTACAAGGAATCACATGCCGTGACAAGAAGCTGTGTTTTCATTTTTTTCCCCAATTGTTTCTTTTCCATCATTTTTCGATTCATATTTTTTTTTTGTTTCTTTATTGATCATTCTTTCTTGTTGTTATATGTAGATACGCGTTCTATTGTTCCTAAAATAACACGCCAAAGTGTGAATCACACATTAACCGGGCATTTGTTAAGCATTGGATAAGATATAGCTCGAGCCAAATGAGAAAGATCAAATAAAAAAAAAAAATAAATCAACGTAATAAATAGAGCGAAAGCATACTGCGATGAATAATGGAAGAGAACAAATGGCATTAGAGTGATTTGGAGAGGTCAATTTTCGTATTGGCCGATATTTGAAATTTTCAATTTATTTTTGTTAATATTGATTGCTAGCATATTATCTTCTCATGGTGAACGCACGCGAATTGTTGCCCGTGGATCTTAATTTTTCTTATTTCATTAAAATTTGGGGATTCAAACTGAATGTGCGACGTCGAGAAAAAGAAAAAAAACATTATGATAAATGTTTCAATATCGATTACTACACATAGTTTCGTATGTTGAACAATTGAAAAATCAACCGATTTTTCTCTCTCTCTCTCTCTCGCTTCTTCATCGGTCATTGATAATCTTAAATGTCGAATGTGTTAGCGCCCGGCGTGTGGTGGCTCTTGTTCGTTTGGATAAATGATTCAAATTGATTATTCATTATTCAAAAGAAAATTGTTTTCATTGTAAGCATCGTTGTTATTCCTCTACAATTCAAGATTTAATTATTGCGCATCGATTCGTTCATAAATCAATCGACACTAATCGTTCAAGCATATCGTTTCGATTTAAATCTTACTAATTACATTGTTAATATTTTATAGCAGATTTGTTTCGAGAGAACATATCAAAATATTTCACAATAATTATGAATTATGAGGTGATCCGTGCATGTCAGAATCAATAATTTATGGCCAACAAAATTTAATTCAATCAAGAGCTCATTTTTAGTCGAATTTCTTTTTCTTTGGGGCTGATCGGAAGTAATATCCATGTAAGACATTGGACGAAACGCATAACGTAATTTGTGCGCAGTTCATTGCTTTTACAAAAAAATGACAAAACGATATTTTCAAGTAAATGACATTAAAATTAAATTGAATGTTTCAAACATGTTTAATTTTAAACAAAAAGTATTGAAAATCAACATGACAAAGTGGATTTTTCGTTGTCCAAATCTTATCGCTGATTTATCAACAAAACCACATTTATCGTCAACAACAGAACGAAAAATCATCTCATCAGATATCAATAATGAATTTCACACAATTATGTCGCCGATAAATGACAATATTCGTGACAATTTTATTATTTTTTATACTTTTGTGCTCGAACTGATTTAATTTACTTGATTTAATGAAACAAGTCATGAAAATAGTAACATTTGCGATGTGATTTGATTCGATTCAAAATCAAAAGAAATTATACGTTTGATAAGAATGCAGTAGGATGAGTGCACTGCTCCGATTTTAAGCGACCACTTCAGGGTCATTTATTTTGATGAAATTTCCGATTCGCTAATAATCACTAATTTTTATACAAAATTCAACCTTTATTATCACTCACGCCACATTAGTATACGAAAAACGAACGCACAAAATCATTTGTGATATAAGTTGACAATTGCTTATCGATTGAAACATGAAAAAAAACATGCCGCGAAATATCGATTAGATTTTGGTGAATGACAAACTTGTAAAATGTTCAGTTAATTTGTCAACAACTTTGCGATTAGATGAAATAGAAATTCCTTACATAACGATATGAGATTAACCGACACTTAAAAATTGATAATCTTCTTTTTCTGTCTATTTCTCTGTTCGTTTAAACTTCGGAATTGTCAAAATTAATGACTTATTGCGATTGAATTTCCACTGTCTTATCGATAATAGATTCGCAATTTAAAATCAATGCCATTTTCGATGCGTAATGCATCGAATGATTTGTATATCTTGATGTCTATAGGAAATGTTATCGTATGGTCTGATAAACGATGAAAAATATCACAGGTTTTTATTCGGTAGATTGATCGTCAATATTAATTACATCAATGATCAATTGAACGATTGCATTAATTCACTTCAATCGGAGTGTGTGTGTGTGTGTGTGTGTATATGATTTAAAAGGATTTGATTAGCTGTTGGCAGTTATACTCATACTTTAATTGAGACACGACGGTGCAAATCGAATGCTATTAATCAGTAAACGATCACGACTTTATTCATTCATGCGATCAGTCAGTTGTATCTTTATATTGAAGCAAAATATTTTTTTTTTCCATCTGCACATTGTAATGCATTGAAAAACATTTTAACGCCACAAAGATATTCTCTTTTTTTTTCCACAAATTTTTTACATATTTTCCATTTGTTTTAAACTATTTGTTAAGTAAAAATTCGGAAAATAAATGCCAGACGAAGAAATTGACCTCAAATTTTTGTCATGCACACACATATACACATAGAACAAGCTCATAAATACTTCCATCTCAGCTTATACACAATGGTTTTAATACTTTTTTTTTCTTTTTCTTTTTTCTTTTCTTTTTTTTCTACTTTTGCCTCCTTGCAGATTATCGAGAAATTTCAATGAAAGTAAATCGGATATAGGACCATTAGGGGTTGGCGCCTGTCATTAAGCGATTAGTAAGCATCAGCTAGAGTGGAAAGAGCAAAGGTATAAACGGTGTGCATCGAACAACATATTTTCTTTCCTTTCTCGTACGGACAAAGGAAACAAGAGAAGAATTGCAGGCAAAAAGAGAAGGCAAATCACCATTTCTCTTTTCTTGTTGAAAGACCAAATAGTTGTCGCACACATATATCAATCAAATTGTCTTTTAGTATTGTATACACATCCAAGACGATCACACAACAGTTCAACAATATTTTGTGCAATTTTATAAATTTAAAAAAAAAAAAAACGAAATATTTGAGCAATGATATCAACTGTTTGATCGGTTTGTGCATTCTTTTATCATCAAGTTAATAGCCAATGGAATAGCTCAATTAAAATCGTTTGTAACCAACCGAGAAAAATTAAGCAAAAGACAGAAAAAAAAAATAAAAACAAAAACCCTAAACTAAAAGGAACTTTTAAAATAGGCCATTCAATTTAATTTGTGGTGAGTCAAAGTAAACATAAAATTTTTTGGTTCGCATGTGAATTATATTCCACCGAAAAAAAAAGAACAAGAAGACAAGAAGAGATAGAAAACAAAAAGGCATATACGAAAAAGAACTTGATAAAATATCGGTTTTTGATGGTCATCCAAAATATAACATTTTCATTGTATCTTTAGATTGGCCAAAATCATCGTGTGGTGTGTGTGACGTACCAAGAATGATAGTTTTATGTGAATTAAAAACTCTCACGGTTAAAATCGAGTGACATTTCTTTCTCATCGCGCGTTGTTAAGCATTGTGTGTATCATTTAGATTTTTGTTTTATGATCAAACATATTTTATATCCAATTGGCTCCGTGTCTAATACTTTGCTTTTTTTATATGTTCGAATCGACGTCGTCGTGTGATTTTATTACTGAATATTGAATACCAGAAGAAAAGAAAAGAAAAGAAAAAACAAACAAATAAAATCAATAAAAATAAACCACAAGAAAAGAAGAGAAAAAAAAAGAAAAAGAAAATGATGAGCGAATGTCTTCTTAATGAAAAAACTGTTGTGGTCAGAAAGTAAAGAGAAACACATATACAAAAAAAATCATATAAATCGATCAACAGCACACAAATCACGGCCCAATTAGTGCGTGATAATAACAGAAACAGTAAAAAATTAAGCAAAAAACAAACAAATAAACAAAAATAAAATTGTAAAAAAAAAACAAAAACAACAACAACAACCAAACGTAGAAGCCCCGAAGTTTGGTGTGTAAATTTTTTGTCTCGTCTGATAAACGCAATAAGAATTCTATGATTATGGATATGACATCGGCAGCCGAGTCGAGATGGTATGACAATCCACGTCTGAGTGGGTCACCGAATGCTGGGACAAGTCATCAATCTACTGGCTCAACGGGCGCATCAAATGCCAATAATGGCGGTATCGTCGACGCATCCGATATGGGTGCATTCTATTCACTGGAAAATGCCGGTCATCGAAGATACTACTCCACTGGATACGGACCACATGGTATTTATTTTTAGACTCTATTTTGTGTGTTTAGTTTTTTTGTATTTTTTTTTTTTTTTTCTTTTGTTTTGTCATCAAATTTTTTATTTTCAATTTATTATTTTGTATTTATGTGAATAACAATTTGGTAATAAAACATTCAAAAACAGAGTATGAAACGTTAGAAAATATGTTGAAAATCAAGAATAAAGTCGTTTTTTTTTTTTTTTTTGTTCGAAAAGAAATTAGAATATGATAAGATAAAATGAAATTCAAATGAATACCCCAAAAAAAAAAACCAAAAAAAGAAAAAAATACTTTTGGTCGTTGCCAAAAGGAAGAAGTGAATCAATTGAGCAATAAATTAACAAGTTATGAATCACATTTGCGACTGCTTTTCACAGCCCAAGCCAAATGAATGCGAAAATCCAGATAAAGAGACAGATTCGCGTCGATGTCATTTGACCACCGTGAGATAGCACCGTGCCGTGCCGTTGGCTATTTGCATACTTTACATGGGTCATTAAGCGTACAATGTATATATTCTTTTTCGGTTCTGACTCGGACCGGTCTCCAAAGCCAAAATACCAAAATAAATCGATGGAATGCATTGCGTGCGCATTGCGCACCAAAAAAACAGCGCCCGACTCATAAAAATTAATTCAATTATCAATAAAATTATTTAAATTGATAATTTTATAATTCGGCTAATGTCAACTTCAGTTAATGCTTTTTCTTTTCTTTTTTTGGAAGAAACACATTTCTGCTAACAATGGCCCATGCAAAGTTGGCAGCTCCCCTTTTCGCTACAAACAAGATTGTGAATATATAGAAATATCATACGTTAAATTCTGATATTTCAAGCCAATAATTTACAAGAAATATCTTCTGGGAGCGCGGTTTTGATGTAGAATTATAGTAGATGTCCGCTTAATATCAACTGTGCTCGGGCAAGTTGTCATCGTCATATTTCATGACGGCATGTTGTTGTTATTGTTGTTGCTATTTTTCGCACAGCCATAGCATGAGCGAGTGAATTGTCACCGGTGATATCAAACCTGTGCCTTTTCTTAGCACTTCTTCGCGATGGTAATTCATTTTTTCAGTAAGTAGTTACTTGAGCATCAAGTTTTTGCGCATTGTTTCTCCCCATTTTCCATTTTATCTTTCACGGCGCATTCAACACACATCTTCAGTATATTCGAACTGGATTCTGTGTGTTGTATACTTGGTTGGAAATCATTATACATGTACAGGTCGTTTTACGAGCGCGTGTATGTGTCTTGATTTAAATAATTGTCGCATCATAATCATTAAAATATCACAGAAAAAAAAAGGAAGAAAAAAAAAAAAGAGAAGCAACAAAACGATGTTGAAGAACAAATCGCCACAAAAAGAAAACCAAAACGATGAAATGGTATACCAGCAATAAACCAAAACAGAATGCAGACAAGCAACCAAATGGACAGCTCTAACAAGCGACAACAGCATTTTCACTATGTTCAACATTATTTTATTTTTCTTTCATTCTTTCGCTGAAATTTTTCTTTTTTTCTTTCTTTCTTTTCCTTCTTTCAAATCGATCACATTGAAAATGTGTTTTGATCTCTTCTCTCTTCGCAAAAAATTTTTGCAAATTCTTTCCCTTTCTACAATCTTTGTGCACTTGTGAACCAATCGAATGTTATGCGAATTGGTGCAGTGCCGATCGTTTATGTCGAACTACATTTATTTCATATATAATCTCAATGTGTATTGAATTAAATATGTGACCAAATCCAATAAACATCTCAAACATATTCCATTGAAAGTTGCAAACATAATAAGCGAGATCTTCGTTGCCCCTTATCATTCGTTTGTAAAATGTTCAATTTTATAATTTATTTCCAAAAAGTCCAACTGAAAACAATATGAATCAACTTGGTTGGTTTTTGCCTGGTTATTCAGGTGCTCGATCCTACTACGTATGTCACAAACACTTTTATACAATAAGAAATATCAGCCGAATGAAGCAAAAAAAAAACACACACTTTTAATTTGCATATTCCGATTCCCATGCTATATTGGACACGTTTTGTTGATGACGATGCCAAAAACTATAACGACAGTCCAAGCAACAACACTAACATTTAATAATAAACACGCAGTAACAGTTAAAATCACAATTTTATCTCAAACCATTTACCTTTTTTCTCTGTCTCTGTCTCTCTCTCTCTCTCTCTCTCTCTCTCTCTCTCTCTCTCTCTCTCTCTCTCTCTCTCCCTCTCTCCTTCTCTCTGTTTCGATGCTTCTGAATGTGTGTATAAAATGAAAACAGAGTGAAATGACTTCACTGGTCTGTGTTTTCTTAATCACTTTACGATTTGTAAACTGATCTGCATGTAGCGATCTTCATTTTGGGAATAAATTTCATCGAGAAATTTTCTGGCAGTTTTTTTATCTCTCGATTTTCGGTTGTGTTTCATTTCATTCGTCGAAATTGAATGTCCTGACAATGTTTTAGCACACTTATTAGCACATGTTTAATGAAAATGATGATTATTGAAATAATAACTATCATCAAAACAAAATAAAACATTTGAAGAAAAAATTAAAAAAAAAAAAAAAAAAATCCAGTATTTTAATGACGCTAAGCGGAAGAGAAAAAAAAAAGACAAAAAACTAGTTAAGACGTAAATTAATTAAAATATTCCTATTCTCGATTTAAATAGTGACTCGAGATTTTTGAACATTTTAAACAAATTGTTATGCAATCCAAAACGTAATTTAATAAACATAAGTCACACAGTAGAGAAATAAACCAATGATATCGGTCTATCTCAATCAACCGTTTGAGATACATTCAAATTATGACGCAGTCACGGAATACTGAATCTTGTTTTTTTTTTTTTTTTTTTTTGAAATGTTAATTTGCATTTTAAACGGTTTTGTTCAAAAACAAAAGATGCATACAGTAAAGTCATTCATGACGTTTAAAATCATCCAAAAAGCCGTAAATTCAAATCAGACAGTTTTTGTATTCAAATCAGTAAGAAAATGGTTAAAACTACCAATCAATGTGATGAATCACCGTTGAAAATCGTGTTACAGGCTCGAAATGGTTGTCAAAATATTGCGTATATTTTCAATTTTTTATTTCTTTTTTTGGCGTTTTTCGGACGCAATCAATTAAAATGTCATTTAGTGGGCTGTTTTAAATTTTTCCAATTAAAAAATAAGCGGCTTGAAGAAAAAAAAAACTCACTTGAAGTAAAATGAGATGAAGAAAACCTAGACTGCCAAACAGAATATATTTAACATCAGTGTTAATTATATTAAATCTACATTTAATTATGCCTTTTTTTTTTCTTTTCTCTTAACGACATAATCGCTACGAATCGATTCCAATGAAACGCCAAAACTCGAATAAAAATGCATTATAACACGTGATAATTAAGTTGACTTGAATTATGCAATAGCATTTTTTCTCCATTTAAATGCAATTTACATTGTAATTTCAAAGTGAAAAAGTGTGTGGCACAGTTTGTGTGTGCACCGAGCAAACAAATACGGTTATAGTAAAGCGCCGCGCGTTAACAAAACAAAAGTAAATAGTTGAATGTGTACAAATGCAAAAAAAACAAAAAAAATAAAAAATAAATTACACTTGAAAGCGTAGAAGTGAAAAAAAACTGAAAGAAATAGTATTTTATTTTCGATTTTCGCGCATAATTTATCGTGTTGAATTTTAAAAAATTCATCACCGCACGCACTGTTTGTTTGGCTATCAACCTGAGGCTTGAGCTATGTGTGGTGTGAATTTTACCATTTCAAGATAAAAGCTGGCTGTATGTTTGCATTCACGTGATCCAACCGCTACCGCGGTCGCTGCTTTTATTTGTTTATAATGAAGATATTGCATCACATGCTCAGAGATGGATTTGCACCATGTGTGTATGTGTGTGTGTGAGCGTTGACTTGTTCTCGCACCACATCTCGGTGGCACATTTCAATTAAATTTATTGTACATGCATTTGATTCCATGTAATTTTTTTTTTTCTGCTCCACTCTTCTGCAGAATAAAGATGAAAAAAAAAAAGAAACAAAAATATAAATAAATAAGTGGCAGCAAATCGATTAAACATCAAAGCCTACACATAAACACCACTACGAATATCACATTTGTAATATGTTGGCTTGTTACGAGTTCTCTGTACACATAAGAGTGACGCTCACGCACGATATACACACATGAATAGCACGGCGACAAATCAACCAACTTCTATATCGTCCAATCGTCAGCTAACAAGCTGCCATCATCACCTGTTTAGTCTTTACAGAAAACAAATAACACTTTTCTCTCCCTTGCTCGCTCGCTCGCTCGCTCGATCGTTCTTTCTTTACTCTTTGTTGTGAATGTGTGTGTATGTGTGTATCGTTACAATTGATTTTTTTTTTGTTTTCATTTGTATTCTTCCTCTCTTCGACTTTTTCGGAAATCACATCGTTTCAGATCAAGCAAATAAATGCACGATCGAGGAACAAAACCGACCACATTAAAATGTATAAAATTAAAAGCCATAAATATTTATAAGAAATCGATACAGATATGTATACAGAATCAGGTCCAGTTTCATCATTCTTCGCACGTGTGTGTGTGTGTGTGTGTGTGTGCGTCTGTGTTGTATCTAATGGAGCATGAAAAGAAGAAATCAGAAGAGAAGAACAAAAAACTCATTCTCTTGTTTACAGGCATAAAATTCTGATACGATTTTGTCGCCTTCAGAGAAATGAAATTGGTAAAATATATGTAATTTTAATGGTTGTTGACACATTCACACGATCTATACCGATAAAATACAATATAGACGATTGTACATTTCACCACAAATATTTACAGCCATCCGAAGTGAATGTAATTAGTAATCAATTAATGGAAAATTTATTCAAATTCATCTATTTTGATATTTCTTCGTTATGTTTTTTTTGCGATTTTTTTTTTTCTTGTTTCTCTGCATCTCCACTAAACTCGATGTTGGCCATCGATCGTCATATGCGAAAAAAAAACTATTACGTAATACGCAGAACTGTTCAAAACGAATAGAGCCAGAGCAAAAGAGAAAGAAACAGAGAAGGAAATGTAAGAGAAAAAAAAAAATCGATGCGTATTCCGGATGTTTAGTTCAGAAGTTGTTTCTCGTTTGAATGTCGCTTGAGCGAATTTTCCGGCGTGTTTGCTTCAAGTCATTTACATTTCACTTCTTTGACCGCGACACGCACATGAAAATGTTGCACGCACGCCAGCTTAAACATGAGGCAAATGTTCAAATCTATCGAAAACAACGACAGACATTTACAATAAAAACCGTTCCAATGCTATATTCGCATATGTTTAACGGTTTGCCACAAAAAAAACAAAGTTAATTCAATACCGTGAGAATTGTATTCAATTTTTGCAAAACTTTGCGATATATGATTTCAGTATTCCAAATTAAAATACACATTTTCCACATGCTTGCTACCAATTCGATCGTTAAATCGATCCACATTCATTTAAGCACTTTTACCCATTCAAATTCAAATTGAAATTTTTGGGGAAAAAAGTCTCGAGACTAAGACTTTCGTAAACTTTCAGCGATTGATTTACTTTTGTTGTAAATCATTTGATTTGGCATATGCAGTTGACAAAGAGATTGTATAGAATTACCCTATGTCCATCGTCAGGTGAATGAACTGTCTCACAATTTCCATTATCAATTCAACTTCTTCTAAATTTAAATATTATTATTTGTTTTTTTCGTTGATCAACATTTTCTATTTAACATAAAGTGCGGTTAGTCTTTTGTTTCATCCATTTAACGGTGATCGTTTTCAATTTGATCGAAATGAAAATTTACGTTTCAAAAGCAAACTGGAAAGTATTTATGCATTTTATAAAAAACAAAACAAAAAAAAAAATAAAAAAAATAAACCGCAGTTGGTCTAAATTGATTGCCATGCAAAGCAGATTTTTATTGATCATGCAAAAAAAACATCAAATATTAAACAAAAGTTTTTGGACGATTTACATACATGATGAGCGAAAGAATCAATGACAAACATCAACCAAGTTAATAAATTTTGGGCAATCAATTTGAAATCGTTTGTTTTGTCTTTTTTTTTTTAATTGGATTCATTTAACTAATGACCAAAACATGCATTTTCACCGCTCATGGAAACAAAAGCGAAAAAAAAAAATCAAATTGTGAATTTGAAAGTACCTTAAGCAGATGATTTCGCTCGTGTGTTTAGTTGCTGTTGTTGTTGATGATGAGAGAAGACAAAGAGAAAGAAAGAAAAAGAGTCACACAAAATGCAAAATTCAAAAGTAGTAATTATGCGATGCAAAAATAATTAATTTTCAAGTGAAATGCAATTTTTCTTTGTCAAATCAAAATTATCAACTTGAATTAAATTTCAGCAAGCGCTTTCGCCAAACACGGATAATTATCTATCGACGGGAAAAGAATGAAATAAAACAAAAAACTAAATAAATAATGTGAACAATCACATATACAATCATAAATGACAAGCATTATCATTGTAGATTAAATCTGCACGTAATTAAGTGACGCCTTCGACATATTCCGTGCAGATATTAAAATAGATCATTGATGATTGTTACCTTTATAGTTATAAACACATACACAACGAAAGTTTCTCATACTCACACGTTCAATTATAATCACATGGGTGACAGTTTACTTTATGACATTCTCCCTTCAAAACCCAGAATGATATAAATATTTCAAATACAAAAAAAGAAACCTCGACTAGTACAGATAATTAGAAAATGAAAAAAAAAAAAAAAAAAACAGATTTTATTGTGTTCAAAATAAAGATTTAATCGACTGATAAGATTCGAAACCAAAACCATATCTCTCTCTTTCTCTCTAGAATAGAATTAATATTGTCATATTATTGTTGAGCACATTGATTGCATCTCATAGTCTAACCTAACGGTACAAAAAACAAAAAACAAAAAATCAGGAAATCGAAAATAGACCAATTTCACCATAAATAGGAAATAAAGAAAGTGGGCAGTTCAATTTTTTTTTGTCCTGACGACGATCCAATATAATTTGCTTTCAACAATTTGATATGTTCCATTTTTGTACAAATTAATATGCACGCACACGAATTACAAACGTCCGGCTCACATTGAAAATGCATAAAAGCGTCTGCATTATTAATGTATGCACATTGCACGAAAATGAAATACCCAACCATATGGTTTCTCTCTCTTGTTATTTGTTGTTTTAACGGATTTTTGTTCTTGTTGTTTTTTTTTTCATCTGTCTCTCTGTCTTACTTTCTCTCGCTCCCGTTCTCGCTCTCTCTCTCTCTCTCTTTCTCTTTCTTTTCCTCTTTCTCTTTCTCGTCACGAATTCACGTACATTAAATGAAAGATAGTTAAACATGAACAGGATAAAAAGAAAAAAAAAGATCGCCCGGAATGCTATTACCATTACGATTTCGTTCCATTTTTCTGCTTGCATACAAACAAAAGTCAAACGAACTAAAATTGATATAATAGAAGAGGGATAAATTGATAGACAAAGTTAAGCTCTGCGTGCATTCACATTGAAGGAAAACAAAAAGAAACAAAAAACACATATGAACATACCAGATTGTAAAGCGAAGTCAGCGAATTTTCGTTGATGATTGTGCAAGGACGAGAAATGAGAACCGTTTCCAAATAGGCAGAGAGAACATTCAATGTGTTACAATGTACACACAATTGTGCCCCGTCAAATGGTTGAGTAGCGAAAGAAGCTTGAATGCAAAAAGCAAAAAGTAATAATGAATAAAAAAAAAACACACACACACACACACACTCATACAAACAAAAACTACGAATCGATTTTAATCTCCGTCATCACATTATACACAATGCACTTAATAGGCTTTTATATAGCAAAAGGCAGCGTACGCATTTCTTCTCGTTGCTTTAACATTATTCGCTGAAATATTGGGAAGAGAATCGTTGAGTAAATGCGCGCGTGAGCGCCCATACCATTAGATCAGCACTCTTATAACATTGGCTATGCGCCACGCAGAATGAAAAAAAAAACAACAACAACAAACCAACAACAACATGAAGAGAAACAAGCGAATTGCATACGTTTTTGAATAGGTGAAACAAATGTAATAACACTTTTTATTCTCTCTCTCTCTCTGAAAACTAATGTACGAACGTACAAAATGGCGGAGACTCGCACACAGCTGTCACTCAAAACCATTCACATCGCCTATACAATTTTCGTTAATGTTTTACTCGACTCTCTTCCTTTTTATACAATTGTTACAATTTTTTTTTTTTTTTTTTTTCATTTCGTTCATATATCGAGAGTGTGTGTCTCTCTCATCGGGCTTTTGTTTTGTTTCCATTGCAAATAATGCCGTGCGATCGGGTATTCTTGCACACGGATAAAAGCGGTTCGTTTTTTCTTTTTTTTCTGTAATAGTATATGATCCTATGACTATGCATAGGCACACACAATCGTCGTCACCATCATTATTAACTTGATTTGAGTACTCCAACGAACAATGTCTTTCGTCAGCAGATTTACAATTGCTCTATGTGTCATTTTATATGTGTGTATGCGTCTGTACTATTTTTTTTGTGCCTCCGTTAATTTTCTATCTTCTTTATTTGCAATGCGAGAAAAACGACAAAGTTCACTTCGATCCATTTTTCTTTTGTTGTGTTTTTTTTTGTCATTTATAATTTGCGCTGTTCATTGTTCAAGCTTTTGTGCTATTTGGATTGACAGCAGTGTGCATTTTAGCTTTTTCCTCATTCCCTTCATGACAATCTGCGACGAAAAAAGTGCAACGATTTTATTTTCTATTGCTGTTGCTGTTGTTGTTTTTGTCGAATTGTTTTAATTATAATTCAAGATCAAGACTACTAAAGAAAATGATGCACAATGAGAAAATAACACACGGCTCTCACTCTATTCTCATTTAAAGCTTTGATAAATATGGCGCATTTCACATTCCCATTCTCATTTCGACCGGCCCATGCTCAATTGGTGCTGCCATAAATGATTTTCTTCGCACATTTTCTAATAAAACAACAAAATATTTTTTGTTTCATGAGGGGAAATAAAAATCGTCGCATTTCCAACGAATCAAATCAAGACGTCATGTGAACCGACCATTCAAATTGTTATTTGATTCTCAGAAGATTTTAGTATAGTAGTCAGAATGAGTTGATTCTTTTCAATCATGTGAAGTTTAAAACGTAGAAAATGAAATATAATCACTTTTTATACAATTGAAAAATGAGCGCAAAAATTAAAAAAAAAAAAACAAAACTTAAATAAAAGAAAACACTAAAGAATCAACTGTTGGTCCCGTTACGGTGATTTTAATAAATAATGCACATTGCCGTGTGCACATAACAGCCCAATATTTTGAGCATGAATAAAAATGAGCTAATTATTTCTTTTGGGCAGAATCCCGTTGCCTACCGTGACTCGTCTTTGCATTTTTCTCTTAGCAAAAAAAAATTCATTCGTAAAATTATAGATTGAATTTATTGTATTTATATTTTTTCATCCAAAAAATCAAAAAGCAAAACGAAGTCGAGCAAACCCATGGCATAGTATACGAGAGAGAGAGAGACAGGGATTGAGACAACTAGAGAAAAAAATGGAAATGGTTTAACGGAAGCTAGAAAACAACCATCGAGATAAAAATCTGACTGATTCAAAATGAAATAAAAACAAAGAGTGCGAGCCTAAAATGTGAACGAAGAAATGTGAAACAAACAAAGAATTAAACTTGATTTTTTTTGGCTACACACCGAATAATAATGACAAGCAACAACAGTAATTATTACCATGAAATTGCCCGTTTCTATTACGAAAAAAAAAAAACAGCAGAGCACACGTATGACCGTGGACAAAGTTAAAGAGAAACAGGGATAGATAGACTGGCGTGAGCACATTCGTCTGTCGCACAGGCTGGAGAGCATTTTGAATGGAAAATCACATTAAAAAAAAAAACACATAGAGATAAAGCGACAGAGCGAGAGAAACACACTATTTTGGACTGTGTGCATCGAAAATGAAACAAAACGAATAAACTAATTCAGTGCCAAATGACATGATATACGTACCATTGTTTCATATTTCATTCAATCAAAATGAAAAACCATTAATTTGATTTTTTTTTTCACTTGGAAGCTTGTGTGCGTTCCTATTTTTAAGATCTATGTTATGTGAAGCGCAAAGTGTACATTCTCAAGAAGAAAGAGAGAGAGAGAGAGAGAGAGAGAGAGAGAGAGAGAGAGAGAGAGAGAGAGAGAGAGAGAGAGAGAGAGAGAGAGAGAGAGAGAGAGAGAGAGAGAGAGAGAAAGAGAGAAAGAAATACTGAAAAAAATGGAATAAGCGATTGGGCAGTGTGTATGTGTGTGCTGAAGCTTGTCAGAATTTGGGAAATGGAGAAAGTTGTAATTCTTCTCCATTTAAAATTGTAAAACAATAAATGACATAAAAATTTAGTAAATTATCGATTATTCGATAAATTAGCAACTAATTGGTATTTTAATTTGATTATTGAATTTATAGGCGAGAAAACGTTTCGATTCAATATTCCGAAAGAGAATGAAATGAAGTTAAATTAAATATTTGGTTTGCTAATATACAACTGAATCGTATTGAATATGCAAATATTTCTGGACTATAATGATCTGTATGCATTCATGAACTTGAACAACGAAAAACCAAAAACAAAAAATAAAAAAAAAAGACACACACATTGAGAATTACATCCAAAATCTTCCGCTGTTCGGCTCATTAATATTTTAATTTATGCCATCACATTCATTTTGTGAAAGACGAAGCTCTCTATGTGTTCTCTCATGAACGAAATTGAAATAAACGAAAGGAAAAAACACACACACACACACAGAGAGAGAGAGAGAGAGAGTCCAAGCGCAACATTTTCAGTCAAATCCAAATGATTTTATACAAGAAATTTATACATTTCCAAAACATTGAATTATTTGTAATGTTACGAATGTGGAAAACATTGATCAAATAATTATACGATTTTACCTTATACGACAGTGAATATCATCCTATTGTCACCTGTGCACTCTTTCTCTGCGTACAATTCATTGGTTTACTTTTTTTTATTCATGCCTTCTTTGGTCTTATATTGTTTCGTGTTAAATGCAACACTATTTCGTGTAAACTTATTTAATTTACTGAATCACATATCATCGATCACATTGAACACGAATCGCGCATGCAGAACAATGAGGTGAACGAAAAGCAAAAAAAAAAAAAGACTTAAACAAAAAACACATAAAACTTAAACAGAAAATTACATATGTAGACGACGTGCGATTTACACGTATCACAAAATGATCACAATTCTCAGTAGATTGCAGCTGACAAAGTGAGCGCGGTAGCCTGTGTCACTGCCCAAACTTGTACATCAATAAAGTAACATACAATAATAAGAAAAAGGGAAAAAAACAGAATCTTCTGATTTTGTAATCGTATCAGCAAAAATCAAACACAAAATGCCTGGAATACATTCCTTTTTGATAGTCGTTTGGTCAATTTAATCAATTGGCTGATTGGAACAACAACAACAACAACAAAAATACCAACAGAGAATGTACAATAGCAGCACTCTTTGAATCAAAGTCCAGAAACAGTGGGAAAGATGAAGAGACCGAATGAACGAACAAACGAACGAACGAAAAAAAAACCACAAACGTTTAGAATTACTGATGAAGTGAGGAACAAAAACGCCAGCCATTCATTTACCAATCGAATGCTGACAACAGATTCGCATCCAGAACATGAATTGAAAACTAAATTCCACTGTGTGCCGCAGTTGACGCCAGTTATAAAAATCAATTTCTTTATTTGGGAAATGACTTTTTCGTATCATCCTTATATTCGCATACACATTTCATTGGTAATTCACTGCTCTGTGCAATGTATGGTAGAAACGGTGTTTTTATTTTTTTTTTTTTTTTTTTTTTTGTCGTCAATTGCATTCTTCATTTTATGTATAATTGTTTGACATACATAGATAAACATAAAATCATATATCGTTCACACATATGTGAATGAATTGAAAGAAGCGGTAGCGCCTATGACTATTATTTTATAATTAAGTGCTACAATATTTGTTCGCTTATAATGTTGAGATTAAATAAAAGGTCTTAATTTAACGGAAGAAAAAAAAAACAAATTAAAAATTTCATTTTATCTACAATTTCAAACTTCAATTCGGAATTGTCAATTAAAAACCATACTTAAAAGAGCTAAATCAAAAAGATTCAAAAGAATAATTCACCAAATGAGTTGACTACTTAAAAAAAATCAGATGCGTAAAGTAAGCAAAACAAGAGTGAAGACAATAAATAAAAAAAAAAAAAACAAAAACATATCAAACATAATAAGTAACGTGCGATTGAGTCGAGGTTCTTCGGTTTTTGATAAAATCAAAGCCAATTTATCACAAAATGTGGGATGTTGATGCGAATATTATACACACACAACGGCCAAGTGACTAAAGCAAGAAAAAAAAAAGAGAACACAAATGAAAAGTGACTTGAAAAAGGAAAAAAAAAAAATATAAAACAAAAAGAACACACACGCACACACATTCGACACACAAATTGAATTTCATAAATTCAATGCAGTATATAGCCAACCGGAGTTCCAACGAAATACATGTCAAAAATTCAATAACAGCCAAACCAAAGACACATTTGCCGCCACAAAATTGTGTGCTTCCTTTCGGTGTCTTTTTGGTTGTTTGCAAAAAATATGCAGTCAATATCAAAATCAATTCAGTATTTCTGTCAATTCATCGATTTTTGATTTATTCGGGAATATGATTGTTTAAGTTCAATTCAGTTAATAATTCATATCACATAAATGCATCAGGTTTGCCGCCTGCATTCAAGCTAGCGCTTTACAAATATTTTTCGTTGCATTTCTCGTGAAAACAAGACAAGAGTAACGCACAAAACGTGAGAGAAACAGAGAGAGAAAAAACCACGCACAATATTTTGACGACGTATGAATTTCAATGTAATTGCAAATCAGACATTTTTCTCCTAAAAGTGTTTTTTGTCGCCATGCATTTTTCTCGCATTTTGATTTTCGTCGTGTGAAGCCGTCGCAACTTTTTTTTTTTCTTCTTTTCATTCTCTTGATTTTTCGGCGAAGATGGCCAGTTAAAAAATTTGCCGCTCAAATAATAAACATTTTCTTTTTTGCAAGCGAAGAAGAACAAAAAAAAAAAAAAAACAGAAACGATGACGAACAAAACTTCAAAACCAAAAATGAATATTCCACATGAATTGCTTGTATGCGATAGGGTTTTTGATTATTCAGCCGCAGCGACGACCGTCATCGCTTAGTTAAACTGCTAACAACGATCTGTTTCAATTCATTAAATTTCCATGCCAAGGTTTTCGTACCAATGCGATGCGCATTTATGCTGTTGCGTTTTTGAATGCATTGCTCTTTTTTGAAGGAATTTGAAAAAAAAAACTTGAAAAAAAAAAAGAAAAACAAACGCGTATTGAACAACTTGGCGAACAAGTGGTGCAAGGCTAAGGGTCAAACCGGTAGTCATATATTATAGCCTATTCATTGGCTATTCGGAACGATGATGGTAAGAACAGATCGATAATCAAACAAACAAAAACATTTAGTTCAACATTCTGGACGTAATACAAACACTTATTATCAATATCAGCATCAGTTTACGCTCATTACGTCATTTAATTAATACACACAAAAACAACAACAACAACAACACCACCAGCTATGTCTTTTCGCATGCATTCATTTCGACCGAATGTGCCGGCCCTTGTGAACGAACCATCTATTTCAATAATGATTAATGACCATGGAATTTATAATTTATGCAAGCTTCAAATCAAATATACAAATACACACTCACACATTCACACACTCACAAGCCACATAACCAACGCGAATGAGAAGAAAATACAAACGTTTGCTCTATTTTTAATTACCACTGAATTTAAAATTAAAAACAATATCCGCCAGATCAGAATGATTAACATTGAATTGAAGTCAATGTAAAAATGGCATTCTATTTGTATCAAATGTGCAAATGGCCACAAATGTGAACCGCGTTCGGTGATTGGCGTTTATTAAAATGCAATTTTTGCAAATGATGTTTGTGCAAAAATTCATGCAAGCACAAACACTTGTTCTTTGCTTCAAATTCAGTGAAAAAGAACCGCATACATTTTTTTTTTCCATCGCTATATCTCGGGCACATGATTGAGACGCTCTTCCTTTTGCCAATTTGCACACACTATTCACAAATCTGAAGCGGACGTGCATCGAACAGATTCAGTGTTCATTTCATTCAAAACACTGCTATAGCGATTTTAAATAGAAGCACACATTTTATTCAAATCGTACAATTTTTTTTTTTTTTGTTCACTCATAAATTGCTTTTTATGCAAATGCAAAATTATATTAATTGTATTAAGTCAAGGTTCTGAAATCTGTATGTATTTGAAACGAAAAAAAAACGTCTTTTTTTTCGCACGAGTCCCATGTATATTCATTATGCATTTTCCAAATAACAATGACCCATGCATGGTAATTCATTGATTTTGTATGTAATTTTCTGTGAACAATTGAAAATTTTGGTATTCGATGGCAAAATTGCTTTCGATGCCATTCATAAAAATTGTGTTCACTATTAATTGAACGTAAATACGCATTTTTTTTTTTTTTTACTTTCGTTCAATTGAATAAGAAAAAAAAAAACCACATGCATATGAAAATGAATGGTCATTGATGTAAACTGTTTACATGTTCATTCAGGTGTGAAACGCTTTTGTTTACATAAAATTCTATTCATTTATTAATGAGAGCGCAAAAGGCGCAAAAAGCGAAAAGATACCATAATTGTATACATTTTGTTGAACTATTTTCTGAGGTGTTGGCACACTTGTTCTCACTTGTCGATATATTTTATGTTAAATTAATTCAATAATTGATGCGAACAATGTGCTCGCGATAACTTTGTTCCTTGCCATTCGGAACAAACCGAAGAATGAAGAAAAAAAAAAAAACCAACAAAGAAGTGGTGCCACAAGCAAGCAACTCTAACGAAGTGTCAGCGCGAAAAAAAGTCAATAAAAACAAAAGGATAAAACAAATGTTACACATACACACACACGGATATATGAAAATGACCAGATGTGCGACGAAAAACGAATAGACAACAATGCGCGTTATCCATAGATATAATGTTATACGATACCGTTGTTCACACCTCTCTTTTCATCTATAATTATGAACATTATGGTTTACTTTTGCTTTTTCTTATCGTTTTTCTCTTTCTCACTATGAATCGAATGCAAAATAAAACGAGGAACAACTCAAAGAACGAGGCGCAAAATAATGTAAACATATGGTATTGAAAATAGTAATCCATAATTAGTGCATCATTTATCACGCTTGATAAAATTGTAGTTCGAGTGAACGCCGATAATGCACGAGGTGTGAACACACCGACAAAACATAAATTCAAGATGAAATTATATTTCAACTGGTATATATGTTTTTTCCCGTTGTTGCTTCTTTTTCTTTTTTTTTCTTTTTTTTGAACAACGTTAATTTCGATTTTATTTTTTCGTTTTGCGCATGCCATTTTTTAACTACAAGTAAACATGCTACCGAATATATTACAAATGAATTTCACTTTCGTGTGCATCATCATCATCATCAATTTGCACTTTTGCATTGCATTGCATTACTTTTACTCTTTTCGATTTAAGGCAGTCGCTGGTTTATTTTTTTTTTTTCTCAACTCAATGATGGCTCTAGACTCGACAGCGATACATAATCTAAATAGATTGAATGGTGTGACTAATTTTAATAAATTGTTTAAATGGAATGTTTCGGACAGTTTTCATTCTCATGTGGCGATTTGAGCACGTGGATTATGTTGTTGGACAAATGAGCCAACAACAGCAACAGCACCAACAAGTAGACAAAACAATGATGAACATCATAATTCGCTGCATAAGTTCGAACAAGTGAAACATACACGATTTGTTTTATTTGACCTTATAAGTGTCTAACACTCAGCACCATGACCACCAATAGGTCAGCAAATGAAGACAAGTCTTTTTTGTTATGTCTTTTTCAATTTTTAACTGGCTCTTTGGCAATCACTGGTACTTATCATACGATGACTTTGACCTATTGTTGAGCTTCCTTTCCCCATATCTCGAAGAGATTTGTTTGAAGTCATTACATTTTCGCGCCGGAAAAGACACGTGATTCATTTTCACAATTAAAAGCAACCAAAAAAAACACACGAAGCGAAAGAAAACCCAGAAAGAAGAAGAAGAAGAAAAATAGAAACACATACACACGCGCCAAAAACAATTATTTTCGCCGTAATTATTCGGAATTTTCTGAGTTACATAGCGTGCCGAATAACCGTTACGCTTAGTACAATATGATAGCTTCATTTTATTTCTCTCGCTCGGTGGATTTTCAGCGCAATATTCACCGCGTTCAGAATTCTAAATACGATTTTTTTTTTTCCTCTCGTTTGACTCGAAAGAAGATCATTTACATTTTGTGCTAATTTAGAATTTCGTACAATCGTAGTGTGTGTTTTGTTTAACTCAATAAAAATTCGGTTACACTGAAACGGTGACGGTGACGGTTTCGATTGACATTTCATGTGATTAAAATCCAAACCGTCCCACAATTCACGTTTATTTTACGGAAATGTTCTCGCATTACACATCAAAATCAAAATTGGTTAAATTCTCTGGTTTTTTTTCTTTTCGTTTTTTTGGTTTATATATTTGGATGTGTGTAGTGAGGTAGATTTACAACACGAATATATTGTTCAATGAATGTAACATAAAGCGCTTTGTGGTCATTTGAAATGAACTCAACCGTGTTTTGTTACCTTGCAAAGAAAATGGTGGCATTTGAAGAATGAATGATTAACACACACACACACACACACACACACACACACACACACACACACACACACACACACACACAAAAAAAAAAAAAAAAAAAAACACACACACACACACACACACACACACACACACACACACACACACACACACACACACACACACACACATAAACTCAAAAACAGAAAGAAATTAAAATGCTCATTATGAATGCATTGTGCGCTTTGCACAAATCGCCAGACCATTGCACCGTCATTCGCTCTAAATTGAAGACGATACAAGCATATTGGTTGTGCATAGACAATTTTTGCAAGAAAGCTCATCAATCTATTGAATCAGTTGGTCAACCACATACAATTTCGCTTTTTTTTTATTGTTAGTAAAAGTTAATTCAAAAGTCTTTCATTGAAATTTAATGAGGCAGGATGCTTTGAAAACTTATGATATTATCGATGTTGAGCATTCGATAAGTTTTCTTTTATAAACGATTGCATATCGTTTTTATTATCAACGAATATACTCATGAAATACATTAAACTTTAAGTATTACTGGAAACAAACCAAAAAAAAAAAAAAAATCTCATTTGATTTGCGCATTTTTTTTTATTGTGTATACTCAGCGTCAGTTGCATGTGTTTGCGCGCAGAATAGGTACACCTCGCTGAAATTGTTAGATGGAACAAACGGGTCTTTCGAACTCAGCTGTATTCGCTTACGTTGTACCATTAAAATATTATATACCCATTCACTGTGCTCGTACATAATTAAAAAAATATATATATTCAAGCTTGTTCTATGTCAGTTCCATAACTTTTTTTTTTTGTTTTTTTTCTGCTATCTTTCTGCTGAATAATATTCAATTTTGACAAACAACAACGGTGAACAAGTACAAGACAAGCGAGAGAAAGAGAAAAAAAATTAGCCAACCGAAAAGTTTAACACGGCAAATGAATGAGTATGCGACCAGCCACAGTGTCGACCATGCAAAAGAAGAATACAACGAGAGAAGAAAAAAAAAAGAACAACAACACATCTGAAAACGAAAATGTACACTCTCGCGTAAACATTGAAATTAAAAATACAAAAATAATTTCGAATTGATATGATTAATTCAACATTTAAGCCACTCCACGCACTCCATACATTTTCATGGAGCGTTCTCTTCTTGTTATTCGTAGTTATTAAATTTGTGTGTTTTTGTTGTTGTTGTTTTTCTCTGGTTGGTGTGTTTCGTTTTTTTTTTTCTCTCTTCATGGTTAAACGTGTGAGAAAAATTGTTTTATTCAGTCGCCTAGCGAAATTCCATTTCCTTGGTATGTTTTTATGTAAATGGTATGTTTTTGGTGAGCGTGTTCTATGCCGCGCGGCATTAGCTTGGAAGACGGCTGTATGCAAAAGCAATGACACAGTTAGATTTTTGGGGAGATAATAAAGACAACGAACCGATAAAATATAACCGAATAAAGGGAAAATATACATTCAAGCAAAACTAAAATTAAAGAAAAGAAAAGAAAAAAAAGAAAAAAAAAAAATGAAAAACAACAAAAGAACCAAACATTTGTTGACAACTAACGAGGCTGGCAAATCGATTGATCTAGTGCTATTTTTGCACGATTTGCATACAATTCCAGAGCCTAGGTCAATGTTTTCAGGAAATGTTTGCGAAAAAAAAAAATTAATGGTCCCTTTTTTTAGCTGGAAACCTGTTAAAATGAGCACATCTGCCCACTGTATTGTAATTTATTAACCAAAATGTTTCATCAAACAAATGAAGAACTAGAACAAAGCATCCGAATAACCAAGAAGTAGCGTTCATTTGCAATGAAATTTCTTACACTTGAAATGCACCCCAAGATAGATTAATATTGAAGACGCACGCGCCAACAACTACTTACCACACAATCTCGTAATGAGAAATTATTTTTCTTTCTGTTTTTTTTTTTCTCTCGGAAGAGTATTTATTAATGACATGGCAATGAATGTATTCGATTGTTAATGTGATGGACGGGTCTAATACAAGATGCACTGTTGCAACAAAGCTGACAAACCAAAAAAAAAAAAAAAAAAACAAAACAAAAAAATGACTATAGTTAATGTGTGTATTATGTTCGTTGTGCGTATTGCCCCCGCTTCAGCCACACAGAGATAAATATTAACGAAACATAAAATATGTAATATTTAAAAATGAACATTTCACCTGCTCGTGATTGTTGAGCACCCAGTCATTTCTCATCGACAAACCATTGACTCACTTTGAAAATGAACAGACATACATGAATGGATTAAAAATGCAAACGGAATTGTACGCATTTTCGTTCTTCGCCGAAAAAAAAAAAATCGAAATAACAACGATGAAACCAAAAAATAAAAAAAGAAAAAAACATACACACGTCAAAGATTCACCTGCTTGTCGGAGAATAAAGAAATGAAGTCACTGGAAAAGCTGACTGTTTCAAATAATCATAACGTAATAAAACGGAGACCTTTAATAATGTCCGAAGATTGGTTTAAAAAAAAAAAAAAAAAAAAAAAATAAGAATAGTTGTTAAAGTAACAACTCCTCAATTGTGTTCCTTTTGCAATATCTTTCGTTCTTCTCACACCTTTCATAGCGGTTGAAATGAAAATAACCGTTGAATCTATTTTTAATTCGCTTAATAGCTCAAGATGTGCATGATATCTTCCGGTTTCATTGGACTAAATACAAGTCTGAGCCGTTGATCTTTCGTCATCAAAATCGACGATTTGCTGCATTTTTAATTTCAACAACATAAAATGAGCACCAGCAAATGATATTAGGCCCTTCCAACCAGACTGTATGTAAATGGGAAAAATTTAAGACTATTATAAACACAACAAATTGTGGTCAAATGAAGAAAAATTCCCTTCATGCATATTATCCACTTCCTTCACTTGGATGTACATTTTTCTCACCATGATTATTTCTTGATACAAATGACACAATAAAATAAATTGCACTAAAGTTTAGTTAATGAACAACGAAATTAAGAAGTGTTAATACGTCCCTTGTGAGCAATTACATTTGCTTGTTGAACAATGAAAACTGACGAATGTACATTGGCAAAAATAGCCGCCAGGCTATTACATTAAAAATGCAAAAAAAAAAAACAAAGCAGAAAAACTTTTGTTCCTTTCGACATTTCGATGCTATATAATTATACCATACACGGTTGAATGTTGAAATTTTTTTGGTTTGAAACATACAAACAAAAGGCAATTCTCGTAAAAATATCTTTCCCAAATTGATTTCCTTTTTTATAAACTTTTTTGCCATTTTTAGATTTCAATAATGCAGATGTTGTTACAGAAGAAGTGACAATGTTATCTAAATTATATCACCATGAAAATTGACAAATCAAAAACGGAACCTGCACTACATCAAAGCCTGATCAATTTGATCAGCGAGCATCGTCGCGTAAAATGATTTACGTTGAAAAATATCATATGGATTTCTATACAGATTCCACTAAAGATAAAATTTTCAATTGATTTGTGTTTTGTTTTGATTTCAAGTTTAAACATTATCATAATCACTATTATCTTCAAACGAATGAATAAAATCAACCATCGGACAGTTGAGAGTCAATGTAAAACTTCTAACAAAAGATAAGCAGACAAAATGAAAATGACAAACAGCGAATAAAATACGTAACATTCACAGGAGGCATGAAACTCCTCACACCGATACAAATCTAAACAGAAATATACATTCTTCAACATCGAAATTTTTTGCGAGAAAAAAATCTAAAAAAAAAAAACAAAAGAAAATTTGTCAAAATCAAACAAGATAAAGCGAGAGACAAATAAAAGAGAGAAGAAAAAAAGAATAATACAACATCCAAACTGCGTGCCACGCGAACAATAATACACACACGATGCAATCTGTCGTGTGTTCTTTTCGAATATCATTCGCTATAAATGTTGCTGAAGTTTTACATATTTTACATAATTTTTCAATGAATTGTTGTTTTTTGTTTCAAATTTAATATTTTATTCGTTGGCCGTTTATCGTTTATATGTATCCATGATTCTTGTCCTCATGTTTTGGTGATTTGCTCAATGCCTTGATTCAAATGTAACCAAAACACAAAACGCTATAATATGTAATGTATCGATTTGTGTTTTTGGTTGAATTATAATATTTTACCCAACCGATTTCACCAGAATTTTATTGAAACGAATGTGATGTGACTTGTAAGTTGTTGCCATGTATGTTTGTGTGTGTTCACAGTCAAATTTGAAATTGTACATCGACATTCTTTTCGATCGGTTGGCTCGAAGTACTGAACTAAGAATTACAGATGCACTACGTTTCGACGGAGTTCAAAAATTGTTTAGTTCAATTCTTGGGATTGGCGGTATTGAACATTTTCCTATTTATAAAGAATAAAGTGGTGGTTGTGTGTATGATTTTATACATTGTAGTGATTCATTTGTCAAAATGTGTTTGGAAGTTACACTGTGCATTGCGCACGTTTCGCATTTACGTTTTTCTGTGGCTTATTCAACTTGTGTGCGCATGTCATACCATTTTTACTTGGATGGCTTTTGTATTTTATGCGCTTGGACTTTTTTTTTTTTTTACTTCACTCATCTCAACCACCACTGTATGTTTTTGTTGTTTGTGTCATTGCACCAATGCAGACGCGAAAAAAAAAATATTAATGTTAATGTGTCGTTCAAAACTTGCACTGGCACTCCAAACTGGACCAGACAATCGAGAGACAATAACTACATGCACATTGTAAATATGAATATGAGAGCGAGAGTTTTGTATGCTCCGATAAACAATAAAGAATAAACGAAAAAAAAAATTGCAATTTTTTTTTTGTTTCCTTTCTTTTTTGTCTGTTGCATTTTTATTCAAATTTAAGCAAATTCAACGTTGATCTGGGCATCGCACAGCAAAATCGTGTTACTGTCATTTGTTCACTGAATCTTCATTCATTATTTTCGAATGTATATTATATTCGATTCGTGCATCGATTCGTTGTTTGTTTGTTGTTTTTTTTTTTTCACAAGAAATTCAATAAAAATGTTAAGCAGGCGTTAAGCAATTGCATCGATGAGACAAATTCACGAGAATTATTTGTGACCACATGGACATGAGGTCACAAACATGTATCTTTTGCGTACACTTATTGAAAGTGAGTTTCTTTTGGTCATGCCCAATTGACGATGTTCTCAAATGCTTTCAACACACTAAGCAATACCAAAAATGAAATGCATTTGAATGCTTTATAATTCTTTGTTTTTTTTTTTTCTTTTCTATTTCCATGTCTGGCGTTTGTTGTTTTGTCTATTGAATAAAAATGCGGACATATTGACCAAAAGCCTATTCGAACAGAGACGGCAATATCATGTGTATTGTTTTATTTTCATCTATGCCAAGCTTAGAATTGCATAGATCATATGCATATTGCAAGTATGTGAAACAACAAACGCCAAGTCATTAATAATACATTAGACTGTTTTTGCTAGATTAAGTGTCTTTTTTTTTGGTTTCATTCTTATTGATAAACATATACTTAAGCTGCAAAAGAAAAACAAACGCTGCTCCTTATTCTTTGACTTATTTCCAATAATATTTTACCTGCTTCTTAGTTTGAAAAAAAAAAAAAAAAAAAATAGAGAAAAACAGAAAAACAACAAAAGAGAGTTTAAACGAAAAGCCTATCTATATAAGATATTGAACGAAAATTGTGTGTGAATTACACCGAAAATTTATGAATAACTTTTGTAAAAATGACTATATTACAATATCGAAGAACCTATATTTTCAAGTAGGAATACTTCCAATGAAACCAAACTGAAATAAAATCAAAAGTTGAGCTGTACTTAATTTCAGGTAAAAAAAATACAAACAAACAAACACGGATTCAACGCAATCCCCAACCAAATAGCCCAAAACTATAAACAAAAACTTTTTTTATGAACTAGTAAAACAAATAAAAAACAAAAACTTCATTCATTTGACACAGTCTGTATGAAAATCATATTTGTCGTCATTGACGAGAATTAACAAAGTGTTTTTTATTGTTTTATGCGTTTGTTCATCAGTTGACTAGACGAAACTTACTTGATTAATTTTGATATACTGTGTGCAAAAAATGTTTGCGCCAATTTTTTTGTCTCATTCTTTCTGTTTTTTTCTTTTTTTGTGTTCCATTTCGAACGTTGTGTCAAAAACACTTTGTGCACTTGTTGGTTTACCCGAGTGATGATGTTCACGCATTGAATGTAATAATTTTTTTTTTTCTTCTTCTTCTCTGTGCTGCTTCTTCATATTATTTTCATAAAATGAAACAGTTAATATTTGCAGTTGCATCAGCGTGTCGATAAGTTGGCAAGAATAATTTCAATTTTCGACTATATAAAATGTGGAGCAAACACACACATCGATCGAAATCATTTGTCGCGCGTCTGGAATATGAATTAGGTTTTGCTGTAATTTTTGCGCGCGCTCGTGTCTGGCACTAGTCAAAACGCCAATTCGATATGAGTAATAAATGCAACATTATAAAATGAAATATAGTTATGTATGCATTTAGTGAATTGGTAGCAGGCGAACACATTTATCGACGTCCGATCTGACAATTCATTTGAGACTTAATTGCATAAGCGCTCATCAAACCGTTGATGAATTTACATCCAAATATATAAGATATATAGATATATGAGGAGAGACAACGAATTGACTGAAATTGGCAATAGCTACTGGTTTGAAGTTGAAATTAAGGTTAAATGTATTTTGTTTGAAATAATAACTGTAATCAGCGTCATAATAATCATTAAAGATCATCATTTCCATTTGCAACGAAATAATTCAACACGTATTATAAATACATATAAATGGCAAATTGGATAATTATCTTTTTAAAATGAGCATTCAAATTGGATTTATGTTATTTCACTGTAACATATTCGTTGTGATCAATTAGGTAAAATATAATTTTACCGATTTGTTTCTTCACTATCAATTTTTCTCTTTCAATTATTTTATTATTCGTAGAATTATTTCACGTGTAATTGAATTAACACGTTTTGATTCGATGAAAATCAGCATCAATAGAGAGAATTTAAATGATTGCGATAAACATAGACACCTTCACTGATTCCAAGTATTTTTGATTATGTGTTGTTGTTGTTGTTGGTTTTCATTTCATTTAATGTTCCTTATCAAAGTTGAGCCCAACACTTTTCCATTTCGATACCATATACGAACAAATAAGCCAGAAAATATTCGGTCAAATGTACAAGCAATGTGGAAACATGCCAACTGAAAACTAAAGTTAAAAACCGAAGTTACAACGAAGAGGTAAACGAAAGAATTAAACAGGAATGAATATGCACCAGGTGTGTGTTACTCAGTTACTTTTCGCGTTTGCATTCTATCCCTTTCGCTCGCTCGCTCTCTTTCTCTCTCTTTCTCTCTTCGTTCGTATGCATGTTTATTCGTTCGTACGAGTGCTGCGTGTCTTTGACTCCACTTTATAGATAGAGGCTCAACATAAGCACATTCAATAAAATATTTGTTTTACGTTTGGCTTTACTCTAACTCGATGCGACCACATACTGCGGCGATACATTCGAAACAAACGTTGAATGTTTGTGTTGCTGGCCCAAAACTTCATCATTTCAACAATCCCAAAATCGTTTCTCGTGCTATTTGTTCACTCCTTGTCTGGATTATGTTCAAAATGTAATGACTGTTCATTTTTTTGCTGCTCTCCTGTTCTCTCTCTCTCTCTCTCTCTCCCCACTCTCTCTGCCTCCGAAGTATCTGAAGAAAACATGTATTATAATGTCGATATTTTTATAAATTTACTTGCAATGAAATTATTATTTAGCTGTAAACAAAACACTTACGCTATTTAAGAACTGCACTAAACGAAAACAAACACAATGTAGCTGTCTGTGTGTGCCTTTTTGTGCAGCTTTTTTTCTTTTTTTTTTTTCTTTTTTATTTTCTTTTTTCTTCAATTTCTGGTTTTTGCATACTCTTCGACCACATCTCCATGTTATTGGTTGTGAAAATCAGTTTCAATAGCAAATTTTTGTCGAGATTAGCGATTCCGTCAATGATTATAAACACTGATTATTTGGCTGAGCATGTCTTCAACAACAAAATGATTCATAAAATGCCATATTTAATTTAATGACATTCACTATTGAAAGGTGCTAAACATTATTATGTTATCAATAAATCGAATGAATTATATCGATTTCATTGCATTCGCTTCGATGCCATCGGTGTGTGTCTCGAGAAAATCTCATGCAGAGAGTAACAGTCCTAATTCATATTAAATGGTTTGTGTTGGATTTAACTGTAAAACTGTTGGGTATCAATTGTTATCAATTTTAATCATTCGTAGAACACAGTAACGCACACGCACTCACTCATATACACTTACAATCGACCTATTTGTACAAGCTTTTATAAAAATTGAAATGGTTGAATCGACATAAATGTGTCAAATTTCATAAAATTGAAATAAAAATGATTTCAATAGAATAATAAACGATAAATAATATTGAATATCATTATCATGCTGTAAGAAAAAAAGTAAAAGTAATTTAATAAATTGTCATAAACAGAGGAAGAGTGAGTAAATGGAAGCGGGAGAATGGGAGGAAGAGAGAGAGAGAGAGAGAGAGAGAGAGAGAGTAGAGAGAAAAAGAAAATCACCGCCAACATTAAAATAAATGAATATAGTGGACAGGATAAAAATAATGATTCAAGTGCTAAACCGCGCAAACGTATAATATATGGAAAAAAATTATAAGCGAATAAGCGAAAAGACAACAAACAGAAAACACCATAAAAATGTTGATTAGCCTATGTACGCGCTCGTTCTTTTGCATCCATCGCGCGCATTGTATTAAATCAAAAAGCGTGTACACATCAAAACAACAATGAGTTTCTCATAACCAAGAATTTAATGAAACTTGAACGAAGAGAAAAAAAAAAACACACACACACACAATTCCTCTCTGGGGAAAAAGAAACACTTTACAATCTTAGCCATAAGAAGCCGTTTGTGCAAGCATTTCGATATTCAGAATTTCATGAAACGAAACGAATTGAAATCAAAATGGAGTGAGAGATAGAGAGGGAGCAAAAGAAACTTTATGCGCAGTAAAAGAAAAATTGTTTCTTTTCTTTCTTTTAATAAATAAATAAACAACTACTGAAACATATGAGAAAAAAAAAAGAAACCGCAGAAGGTGGCATTTAGAAATGCTGCATGGAAGTGAAGAGTCATTTAATGCAAACAACAATATCATCCAGCCAGCAGAAACCAATGAAATATAATAATTGTGTTGGAATAGAGTGTGTGTGCGCGCGTTTTGGTGGGGGAAAGTGCATTGCATTCCAAGTTCAAATTCTTAGAACTTTATGTTGTAATTATGTGGCAGGTCTCTGCAACAAACAATAAACAAATGAAACCATCAAAATCAAAAATAACTCTAGTTTATGATTACGTCTCATAATTTTTCAATTATAATAATTTCTTTGTTTCGTTCGAGTTGTCCAAATGAATTGACATTTGCCATCATTTGCACAAGTGAAAAATAGCTCAATTCACTTTCTCTCTCTTTTTCTTCCATTGCAATAACAAAAATATTTACAACAAATGTATGGACGCGGTTGTTGCAACTGATGCGAACCAAAGGGAGTGAGTCTAAATTGCATCAAAATGCCGAATGCATGCGCGGCGATTTATACTTTTATCAATTAAACCACAACAATAAAGTGCATTTAGCGTACGGTCTGACAAAGCCCAACCAACATATAATCATGATTTTCAAAACCAAGTTCGTCTGTCGGCTAATTAACGTTTTCATTCAGTCTAATAAAAAAAAAATGGCATAAGAAAACAGCTATAATGCCAGCTAAATTGAATAAATATGCTTCATTTTTGAATAAAACTAAAATAAAAAGATGTGAAAGAGAAACATTGCAAGGAAGAATATTGCGAGCACATTTTTATAATATTTTTCTCGTTATAAAAAATAAGGAGAAATGCCAACGCAATGCCAGTAGAAAGTGAATTTTTTCCATCATTATCTTGGCGAAATGTAATTCTGCGGGCAGTTTGCATGAGTCAATCATATTTAATATGAATTTGTATCATATTTGATATGAAGATGCCGGTTTTCAATGCATTTTTTCATTGGAGGTCATAATAATGATAAATTTGCCTTGAAATTCCATTTTTTCAAACTTAAATTGTTCTCAGAGATAATGCGATGTACTATTTTAAGGCAATTTTTTTCATCAATTACTACAATTTTCGTCCTAAAATTACACTCATTATTAGATTTTGTCTCAAATGTCATGTCCGAAAAATGTAAAACAATTTAGCAAAACCAAAATTTACAAAAGCGAATCTAAGAAAGAAAAAAAAAGAAAAGAATTACCCAATTGATTTGGCGTCAAAATGGCAAGAATCGACATAAAACAAAGTACAAATTCGATCCATTTTTGTGATATACCGCAGCCAATATAAAAGAATCCAATTGGTTGCATAATTGTTGGCATTTCGCTGAAAATTAAAAGAAGAATAAAACTGAAGAATTGCATACAATATTCAAATGCCTCACAAAAGCATAAGCATGATCAACCACAAAAAAAAAAAAAAAACAAAATAAAACAAAAATGTTCGACAATTGTCCAAATGAATAAACCGACAATTGTAATTGAAACCGACCGACTTGGTAAATAACAAAATGAGGAAGCAAATAAAAAGGTGTAGCTTATGGTAAAATAGCATTTGTTATGTTCAATGCTTACCTCATACTCAACACGAAAAAAAAAAAATAAAATAAAAATGAAAACTACAATGGAAACACAATGTTCAAGAGAGAAAGAAAGAAATAAACAACAAACGCGCGCAATGGTCGTCTAATAGGCTTTTTGTTTTCGTTATTACTACAAAACAATTAAATGAATTCCACTGCAAATCATTGTTCTAGTTGCACATTTGTGCTAAAAGTAATGCAAAACTTGTTTCAACATCGTTCCGTATGTACTCAAGTTGTGATGTTATTTTTTTTTTCTTTCTTTATTCCTTCATTTTTCTCAAGTCGTTGACTTGAAGGTCTCTTTGTTATTTCGTTTTTTTTTTCTCTATCTTTGAGATAACAGTAGAAAGCAGCCAAAACCACATCTGAAGTAGTTCGATCTGTATATCACACTTGATATAAGATCAAGATTGATTGATAATTTATAATTTACACACATAGTCACATTTTATTTGATTTATGCAGTACTACATTACATATTTTTTTTTTTTTTACCTTCCTTCTTCTTGAAATGAATGGATTCTCAATCATCTTACCACTTCAAAGCTGTTTTGATATGCAATATGCGGTGAGACTGATAATATATACATGAGAAAAAGGGAGAATAACACAAGAAAAAATTTTACAAAAACCATAAATTGCTAGAGGACATTGATAATCATTGATAATCCTGGAATACGCGCGGTAGATTCAGATGATGTAATATTTCATTCAACAGCAATTATTCTGAGATAGATCGATTGATCGTTATGAAATTGTACACTTATTTCCCTGCCAATTCATGCATATCGTTGTAACGATTATGCAACGAAATTTTAATTCAATAATTGCCAAATGTATTACAATGGGAAAATAAACAAAACATTTTTTAAATGATTGTTCCGTTTTGATTAAATAAATGACTTTTCCAAAAATATTTGAAAATAAAGTCAAAATCTTTATTTTGATTTCTTCAACTTGACTATAAAGAAGACTTCTAAACATTCTTCTGAAGATGATTGATTTTTTTTCTGTTGTTTTGCTGCAAAACCAGCAGAAAATTTTGTGTGTGCATGATTAATGGGATTTTGTCTTCATGACTTGCTTGCAAGAAGTTCTGTACATTTTTATGTTCGATGCGACACAAGCATATTTTTCAAAGATTCAGACAAAATAAGAAGGCCCGAAGACAATTTGTGATGCATGAGTTACAGAATCATCTCGTATAACATTCCAGTTTTTCATTCAGTTGGGCACAAAGAACTGAAAAAAACATATACACACACACACACATCAACCACGTACAATAATATTAAAAGCGATTTGTTCCAATCTTCGATAAATGTGTATTTATCCTTGGCTGCCAATAAAACAGTGAAAGAAAATTATACAGCTTATTGCGAATGGAAAAAGCGTCGCAATCGCATTCTTCATAGAATCGATCGTACACACAATGGCATTATTTTAGAGTTTATATATAAAATATATCGAGAAGGTGTATTAAATTTATGGCAATTTCTCCTCTGGTAGTTTTGTCCACTTATTATTGTTATTATAATTCCATTTTCAAGCGTTGCAATTTCTATGGTCATTTCAATAACTGACACTCCATTTAGTCGACACTTGAATATATGAAATAGTGTCCGATAAGTATGGACTTTTTTGAGCAGCATTCTGTTTTTTTTTTTTATGATTTGCTTTAATTGTGACAATGAGTCGCACTTGTGGATCAAGGTGGACGGTACACAATACTTTAGGATTTTTTTTTTCTTTTTGCTCTAAATCTCTCTCTCTCTCTCTCTCTCTCTCTCTCTCTCTCTCGATACTTTATCGTAAATGCATAATGTACCACGGGAATTCAAGTTGGACAAGAGGATGGTGAATAATAGCAATAATAATAAGTGGTGTTAGTCATATATATTATTACTGACATTATGCCTAAACCGTTGTTTTATCACAATTGCCTCAAGCCAAAAAAGTGGAAGAAGAAAAAGAAGAAAAAAAAAACAATATCAAAGGCAGAAGAAATTCGACAAGAATCGCGGTCACTGCATTGCACTTAAATGGCAAGATTTCAAAGCTTTGCATCCATGTATCGTATTGAAACATGAAAGACAATAAAGTAATCGTAACTACTTACTCACGCCGTAGATACAAATTTTATGCCACACATTCTTTGATGTGAGTTCGATGAGTGTTTAGCAATTTCTTTATGAATTGGATATTTCCAATATGTGGATCTCTCTCTCTCTTTCTCTCTCTCTCTTTCTCTTTCTCTCTTTCTCTCTATTTCGCTGTGTGTATTTATTATGATAATAACTAGTGTACAAAATGTTCCGTCAGCACTGCAAGTACAACATAAGCATTGAATCAGGCGGCATAAGACTTGACTGCACCACATTAAATTCATAATACCATTTTAGCGATCATTATTTATTTTCCATATGGACTAAAATGAATAAATTATTCAAGTACATTATTAATGTTAAAAGAGAGACTCGTCTTCATTCATACGTTTCCTACAATGTTTGTTGTGCAATGCACCACCTTTTCTTATGCATTTCACATAATAAATAATTATATGGATTTAAAAATTAATATAAAGTGTTGTATTATTGCCGGCACATCGTGTGTTAATGCCCATAAGATAAATGATAAGATAAATTTACTGTTCATACTTTGATTGTATTTATCATGTCAAAATACATTTTATACCGTTTGACTATTTTATTTATTTTATAATGTTTAAATCTACGTTTAAAATAGATTTTCCATCATTTTTTTTAACAATTGTTTCTCTCTTTTTCTTGTCTTTTTTTTTTTATTAAATAGCAGCATCACGAATGTCAACATCGCACAGTACACAACAAATTTGTAGGCCGCATTTCCATGCACCATTACATCCTTGGCTTAGCGAACCAAAATCACTAGCGCCCGGCAGTCCATGGAGCAGCCCATTTGCATGTCCGCAAGAGCCACAAGATAAAGTTGGTCAAGTAGTACAAAGTCATCAAACAGGTCAACACTTGTTTTCGTTTCCTCCAACACCACCAAAAGATTCAACACCTGATTCAGTACAAACAGGACCTGCCGAGTATCAAGTGCGTATTGATTTTTTTTTCATTCATCATTCATTTAAACTTCTTTAGATTTTATTGAATTCATAATCCCATTTATTGTTTACTTGTTTTTCTTTCTACTCAATACTCGTTGAATATTTGTTTATTTTAAACGGTGATTTAAATTTCAAATTTTTAGGCTGCCGTAAATGCATTTATGCATCAGGCTCAAGCATCATCGACTACCTCATTATCAACTGACAATTGTTCGTCGTTAGACATTAAACCGTCAATACATCAAAATGGTACAAGTCAATCATCAGCACCGAAACAACGTGAAGGTACGACATCGTCAAGTGGCAATACACACAATAATAATAACAGTTCGAATAGCAATAATAATAATAATACGAATAGTAGTAGTAATCAAAGTAGTTCCTTAAATGGTGGAATTTTCGATAATGCACAAAGTGTATATGGAAACAATGGTAGCGGATATGAGAGTAGCTATCAAAATTATCATCAAACAAGTAATGTGGCCACGGCAGCTGGTTCATTTCATGGTGGAAATGCATCCAGTGCTGGTGGCATTGGTGGTACATCTATTGGCAATATGCGAACGAATTTAAGCCCACCACTTCATTCACATCATCATCATCATCATTCGTCGTCACTGTCTTCGTCATCTTCAGCTGGTAATAAACCACAAAGGACCAAACCGCGGACTAGTGCTGGTGAGCAAGAAACGCTTTTTTTATATTTTTAAACATACTGATCACATGTAAGAGTTTTTTTTTCGAAATTACTTAACTTTTAAACATCTTGATATTAATCACCAAGTTGCCAAAATTTTTCTAGAAATTTTTTTTCAATCAGCTCTGAATCAACTGAGTAAAATGTTAAACGAATGTTGTCAGTATGTTTAAAAATCTATACTATAACATCAACACACAAAAAAAAAAAAAAAAAAAAAAATAGAAATCCAAGTTAGACACGATTTGTGGGGGATTTTCCCTTTTGGTTAATTTACAATTTATCATTATTGTTTATTTTGTAATTATTATTTTTCGTGTCATTCTCCTTTTGTTCTAAGTGTTTGTATTTACGTAATTATAACTTTATGTGATTAATGCTTACATATTATGTTGTATTTTGTTTCATTTTTTTTCTTTCTGTTTATTTACTTTTTTGTGCTATTCTCAATTCACTGACTGAAAATTGATTGTTCAATGCATATTTGACGTTTATGAATGGAGCCAATCAAACGACAATATCAAATGCAAACAATCGACTTTAGAATCACTTTATCACTTAATGCTACAATGAATCTAATCACACAAATTTTTCTATTTCTTTGTACTGCAATTGTTTGTGTGTGTGTGTGTGTGTGCGTGTATTTCCTCTATGGTAAATACATTGAAATGCGTTTATTGTTGCTGTATGCTCGTTGATCGTACATGTATTTGCATTTTTCTTGTCGTTGATGAAGCTATGTGTCTAAAATATTGTTATCTGTAATTTTGATTGAAGCCACAGCAAGTAATTTTGCATACACTTGCACAAAATCACAGGAAAAATAGCCTGAAAACTGATTACCGTCATTCCATTGCAAGACAAATCAGCTTTTAGACGCTTTTTTCCCTTTCAGCATTTTCATTTTCTTTTTTTTTTTTTTTCTAAGAAAAAACAATCGAGTTTTAGAATTGTCTTTTTTTGGGGTTTTTATGCACTGTGTTGGCGTGTGGCTTATTTATTCACATCCACTTGAAAAGAAGGCACATTTGAAAATTCACTCTTCACAAAAACCATTAACGAATTAACAAACGATTTTAGAAGCAAAAAAAAAAACAACAACAACATAATAATTGATTGCACCAATTTCGATAAAAAAAAAGTGAATGAAATGGTTAATTTTTGGAAACATGAACGGAAATATTGAATGCAACAATGCAAACGAATAAAGTAATAGCAGGCATACATAAATAATAATTATGCTCATCTGGCATCGATTGTTTGTCTTAATCAATACCAATTACCTAAATCGACACGTTGCGCCATATAATTATGTGGTTATGTTTGAAAAGTCTTTGTAAGAAAGAGAAGTAATTGAAAGGAATCGAGAATCGATTTTTTTCTTCTCTTCTTCATGTTCATTGTGTATTTAGAACGATGCATAACTTATAATTTAACAATTTGCGTTGTTAAAACGAAAAAGAAAAATATATCGTTGTTTCGTTCAAAACTCGCTTTGATATTTCATTTTCTTTCCACGTGGATTGATAAGCTATTGAAAGTAGAAAACAATCTTTTTGGGGTGAAGAAAAAAAAAAATCTTTTCCAAACAAAAAAAGAAAAATTGTGGAGTAAACAATGATTTTCTCACTATGCATATGTTCTATATAGCTGCTGCTGCTGCTGTTATTTATTTTCGTTAAATATCGAAGGTGAACCACTTAATAGCACTTTTATTCGCTCTTTTTTCCTCCTCGTTCCACCACACCACGCGCGAAATCCATCTTGAGCACGATCTAAACAACAACGAACACAAAATATTTACAAAACCGTTACAAGAGTGCTACATATGTTCAGTGATTATGGTCGAATTTTTTTTGTTGCGTTTTCTTCTTCTTCTTTTTTCTTCGATACGCGTTTTCTCTCGCTCTCTCTCACTTTCTATCTGTTTCGTCTTTCGCTAAAATTTTTACTCATATTACCCAGTTGAGTGGTTTCGGGTGTACACGCACGCACAAATTCTCATGTGGTGACACATGTACCAAGCAATTCGTGTGAATTTTATAGCCAATTAATAAATCCATTTCAGATCGTTCCTAATATTTGCGCTCAGTACAAAATTCGAAACATTTGAGTTTTATCATTCGTTTGGATCCTTTTAGATCGAATCATACCAGTGTTTAGTCATTTGGTAGCAAAATAATTAAAGACGAAATTCGGAAGAAGAAAAAGGCAAACAATAAATTGCCACCAGTGACATCTTCGCACAGTAAACATATTCGATGCAATTCAGTAAAACATCGAGTCCTTCAATTCCTTTCTCGTTTGTTGTTTCTTTAGTGTTGAAACACAATTATTATTAATACAAAAACAAAAAAAAAAAAAAAAAAACGAAAGAAAAATATAACCCACCAACATCAGAACACAGCATAAGAACTTTTTACATACAAATTTTGAAACTTGATAAAATGAAAAACGAATGAACGAGAGAGAAAGAGAGAGAGAGAGAGGGAGCGGAATGAAAGGAAAAAAAAACAAAAACGTGACTTTAAACAGAAGGTAGAAAATCGATATGGTTGTTGTATTATACATAACATACCATCATTCGTTGAAAAGCAAAGAGCTCGCGTGCTTTGGCTGTCTTCTTTTCCACAGAAATGGCTGTAATCATATTTGCTAAGCTTGCAAAATAAAAACAGAGCATCCAAGTATCCAATTGTGTATAAAATAGCAATACAAACACATTTTGGGTTCGACCGAATCGATCATTACCATTCACTTGGCAATATCTTCCCATCGTGCATTGTTCTCTTTCTCTATGCCAATGTTAATTAAATAATACGGGCGCATTCGTAATTGTTCTCAATTTTATTCATATTTTTATGGGTATTCCATTCTCGTTACTCGGTTGGCCTTTTTGCACATTGTTGTTCTCTTCTTCATTGTTTTCATTTCGTTTCGTTTCGTTTCGTTTCTCGTGCAAAACAAAAGACTCGCATCTTTCAGAGACAAATTCCCATAGCAGTTATAACGAGCATCCACAAAAGAACGAATTGCGTATTAAATAAAAAAAATAAATAATAATAATAATAATAACAACAACCATAGTCACAACCGAAACATCGAACAAGAGCAAGAAGTGGAGGATAGATTTCAAACGCAAACATAGCATGAAGTGAAGAGTTTCGAGTATAATTGAACAAATTATCAAATAATTCATAAGATCTCGATATTTTCGTAGACACATTGATTTTTATCGAAATGATCAATTCAATCGCAAGTTTATATCGATCTCACGTACCAAATTCACCAATCTTTGTTCATAGATTTATCGGAAAATATCACTGAACTACATAATGTAATGACTTTTCCTAGTTGCTTGTAATATTCAATTGAAATAATACATATCGCAATTAGCTGCCAATTAATTATTATCACAAAAATATTTGCGCCATTATCTAACATTTTCGATTATTCCAAAGAAAATATTTACATCCAAGCGTTTTGCATAGAATTTTGTTCTCTTTGGGCAATAGCTGCTCGAAACACAACGAATGGAAAAAAAAAAAATGAAATGAACAAACATTGAAATTTATGCTCATCGTTTGAATTTCAGTTTGGAAAGTTTTGTTGAGTGGAAAATGCACCTGCGCACACACGCATCGATTGTTCCATACATTGAAAATCAAGCGCCGCAAATTCAAGAACATAAGTAATGACTACTGAAACAAACCGATGAATGAATTTATAACCTGATTGTTGTGTTTTTATTTCATTCCATCACATTAGAGCAGGTATTGATGTTCATGAATAGAATAGACTTTGCAATAAAAATAAAAATAAAATAAAATATAAATACTCAAGCTTCAAGCAGAATTATAAGAAAAACCAAGAAACAAAACGCATTAAATTCATTACCTCTGCTAAAACTCACTGTTGGCTCCTTTTTCGTTCATGTAACTATGTGTATGGTTATTTGTATTGATACGTCACAATAAAGCCAACAACACACACACACACACACACACATTCAAATACAAAGAAGGAAACGAATTCTTCTGAAAGCGGTTAGAATTTATCGAACCAAATGCACAACAAATATCCACTTACACACACACACAACATACAGAGCAGAATAAAAGTCGAAAATTTAATGCCCGAATCGAGGACATATTTTTTATCGGGTGACAGTTCTTTTTGTTAAATTCTTAGTAACAGAGAGAAACGAAAAAAGAGAAGAAAAAAACATATCAGAGAAGAATATGTTGAGAATGGGCCATGGCGTCTGTGTGTGTATGCGTGAGAAGAACAAATGAAATAAATAACAAAATGTCATTAAGGTTTTATTTTTCTACGACTGTCCTGTCACAACGTTTTTATGCTCAAAACCTACTGTACGCGTCAGTTCGCTTATTGGCGTCATCATATTTTAACATATTACTAGAGAACTGTTATCCATTTTCTATCACTCTTTTTTTTTTTTTCAAATTGTAAGCTGTGTTTTGTTTAATGGGTGACATAGCGTAATTCCCAATCATCATATGGTCGAATTTACCAAATAACAATCAAATAAACGATGATGAGCCCTATCCACATTTCTTTTGAATCATGTTGAACGATATTTTTGAATCAGCATCCAATTCCAATGCAATGTTGAGGCGCACAAGAGAAGGCATCGACAATTTTAATTTTATTCATTGTCTGAAACAAAACACCAACGATGAAAAATAAATGGAATGAAAAAAGAGAAGAAAAAAACAACAAAATAAATGATCACTTTGCCACAATATTGTTGTTTGGGCATTCAAAATTCAATGTTTTACCTGTTTTATCTCTCTGTAAAATGTTGTTGCCTTTTCTTTTATCCACTTTTAATACAGTTTCTTTACTTCAGCTACAGTAGTTCGAGTTCATCGTTATTGGTCGCTTCAAATCGTTTACTCATAGTGTTTAAATTTATTACCATTGTTTCGCATACAAAATTGACCGAAATGAAATTTAGAAGAAGAAATGAAAAAAAAAAAAAACGCTCCACGACAACGAACAGCGATACAAATATTTAAAACCAAATTCCCAAATTCTATATTTGCAAATGAGCGATTTCAATATGATGATTTTTCGTCTCGTAAATTTCGATTCTATTTAGAATATTAATTGAATTAGATTTTCATATTTTATTTGGTGCGCCCATGCGTATACAAAGTTGGGAAAAAAAAAATTGAAAATTCATTGACTTTAGCATTTGCTTTATGTGACACGTGATTCAATATATCGTCTCTGTCTTAAATTCAATGACATCTAATTTATAATAAATTCGAAAGAGAAAGTGATGAACGCGCCATAGCGTATTCACGAAAGAAAAAAAAAAATCAAGAATCTAATCTAATCTAATCAATGTGTGGTTATATTTTTAATCACATTTCAGTCACCTAATAACCTAATCATTAGGTTCTTTATATGAAATTTGAATTGATAATTGAACGATTTTCATCATTGAATAATGAATATATTTTTTATTTTCTTTGTTTTTGATTTTTGATTTATGATTTTTTTTTTTATTGAATATATGTTTCTGTTTTCTCTTGTTTATTTTACGTTTCTGTTGTACTCACTCAGCGTGTCTTTCGTTGTTGTTGTTGTTGTGTTTCTTGATCACCACGACGAATACGCGCCATGATTTTTCACAATGTGCTTTTTTTTATATTCTTTTTTGTTGCACATGATCTGTTGAAAACTTGTCAACAGTAAAAATCATTTCAATTTTATTAGCTTAAGGTGTCATCAACAGATATTTGGATTTGTCCGGAGAAAAACATGACTACCAGAATAAATGAAAATAAAAACCCTTTGATTCGCGTCATTACTCTTAAAAATCATTGCCCGTACATTACCAAATGAGTAAATTATAATGATGATAAATAAACAACAACGGAAAAATGAAATTAAATTTTGTTGCGGCTGGCCGAAATTATATTTGAATAATTGTGTCTGTGTACTCATTTTTTTTTTCTATTTAAATATAATTGTGCGTGAAAATGCTCTAATTATAATTAGTTTAGTTGAAATAATGTCAATGAATCACAGAGCTTAAATAATTTCACTGGATTGAAGGCAAACACATTTAAAGCATGGCTAGTTACACTTTAAATCTATTATAATTTGTGTGTATGCAATATTTTAGATGCCAACTAGGTAACGAAACGAAAAAAAAAAAACAAAAAAAAACAACATTGAATTAAAAATAAAAAACGGAAAAAAATGATTTTCGAAAAAAGACAACAAATTGAATCGGTTCTTCGAATAACGGAATAATTTCGAAAAAAAAATATTATTTATCATGAAATGTGTCTGTGTAAAACATAAAAATTGAAAAAAGATTCGTTTCTTCGAAATCAAAAACGAAATGAAATCAAGGAAAAAGAAAAATAGATTGTGGGAATGGTAACAGTAGCAACGTAAAATGTAATTTTCATTTTGTCTTCGAATTCGTGCATCTTTTTTTTCGATTCATTTTGTCCAGACGCCATGTATTGTCTCCAAATTTCCCAAAGAAATTTATTAATTTATATTACACACTCAATGCAATACCGTGATTTCTGTGAGTTAAAATGAAAATCCAAAGGAGAAAAAAAAAAGCATAAAACTTGAGCACCTATAATATGAATGTGAAATAAAATAGATGAAAAAGAAAAAAGAAAAAAAAAAAAAAACAATCAGACCAACGTTAAAAATAAATATATGTGAAATATTCGTTGAATTGAATATTGTAAGCATGACAAAGTCACAACAACAACGAATAAATTTGAAGAAAAAAGAAGAAAAAATTGAAAACAAAATGATGTAAAAGAAATTATAAGAAAAAGGTAACAAACACCCATAAAAAAAACAGTTCTGGTCGCTAATAAATCAGGTTTTAATGATCCGAGGCCGTATTTTTCCTATGTTTGGTTGCCATAAGCGAAACGAAATAGAAAACTCGAAATGACAAAGAAAAAAATAAAATGAGTATCAACTGTTCCTATGCTGGAACATTTTCGGGTTGATTCGTGGTTCGTGCGTTATGTGAACGTTATGAATTTAGCCTATGCGGCACAAGCTTGACCTAGAGCCGTCCATCTCTATCCAAACTCGGTGTCCACAACCATAAATATTATTTCATTTATAAAAAAAAATGGTTTGTAAGTGAATTTGAAGCACACACAATTGAGAGAAAGAAAGAGAAGAAAAGAAACAGACACATTATGTTAAACACACTTAATCTTTACGAATATTTAAAAACATTCGCGTACTTTATACTCAAAAAAATGTCCAGAAAAAAAAACAACAGAAATTCTGTATAGAAATAATAATCTATTCTATCTTTCAACAGAAACAAGTTAATTCAATTCATTCATTCATGAAACTAGAACGCGAAAAAAAATGAATGAAATGTTCTTGTAATAAAAATAAAATACAAAAGACGCACTTAGCTTTTTTTTTTACATTCATTACATTGAAAATTCATTGATAGAAAATATTAGCTGTGTTTTGCACCGAAAAAGCGCACCCATAGCCTCCTCACACATTGCGTGATAAAATGTTCAATGTTTTGCATTTTTTTTTCCTCTTTTTGTTCTTACTTCTCCTGTTCACGTTTTCATTATGTACACAGAAGCATATTGTTGAGTGTGTAAGAGTATGTGTTTCAATAAATGATCGAGGTAGTTTACATAAATTTCCATTATTAAATTTAAATCGACAGAATAAATAAAATTGAAAAAAAAAATAAAAAATAAAAAATGAAACACGAAGAAAATAATCCATAATAACAATAATGAATGATTGTAATATTCACTTAAATAGTTTACATAAAATTGTAAAAATAGTATAAGTAATTTGCAGCCATATATCGATATGATTATGTAATTAATACAGGAAACAAAATCATGTAGTTGACGACGGTACAATATGTGAGTCGGGAGGATATTTGAAAAAAAAAAAAAAAAAAAAATCAATTTCTAAATCAGTTCAGTACACGAAATTCAAATGCGAAAATTTGACAACATGATTATGCTTCCGAAATGCAAAGTTTTTGAAATTGAAATAACGCGCTTTGGTTGGTTCATTTCGCCATCAAGGAGAATGCAGCCATCTATATTCATTCGATGCACATATTTAATAATGTAAATCGCTGTTCTATTTTCTATTCCATTACAGAGGGTAGAGAGTGCGTAAATTGTGGTGCAACATCAACGCCATTATGGCGACGAGACGGTACTGGCCATTATTTATGTAATGCATGTGGACTTTATTACAAAATGAATGGACAAAATAGACCGTTAATCAAGCCGAAACGAAGACTGGTAAGTTGCACTAAAGTTTATTCATAAATTTAATTTGATGGAAAAAAAAGGATTGGAAAAAGCCAAAATCGATTTAAATACAACGTTTAAAAAAAAAAAAAATAAAGCTAATCTAATAAAGTAACAGTTGAAAATTTATCGAATTGGTATTGTCGTCTATCAGCAAAATGAACAATATGCTAACCTAATAAAATAGTTGGCGGTTTCGTTGGATTATTTATATTTCGAGTGTTTTGCCGTCAAAATCATCAATAAAACTCAATTCCAAAAGTAATAACATACGATTTCCAACTTTTCGTGACAATAAATCGTCGACGAAACAGTTTTTTGTTTATGGAAAATCCACAAAATAAACGAAAAACAAAATTTTAACCATGAACAACAACTCAACCATATGATTGTGAACGTAATGCTTTTCTTTTTTTTTTCGAAATAATGAGGTGAACAACCCCTCTTAGAATAGTAATAAAGAATAAATGAACACACGGAACACCACCACCACCACCATCATCATCAACAACAACAGCAACAAAAATCGAATATATGGAATGAGACATCACAAAAATTGCTCGTGAATGAAGAATTATGTCGCAAATAGGCGATACATGTATTGATCAAATCGAAACAATATTTGAATAATGTACAATCTTCGTGCAAAATGTTTCAAAAAAAAAAAAAAAAAACACACGCAAATGCCAAAAAAATATATGCCAAAAATGTGCAAGATATTTACGAAATCATTTCGATTGGTAGCCGCATTTCGGAAAAGGAATAAACACATGTTGTTTATTGAACATTTGAAGATTTATCGCTCTTCCACTTCGATTTAACTCTTTAAGTGATAAAAAAAAAGCTTTGCAGCATTGGCAGTTTTTTTTTCTTTCTTGTTCATTGGAAAAATTCGAAATGCACATGAAAAATGGGAGCGAAGGACGCTAAAAATAAATAAATTAGATGAAATGATTGAGGGGCGTGTGTGCATGGTCAATGCAGTTTCGAATACATTGAGCACCATTTTTTTTTTTTGCTGTTTCAGTGATCGTTTCTTCAATGCTACCGATTTGTATCGGTTGAAAAATCTAATGTTTCGATGTAGCTTTTAGAATTGTAGTATTGCTTAAGATTCATTTCAAACAGTAGTTTACAGCTGGAAATAAAGTTCATTTTATGCGAATCAATCCCTTGAGATATTTTTAGTTTTGTTTTGTATTCAGTTATATTTATATAATTATGTAACGCGTCGTATAATTAGTCATATATTTTTGCTGGCAATTTTTCGTTTTGTTTTAATACTTAAGAATATTCACCGTAAACAAAACACACACACTCACATACGCAAAAAAAAAAAAAATTCAACGCGGTTCAACGACTCACTATTTCTCTTCATAATGATTCCGTACGCAAAAATGATATTAACAAATACAATAGACCTAGCTAACAATTAGCACTAAAATAATAGCACTTTTGAGTACTCTGATTGTTATTGTTTTGTTGTTTTTATGAAGAAAAATCTTTTCATTACATCAATAAAAACGTTATTGAGTTTTTGTTTTTCAAACCGGAAGTTCTTTTAAACAGTTTAAAAGATGTTACATTCAAGAGATTAAAAGATGTTATTTTGTTTTTTATATCTAATCTAAGAATTCAAAATTAGTTCATTTGGCTGAATGCAATTTGCAAATCACAGATTTGAAACAAAATTTCAAATGTGTCTCTTTTATCTCGAATTTTTTTTTTTTCAAATGTTCGCTCCGAATAATTGTTGAATGAATAAATGAAATGGAAGAATGAAAATGTGTAAAGCATAAAGGGTCAAATAAGCACATCAACGTAAAAACACTGTGTGCAAACAACACAAATATCCGAACGGACAAACAAAAAATGAACGCAAATACACGCGAAAATTCATAATAAAAAGTACATTTTTTTTTCTCTGCTGTTTGTTATCTCCACTAAAAGTACACTTCATTTACCTTGAAATTAATAATAATTTAATAATTTATAGAATAAATACGAACACCAACAATACAACAACAACAACAACAACAACATAAAACAGCAAAAAGAAGGTGGAGAAGTGAATATTGTTGAAACAATTGTTTTTCATTGTTCTGCATTGTCGTCATTGTTTGGAATGGTTTGAATATTGTGTTCGTTCAATTGCAAATCGTATAGTTCAGTGTAGTGGCATTCTCCCTATCTATGCACTAACAGTGTCCGGTGTATCGAATATCAATAATTATATTCATTTTCTCACGAATGTATTGGAAGAGCACACGTTTGCGCTCGCGCAAAATTGCTCATCACACGCTATTCGATTCAAATACATTCACACATAGATACATACAATTGCGAGCTGCATTTCATTGTTTATTTCTCTAATTACAAAAAAATTAGTATGAATAATTTTCATACTTCTATGTGCGCACACAATTTGAAAAAAAAACAAAATGAGTGCTGTGTACACAAATAAAAAGGAAGAACGATTGCAAAGCAAATAGTGGGCACATGCGGGGCAAAATTTTTATTTTATGAATTGAATTTTTATGCATTTAATGTCCATTATAAGCGCAACAATAAATACAATATTAATATTCAGCTTAACAAAGTCATTTATGACATGCGCCATGTTTACCGCCATCCATTTCGAATCATATTAATTTTTTTTTTTTTTCTTTAAAAAAAAAAGTTTATTCATTCACGCCAAACAATGTACTTTGCTTATAAGTGCTATCAATTCATTTGTGCTAATGAATATATACTCTTGGGACGGCTCTAAAAGTAGAAAAAAAAGTAAGCTTATTTTTCCGCTCGTTTCAATCCATTCGCTTTGTACAAGTATATTGTTTTTTTTTTATTCTTCTTCTTTCAATACACATCAAGTAACGTGTAAATCAACAACAGCGCGATATGTGCCAATAATTATTGAGGACACAAATAATTTTCTGCTGTTATCAAGCATACCGAATCAGCATTTGAACTAATTGAAGTCAACGAAAATATGACATGTTTTTGCTATTGCACTCTTCTCTTGATCTCGCGCGCATTTCAAATGCATTTTAATTTGATTTAATCGACATAAACACTCGATAGCAACAACAACAAAGAAAAAAAAAAGAATAAAAATTATTCATTATTATTTTCGGGTAATTTGATTGGACAATTTCAAACGGGATAATTGAATAATTAGAGAGAGAGGGAGAGAGAGAGGGAGAGAGAGAGGGAGAGAGAAAGAGAGAGAAATAGAGAAAATGAAATAACGCAAACTGCAAGGGCACTATCAAAATGACATCATTTACCACAGTCTCAAATAAAATGTGATGGATTTTTATCGCATTCATTTCTGTTTGAATATGCATGAACGACGATCCATTGTTCAATTCAATAACATTCATTTTAGCTCACCGATTCCATTGTATGAAATGACCAAATGAATAAATTCTTCAAACAAATGTGAAAAAAAAAAAAATAAAACAAAATACAGAAAAGAAAAAAAAATTATTGAGCACATACGTTTAAGTTAAATAAGAAGATTGTATATCGATCAATATATATATATTAACATAATTTGATGATTTTGGTGTTACAATCTATTTGATTGCTTTGAGAAGAATGAAGAAAAAAAAATTCGCAAAGAAAAAAAAATAACCCAGCTTCTCTTATCACAAGTTTCTTTTGTATCGCATCATTTGAATTGGAGAAATGAATCGTAGCCACTTTTTAGATTGTAAATTAGCATCATTAAATTATCGAAAATAAAGATAAAACATTGGAGAAGTAACGAAAAAAAAAAATCGTTTAACATTTCAATGCGATGCTAGAAGAATTTGCAAATCATAAAAAGCATTATCAATTCAAAAGTGAAGAAGTGACAAATTTAGAGAGTTGAGCGCCAATTACATTTTTATTCTTAGCAACGTTTATTGGAATTGAGTCGTCTAACTGCTTGGGAACTTTTTTTTTTTTTTTTAAAGAATCCAAAAAATTCATTGATTTATCAATTTTGAGTCATATCTTTATGAAATCCAAATGAAAGAAATTAGCGACAAAATTTTTGATTCATTTTATTGTAAACGAGATACGGTTTTTATCTGACTGCATATATAATAGTTATGATTATTGATTAGCATTCCCGTTGTCAAAATATCACGCAATTAAGTAGATAGTTAGATCAAAAAGGATGAGAATAGAAGCATAGAGATGGTTAACATGTGGTTAACAAGACTCATCAACAGTTATAGATTTATTAAATCGCTTATTTCATTGAATTCAATTAATTTATTGGCGTTGATAATATGAAAATTACCTACCTGTTCTTCGAACTCAACGATCATTAAGTCACTTTATTTATTTTATTTCGTTGTGTGAACGGTGGATCGATGAATTTTTTTTTTTTCTTCTTCATTTTTCGGTTGACATTTCTCTTTCTAATTGGCTACGGATTCCGTTCGTTTTATAATCATACAAATATCGTGTTTCGAATGAAAACGTATCAAAAAGTCGAAAAATTGTCATTAGTTTTTTTTTTTCTTCTTTTCAACATCTCCAACGGTTGAAAATGGAAATAAAAAGAGTAAAACATTCAAATAAATTATAATTTAAATCAGCCAGTTTGTTTATTTATGATGAATATTAAAATCGTTCATATGATAGCTTTTCAGTTCATCTTTCTCACAGTGGCCACATTCACTGAGAATAGAATTCGGTTTGCGTAAATAATTTGTTAATTCTGTTTCTTTCTTTCGCGTTTTTTTTTTTTTTATTTAACTTCTTTCATATGAATGTTGAAAGTTTAACATATGTAAAAATTAAAATTATGAAGTAGAAAAACATGGACATATCTGATTAGACTAAGGTGACTAGCCGTTAATTTCATCATATTTTTTTCATTCTTCTTTCATCTTTTTTTTTTCTTCTTCTTTATTGTTCAAATCCATATCACTGATCTTACGGTGTGTCTTTATGTCAATTGAATTGGTTTTTTGGTGCGCCAATCAGATGCCATTGCGAAAAAAACTTCAATCGATTTCCTACCTATTGGCTGATGCCACGCTACTGTATATGTTTTAGAATATGATAGGGCATAATACTCATGCATATTCAAAAGTGTCAATAAATTTCAAATTCATATTCATTGATATGATCAAAAGGAAACAGCACAGGTTGAATAAAAATCAGTGGAAATGAAATAAAAATGACAAATAAAAGGAAAAAAAAAGACACACACACACACACACCACGGACAGGCGAACAAACGAAAAATGATCAAGTTAAAAATAAAATGGCCGCAAACTGTGCGAATATGCCACCGCACCACCTACTGATTAACGCATATCAATGTTGATGAGAAGCGCACAATCAAAACTGGCTCCAATTGATCGTGGATATGGGAGCAGCCAACCAACCTGATAACAGGACGTCAGCATTTATTGCTTTTCATTTGGTTTTTGTTGTGTTGCGCCTTCTTTAAACTGAACAACACAGATTACACTTAATCATAACGATATCAAGTAATTGGTTGAAACAAATAATTGGCGTCATGCCATTACAAAATGGTAAAATAAAATAAACTTGCCGCTTATCGGCATTCTACACCCAAAATCAATTTGAAAAAAAAAAAAAAAAAAAAGAACGATGGCTTTGAAGAATTTGCACATTTTGTGGTCATTGCTCGCCGCCATTGGGCACATCATAGAAAATTGTTTTTATTCAAATTCAAAGTATTTTGATTTTGGAATGATGGGAATTTTTGGTTTGTGTTGTGCGGTCGCGTAAGATTTTCAATTCCATTTACGAAAATCTTGATTTTGGTTCTCACATACATAACAATCGAAGTACCAAAGAATTATGCAAATTTACCGATTATGCTCAGTGTGTGTACTAGTTTTTTTTTTTTTTTTTGTTACCAGCTTTCGCCATTTGACAGAATAAGTCAATTATAATTGTTTTCCATTGAAATATTGTCAATTTTCATCAATCACATTGAACAAACCCAATACATACACACACACACACACACACAAACGAACCTTTTGTTTTATTGCCATACCATGTATTACGATTGGCACTGACAATTTTTCTGCACATTGTAACTAAAACGTAAAGGATGCTTCTTCTTTGGTGAGCGCACATCGTTGATACGCGGTGATCAACAAAACAAACAAACAAATGAAAAAGAAGAAGAAGAAGATGATGATGATGAAGGAAATAAAAAAAAGTCTAAAAACCAAACAAAAGAACGACAACATAAAAAAGGAATCAAGAATTGCATGTTTCAACATCAAATATCACACGTATTGATAGGTGCCGGCGACATACATGCCATTGTCCACTTAATATAGCAAACAGTAACAATACTCAGTAATTCGATCGCACACACAAAAAAAAAAATCAAAAACAATTGCGACCACACCAAAACTGGATGAAGACTCTCTTTTCTTTTGCACAACGTAACGCGATTTTCGATTTATCGGCGTGTGTGTCTTTTCGTATAATTCTTTGGTTTTGTTGCCATACATTTGTTGTTGTTGTGTTATTCCCGTCTCTTCCTTCTGTACAATGTTCGATTAACATTCGTCCGTGTTTTGCTGTGATTGCGCTTCCGTTGGTCGGTCGTTTGACGGGAGTAAATTATAGTATTAAATAAAAGGCATTACATTTTTAAAATTGATACAGCATCCAAAGTACAAACAACAATGCAAAATAAAATAAAAAGTCGAGCAAACCAACACATACTCACCAAACTTGACTCAAAAAGACAATACGCAATAGCGTATCAATACAAAATCAAGGATTGAGTAAAACATTCGTATTTATCGCATTGTTAGAGAGAGTTTAAGACCACCAAATAAAGAGTTACAATCATGTATGCGCGCCTACCTTTTCCGAAAATCATATTTATTGCATCGAAGCTTTGGAATACGATAAAAACCAAATCACATGTTTGCAATGTATGCCCGAAACAAATGCAGAAAAGAAAAGAAAAGAAAACGCTGTCCCCGTGTACGTTACACCAATGCCATTTCACAGGAAGAGAAAACAATTGTTTATTCGTTTCGATTAGTTTTTAAACTCTTAGCAGAAATGCAGAAGCATCCAAAACTTCTTGTTAAATTAGACCAAAACAAACGTTTTTACAACATGAAAAACAATAGTTTTTTTTTTATTAAAAACAATGATCGATATTGGCAGTGCGTGGAAAGCTATCTTGCAAAAATTAATTGCAAAAAATGTTATCGAATTAAAATGATGTTTTAACAATATCAGATGAAATGTTTATTTCATCATTAGAAATAAACATTTGTTAATTTCTATTTTGTTTTTTCAATCAAATCCTTCAACGACATTTCAAGAGAATTTCATTTGGTGACAAGTTAAAAACGTTCCAAAATATTCAATGTCAATGTTAGAATTGTTCGTTGAAACCGTTTTAGAATATTCAACACGAAAATATTCCCACGATGTCTAATAATACAATATTTTTGTGATGCTTCTGAATTTATCTTAGCTTCTTCGCTGTTCTCAATTTTCTATCTCCCTCTTCGTTTTCTTCTTCTTCTTTTTCTCCCACTTAAACGATCATTGTTGTGCTGTTCAATTGTTATTGTGTGTTTTGCTGTTCATTTTTCTTGTTGTTGTTGTTGTTCCTTGTTTTGTTGTGGCTTTTCATTTATTTATTGGAATGTCGCATTCGTTTTATTTTCACTGTGTGGTTCAACGTCATCTTGTGTCTGTTGTTCTGTTTTTTTTTTTTGAATTGAATGTGCAATGTGCACTCGCGCACTCCTGAATTCACTTTGTTCTTTTATTGCTATCATCATTACTTCTTATTATTGTTATTTGTTCAGTGAATTCATTGTTAACTAGCTCTTGCGAATAGAGATTGTACAAAGTTGATTTTTTTTTCTCTCTCGTTTCTTGTTTTATTATTCGATTTCCTGAAAATTTTTCGAACTCCAAACAGTGTGATGAATCACGAAAGAGAAAGAATCTGAACAAAAACAGAAATGAAATGGTTTACAACACAATCATGAAGAAAAAAAAAAAATAATAATCATTTACATATCACTGGAATTCATCTCTATCACACTGTTAATATTGTGATTTTTAAGTAGTGCGCTTAATACTAGTTCATTTCATATAACAACAGTTAGACATTTTCCTTTTTTTTTCTGCTCAACTTGCAAATTGATATGATGACACTGCAAGAGTCACACTTTCAGGTGAAGAGAAAACTACAGCAAATGCAACAAAAAATTGCATTAATTCGCTGGGGATTTTTATTTTTTTATTTTTCCACCTTACAGTGTGAAATTATTCATTTTTATAACAAGTGATTCCCTTGGCATAATCTCTCAATTGTTTTCATTCTGTTTTGCCCATTTTGAATCTAATTCTCATTGACGAAACCACTGAATTCGATTTGAACCGTCTTCAATTTTTATTGATAATAATGACATTCCTTATTCTTAGTCAAAGTTCACGATTCCTTGAATTTTACAAAATGCTTACAAATTTACTAACATTTCATTATTTTCGTTTGTTGAAAATGAAAATAAATTTATACTGAGGAATAGGAATGAGACATTAACCTCCACTGATTTTCTATATAAAGCTAATTTCAGAAATGAGAAAGAGAATCGATTGAATCCAATAGGCCAATTATTCGATTAAAATAAACCAATACAAATTGTTATATCATTTCACAAGCGACCTGATCATTGTCTAACGGATTGTGTAATTATTCGATCGTAAGTGTGCGATAAAAATTGATTTTTGAATATCATCATTTCAGCGGCGACCACGACATGAGATGAAACCAATTTCCAATAGATTCAAATGCCCTGTCAATTATTTCTATTCTTTCGAATATTTTCCTTTGATGATTGTTTGTGTGTGTGTGTTTGTGTGTGTCGAATGTTGGTGTGTTTTTGAATGATCACCAAAATAAGGCAGCATACATCAATATGATATATGAATAATAAATCGTTTTGAATCATTAAGAAGATTTCATAAAGTACCGAGAAATCAAAATGATCGATAGCTTTGTGGTGGATGGAATTGAGTAAACCCAAGCTAATATGCAATTAAACTAGTGCACAGTATAGTATTTCAAATCGAAAAAAAATGAAAATATTTGGCTTTAAATAGCAATCCCATAAATTCTTCATTCTTAAATGATTTTGGATAAATATTCCAAATTCCATGATGACATTGCAATACGTTCAAGACATTTGATTTTGATTGTCGATCAAAGGAAAATCATTTTGATTTGAAAATGATCAAATCCCGAAACGGAAACCACAAATAAAAACGCCTAATGCAAACAAATGCTGACTGTTTGACTCCCAGGCGACCGATGCAACCAAAAATGAGTACCATCTTAAATTTTCAAACTGAAAATCACATGAGAAATATCAAATTAAGCATTGAATTTATGGAATCATAAAATGAATTGTAGTTTTGCTTGAAATCAAAATGTGAAGCGAATGAACGAACCAAACACACAGATAGAAGAGAAGAAACACACAGATATATATTTATATTTAAAAATAAAATAAAAAGAAATGTGCACAATTTGAAAATTTAGTATTTTCATTGAGCACGAACAATGGGGCAATTGTAGAATTATCATACGATACCGTTGCATTTGCATTTGCATTCACTTTACAATTTACATATGCATTGCGTAACTTTTGCGCTGGCCCTAAAAAAACGATATTTTTTTTTTTCTTTTCGCCGCAAATAAATAACGCTCTTCTGGTGCACAATTCCCGGCACACGGTTTTTTTTTTCGCTTGGGTTTTCTACTTCTTCTTCTTCTTCTTCCTTTTCTATATTTTCGTTTATGCCCAAATAAATTGTGCAGACGCGAATAGTGCAAAAACAAATTTATAAATGTTATTTAGATAAATTACAATGCGCGTCGAATGAGTGCTAACCAAGTGCAACTTTCGATCCGATTATTCATGCCCATTGGCGCTGTGGAGCAAAAAAAAAAAAAAAGGCAAATAAAATGCATTACAAAAATTATGGTTTTGTTTGTGGTTCGTAAATTGAGAAAAGAAAATTATAACAACAAAACTAGAGAAAAAAAAACAATTCGTTCTGAATTTCTCAACCATTTCGGAATTCATCGTATCTGCAACCATTTTTTACGCTCTCCCTCACATTTTTATTTGCAAGATTGTATGGTTTGATCATTATATAATGTTCACTAAATATTTGACCGGTGTTGACTGAAGACAGTAATGCAAATCTAGTTTTTACTAAATAACAATGGATTGCACATCAGTGCTAAAGTTGACGGAAGCATCCGAAAAAAACACTAATTTTCTGCTTTTTTTCTACAAATTAAATTCAATTTTTTAGAAAAGAAAAATGATAAAATTGTCTATTTACAACAAATTCAAATTGAAACAACACGTTTCGATGACATTTAGGTTATCCTTTCATGTCGAAAGTCATTGCGTTAATTTCATAGACCTTTGAGAAATCAATGTGTTCACAGACAGATGGTTATTCATTTGCTAACTCCAATATACCACACATCTACAATATATTTATAATAATATGTAATGACTAAAATAATACAGTACTTTTACAAAAGTCCATGATAGAGGGAAGAAGAATGAGAAGAAAAAAAAATGAGCACTAAAACGAATTCCGTTCAATAAATACAAACGGAAAATGCGCATGTTGACTAGCCTCTGAATACAATTGCTCTCGCTCTCTGCTTTAATGTGAGCTCTCCATTGCACAATTTATGTAATTGGCATTAATGGTTATTGTTTCGATTTGGTATTTCACTATTGTTATTTGATTTCGATATTCGGTATGTATCCCCCGTGCGATAATTTGTTTATACAACAATTCTTTGATTTTTTGTTTTTGTTTTTTTTTTTTTTTTTTTTCTTATAATGTGTTATTTTGTGTATGTCGTTCAGCACAAAGAAATATATGTAATTGTTTTTTAACGACATTGATATTATTCATGTTATCAATGGAAAAACTTTAGATAAAACCATCGAATAATGATTTGGATTTATTGTGTGCTTTAAAAGAACAATTGCATCATAATGAATTTTGAATATCAATATCGAATAAATTCGGTGGTCCTTTGGTCAATTTCAATGTAATAATGCATTTCTAATGATGATCAACGAAATGTATTTAAGAACAAAGTCAAAACAAAATCTGTGTAAAACAACGATATAAAAGGTCAATACCGCTTGCAACCTACTAAATTAGCGTATATCGATGTTTTTGTTTATGCATAACATCCTGGCGCTGTGTCTGAGCCTCTGCCTGTACCTTTGATTTTGCGTGCATATGGGGCAACAACCAATATCTGTTGAAACACATTTTCTACGTTGTTTTCCTTTTTTTTCTCTTCTTTCTTCCTCTCTATGAGATGCAGTGTTTAAATCGATTTCACTTTTGTCTCAAGATTGTGGTCTGCAAAAAGTCAAAGGTGGTATTTATCAGAATTGGAGCAAAGAATAAAAGAAACAGCAAAAGTTAGGCCTCTTTCAATCGATTTAATGCGTTCAGCCGTTATCGATCAATTCTTCTTTGTTGTTATTATTGTTGTTGTTGTTGTTGTTGTTTTTGCATATTTTTTTTTTTCTTTCGTTTGTAATTTTCGGTAGGCTTGAAACTTTTAATTTCCACAATGCCGTATGTTGAACCTGATAATGTGATGATACCGAACAAAGCCAAATTGCATTTCTCAGGAGAACGACGAAAGAATCGACTTTGGAAAAAAAAAATCACTTTACGTTAAATGAGATTTTCATTTTCGATTCTAATAAAACTACTTTGTTTTACCTGCCCCTCAACAACAACAATAACAAAATCCCGGCCAATGGATAATAATGTGAAACTGTATTTTGCATTAATAATTACAATGTTTGCCCGTGAATAGAAAGCGCAGTTAAGAGAATCAAAGCGAATGCATAACCAAAAAAAAAAAAAAAAAAGAAACTATATTCATAATAATAACAAAATAAATTAATATTTTCATATTTCTCACGATGCCCAAATCATGTTTCTCACAACATCAACCGAATATTTTATTGTCGACTTGCCGTTCGACTGTTCATTTTATTACGGGCTTTTTGTGTACATTTGAAGGTGATTGTATTAGGAATTTAATGGATTTTAAGTTACTTTATTTATTCCATTATAGTTCAGTAGCCAAAATTTTCCACCATTTGACAAACCACTTTGTCTTTTGTGAGACAAAAATAACAAATAATCATAAATAAACAAAATGAAAAAAGTAAATTGAAAGTAAATTCGATTTGATGTGACAGTATTTAGAAAAGTGATATTGATTCTAATCAAATTATATTTGGATTTATTCAAAAGCGGCACATTAAATGCCATCAACTGTCTGTGTATAGATTTTGATTCATTTGGTGCGTGTTAGTTTGTTTGCTACATTATATCTCTCTGGTTGCGTCGCGCATATTCTCCAATGATTGTTATCCATTCGATTGAAATCATCGGCTTGTGTTTAAACACAATATTGCGTATATCGGTCTCATTCTTTCCTTTTTCCTTTCTTACCCTTTTTCTTCCTCTGGCTCTCGTTCCCTCCTTCTCACTCACTCACTCACTCTCTCTCTTTCTCTCTTCCTCTCTTTCTCTCTTTCTCTCTCTCTCTCTCTCTCTCTCTCTCTATCTCTCTCTCTCTATCTCTTTCTCTTTCCCTCCATACAAAGGGTGCAATCATTGAATGCTCATTCGGCAGAGAAAAGCATGCGCACTATCAACATGCAAACTCCATTACAGAGTAAAATGCTTGAAAATAAATGGAGTCGATAAATTGACAAAACAAATAACACCAATGTCTCTTCATCAATATTGCAAAAGATGCAAATTCAGGCTGTCATTGAAAAACCGAACTCGAACAGAAACTGTGATGGTTCTGCCGAAGGAACAAAATTATCGATTTTTTTCAAAATGACACAAATGAATGAAATGATTCTCGTCATTTTCATGTAAATTATTCAATCGTAATTTATATGAGGTATCATATTTTGAATTGCTCTGTCATTTTTTTCCCCTCAAATGGCCACAACACACAAAATTCAAAAACAAAATGTTATGCACTTCAAAAGATGATCTATGCAATCACAGTTAATGAATGCAAAAATAAAAATAGTATTGTTTTAGTTTTCATGTTAAATTATTTCATCGAAACACACACAATTTAACTTACGTGACAAATGCAAAACAGTGACAATAAAAAAAAAACATGTCTGCGCTGTATATGAATAAATGATTTATCGAAAAAAAAAAACAAGAAAAAATAAATAACATAAACAAAGCTATGGCAATCATATAGCATATTTTATCTTTATTTCTGATTATTCACATGTCATTGTGTCCAATAAAATCGTGTCTCTGTCTATCGTAAACCGCTAATTACTTGACCCATTCGACTGTGGATTTTCATTTTGTTTGGCCAATGCAAATGCAAAAGAATATTTATATTGAAATGAATAAAATATAAACGGGTATTGGAAGAGGTCGTTCGTACAACAGCTCCTGTTGCTCAGTCGATGCTAAACGAGCAGCATTATTTCTTTTTATTATATTTTCGTATAAAACATATATATATATACATACAAAGTAATAAATTATTGTTGAGCCATACAACATCCTACAGGTCATGCTTGTGCATGCACCGCACCAAAATTGTATCATTCCAAATGGCATAGCAAACATTTATTTCAATTTTCTTTATTTGTCTCGTACTGAGTAATTTTCTATTCATTTTTTTCTATTTTTTGTTTTGTCTTTCATATTGCGTTATTTGCGTGGCTTACATTTTACTTCATCGCTCAAACCTCTTTTTGCTTCACCTTCTCTCTCTCTCCCTCTCTCTCCATCTTTCTCCCTCTCTCTCTCTCTCTCTCTCTCTCTCTCTCTCTCTCTCTCTCTCCCTCTCTCTCTCTCTCGCTCTCTCAAGTCATTTTCTCTTTGTTGTTACTTTCAAATGTGTGCTCGCATTTTTATTATGTCGTCCATTCAATTCTGTATGCGTATTCGAACATTTTGTATTCATATAGATTCACTTTGTGTGTATAATTTAAATGACACATTCGTCATTAGAGAGAACACTAGTGTGAGTATTGTATTCTCACCATTTTGCCGGTGAGTGTATGTATATGCAAGAGGAGTCGGAATGTAAAATAATGATGATGACGATGGTCGTAAAATCGAATTGGTCTTGCGATGCCAACTAGCAGCAATCTATGTACACAACATTCTTTTTTTTTATGATTATTTCACGTTCTATTCCAGCGAAACGTTTACTTATTTTCATGTTTCGTTACACATAAGTAAGCAACATTTTCGTAGCGTATACAAACATACAATGTAATAAAGCGATACCTTTAATGTGAATACAATTGAATATATATGACATAAAATACTTCACATTCAATGACAAAAAAAAAAAACGAGAAGTAGAATATTTCTTGGTGTGCATGTCATTTGTTTGGTTGTATTTCGGCAATGGACGTTTTCATTCATTATGTCCTCTATAGCAACCGCTTGAGGTGTAAACAAACACATTTACGTGCACCATTTAGATATTGTATATATTATAGAGAAAAAGAAGCAATTTTTTTCGACTATTTCGAAAAATAGAAAGACAAGAAATGTTCACAGCCATAACCGATTTAGAACACACACACACACACGCACATTCTTAAAAAAAATGGGTCGGCAAATTGATTTCACTGTTTTCTATAATTTTTCATTGCCTTCTAAACACAATCTACACCGCAACTGCTTAATTGTACAACGACTTTATCGACGGGATCTTTCTGATTGAGTGACAGTATTTTGATAGTGTGCATGTCAAAAATGCTATCGACATGAGAATTAGAAAAAACCAAGTGAGAGAGAGAGAGAGAGAGAGGGGGGAGAGAGAAAAAAAAGTGAGAGAGAGAAATGAAAAGAAATAAAATGGTTTTTCCCCATAATAAATCCAATTAATTGAATAAAATGCGGAAGATGATCTTATCGTTAAATAAGATCGTCTATCCAATAAAGGCGCATATGGCAGCTGCTCATTAAATGCGCTTAAGCTGAACGACTGTTTTTTTTTTAATTCTTTCTCACTCACCACAATTCGATGAAGATTCTTGTGGTTATGGTTTTTTTGATGATTTTTGCAACAATTAAAAATCGAACAGCAAACACACTCAAATGGATTTACAATCACGCACCAATAAATCGAATATGCTCGATCAATTCAGTTAAACAATTGACAATCATGAGTAATCGGATTAACATGTTTCTCTCTCCTCGTCCTCTTCAATTGAACTGAAAATGTGCCAATTTCGGTTTGAAATGCCATTGTCAAAAGCCTTAATACGAATATCAAATGCAATTCATCATGCACATTTCGATACTCTTGCCATCAAATATATTCCAAGTTTGAGACAATCAAATATTTGCCCAGTGAAAACGAAATAAAAAAAATACTCAGTACAACCGAGATAAATATGTTAATATTAAATAACGAAAATGATTTGTCATATGGTTGCCGCTCAGTGATTGCGAATGTTGAAGTGAACCAGCATGATCTCTCAATCATTTATGTTCTGTACAAATGCAAAAACAAAGTCACATGTGATTCATTCAATAAATTTCAATGTAAAGCGAAACTGTAAAAATGAAAACTTCTGCAGATTCTTTGAAATAGAATTTATGTATAACCATTATGTGTACTGAACACCGATAAAAACGGCTAATATTAACAATAATCATTTGTTGCGACTTTAAATAGCTACGGATTGAATGTAATGTGAATTAAGATGTGTACCAATACCAAATTGCTTTTTACCAACAGCGTGGGTGTCGTCAATGTTTCTCATTTTCTCTTCTTCTTTGTCGTCGTCGTCGTCGTCGTCGTCGTCAGACAGAAATCACTTCGGTTGGAATGGAATTCCAAATACTGTAGTAATCAAATCATTTCGTTTGAAAATTGTTCTTTTTTCGTTGTTGTTGTTGTTGGTAATATAAAATACGAAGAAAATTAAAAGTGATGTGTTTGTAATGATTAAACAAATGAATTTTGACCAAAACGACATGTTACGCATCTCATAATTTGTGCGCGTTATTCGTCTTTCCGACGGTTCAGCTTTTTGTTTCTTTCTCGCTCTCTTCTGCTGAGCACTGGAATGAATAATGTGAAATTGATATATTCTGACTGGGCAAGTGAGGTAGGAATCAACCGACGCATAAAAAGAAGCGAAAATCACATTTATTATGGTTGAATTTGAAATGGGATTGCCTACACGCGTAAAAGTAACACTCAAGACTACCGGATAAAATATACCGAATGACAACTAGAAATAAAGAAAAAAAATCATCGTAGAAAAACTCTATAAACGGAAAGGGAACTGTTGCCAATGTCCGAGTACAACATGTTAAAATTCTTCTGATTCATTCTCTCACTCTTTCTTTCTCTCTCTCTCTCTCTCTCTCTTTTTTTTTTTTGCATGCGATCGGTACATATGCGCCAATTTATCAAATGTCAAATTACAAATGCAACGCTTGAACTGTCACAGTCAATTAATTTCAAGTTCTTATAAAATATATACACAATCTGCATATATTGATTTAGTTTAGGAATTTCCATTTTGTATTAGTTACGGAATGAAGGAACGAAAAGAGGACGAACAAATGTGAAATAAAAAAAAAAGAATCTTTTGCAACACGCAGATCATTTTCATTCATGAAATCTTAGTGTGTTTTGTGTTATGTATTTTTCGCTTGCACAATTTATAAGAGAAAATTGATCGTTTGTTAAAGCGTGTCCATTTTTCTGGTGCGCCACAGGTATATATAAAATCAATGAACATTGGCCAATGTTCAACTGAAAAGGGATTAATGAAACAAATGACATTATTTTATTTTGCGGCCATTGACATTGCGTCAGACGCATTTCAATTTAAAACAACGCGCATCAATGGTTTCATTTTTAAATACATAATCAATAACTGGCCTTCATTAAAAATGACAACGCTATTCGCGCTTGAATATCATATTTTCTTCTTCTTCTTCTTCTTTTTATCGTTTGGTTATGTGTCATCATTGTGTCCCGACATCGCTAGTTAAACTTCACTTTCATCAACATATATTTTCAGGATAGTGCATGAGATTTTTTTTCTTGTTCATTCTTCGGCTCGGATAGGGATCATCCATCTATGTCATCCGCAGTGACATTCATATTTAGAGTTTAATTGATCGAAATGTTTCCAAAATGAATCGAAGAGAAAGACGAACGAAAAAAAAAACATCAAAAAAAAAAAAAAATATTTAAACGAACAGACAAGTGTTCAGTTCTGAAATGATCAGGAATGGTACGACTGTTGCATTTCTTGTGTTTATTCTTTTTGTTTTCTTTTAAACCAAAAACTATTTGTTTGTATACAAAAACTTCTGAAAAATAAAAAAAGGCTCAATCAACAGCTAAACAATCTACACTGTGCAACGCACACTGAACTCACTGAAAAATAAAAAATCATGATCGGAAAATGAACATATCTTAATTTGAAACCGAAAAAAATTCAACTCTCAAAAATACACAACAATGGAATTATTAGACCCATTGAGATTACAAACAGCAATTGAAAATGAAAGAATGAAATAAACGTTATTCACATGGTGGATGGAATTATGTTTTAATCTGAAGAGAAATTGGCTTTTAAAATGCAATAAGTTGCCAGTCATGTTCTTTTTTATAGACGGTCAAGATTCTTGAAATGTTTACATTCACAATTCAATGGACCAAATGGCATGGATTTCTTTTTTTTTGTTTTTTTTTTTTTTGTTCAAATTTACAATCGTTTGAAATCATTTTTCGTTTTTCTTTTTATTTTTTGGCTTTTTTCCAATCAATTCAATAAGCAGTGCAATCATTATGAAATTATAATTAAGAATTTTGGTGAAACTTTGGCAATTACCCACTCGGTTTTCTTTTTTTCTCCCTCTCTTTCAACTTACTGCTTCAGTCATTGCAAAGTGCAGCACGGCGTGCGGGGACCTCATGTGCAAACTGTAAAACGACCACAACAACCCTTTGGAGGCGGAACCAAAGTGGTGAACCAGTATGCAATGCCTGCGGATTATACTATAAACTACACAATGTAAGTACACAAAAAAAAAAAGATAAAAAAATATAAAAATGTAAAATTTGCTAGCCTCAAAAATCTATTTATTGTTTTATTCTCTAACATTTGTTCATCGCATGATGAAAAATGAGCATTCAATAAACGGAATAAAAAGAATGAAAAAAAAACGAACTAAAAATACGCATATTCCTAATAAATAGATACAAATCGAAATGAAATATATTATTTATATAATTTCATGGACTTTTTCACAATCTCATCGATTTCGTTGAATGTTGCGACGTATGTTCGATATTTTTATATGGTAATTTAATGAAGAATTGAAGTTGTATTGCAGTCAGTTTATCTCTTTTGCATTGATCGCAAACATTCACTTTAACATTTGGAAAATTTATCATGTTGCACATCGTTGCGTAATCGAAACTAAAATGTATAATACAAAAAGCATATTTCCTTATCTACGCCAACCATACGCCTAAAATTCATAGCGCAACAAACATTCGGTCTGTATTATTTATGCACAAATTGATGGAGGAGACATTATAGAGAGAGGAGCGAGAGAGAGAGAGAGAGAGAGAGAGAGAAAGAGAAAGAGTGAGAGGGAGCGAAAAAAAGGCAGCTAAATAAATACGATTTAAATTGTGCAAAAACATCATTTTGGGGTGTTTCTTTTCCGATTAAACTGATAAATGTTCAAAGAAGTCGAGGTAATGTGAAACGGAAATTCAAAACATTGTAGCCCAACATTCAATGACCACTTGCGACTGCACCCAGTATATATTAACGTAGCAACAAAACATGTTTCATTTGATACATTTTATTCAAGTGAGCACGTTAAATAGCACATTGAATGTTCCGGTTCCCTTCAGTCCAAAAGAAGCCGCTGGTCTCTGATGCGTAAGCTGATGAAATCACACTCACACACACACACACACACACACACACACACACACACACATATTTAATCGTTAACTGTCGCATTCGGCTACCATTCAAAATCAAAGTGTGATATCGCATCAATACCAAATCTGTACCATTTAAACAAACACAAAAGTCACAAGGGGCGACTGATGCTGACTGATTCAGGGTGTAAAATATAATCATTTAAGAAATGATATTTAACCAGCAATTGAACTACAAATACGATGATTAGGGTGGAATATTAAGAATCAAGGGTGTCAAAATGGAAACAAAATCGTCTCGTCTTGATTTGCGTCCCACAAATATCGTTTATAAGTAGCATCATGAATATTAAATCATAGAATTAAATCACCCGAAATTCATCGAGTATGAATTTTTTGACTGCTAATCGGACTAGACGGAAGATTGGCATGAGAAAAAAAAAGAAATGTTCGGAAATCTGAACGAATGAATTGTGATTTGTTGTATTTTGCTGAAGTTTAATTAGTGCTGATTTCAAAAGTCGTGAACAAAACGTTAAGTGAACATGAAAGAATTAAATGATGATCAAGAGGAACGCTCGATGCTTCTGCAAACATCGTTTACACAGTATTTTGTCTTTCCATTTGAGTAAGAATAATAAATGAACAATTGGCACGCATCTCTGGAACTAAGCATATCTTTCAGCATATTCATGCTTCCATTCAACAAGTTTTAAGCATTTTTTTCTTTCTCTCAACATTCGATCATACTTTTGCTATTGCGAGAAAATACATATCATATTATCAAACACCTCAAGACAAAGAATAAATACACGAAGAAAAAGAAATCATTTCTATATTTGATGAAAATCCCAATTCAAATATATCTCTCGTGATATGAGAAGAAATTGTTGTCGTTGATGAAGAAAGAATAATCCATTTGCCGTCGTTCGGTCTGATTTATCTTGATCGGGCCAAGTCCAAGTCGATTCATCGGCAACCGTTCGCCCGAAAATAGAAAGCAAAACATGCATGTATCGTGATGATTGAGATTCAACGACCGCAATTACCGCATCTTTTCCAAGTTTAAACCCAACGAGTAGTTTGTTTGATGAGAATATGAAATTGATGAGAGAGCGGGAGAGAAACAAATGTAAAATAATAAATGAATGTTTTAAAAATTGTTTAAAATTTAATGAAGCCAAGGATATTCGAGAGCAATTTACGCGTGCGATCATAATTCATTGAGATTTTCTTTCATCAACCCAAAAAAAGAAAAAAAAACACGAGACAGAGAAAAGCAGATACGCGTATCTTATCTTGTCATCAGGAGAGATTCAATTCTGTTGATTGTGTTGATTTGTTGTCGCCCGTGTGCGAATACACACGAAAAAATCACATGCGCAAAACACTTTTTTCTTCAGACTCGATGAAGATGGGACAATTCCAAGAGTCATTTCCTATGCATGCCAATTTCGTATCAACTACTGAGATTATGTGAATTTTTCGTTTATTCATTTTTTTTTCTTTTTTTTTTTTTGTTATTTCTCTCAACAAAGTGACGAGATTTAACTAATTAGAAGTTTATGCGATGAAGCGAACACTGAATTTAACGCTGTCATTCGTACAGTCACGACAACCTAAAATCGACTAAAACATATCAGATCAAAAGTTCTGATAGGGGCTGACTGCAGACTCATGTGTTTTTTTTTTTCTCTCTTAAATCTATTCAATAATATGTGAATAGTGTAAACTTTTTCCACTAAATAAAATTACTTTCGAACACTTTTTGCCTCTTCCATCTCGTTCGCTCACTTGCTTGCTCAATAATGATGCTCTTTTTTTGTTGTAACTTACTTTCTGATTTGACGGTAAATCCAAATATCTTTTTCCATCGTCGTGTTTTTGGAATAATTCGTTGCACAATTTTAATTAAAGCGAAAATACTTTCGATTTCAAATTGAATCATTCTCAATGCATCTTTGAGTGAAGTGTTTTTGTCTATTCGATTTGGATTTTAACGTAAAATCTGTTTGTCGCACAGAAGAAAAGAAAAACAGTTTGAAATTGATACTTTATTCATGTAACTAATACCGGAGGTAAATATTCCATGGAATCGACGAGTTGAACAATGAAAATTGTAACCATTTTGAGCTCAATGATCTTAGCCGATAGTTCAAAATAGCATCGAAACACACAAAACGGTAGTGAACAATGCCAAAAAGATTCATAGGGGACTTTAAGTGGGTTTGAATGATGTTTTTGTGCTAAAATCGATAATTGATATTCTTGTGACATATTTAAAGCATTACTAACAAGAATATAAAGACTAGCAAACAAAAAGTGTACTTATCAATGGTAGATTTTGAAATGTATAATTTACTTTTCGATTTAAAAAGAAAAAAAAAAACATCTGAACATTTTCAATCTATTCATGTTGAAAATTGACGTGACAATATTTTCTGCACATTTTCCTTCTCTTGAAATTCCTGTTATTACTTCCTGTAAAGCCAAAGTATATTCTATTGTAAATTTATTTCCTAACAAACAAAAATTCCTGTTTAAATGGTGGTTTGTCAACTTGGGCATGATATTTGATACTTTTGAGGTAATTGCACATCAATGAAATTGATACAACCATCAACTCAATGGTTTAAATACTTAAATTTGGCTAATTATGCAACAATTCAGTAATTTAGATGCATGATTCATGCAGCATGAATTTACTGTTGCAAATTCAAATAAAGAAAGAGAAAAAAAAATGGACATTTTCTGGAAAAACTGAAACATTTTTCAGTTGATTTCATTAAATTTTAACGAATGATTTTTTCAAATAATTCTTGTTGTTTAGTGTCTTGAATTCGCGTCATCGACCAAATTATACACAAAATCTAAAGCTTATAAACAGAAAAAGAACACGAAATGAAACCAAATGGCCACCTAAAAATTGAAACCTTTGCACAGACTTTGAAAATAAATTCGAAATTTCTTGGAAATCGTTTCAATCATCTCTCATTTGAAAGTTGAAAAAGTCTACTCACGTTTGCTCGTGCTTGCAACGTGCATTTGGATGAACAGAGATACAGCAATTTTGTTGTTTTGTTGAGCCCAGCATTTTTCATCGATTCCAAGTAGAAGCTCTGTGCCCACAACATCATCGATAAAAAGCAACAAGGAGAGAGAGAGAGAGAGAGAGAGAGAGAGAGAAAAAAAGGAGCAAAAGCCGATAAACCAATGAAAATAAGAAAAAAACCACAGCAACAACGACAACTAAATACAGAAACAAAATGTAAACTGCATAATCATGGTCATGCTTCATGCATAAGCAAAGAAATAGATACAAATTCATCGTAAATATGTGCGCGTATACTTTTCATGAATTTTTAGAATCATATATTGGCTTTGTTAAGTCGATTTTTATTTGTTGCTGTAGTGTGCGCCAGTCGATTTGAAATTGATCAACATCGATTGATGAAAAACGACTGTTTGTGTGTGTTTTTTTACCAACTGATATTGTCCATGTTCAAATCGCTTGCAGCACCATTTACTTCTGAAATGCGTGAAAATGTCTATGAATTGACGTACGGGCACATTCGTTACACATTTTTTGCTCATCATGATGTTTAGACTTTTATATAAAGAAAAAAGGTGCGTGCGTGCGTATGTATGTATGTCTTCAATCTAGTTAAACGGTTTTCTTTAAAAGAATCAATGGAAATTATATTTGTTTATTTGTTTGCTCATTTTCTCAATTATTCATCGAAGAAAAAGTAAATTTAATAACAAAGAATAATGATCAGAGATTTTCTCTCTCTCTCTCTCTCTCTCTCTCTCTCTCTCTCTTTCTGTCTTTCTGTCTTTCTCATTCTCTCTTCCGATCGATGACAATTCACTTTGAAATCTCACTATTGATTGAGATATCATCGAATTTCATTTGAAAAGTACCGCAATTTAATTGTTATTCAATTGTCACAAAGAAATCATCACACATTGTTCATCCGAATAAATATGCAAAATGTCTAAGACAGTTGTGAACGAAAAACACATGTTTTGTGATGCGATTAAAATCTCAATCGTTGAAAAGTTTTGTGTGTATTTTGTTTTGTTTTTTTTTTTTTTCATTATTCTCTTTATTTTTCGTGTGTTCATCTGAAACTGCCTAATAAATGCTCACTTGTGTGAACGTTTTCACAAAGTCTAAACCTAAATACATTGAACTCACAGGAGACAGACAGAGTGCGAACTGCAAAACCACATAATCTCTGATTAAAATCTTCACTTCAATTTATTTCTACGGAGTGTTGTTGATCGTAAAATCACTTGGATTTTTCGTAGTTTCATCCAATCATTCTGTGTATATTTGTGTGTGTGTGTGTGTGTGTGTGTGCATGTGAAAGAATCGAGAATCCATTTATTTTGGCTTTTACGATGAATTTGCAGAAATCAAATGGACCAAGTACAAAATGGAAATGGAAATGGAATAAAACAACGAAAACGCTCAGTTTAGCCCGAAATTATAATTTAACTGATATAACAATCATCTCATTTTAGTGTGTAGGTCATTTAATATTGTATGAATGGTATTTGAACGTTGCTCATTTATGCAATAAATGAAATACTGAAAACGGGAGTGAATGACTTTATTTCAAGAAAAGCGCCAGTTAAATATTCAAATAAGAACATGAAAAAAAAGATACATTTCATTCGGTTAATTTATCGATAATTGGAACGCGTTCTTTGTTATATGAAATTAAAACCACATGTCTGTTTGCTAGAAATTCTTTTAAAAAAATTTGTTGAAATCTGAGCCTTGATGCGAAATGCGTTGTTTTCTCTCTACTTTTTATTTGTGTATGGAAGATGATGTGTTGCAAATTTTTGCCTAATAAATTTGATTCTTTTGCATATCAAATCATTTACCGCTCGCCTCATTCGCGCTACAATCAAAGCGAAGAAAAAAATGCCGTTTAGTACGCGCAATGCATACATTTCAAAGTGAAACAGAAAACAGCAACATCGAGCGAAACCAAAAAAAAAAAAAAATAAATAAAATAACAAACAAAAATGAAACACACCGAAACAAATGACAAGAAGAAAAGACGACAGCGACAAACAACAAATTTCTAAACCATTTAATAAACGAAATGCTAAATGATCTCTATCTCGGGATATTTTATGAAAAATGACCTTTTTTGTAAGCCCAATTCAGTCTCGTTGTGCATACATAAACATTGTTCAATGTTCAATGTTCATGTTCATCATTCGCGCGCATAAGCAACAATAAAGTACATCGAATAATAAAAATGGGAAAGAAGTGACGATGTGACGGGCCGACGGTAACACACTTAATACACGTGATTCGTATGAATTCCTCGTTTTATTTGCGTTATTTTTGTTTTGTTTTGTTTTTTCTTTTTTTTTTTTGTCATCGTGGTCGTAGTCGTCGTTTGCTTCTTCTTCTTCTTCTTTCCTTTGAATTCAGCGTCATGAATGTGCGTTGTAATGTTATGAAGATAAGATTACATTAAACTTTTTTTTTTTTCATCTTTTTTCCTCCACTGTTGTCACTCAATCGTGTGGAACAAAGCACACGCCAACGAAATAAACAAATGCAATTGAGTCTGACACAACTGGCAACTAAAAATGAAACTGAAGATGATAAAATATTATGTCCGCATTAAAATATTACTGTTTTGCTAATTTGAAAAACATACAAACAGCGAGAGAGAAAGAGAGAGCGAGCGATAGAAATAGATATAGAGAGAGAGAATGATAGAAAAAAATAAATACTTTTCTGACCTTGATGCATGTACCATATCAAATGTATCCTAATATACTAATGAGCTTTTTATTTTTTTCTATTTTTTAGGTAAATCGACCATTAACCATGAAGAAAGAAGGAATTCAAACTCGAAATCGCAAATTATCATCAAAATCGAAGAAAAAGAAGGGAATGGCTGGCGGATGTTTGCCAATCGGTAGTCATTTGGGAATGAGTGATTTAATGAAGCCTTTAGATCCTTCGAAAGCATTCTCCAGCGGTTTCCCGGGTTCCATGGGTAAGCACAAATTTCACTTAAATTCGTTTACACTGATAAATCAGAATGAAAAAATCAATGATTGTTTGCTATGAATTGAGTTGAATTTTTTTTTTTTTTTTTTTTTTTTGGCAACATATTTTAAAATTCACGATTTTAACTGACGGAATTTTGTTTCTCTTTATTCGAATGAAATAGGTCAACATAGTCATCTATCTGGTTCTTTGCATCCAGCACATGCGCATATGCATGGTGGTTGGTATGCCAGTGGAATGGGAGCGCTAGGCGCTTCTAGCGGATTGCAGAGTGGATTTTCGTCAGGTGGACTGGCCGGTGGGGTTGTGCCTCATTCGCAATCTTATCACCTAATGGTGAGTAATTGTTAACATTTCCGTCCATTCGATAAGATTAGAAACTAAATTTTTTTGCATGAAAAAGCTCCATAACATATAGTAATTCTTGAATATTTTATTTAAGTAAATTAGAAATAAATGAAAATGACTATTTTTTAATCGATAATGTGTATTTTTATTTGTAATAGGGTGCAACATGGGGACGTGACTATGCGTGATGGAACAATTACAATTCAGACAACCTCTAAATTCCATGAAAATTGAATAGATCTTTTTAACATGTACAAAAAATAATGAGAAAAACAAAAAACGAAAGACTTCAATCATAATTCAACTGTGAATGTGTGGAATTAAAAAAGAAACAACATTTTTTTTTTTGCTATTTTGGCCGGATCATTCATATTTTATAACGTAAATAAAGACACCAGCCCAGTCTTCAAACTGAAACTGAAACATGAGCGATTTGAGCGATTGGAAGTGCCAGTAAGTAAACACCGCCAACAAATCTCACGCACAACATAATTGAATTGATTTTTGTCGGTCAATCAACACATCGATCGGTTGTCTTTTATTTTTATAAAACCGCATTTACTTGGATTTGGCCATTTTCGAAAAAAGGAATAAATCATAAAAAAAAAAAAAAATCAGTCGATTATCGACGTTAAATTGCTCAACAATTCCAATTTTATTTGATGTGCAATCTTATCTTTTTATTGTGTACAGCCTATCGCATTACTTTTAGAATTGTGAATCATACCATTTTTAGCATCGTGAAATGTTCTAAAGTCAGTACAGTTCGATAGAAATATTGATAAGTTTGCTGAATTGAATTATTTTATTTAAAAACAAAACAAAAAAAAAAAACGTTTTTTTTTCGTCTCGATAGTGAAGGCAAACGTCCGATCTATCATAGTTGCCATAAATACAATAAAAAGTACACGTCCATCGCTACAGCGACTTTCATGCGCATAAAAAAAAATATTCATAGATGCATTACACAACAGCAAACGGTAAATGAAGTAAAAAAAAAAAAAGAAAAACACGTGAAAAGTTTTACGAATATGCAAAAGAAAAAAAAAACTCTTACATTTTAGCTCAATGACAAACATTTTGTGCGAGAAAAAAAAAAAAAAAGAATAATGTAAAACGAAAAATGCATCACCAAAATTGCTATACTACCATCCAATAGCGGTGAGCATTTGAAAAATGGCCCATTATACACTGGCCATAGTTGTATAAATCATTTTATATTTTTTATTAGAAATATATTAATTTAGTTCATAACCTAAGCAAAAAATAGTGGCAAAGCAAATAATAAATGGCAAAACGTGTACATAAGCAGTTTAATATTAAAGAATAAACAACAACAACAGAAAAAAAGAACAACTGAACATTTTATCGGCTTGAAATTCAGATGACAAAATACATACACTTTTGAAATGCGCTAATTTAAGACGATCTTCAAATGAAAGAGAAAAAAAAAACAATTTTTCTTTTGTTGAATCTAAAACAAATTAATCTGTAGATAAGAAAAGTTAAAAAAGAAAAAAAAAACACAAACACACACACAGAGAGAGAACTTTGAAAAATAAATATTTTCTAGACATTAAGACATGTAAATTAATCTAAACTTATATTCAAATGATTTCAAAACAATTCACATAAATGTTTAGGAACACATTCTGCATACAAATGATGATAAATCGATGCGATGAGATAGATGATAAATCGACGATTGAATGCATTAATTAAGAAGAATAGTAATATTAGCCAGAAAATTAATGAACGAAATCAAACATAAGTTAGTTTATAGAAAAACCTTATCTAAAGATTTTAGTGAGCAAATTAAGATGTCTAAATGTTTTCACAAAAATACAAAATATATATAAATAAATATATAATTACAAAGAAAAAAAAAAAAAAAAAAAAGTAAAACAACAAACTTTCGTTTTAATCTGGTTTGTTTGATTTGTCGTACGTGTTCTTGTAACCGTACACAAAACCAATCCCAATTCTAACCCTAATCTATTCGAATCGATTATTTAATTGTGTATATTTTAAATGAATTATATAAACGACAAACTATTTGCTAATGATGATGATATGATTATTATAATGATGATGATGAGTTGAAAACTGAAATTGTTTGTTGCCAGAATGCGTTTTTGGTAAAAGTTAAAAACGGAAAGAAAATGTGAAGAAAAAAAAAAAGAAGCATAAACACAAATGACGCTATTCATCTGAAATGGATTGAAAGTTATAACTAGCAACAAAGTAATAGCAATTAACAATAATATTAATGTATGTACTGTATAGTGAGTAATTAATGATTATTGTAATTCTGATATGGTAAAAATTGTATCAATCTAAAGACACAATTGCAAAAATATGAAATATGAAATATGAAATATAAATTAATTCTAATAATAATAATGAAATTCAGTTGCGTTCTTTTATTATTTGACAATTTCGAATGTTTTTCAGCTTCAAGCGAGTTTTTTTTTAGCTTTGGTTGGTATCAATTTTCAACGACTACTTACAACATTCTCTAAAAACTTGAAATATTTCTATAAAAACTCTATAATTTAACAGCACAAGCGGTATCGTTACAGTAACATTATGCGACAAATGGTTGCGATTTGGTTAATCAACTGGAAAAAAAATAACTAAAAGTGTCCAATGGACTTATGAACACACGTTCGATACAAATAAACGAGGGACTTCAATTCGTTCTTTTCGATACAAATGGATAAAATTCAATTTACAATAAACTTAACGCACTCTTGTGGAAGAAAAATTTTCTAAAATACTAATATTTTGGATCTTTGACGGTTCAACATAGATTACTGTTTGATGGATTTTTATTATCATTGCAAATATTGGATATATTGGATATATTGATACATGTATATAAGAAGATTATGGTTGGTATTGATTTATTTCTATAGTTTATGTTGACCACTTAGCTGTGCACTGTACAGTACAGTACAATACAGTGGTAATGCTGGTACGTATGGACATATCGAAACCCTTTCTTCTTCGCATGGCCAGAAAATTGTTGCATTGATGTGTAAAAGCTGATTTTTGTTCATGTCACAGATAAGTCTTTAATCAGCCCCCAATTTGCTATATAATGCATGAAAAGATTTTATTCTAAAGAAATTTAAAGAAAAAAAAAAAAAAAAAAATCTTACTCGCGCATTCTAACGCAAGTACCACACAAATCCAATCGTATCCGACCAAATAAATTGTCGTCGATTTTCTTTTTATTTCGAAACAATTTCAAGTTAATGACATGAAAAATTTTCCATCGAAGCATATAATCGAATGTGCATGGTAAGCGTGCGATAAAATTGACCAATACATCAGTTGCTTAGAAGGATTGTCGATAGCATTCAATTGAAATACAAATAAGGGCTTTAAACACACAACCCTTTCATATTTCAGAAATTGCATGCAGTCAAGTTAATTCAATCAATGCCAGTGTAATTCCTATTTAATAATAACTACTGGCTGAGATCATTTGGACTTTGGAGCTCAGTGAATATAGATTTTAGCGATTCTTATGTTCAATATAAAAATTCGGAATTGAATAAATATTAAAAAACAAAACAAAATTTAACTTCAAAATTCCAAAGAATTATTAAATTGAAATGGATTTAATAGTATTTCGAATTTTTATTCGAAAGCTGCTTAACACAAAATACATAATTTTTATTCATAATTTGCAGAACACTTTAATATTAATTGCAGAACACTTTAAATAAAACATTAACCCATTTTTAATGCAAAATACATTATAATTATAATCTAGAGTAGATTTCTTAAGCAATTTTGATATTGATCGAATATGAGATCACCTGTTTATGAAAATAAACAGTGTTTAATGTGATATAAAAATTTGCAAACAAAAGAAGTGTATCAAAATTTGGTTGACACAATTTAAACATATTATTAAAATGAATTCACTGTTACACATATGCGGTAGTCTTTTAGAGAGCCATTGATCAAATTCGATGAAACAACAAAGTTGTGAATTGTTTGACTTGCAAATGAACCATGCTGCAAAATCAAAGATGCATACACAATGAACGAATGCAAATTCAAGTGCAACTATTTAATTCAAGTTTTTTTTTTTATGTCTTAATTACATATTACGATGCAATTGAAGAATATGTGTTCGTAGCTGTTTCTTTCATAAGTCAAAATTGCAAAAGCGGAACAGCAAAAGGAAATGAAAATAATAAATGATTAAAGGCACAATATGTATGGATTGGAAGAGACATATTTAGTTGGTAAAAGCGATAAAACAATATAAGAAAAGAAAAGAAGATGTATAAACATTTTGTGTGTGTGTGTGTTTTTATGCTGTTCTCAAACAAAACGAATGCAACACCTGCAAGTCAAGTCATTAAATGCATTCGGAATGATCACTCACTCGTTCGCGCACGCGTTTTTCATTTCATTTTGTTGTATGCACGAGATAATTATGTATTTATGTAATTGTGGCGATTCTACTGTTCTAGACAGTCGTTGAATATATGTAACGGATTCTAGAGTCAATATAATTTATATTTTTTCGTTCAACCTTTCGGTCACTCAACAAACCTATTCCCTATAATTTTTTTACCATTACATCGTTCATCATCCAGACTGAGTGTGAGTTTTGTTTCTGGCAATCTGTATTTATTATTCAATCGGCTGAGGCTTTTCAATTTCACATATATCCGATTTACAGAGAAGAATTTTTTTTTCAAACATTTCTTCAAAACGATATGTGTATCACTTGCTGAACACAACAATCGAATTCAGCACGCAACAATAATTATTATAGACACGAAGGATCTTTTTTAAATTTTTAAGGAAACATTTGTTTTGGAATCCATTCAAATTGGTCAGCCAAAAATTCATTTTTCCGGAATGCTTCTAATAATGCGATAGATTGTATACAAACATTGTTTTGCAATTTGACAAGATATTTTCAAAATCTTTATATAAATCGTTCTGTATTAAAAGTTTTTCACAAAAGAATTTTCATTCTAAATCATCGAATCCGATTATCAATTGATATTATGAAATGTTCACCTTTTAAATTGAAATTAAATCTTCGAATCATTAATTTAAACCTTTGACAGTTGCTACGCGATAAAATTATCAGTGACCAAAGATTTACTTACCAATTATTCTTGAAAGTTTCTCGAATGAATTTCATAAATTATCATTTAAAAATCAGATGCAGAGTTACAATTAATTTGAGTTTCACGAATAACTTATCCATTGATTTTGAAGTTGATTATTTGCCATTCATCAAGAACGTCATTTATATTTGAATTCTAAGATAATGATTGCAATGAAAAATAGTTGGTATTTTGTACACATGAAGAAAATCTTATGTTGGCGCTCTTAAGAGAGCCTCGACATTTCCCAGAAAATCTTTTTTTTTTTTTTTTTTTTTTTATTTTATTTTACAGCATTCAATTATACAACATAGTAATCGAATTTTGTACCAATTTGCATGTATACGATTTAAACGATTTATTGCCAATTCGTATTGATTGGATTTATACTTGACATTTGTGATTGTTTTAGTGGTCGATGAAGGTAATAATTTGTTCTGAGTCTGCAATCAATATCGAGATGGTGAATGTTTAGACATGCAGCCAAATCAAACAATTGAAAAAAAAAAAGAAAAGAATTAAGGAATTTCAATTTATCGTAAAATCCATGGAAATTTTGATCAATTCGACCACCCTGAATGTAAAATGACACATTTTTGTATGCAATACACAAATCGAAACAATAAATATATTTCGAATTCCATTAAAACTGCATTAATGTCATGTAAACAATGACACTGCATTGAGGCAGCTAATTAAAAATCTAATAACGTCCAAAGGAATAACGTCAAACGGCTACCGTTCTGTAACAACAGCAACAGCAACAGCAACAGAAATGCATTTTCACAGCACTTGTGTGTCGGTAAAATGAAGAGAATGCGCGTTAATCTAGGCGTAAAGTGCATTTGTATTCAATGCATATTGGAAGGCGGCAGGATTGTCTGTCTGGAAACGACACACCTATTCGAAATTCGGGTTTTTACAAAGTCGACGGACGACTTAAATATCACTTTATATAAATACAAAACACGGACTTTCTTTCTCGAAAATTAAACAAATTCTTAAAACAACTTTCTTTTGTATCAAATTAATTTCTTTTATTCACTGTATTTGATTAAAAAGCCCAAAATAGTGATAATTTTTTTTTTTTTTTTTTTTTTTGATGATATTCATGTTATTAATTTGTCAGTGTTTGCAAGCATTGACAATGATTCATGCTAATTCAATTCCAGTCACCATTTGATTCACTCGAATCTTGTTCTGGCTCCGGGCCCATGTTAATTGGATGATTGTTGATGTGTTGTAAAAATGATTTAAGCAAAAATTTATTGATTTTGTCGGTTTGATCATTTTCTCGTGTTGGTTGTTCATCTTCTGCATTCACAGGTTCTGCGTTGAGTTCATTTGATGGTGAATCTTGAACTGCCGTTTCTTCGGATGGAGTTTCGTATATTCCAGGCATGATGATGAGTTTTCAACGAATTTTGCACACACAATTCACTTATTCAAACAAATTTGAATTGAAAAAATCGAATTGTAATTTATTATTTATTTTTATTTATTTACGATACTCTTTTACTGCATCACCTAGCTATGAATAATAAACATTACTAAATAAAATGTCAAAATATGCTGAATGACACATTGATTTTTGAAAGCTTTTTCTCCACTTACAAAGTTTCAAAAAGTCACTCGAAATGGATTTTTAATTCAAATAACATTTGAATAGCAACATGTGAGATAATATTTTGTAAAAAGATGCAAAAACTTGCAAATTAATAGAAAATCCAAAAATTTCAGTTGAAGTATATTAAACTCACAATTCCGTCAGTTATTTCTTTAAAAATGTATGTTTTGGAAAATATTCCACAATATTTCTTCATTTCCTTTCCGCAAGTTTCGTAATATTGTGAATGATTCATAAATTCACAATATTAAATGCTATAAGAAGAGGTATTTTTTTCACTTAAAATAAAATGCAATTTCAAGTAAAACTAAAAATATGTGGTCATCAAAAGAGATAGGCCGTATTTTTTTTTCATTTCATATAGTGAGTAGAATGCTTATAATCTCATTCATAAAATTATTGCGAAGACACTCTCATTCATTTATTCAGAACACGTTTGACAGTAATGTTTCTAACAGACAAATAGCTTAATAAATTCAAGTTCAAAGTGACCACAAACAAAGAAATATAAGATGTGAGACAAACATAAAAACCACATTTAAGCTATAAAATTGTATGTTTTGTAATTTTTTGCATGTACTTTGAACAATTTACCAAAGTGTCTGTAGAGAAATGACATTTCTATGGAAAAAATATGAAAAAAAAAAAAAAAAATAAATAAATAAAATGATTTCGAAGAAATGAATTTGGTGGTTTTTATGAATGAAATTTTTTTTTTCGCTTGCAAAATGATGATTTTAACCAAAACATAATTTATTTATGTCAACGGAAACGGCAAATAAATACTATATGTCGTTTGCATTAGATTATCAAAATAGAAGTGAAAAATGGATAAATCAAGATGAACCGTAGTGGATAATACTGATGTAATTATTTTAGAGAAAAATTGAGATAATAAAAAAGCCGCTACATGAACAATGAATATATATTTGGTGAATAGAATTTTTTTTTATGCTTTGAGATAAGATTGTATATCTGGTACAGTGTTGCTACTTATACTCCAATTCAGCGTATTCGATGCATGTGAAAATTACTGAAATTGTGTAAGGATTGGCCACTAAGGTTGTTCATATATTCATCATGTGCCAACAAGCGCATATCGAACATTTCTTTTATTTTAATAATTATGCGTGAGTTGGCTCCGTATCATGGATAAATCCTACCAAAAGAGACCTTGGACAAAATCCTTAGAAATGTTATGCACGAAATAAGTAAGTAAACAATTGTCTGTTAATTCGGCAAATGAAAATATATAAATAAATCAGTTGAAATTACTTTTTGTATTTTTGTTGATTTTGCTTGTGTCATGTATTGTAACGAAGTTGATGATTCATGGGTCAATCTTTAGATCAACTATCACAGCTAGGTCGATTCGAACAATTTTATTTATGTTCTAAATGTAGGTAATTGTAATTAGGTATGAGAGAATACGTGAGGATTTGAATGTGGATTCGATTGATTTGGAATTTGGTTCCGATGATGATGATTAAAATTCATGTGTCTTTTTGTTGATTAGTCATGTAAGAGAAGAATTCACATGAAGACTCTGTTTTTTATTTGGGGTCAACAAAAATCAAATAAAACAAAAAGTTATTCTCGCAAAAAATATATATTTTTTATATTTTGGTTTTTTGTTTTTTTCAATATTTGATATTCATACATTTTGAATGCTCATTTTGATGCATTTTTTGGGAGGTAAGAATATAAGGGATAAAAAAAGTTTGAATATAGGTACAATATAAAAAAAATTTAATTAGTTCAATATAATTGCCGTCTCTTCCTGATTGTTGTTCTGTCTGAAGAACATTTAAATAATTAATAATTACAATAAAAAAACAAAATCCTTGAATTTCGTTTTTCAGACAAAAAAAAAGATTAATCAAAATCGTTCATTTCAATCGTTCAGAATCGCCGGCATTGTACAAATTGTTATGAAATTTTAATTACAGAATAAAAATTGTATCAGAAAAGAAGACTGTTTTTTTCTTCTTTTTTGGAATATATCACAAAAATAACCAGAATTTATAAATAAATACATTTGGAAAGACTCTCTCTGAATACCAACAAACGAAAAGAGATATTCCGCCTTTTTTTTTCTCTCATCTCACTATTTTGCCATTAATGTGGAATATTTCTGCGTTATTTCATAACAATGACCGTGCGATTTTATTTAAATAAACCGATATTTCCTACACTTGGGAAGAGCAAAAATGAATAAGAGAAGAAGAAAAAACGCCTCAGATAGGCATAAAATCTTTTGTAGAATATCGTTTATCGAAAAATTTACATTGAAAAATTTATTTTGGCAAACGAGTAAAAAAAAAATGATTTTCGATTTTGATGTTTTGAAACAGAGAATATTTCCAGTGTATTGCAATGCAATTTCCAGCTGAACCAAATCAACAGGGTTTCCCAAAAAAAATGAATGTGAATTTTTAGCTGTGAATAATTCAGTTTTTTTTAACACAATAAAGCCATGCGGTTCACATTCCATCTAAATGATACCACTTTTGTAATTTTTATGACAAAATCTTGAAAAAATTCTCAATTTCTAAATATTATTTTAAATATTAAATACACCTATACGGTCAGAATATTACGACTAAAATGAACAAGGCATTTTTAGACATATGCTGTGGAGAACACACATCGGACACACCAATCACTATGGTAACTTTATGTGAGATTAGATTATTGGATTATTGATTCAATTGAGAAAAAAAAATTGAAATAAAATACGACCACGAATGAATATTTTAAATTTTAATGGAATTATGGAATTATGTAATATTTGTTTTCGGTTATGTTTCTCAAATTTAAATTCAACATTTTTAAATCAATTTTCATTTTTCTTTTTTTTTTGTTTCGATTGCCATTTTTTTCTGTATCAAAAGCCTAGACAAAAAAAATTAGAAAAAAAAATATGAGACAACAATGGAAATTGCCAATAATGTACCAAAATCATTACAAATTCCGAAACGATCAATGTTTTATATGGGCAATAGTTCAGTGAAGTACAACTATATAATGTTTGACAGAAATGTCATATAGATTACATGAAAAAAAGACATTGTACATAATCTAAAAGTTTCGCCGGCATTCAGTCAGTCTAAAAAAAATATTAAAATACAAAAATTGAAAGATCATTATTTACAATATTTTGGCTCGTTAATTTATCGAGCTAAAATCAATGGAAAAAAATTGAAATTGGCTAGGTTAGATATAAAAATAATTTTAAGAATGAAGAGTGAGCATTACGTAAATCTAAATTATAAAACAAAGAGGAATTGTATGAAAAAGATTTTCAAAAAACAATGAGCTATCGACCCGATAGTCGGTATTACCAAGACTTATGTTTCTCGATGTTTTTTTTTTGTCAATTTACGTTTCTTTTGAGTAGACCGAGACGAGATTACATTTAAAATAACACATATATACTCTCCTTTTGATATAATCAATAGAATACAGATTTCATTTCTTAGTTTTTTCTATTTCCGTTTAATTTATATTCAATTTTGAAAGAAAATTCCTTTTTTGGAATCGATACTTTGGAAAACATTAAAATGAAAGAAAATAAAATGATAAAATTAATTTTAAAACAATACAAAGAGTTCTATTTTCAAATGTTTGTCCATAAACTTATTTTACCTCATAAGATGACCTTGATGAAGTGAGTCTGTGACAGTTCTTAACAATCAATGAACTTATGAGTAATTCCCATTGAATTATTCTGGTTCAATTTGACCCTTTACTTTCCAGACTCAAGAATCTAGAGTTTAATTTTTTGACGATGTAGAGAATAAGAAGCAATTATATGAAGCGATTCTGTGTAATTCAATTGACTGTATCAGATAGGCTCCCGCATTTAAATTCGGTTCACTTGGAATGGTATCTATTCTTGGACATTTATGTATAATTGTTGGTTTTACAGTTGGACCAAATGTATGCACTCACTTTAGAAAAGAATAGTTTTTATTGACATTCCTTTCGAATAATTCAAGAAATATGTGAGATTCAAAATGATCGTATGCAGGGGACGAATGACCAGCGGTTGAATAGGTGATTTCAATGCAAATTCAAACCTTTGTCATTGCTTAATCGTTCAGAAAGTTTTAAAATAGCCTAAGAGTATGACATCTATAAGATCTGAGTGAAGATTTTTCAACGATAGACTTATTTTAAATGAATCACAAATCATGAATTAAGAGATCAAAGCAATTTAGGAGTATCAAGTGTACAAGTTAACTTCATCAATGCGTCAGCACATGTCAAAATAAAATGAAAACAACTGTAATTTCTAGTTCTATGTTTTCAAATCTTTTGCATCAAATGATTAAATTAACAAAAAAAAAAAAAAAAAAAAAAAAATCGTTTTAATTGAATCGATAATACATTTCTTAAATAAAATCTATATATACAACAATTTTTGTTTGGTCATCTAAAATATATATGGCTATATAACTATTTCAACATAGATCAATTCTTAGCCTAAATAAAATTGAATTATTTCCAATTTTTCTCTCCATCATTAGTTTTTGTACTGAGAGAGTGCCATTTCTCGTTCATCCGCATCAAAATACCAAACAGTAATTGCGTATCGTGTTCTATGTGATGGTTGAACTTCATGTGGATTTCGTCGATCGGACCAGAAAAATATAATACGATCAAATTTTGGTTCAATGTCGGCAACGCCAAGTCCATGCTCCGGAAATATCCTTGAAAAAAAAAAAAAAAAAAACAACAAGATAAAAAAATATATTACAATTTGTTCACAAAATTGCTGACAGGCAGGTATATTTATAAACAGTTTACGAATCTTATTTTTTTTTATATATCAAGGTCATGAAGGTGATAATGATTCAAAATATAATAACAAAAATTTATCATCAGAAAAGAAAAAAAACGAGAAATACCTTAGTGAACCACCACTACGTAGCGCATCCCAATGAAGATTCAGATAATAAATAGCTGTAATTACCCGACCATCTCGATTTGGATTATCAACATGTAAGATATAATGTGAACCGGTTGGTGGATACGCAGCAATCATAGCCTATTTAAAATTTAATGTAAACAAAGCAAAAAGAAGAAAAAATAAACGTGTAAGAAATCATTTTTCTTCATAATCGTGTAATAATAAAATCAATTGACACACCCACCTTTGTTCTTTCACGTATTTTGTATTCACCAAGTAAGCCATTATCTTTCATTCTATTAGCTGATACTAAAAAAAAAAGTAGATTGATTGATAAGTTTGACATTCATATCGAAAAAGAAAAAAATGTTAAACAAAATTTCAAAAGTGATAATACTTACTCACAACGGTATCGATCTGAATTTGGAAGAAGAGAAAAAAAAATATAAATAAACATTAATAATGCAAATTTTTCGGCAAATAATGAATAAATTAAAGAGAATTCCATCTAAAAATAATCTTATCAAAAGGATTACTATATGTTTTTTTGTACATTTAGGTGGGAGAATCATTTGAAAAGACCAGACGACTTTAATAGGTTTCGATGATGTATTTCATTCAGTCACGTAGGCATTATCGCATTGATTACTCATTCATTATTGTATTTTGATTTGATGTTTACAATTACATCAATTGAACGCAACATTCAATTATTTTCAGAATGTTTTCACATAAATAATTGTCAAAACAAAAACTTACTTGATTTATCAAAAATCCAATTGACTGGCAATGTTGTTCAGTTCCTTTTACCCATGTTATCTTATCACCACGTATTGTTTTTACATCAGCATCTGTATTCGATGCAACTTGTCCATTCTAATGAACAATAATAATAAATAAAATCAATCAATACATTTCGCAAACACTAAAATATCGAGACATTTAATTGGAAATTTTATACACTTACTTGAAATACACCAGCTGCATACAATCCATGCACTAAAATCAAAGTGTAAATCAGTAAGATTTTTTTTTTTTCGCAAAAATGTGTCATTTTATTTTTTCCTTCAATTTACCTTCGTTTAAAATGTTAAGTCCATATGTCATTCCGAGAAAATCATCGACAACACACATTCCATACATATTCATATCACGAATTATTTGTTTGCACAAACTATCATAGCGCAGTTCACTAAAAATTATATAAAATGCATATTGTATCATTGTGTGTGTTTGTGTGTGTCTCGTGGACATGCATGACATTGTAAATGTATTATTACCCAGATGATGCTAAACGGTTCTCCATCAGATTCACATTCACTTGCATTGTATTCTCCGTAAGTCGTTTGAATTGTTCGTCCTTTTGTTGTGCATTTGTTGATTTTTGATTTTTCACACCAATCGCATTATTAGATGGCACTACGGTGTTTGTAACTCCATTTTTTACTAATAATCTATCGTGATTCTGTTGTGTTTCTACAGTCATCGTTACGTTTGAGGTATCGTTTGATTGTTGCTCTATTTCGATAAATTGAAGAAATGTACACTTTCATTTCGGTTTTTTTTTAATTTAGCAATCAATTTTATAAATTAAGAAAAAACAGTGTTTTTTTTTTGCACTTTTTTTTTGGAGCTTTCTCACTTTTCCCGAATTTTTCATTTAACTTACTTGTTGCTAAATTTGTAGCAAATTTTTTACACTCTATTTTATGTACTCTCCAATCAACTTGTTGATGTACTTGTGAACAATAATAAACACTTTTGCAGCGCGAACAACGTCTTAATCCATTCAATGATCCACAGACTTTACAACACACTATAAACTGCTCTGTGCTACTACTCAATTCACCAACAAAATTAGTGGTGGACGTGATCGATGGCGGTATACAATTCTCATCTGTCGTCATATTTACAATAATACAATTATAGAGCAAAGACACACTCACGTACGTTAACGTATATCTATCTATGTATGAGTGATGTTTATATGTATGTTTTTAATGTGTCTGTTTTGTTGACTTTTGTGTTCACCGCAAAACATCAAATGCTGTTTGTTGAAACGGCACATTTTGATTGAAGTGAAAGAGAAAATACAAATGGAAAGTAAATATTAAATAATCTTTGGGAATATCGTTTAAATATGATTAAAATACATTTATGGGAAATTGATTAAGTGTGTTTTTTTTTTGCTTCTTTGAATGTGTGCGTGCATGCGTGTGTTTGTTTCAATGTATTGGTGTGCGTAAATCCTAAACACTCACATAGAATGTGTTTAGGCAATGCAGTCAAGAAAAAAAAAACATAAAAACGATAAGAAACGGAGGGGAATTGTCTGAACAATATAAACGCATACACAATAGTGACAACGAAATTTTGTTACATTGCTTTTTGACCTATTTGAATGAGAGTTGAGATTTTGCACGTAGGCACTTTTGCCGACGTTTCGGTCTACTATTTATTATTGGTGTTCGAAATGTGAAACCAGTCAAAAGAAAGAGCGATAACCGCGCGACAATGCACAGCTACCAGCTGATTTCTATTTAGACGTTATTCTTATTAGTTGTATGGCAACGAATGGAGATGTATTTTTAGCAACTTTGACATTCGCGGTTTTATCGAATTCAGATTCTTTTTCTTTTTACTTCTTTCAGTCTCTTTTTTATCGTCTTATTCACATTGTACTTACACGGCACACAATATATTCGATTTACGTCACTGGAAATTTACTCGACGTTTCGAAAGTTAAAAACGTAATTGTTGGTGGTGGTGGTGATGTTGTTGTTGTTTCGTTTAGCTTCGGAACAAGTCGTCAACCAATCAACATTTAATAATAAAATTCATTAAATGCTCATTTTACATCTACTTAATGCAAATTTTGTTTATACGACGTATTTTGTTAATGGACTCGTTGAGGAAACTTATTTTGTGTGTGTGTTTTTTTTTCCTAACTAAATTGCACTTTTTGTCTATCTATCTACTTTTCAATTTCAACTATAAATAACAATATATCTTTTTTTTTACCCCGTCAGGCTTTCGACGATTTCCAGGCTTGCATTTTAATTTCGTTTTTGATATTGCACTTCATTTTCTTTTCTTAACACACAGTATGCTTGTGTGAAATATACAAAAATAAACAGATGGATCCAAAGTTCACTCGTAAAAAAGCACTTTTTTTCTCTCTTACATATTCGTTTTAATCAATTTCTTTGATCCTTTTTATTAATTCATTCCACAATGTTATTACACAACAAAACGAAAAATAATCATTTATTCGACGTTCAAGCTTAACACAATAAAAATATTCCACGTTTGTTAAAATGAGAAAATTCTGAATAATACTTGTAGAACTCCTTTCTCGTCCGATATTCAACAATAATAATATTTTTATTTTCTTCTCACTAATTGACTATTTGCAATATTTTGATGATTCAGAATTTCTCACCTTCACTGTCAAAATAAATGGATACGTTCAATGGTATGCCATTACATACGTTCAATTCTAAACGTTAAATATTTTTAAAATAACTTTGAAAATTTCACATTTGTTTCACAATATTAAAATAAAAATCAAGCATAATTTTTTAATTCACAAATTTTATGTAAAGACCGTCCATTGCAGATATTACATTTAAATCGATTGATTTGCGTTATTATTCAATACAACTTATGAGCTTAATTTCAGATAATATTATCATGAAATACAGTATGCACTGTTTATATTCTTAGATAGTACTTATGTGTGTATGAGTGCGATTTAAATATATATGAATAAAGAAAAGTTTCGTTGAAATCGAGATTTTACTTTGAAAAATGTATTGGTCCATATTCATCACTTGAATTGTAATTGCTGTTCATCTCTCTGATATTTCCATTGAAACACATTTGAAGTTCATTTTAAATGATAATAAGAAAGGAAAAAAAGAATGATTTGTTGATTTTAAAAAATGGGTTTATTTTTGTACTATGTAAATTGAAATTTCGATTGCTTGAATTTCTTTTTTAAAATAATTTTTTCAATAAAATTGTTTTTTTTTTTTTTTTTTTTTTTCTTTTTCAAAATAAAAAACGAAAACATCAAATAAACATATATTCAGAAATTATGCACATTTTATTTGCGTGTTGTAGAAATATATGGACGGTATTTCATTGCACTGACTCAGTAATTGTATTCAATTAATATCATTTTTCGTTGTAGAATTTGCGTCTTAGAAACCTTCCCTTGCTTTACGATATTTTACACCTTGCGGTGTCTCTTCAATGCATGGAACCTGAAAAAAATACAGAATTTAATATTGTGATAATTTTAATATATCTGCTTGAGATTTACTTGCTTATCATCTACATGTTATATTCACTATTCTCATAAAGTTTTATTTTATATCAACAAAAACAACAAAATAAACCAAAATCAAAAATAAAAACAAAAACAAAAACAAAAAATAGCACAAACATACAAAATAATAATAAACGTGTTGGTGTTGAAATAATGAAAGCAAATGTAATAATTTGCCTTGATTTTATGCTGAAATTGGTGAAAACATGTACCTGCACTATATTAAAGTAAATAGATCCCATGAGCTGTGCAGCTGGCGTATCGTTCAGTTTCTTTAAACAATCGAACAGCATATCATCACACACGCAATGCGATCTAATGGGCATACCACACACAAAACATAAATAAAACAATAAATGAATGAAAACATAATGATTGAAATAAATGGATGGAATTTGGTTTTTAATAAAATATCTGATAAATATGTACTGATCAAAATCAAAAGCTTGAAAGTCTTTTTACTGTGTATTATTTTTACAGTTCAATAATTGACTATAAAAATCGTGATTTTCTATTGAAAATATCTAATTCTTGCCAATTTCAAAGTATTTTTGAACAGTTTTACTGTCTACAATATTATTGGAATTCATTGAAATTTCCAACTTATAGGAATTTTCAATAAAAAGTATCGACTTTGGTTTTTATTGAAAAATTGTAAAATAATCATAAATCACATTTCCATTGAAATCAATTTTGATTTTGATATGCTTTTGAATGGAAAACAAACTTAATAGATTTATCATATTAAAATAGATTTTTTTTTTATTTTTTTGTTACAAGCACCCATAAACTTACTTTGTATATAGCGAATTATTTGTTATGTTATATTTGGCTTCATAGGCTCGTATTTTTCTCGGACATAAATCATGAGTTCGACAGCAGCTGTCCATGTTTGCTTCGGTACCTTAAGAAAAGAAAAGAAAAAAATATGCCACAAATACAGACAAATTTAATAGAATTGTTTACCAAGGAAATCGAAAAATGTTTTTCGCTTTATCCATTAGATGGAATGGCGTGTGACAAAGGACACATTGCTTTTTGTCGAAGCTATTAATAAAATTGGACATTCTTTCATGCTACTGAATCAATAAAATATATTACTAAAGTTCAGGGAAAAATCGATGCTCTCGTATCAAATATGAAATGGATAATTTAAATGTATTGATAAAGTCGCATGCACATTGTCGAAGAGAATTATTTTGACGATAAATGATGAAATAACAATTTCCATATAATTTCATTACTTGGACCGACATTTAATATTATTATTTCGTTTTATAATAATCGAATGAAAATGTCTCGCAACACAAAATTAAATGAAATATTTGAAATTTTCTTACCTAAATCGGTGTATGTTGTTGCAATATCACCAGTGCCGCACCTTTATATTGAAAATGAATGAAAAAATAAAATACGATGAATTTATCTGAAAATCATGTGCTGAAAATTGCCTAAAAAAGGTTATCACGTTTCGATAATTTAACATACCATTTTGTCCCAGGAATAATGCCACTGAATAAAGAGAATGGATTATTTTTGAACTCGAATGCTTTACTTGTATTCTCCTCCGATGGGTTTACATTTCGACGTTCTTTGCGTTTTAAATTCTGTTTTTCGACAATATCACATTGATTCATCAAATTGAGCATATCTTTGAAATCGATTTCCAATGGTCGATTTATTTTCGATAATTGTTTCAGCAATTTATTCCCGGCATTTACATTGCTATTCAATTAAAATGAATAAATGTTGTTGAATTAGTCTCGAATTGGTATGTGAATATCAATTGAGTTAAAAAATATGGAAATATTCGAAATGATTGTATCCCGTGATGCCAAATGACAAACCAAAAATTACTTTACTTACTAGATTTCAATTAGTTCACAGCCTATCAACAGCTTTTCAGGGCCAAGTTCAACTGCAAATATAAATAAGTATTAGCGCAAAATGGCAACGAAACTTTTTTATTTATTTAAATCGATATTATCGTGCAAAGTTCAAATTGTCGTTCAATCCGTTCATTCTTATCGATTTTATTTCAAAGAATAAAGAAGTTTGTTCTTGATTTGGTTTCATTGACGTCTCAAATAAAATATTCAAGACACATAATCGATACCAATTCAATATGAATGACTTTGGTTCAATTCTTTTTATTCGTTAAGAATAACTTACCAATTGCGATGACTTGGTCATGATAGTAAATCATTAAGAGCGAATCATTTTGTATACGCATACCGCTAAGAATAAATAGAAATGAAATACTTAGTATTATAAATAAAGTTTTCTTGTTTTTCCAATTAGTCTTGAGGGTGAAATTTAATGAATATTTTCTTTCCATAGACAATGTAACTCTATTCGACAGATAACCAATTATAAAATTGAGTAACCAGAGAATGATGAATTTAACACTTACCTATAACTTTTCATTTGTGCAGCATGTTTTCGTCCAACGTATTCTTGTGTGAATGACGTAAATGATGGCAATGACGGCAACGATTCAGTCAGTGAAAACGATGGCTTTGCAACGGTGCTAGTTAAAATAGCAAATAAACCGCACACTAGTATTGAATGATAGGCAAAATGTCGCTTCAAATTCATTATCATGTTATGCAATTTTCGTTTTGTTCGATGATAATATTGCAATGTATGCTCTTGACAGTTAGCTTTATGTTATTTGCACCTGTTCATAACTTTTTTTGCATGCACTGAAATCACTTTATTTATATGCATTTATATTGGATTCCTCTTCGTTTTTTTTTTTCTTCTTCTTCTCTTCTTTTTTTTTTTACTCGTTTTAACACTCGCTCGCTTGGTTTGTTTATTTGTTTGGTTGGTTGGTTTTACAGCTGTTAAAATTGAGCTATCGAACAAGAGAGTATATTGATCGATCTTGAATTAAGAATATCCGATTGAATTTGAAAACAATAAATTGACAATAAAATTGAAATGTGAGCACGATGTCGTCCATATCAAGACTGCGGCATTCAGCAGTCCATCTAGAATGGCACGTTCAATACCCTAGAAGAAGAGAAAAAGAAAAAGGTTGAAAATAAATGGTAAGTACAACGATAAAATTCCAAAACATTTCATTGCTTATGTGCATTTGTATTTGTAAATGGATAAGCGATTGTCGATGATTATCCATCGTCCGTCCTTTAGCTATTTTATATGTATGTCATTTCAATTATTCAAATTTTCGTTTTTCATTTGAATTGTTTGTACCAAAACTACATATGATTTCATTCACATAATACTACAATGAAATGGTGTACAACCATGGCAACCACTATGCTCATGTTTTTGTGAAACTGAAAGAATGAAATGTGTATCTTTCAAGGCGCCAAGCATTTAAAATTTAAATCACAACATTTTTTTTTTTCGGGAGCTTTTCGCTTTGCACATTGATTTAATATAAGAAACTAACGCATTTCGAATTGCGTGCGTAATGTAAATCTTTTTATAACTCAATGTAAAATACAGTCTATTCAGATGTCTTTTCAAAATGTAAATTTTTCTCTATTGAGCTGTCTTTGGGGCGCCCCGAAACGCAAAAAATAAATACATGTATATATTACTTCCTATTGTAGACTGACGTCAATGTTACAATGATTAATAACTGATTTGGAATTCAAATATATATATTTATATATTTAGAATGAGCAGAATTTTTTTTTGTAAAAGCAAATATTTTGATATCAATAAAATCGACAGAAAAATTCATCCAATATAAATCGATAAACTGAAATTATTTACATGATTTCAATGCTTGTTAAATATTTTCCATTTCCACTCAACATTTACTTGAGGTGCAATGTAATCACACAACAAACAAGAAAGCTAACTTCAATGAGGTAGGGAAAAATTTGTGTCGCACAAAGACGTGATTCATAAATTACATTAATGATTCAACAAAAAAAAAATTCCAAAGGAAGTCACCAACTACTTGAATTCACAATATTCACTGTACGCTATAATTGTCCATATTTAACCAAATACTATGATTATACAGACAATCATTGGTCATCGTGTGCTTGCGTACAATTTACACAACTAACGCACAAATTCAAGAATTATGCTTCCAACAAACATCAACTTGTTCTGATTATAACATTTGTTGAGCAAAAATATACGGTCAATGTAGTAAATATTGACACATTTTCATATCGGTACGCAAACCGGTAAAAATGTCGTTGACGCTGTTTTTTTTTTTCTTCTTTTTTTTCTGATTAGATGATGTTCATCCATCATTGACTAATGTGTGAAATGAACGGAACAAAGTATTTAGTACAATTTCACATCAAATTATAGCAGGATTTCTAAAACACATTTTAAAAAGCACTACTTTATATTAACGGATTTAATTCTCTTTTTGTATTTAAATCAGTAGGAAATCAAGTAACAATCGTATACTGTCTGTTGAAATTATAAATTACGTTCAAGTTTAAATAGCGTTAAAAACAAAAACAATCGATACATGCCGATACAGATGTACGTAGCGTTTGCACGTTGTAAATGTAAATGAATCTTATTTATAAAAATCGAGCTTGAAAACAGCAAGTGAATCAAAATGGAAAAGTACTAATCAAATGCATCACAATTAACATATTGAAAAAGTGTGCAAGTTATTTTCTTTTTTACCCAATTCTCAATATCGATGCAGTCGATTTTTGAAAAAAAAAAAAAAAAATCTTTTGTATGAACGCAGTAATTTGATGCAAACTGACAAAACTAGTTTAAAAGAAAGAAAAAAACTTTCACTTCGTTGTTTGAAAATTGAAAACCAAATTTCTAGTCAATATGTTATGTAAACTATTCAATGATAACCGAAAATTTCATACAAATTTTGCTTTGATGTCCAAGCTCTTAGATGCTAGATTTTAGACTAATGAGACATTACTGAATGATTTTGCTGTAAAAATCTGTGGCTGTTTTCTACTCGTTTTACTATTTACTTGTGACGTATTTATAATGAGAATGAAAAATGGGTGTGTGTGTATGTATGTATGTTTGTTTGTTTGTTTATTGTCGCATGTTGGCCGAATTACGTATATTTTGATGAGAAATAAAAGAAAACGAGCTGGTCATCATACAACGTCACACTCATTTAAATACATCACTTTTATGAGAATCAACAGTATTCATTGTACCAAAATTATAGTTTGCATTTAGTATTGCAATGGTTTACCTCATTTGTACAATATACGACAAGAAAGATTTTGACTCAGAAATGCTAGATTTAATTTGTTCATTAACCAGTTTTTAGTGAATTGGGTGTCTCACGATTTTATTTCAATTACCTGAAAATGAAATTTTTTGCTTCTTTTTTGTTTTTAGTTCAAAATAAATTGACCATGAAGTCGAAACCGGATTTAAGTCGTAAAATGTGTTTAATTGTAAAACTTTCGCTCTTTATTCACGTAAAATGATTGTGATTCTGTATTGTAGGGTCAAAATATCATTTCGTTTTTTAGTTCATGTACGTTATTTTCATATTTCAGTAGTTTTTGCAGAAAATATTGTTTTGAGCGGATACGACGAGGCCAATTGTTTTTTTTTTTCTCTTTTTGTAATCTTTAAGTGAATTAATAAAAATGTTTGGCACATGACGATTATAGAATTTATTACTTCATTAAATGATTCAATAAATGATATAACAATTATTCCACAAAAGATGAATCTGACTTTTTTAACTATGGACAATCACGGAAACACGCAAATCACTCTCTGTGTATTTCGTTGTTTTCAAACTAAATCATTATGTTATTCCACAAACAAAATGACAATGGCAATTCCGGTAGTAAAAGAATAAATGCAAAAATAAAGAGAATCAAACAGAAAAGAAAAGTCAGAAGAGAAAAATAAATGCCAATAAAAGAAAAAAATATGATGCGTAGTCAAAGCACGAAAACTTATGTCATAATAATGTGAAGGTGATCTATACGAATATTGAAGGCTTTGTGTGTCGCATGAATTTCGTATCGCTTCATTGGTCAAAGCATTAAATAAATGCCACTTATCCACAGCAAATTTGGCGTGCTGTGCAATTGAATAGAATTTCAATTGAATTAAAATTTATTATTCTGTGTATTCATTTATATGCCATTGTTGTTAATTAGTATGTATTGATTTTTGGTTTGATGTCTCTCTCTCTCTCCCCCTCTGTCTCTCTTCGTTCATGCCATAGCATTGTCTCTTTACTTTTATAAAATGCATTAACCAACAAATATTTATTTGTTTCTGAGAGTAACTTGAAGTTGTACGATTAAAATTAAAATCTTTCGAGATGTTTACAAAAGTCGTATTGTGAACCCAATCCGATATATAAATGGTGATTGGGTGTGTATGCATGTGTGTTTGAATGGAATCGTTTCACATTTAAATACTATAATCTCATTCACACGATGTTACTGAAGAAGAGTGACTTATTGACACAATGAAATACCGTATAATAATGTGTCTATATCGCATACAGTGTTTCGCAAATCTGGGCACTTTCTAATTTTTCTATTTATGTCGTTTTCATTTGTCTCTTTTCTTTCGTACGTTCAACAAAAATTGGTTCAGTTGTTGTCAAGTATCACATTTTATCATAGTCACGGAATAAATTTAACTCATACAATGGATTTGGATTTAGATTTTAAATGCACTTTTTTCTTTCATTCTATTTTCACCATTTGCTCTGAATATTTTCCTTTTTTTTTGTTTTAAATTTACTTGCACCAATAGTTGACGAAATTAAATCAAAATTGTTCCCATTTTTATACACAACTGTTGTGCACATATTTCATAGAAATAATAAAAAGAAACTATTGTTACGCGAATTATATCTGTTGACCATTTTCAAAGAAAAACACAAAGAAAATTGTTAGTAAACTTTTCCCGTGACGCTTTTCTCATGAAAAATCGTCTCTTTAGCTGCAGATAACAGATAAAGTTGCACAAAAAAAAAAAAAAAAAAAACAACGTTACGTTCAACTTTTTGCCATTTATTTAAATGATTCAATGTTCGCAACGATTGGATGCTTACCAATTTACCACTGCTTATGTAGTCCCTGTCACTTAATGCACAACTTGAAACGAAATAACAACATATCAGTTTTAAACTACCTTGAGATGCTTTAATTTTTTTTTTCTTTGCTTTTCTTGTGCACCGTATCTCTTTCTGTTTGTGTTGCTTACCAAAGTACTTCTTCTTTATGAATGTTGTTGTCAATAAACTCACAGCACGTCGAATGGTGTGAGTTGCAATAATTTATGTTTGTATATGTGGTGCACAATATTTTTATATACAATATATACGTACACACACACACACACACACACACATAATCTATCGTTTGACTATAACTTTCTGTTTGCTTTGTGAAACTTTATTCGCTTTACAATAGTTGTATTTTTCAATATCTCTTGCTCTGTTTTTTTTGTGTATGTGTGTGTTTTGAATTAAAATTGTCGAAGGTAAAGCGAAGAAAATGACAAAGTCGTATAATACCATTTAAGATAACAACTCTTCGCGTTTTTATTGATGAAACTAAATTATTATGTTGCTGGCTCTGTTAATTCGAAACATAAGTAAACTGCTTATATATAAGAATTATTCACAATGGACCGCAATGATTCAACTTATAGCTTTTTGTCAGTTTCCAATATCTCATAGCTCGTGCTGTCCATGCTTCAACATAGTTTTGAAATTAATACAAAAAATATGTACTGAATGACAAATTAATATTGCGTGATTGTTTTTCATATTAGTTTCAACCAGACTTTAATTAACTGGCAATTTATTTTTTTTTTTTTTTTTTGCTTTTTTTTCTTGTATTTCTTTTAATTAAACTTTTTGATTAACTTCATGAAAACATCCTTCCCTGTTCATTAAAACTAATCACATTTTTTCTTAAAAAAAGTGAATGGAGGGGCGATTTTTGTTATGCTCAATTTTAATTCCATAACAGTCGATCGTGTTGCACATTTATAACGTATAAAATGTAAACAAACATTTAAGTCAGAAAAGTTTTCAAGTATAAATTGATTGATGCTACAACTAAACTTTTTCTAACAACTTCTCGAGTGAGAAAGAGAAGTTCATAAGCATTTCTCAGCCATTTGGTGTACAATAAAAGTTTAAATGACTTTTCATCAACAAATAGAGTGTTAGATCTCTCATTTCAATTGATGCAATTCTATGAAAATTAACACATAATATGTACATCAATATTCACGATTAAAAGACAGGTATATTTACAAAGCTTGACAGATGTTAAGCTTTAGCACAAAAATTAGTCACAGCATATGAAAAATAACTTGATTGACCCATTGGTGCACTTGTCAAGAGCAATGCAAATACTTTAGATTGAAAGAAAATATGATATTCAAGTGTGCTTGTATCGATCAAATTAACTTTAAGTCTTCATGCAAATATTGGTTGAGTTGACTTGATATTTTGAAATATTTATAACTAGCAGACGAACACGGAATGATAAATAAATGAATTTTTCATAAAATACATTATTTATTCAGTCATTGTAATTGATGGATATCCTTCAGTGAAACACAATTTAATTGTTCATCAAGAGAATCCTTTTAATAACACCAATCCTAATCCCATAAACCAGAAGCTTATGCGATGATTAGATTCAATTTCAGAATGTGCCGGTCTATATAGTTTCAATGTTAACAAAAACATATACCGCAATAATAATTACTCATCCGAAGCATATAATAGAATGATTAGATATGTTTATCTTATGACACACATTCAATCAATTCCATGGCTATGCACAAACTGGAATTATTCTATCAAACAAATTATTTATTCTGTGGAAATGAATTTACAAACAAATGAAATGCAAAAATAGAAAAAAATATTACCAAACCAATTACATAACATGGTGTTCTAATGAATAATTTTTTTTTTTCCCCTTATAATGCAATGTAACATTAGCGGCACCATGCTGACCAATTTCCAACTGTTAGCTGTGAAATGTTCACATTTATAATCAATAGATAAAAATCAAAAAGTGTAATTAATAAAGTTTTAATATATGTAGGCTTTTATGATCTTGATTAAATTGAATCGAATTAGCAAATGCGAAAACTATTTAGAACAAAACTTGATCTTTAATCGAATTCTTTTCAAAACAAATTATTGCCAAGATATTGGCAAATGTTTGCAAATAAGAAGGAAAATGTATCAGTTCAATGGTTATTAGGCAGGTGGATTGATTCACTGGAAAAGAGAATGAAAAAAAAAAACAAAAAACAAAAATAGAAGAAAACTAATGAAACGATACACATTTATTACTTCATCGTATAAATATACCGTTTTGCTATAATATTAATTTGCAAAAAAAAAGACCCCATAGCTTCTGATAAAACTCATTAAATGTCACTTGAATAATAAATTCAAGTAATTACTGCTCGGCAACGTTATATATTCAGTGGCCATGAATAAGAGTTTCGCTATATTTTTCGCTCGATGACATTTCAAATTGAAGTCCAATCTTTGTGAATGAAGTAAAAAAGAATAAAGTTAAAGTGCGGCATGAGTCATGTTTTTGTATCATAATTCTTCCAAATTCAAAATAATAGTTACAATATACATCAATAGTGCGTTACATTTGGGTGTATTCCAGCTTTTCTTTTCGTCGATTTAACTGATAGCCACACAAATTAATTGAGACATCGAATCAATCGATTGAATATAATATTGAAAAAAAATCAACAACTACGTTTCAAACGTGCGTTTGGTGTTTCAAAACGTGGTAATTTATTCAGTAATTCTATAGTTTTTCGTGTTTTATTATAAAATTGATTATTCGAATTAGATCAATAACATTAATATGAATGGTGTTGAATGAAAACTATGTTCCGTTGATTTATAGCCAAAAATTGACCGCTGTATAACGTTAAACGTGTTACTTGTTAATTTTGTAAAACAATCTAAGTAGAACATTTGGCTAAAAATACAACAATTTATTCCATGTGTGTTTCCATTTAAAGTGATTTGAGCTTGGATTAAGCTGGCTTGTAACAAATTTATTCTGAAATATTTTCGATTCTTAAGTTTTTTTTTTTTTTTTTTTTTTCATTTCAAAGACATTTGAAACTGGAACGACTTTCATCATTTGCATGCAAATTAAGAATTTTTATTCTTTTCCATTTGTAAATGTAATTTTTTTCCATGACTTCTGAATTTTACGTGATACAAAAACGAATACATACTAACAAAGTACATGCATGCTTTGAACCTATGAACCGTAGACTCATAAAGTGTGGCGTTTATGATAAGCCAAGATAGACGCTGTGCAATGTTATGTTTTCATTCCAATTTTTTTTCTTTTCTTTTCTTCAATAAAATAAATTTCAGCAAAGACAATCAAGCAGTTGAAAAAAGTAAATTAAATTCACAGTCAACGCTTCTATTGCTGTTTTATTCAAAACAAAACTCATGTATGGCAATTTTTATTGTGGTTTTTGTGTTTTGATCATCACACTCAATTCAATTGCTTCAATTGAATAATTATTGCCAGATATTTTTCGTTGCCAATTCAATTTGTAAAAGACGATAGAGAAACAAGACTAATTCAAATCAATTGGTTAGTATCTAAGCAAACCGAAATAGTCAGTTTTTGTTTTCAATATCGGAAACAACAACAGAACAAAACAGAACATATTGAAGTATTAAACAACGTTAAAGAAAGCGTAAAATTCTCCATTGTTTACTAAAATACACCACACATCAATCAAGTTGAAATGCTTAGAAATAAAATACTGAGCACACAATATAAACTAAATTTTCAAATGAATGAAAAAAAAAAAATCGCGCTCACAGTAAAAAGTCATTTTGTTTAATCGGATCGAATCGAATTGTATTTGCGAATAAATATTGTTGAAAGCATTTTACATCATTGTCTCTTCATGCGAAAAAACACAAGTGCTGCACATTTAAACAAGTTTCTAGAAGAAAGACAACATTGAATTTGAGTTGATATGTTACAGACAGAATAGATTGAGTGCCACATTTGTTTTTTTGTTTTTTTTTTTTTTGTTTTGTCTTCGTTCCCTTATTCTTTTGGATACTTTTAAATATGAGTAGTTAGTTGTTTTAGGTCTCTCTCTCTTATCGCTTGTTCAGCACGTCGAAAGTCACGCAAACGCAAGGGAGCAACGATCCAAAAAGAATGAAACATCACATTGCCGCGCCAGTGATTGCGTGCATTTATGCCGTATAGCAATGTGTTAGCTATTGTATTTACAGTCATTGTATTTCTTTTCTTTTTTTTTTTTTTGAGTACGATGCAAACGCAGTGTAAAAGAAGAGAAAGATCTGTGTCTGTTAAGACCGACTATGCGGCACACTGCATATGCTTAAATCTTTATACAACACATGCATCAAATATGTCACGCTCGTTTTTACGAACGTACACTTGTGTATGTCCTATTTCTTATTCTGAATTGAAAGAGAGCGGCTAGCATGGTGCGACCGAAACAACAATAATAAAATGTCAAAAGTTGCGAACAACCACAAGACATAACATATCATACACAAACATTTACTCACGAGCGCTCGGAACATTTACACACGCCACATTCGGTCGTCGTCCGTCACTCTCAACGCGTTCAGCGTAAAGCAAATAACACCAACATCATCATTTTCTTTTTTTTTTGTGTATTTTCACAACGTCAAAACATTGTTTTGATTTTGATACGAACAAAAACAACACTTTTTCTACCTTCCTTTTGATTTAAATAAAAAATCATTTGGTAATTTTTTTTTTTTTTTTTTTTAATTTGAACATCATCGTTGTTATTTTCGTTGAAATGTATAATATTCGTGGTGAATTTTAGTGCAAAAGTGTGTTTAACAAAAAAAAAAAGAAAGAAAAATTGCGGAATATGTAAAAAAAAGTAATCGCAAGCCTTTTTTCTCATGTTTCATTTGTCGTGTCGTTTGGGTTCAATATTTGTGTCCTGTCTGCCGACAACTTGTGTTTGTTTTGTTCGTTGTTCGTATATGATTTAAAAGTTAAATTTCCAAAACGAAAGTAAATTTTTAACTGTTAAAATGAATTTTACAACAAAAATGACAAGTGCAACTTAATTCAAGTAAGCAATGAATTTCTGTTTTCGTTGAAAAAAAAAAAAAAAAAATCAAATTTTGACTTGTGAACTTATGATTCGGGGGAATTTTTGTTTTTTATTGTTGACGCTATGAATCATTGGAAACCTGTTTCTGAATTTTTTATCCGCATGGACAAACGATTCGAAACGAATAAAATCAATAAGAACTAGAACTCGAGCATGAATTTCTTTGAACTAAAAACTACAACAATAAAAGAAATTGGTGAATAGTGTTTAAGCTGCTTGTTTAGGACATTTACGATTGAATTAGTTTCATTTAATACAATCTCTCTCTCTCTCTCTCTCTCTCTCTCTCTCTCTCTCTCCTCTCTCTCTCTTCCTCTGTGTGTGTGTTTGTGTGAAAGTAATGGAAATTAAATGACATACTAAATGAAGAAACCTTTTATAAATCGTGGGCTTGCAGAGTTCGCCTGACATACATTTTAGTCTCACCTTCATGGATTGTGCGGTAAACACTCCATGTCTTTGCTCCATTCACGCCACTCATTATTAAATCACAGAAAAGTAGCGCAAAAAACACTTTTGGAATTGAAGTGAAATGTCTTGGTTTCATTTCATTTTTTTTTTCTACTTGACTGTAACGATCTCCTAAATCTGTCACATCAAAGAATATTACTTAGCCCACAAATTTCATGGAAATTTATATATAAAAGCAAAAGGCAAATTGAATACAAATGAAATATGCTTAATGTAATTAGTGTTGTATTAGACATCAAAGTGACTTGTGAAATATACGTATTATTTATCATTTTGATTGGTATTACGAGATATCGTGAAACATACGTAGGTGGTCTACGGTATAGTGAGATGTCAATAGATTTTTATTATGAGAAGAGAGAAGTGAAAAAAAAAGAAACAAAAACATGAATACAATCTAAAATTGATTTTATTCGATTTGCTCAACGCAGAATAATTGCTAAACAAATAATATATTATTTCAAATCAAATGAAAGAACGAACGAACGAAGAAGGCAAAAAAAAAAACATCTATATATACTATACACATGACATTTCACAGAAAGAAGTCAAATCGAACACGCATTGAAATTATAATACAAACCGAATGCGCGCATTGTGTGAGCTCATTTATATATGTAATGACATGCAATCAAAATCAATGATCATGCCAATTTGATCAATTATCTGAGTAAACACGACTCCAAATGCTTATTTGGATTCATTCCTGATTTTCTGTGTGCTATTTATAACAATTTGTTGTGAATCATTTTTATTATCATAATGTGGTTATTTATTGCCTTTACCATTTCACATTCACAAAAGTCGTTTGGCATTCGCCTATCAATGTTTCTCTGTCTTTCAAAAAAAAAAAAAAAAAAAAAAAAAAGGAAAGAAAAGACGGTCGATGTTGATATTGAGATATACAATTTAATTTGCATTGTTACTTTTGTCTTTGGTTTTTATATATAAAACAAGTCAACACACTAAGCTGTGAAGTAATAATATTTGCGGAAAGAATTTGGCGTCTGAAACAAAAATAGTCAAATTGCAACTATTTTTACATTTTATTTACCATTCGATTCATATCAAATTAAAATTCCTTCAGGCAATTTTTTTTTACGTTTATTTAAATTTTTATATGCTTCCGACTGTTTTTGGTATTTTTCCAATCTGTTTAAAGATTCATAGATGATCGATAGATCGATTTGATAATGAATAACTCGTCATTTAATTCATCCAAACAATGGCCAAACGAACGACAAGAGTGTGAAAAAAGTGTTTATTTTAAGTAAATATTCGATACGCGTTTTTCTAATTGTCTATTTGCCTTCATCGTTCAATCAAATATTTTTGTTATTCGCAACAAGTTAGTTCATAAATAAATTCTGTGAAAATACATTGAATCAATAATAGAGACATATGCAGAGCTTGAAATGCAACATCGAACAACTAGACAACAACAAAAACAATGAAAACAACAACAAATGTAGATTATGAATAAATAACAAACCTACAAGTTGCTGCTTGTTACGTGTCGACGGCGCGAGCTGTTTTTTTTTTCACTTTTTCTTCTTCTTCGTGTTCTGTGTTTGTCATTTTTTTTTCTTCGTTATTATCTGTTGCTCTATGTCAATAAACCAGTCTAATTGATCCCGACACGAATCACTGCAGCAATGAAATGTATTGAATCGTATACCAATTTATGAGTGTAAATATTCAAATGGATTTGTAATCGAAATTGTGAAAATGTTCTTTTAGATTATATATTGAATTGAATGTGTGTTTGTTTATTATCACGAAACGACCAAAATGTTATAGTATGATATAAATAGCTTTCCAAGCGCCAGAATAAAAATCATCGTCCTCCCCCCCCCCCCCCCGCCCTGCCCAAAAAAAACCGTTTTCAATCAACTAATACTACAATATTTATTGTTATTACTTTAACACGAAATTGTATTAACCGAATGAAAAACTCAACGCTCAACGCGCGACTAAACAAATCTTAATTCCATCATCTGAGCGAAGAAATAAATATCAACTATGTTAATTGAATTAACCGAAAACTCAAATTCAAACTGACGGCTGCTTGCACAGACAACGATTTAGATTTTCTAGGAAATAAACAAAAGTTTCGCTGAATTAATTATGCATTGATACAACTTCTTCTATCTAACGAAATAATGTTCAATGTTCGTCTCAAGTTGAGGACATTTATATTACCTTGTCTACGACGACGACAACGACGACAGTCACAACCACAACAACAACAACGGCATTATATCAACTCTATATCAATCTTGGTTATCAGAAGCGAAATAAAAAAAAGAAATAATAATGAAGAAACAATTTTGCAATGAAATAGCAGTGAAATATGAAATAGATACTAATATAATTAAAATTGTGCTACAAGAAGTGAACACAAAAGCCAAAAAAAAAAGAACAAAAAAATATTGGCCAAGGAAAAGTGTTAAAATTCACTCATTTTAATGAAATACAAAACTCGTCTGCAAAAGCACCAAAAAAATATACGGATTTTAATGAGCAAAAATGTATAATTTAAAGGAAAAAAAAAGAGTAACAAACATTCCGCATGATTATCGCAATATCCAAAGAAGCTCCTCTTTCGATACAATGAAAAGCAAACATAATTTACAAATATCGAATTTCAAGTACTTGCTTAGCGCGAGTACGAGGGTTAGAAAATGTGACAAAATAAAAAATGAAAAAAAAAAGAACGTAAATGGGCAAATTAAATAAATAGCGCAACGAACACCCTACTAAATAAAGAAGCAGACACTCGTGTTGCTGTATGTTACTTTTTTTTTATCGAGTGCCACACTAAAGCCATACATAATATACGCAAATTTTTATGTGTCTACTTGGTACATTGGTGAAACTGTGGCGTAGTAGCAAAACAGCTTCGTAACTGAGCGTACAACATTTCACTTTAGTTGTGTGCCCTGTTGGTTTGAAATCGCGCGCGCTTCATATCACAAACGAAGAAAAATTAAGAAAAGAGAAGATAAAAAAAAAAAACGAAAATAATAAACGATTCGGTGTTGGCAGTCGAAATGAATTCAGTTTGCTATGGATGCGCGAGGGCATAATTTTGTTTAATATTCATATTTACAATACGGTGTGAGTGAGCAAGCAAGATCTATATTTTGAAGGTTTAACAAGTCATTCGCGTGATAAATTATCATTGAAGAAGAAGCAACAGCAGTAGCAGCAGCAGCAGTAAAGCAAATTCTTGCATGGAAAAGCAGCAATACATACATTTATTTGCTTAGTGATGAATTACATTCAAATTGAACTATAGGGCATAATAATGAATGAAAATAAAGTGCATTGTATGAAATCGCTCCACCGAAATACACCGCATATCAAGTCAATTTTATTCAGCATCCATTGATCCAACGAAATTGAATTAAATGGTATTCATCGGTTGTTTGCGTAGCAAGCGTACGAGAGGAGAAAAGAGAAGATAGATAGATAGATAGAGAGAGAGAGAGAGAGAGAGAGAGAGAGAGAGTGAGCGAGCGAGAGAGAGAGGGAAAAAAAAATTGAAAGAGAATAAATATGCTTGAAGGCGCCTTCAGTTCGTTCATTGTTGATATTGTTGTTTGCCTTCAATATACATTTCGAATTTTACCGTATTAAAGCCTTCGTAACAAGATTGTATGTGTGGGTAAAATTCCAGATTAGATGTTGAAGATTACAAAGAAAAACATACAGAGTTCACTCTCTTGGGCAAATGAATTTTATATGGCCTTTATCATTTTCCCCAAAATATAATTATGTATTCGACCAAATTTCTTTGCCTCCGAACGTTTTCTTATCACATTGATAATCTTTGTAAATCGTTTGCATGACACAGCGATACCATACATTTTATATTCGTCTTTTGTATGGGATCTTTGTTTATTTGACATGCTCTTAATACGATAGAAAAAGTGGTGTTAAATACTCAACAAGCGTTTATGTTGTAATCACCAAACGCAATGTGCTCTCAATTATTAAATAAAGTGGTAAAATGGAATTTTAAACAATCTTTGTTAAAATATAGAAAATACTTAATTATTTCTAAACTTTAAATTACATGAATTTGTTATCCAAATTTCAATTTTAATTGAGTATTCATTTTATGCAATTTGTTGTTGAGTGTGGTTTAATTCCAGGCAAATTTTGTGCTAATATTTGAATTGCTAAAGGAAGACCGACAAGTCATCGTTGAAATTTGCAACTATATTGACACATAATAGAAATGCATCGAACACGTTTTGCATTAGAAGCCGTCATTTTGATGAAAAAACATTTGCTCTTTATTAAAATACTCCATATATATATTGTTGTATAACATATAAGTTGCATGCATAAAGCTCATTATAATATATATTCACATATCTAGACTAATCTATATTACAAGCGACGGCATGTTACGATAATTGACATTTATTATGATGTTGATTCATTCAATTATTTTAAATTCTATAGAAAAGATTCAATGTTTTTTTTTTCTCGCTTTTTGAAATGACCATAGTTCCGTTCAAAATCTTACTTCCTCCAAATATCAAATGGAAATGCGAGTGTGTATGTGTGGAAATTTGATTATTTGTTCAAATAATGAAAAGAATAACAAACTATAAACTAATTAATTATTTTATTGGTGTTTCACAAAGTAATGAAAATGTTGTTAGCGTCCATACACATGAATGAAGGAATGACATGACATGGGCATGAAAAACGAAAGGAAAATTAGTTTGAAAATATATTGTATATTTTGTGATAAAATTATAATTTTTATCAGTTCCATTTACGACATCTATGGCATATCGAGTATATTCACGTTTTCGACTTCAATTCACCAACGTTTGATTTATTACAAATGTTTGCTGTCATGAATACACTTTTTTTTTATTGTAACTTATAGCATATATATATTAACTTAATATAGCTGTTAGCAATCATGCAATTATATTTGTCTTATTCGTATTTGGAAAAAAAAAAAAAAAAAAAAAAAAAAATTTGAATTTTATGTGTAATAAAATCAGAATATGATATACTGGTTTCAGATTTACTGTTCTCATATGCGTCAATATTTTTTTTATGATGAAAAAGCCAAAGCGTAGAAAATGCAATATATCTTTTGAATTCTGTTATATTTAACATTTTAGCTTAGAATCGATTTTAAATCCAATTTAGTAATTTATTTATAATTTTTACCTAATCATTATCCTTCCTCTCGATCTCTCTCTGTTTCAATTTTCAGAAAACGTTATTCTCATGAGAGTACCTATGAAATAGGCTCGTTCAAATCAAACGAGAGAAAAAAAAAAATAAAAGAATTTTATTTAAAACAATTTTCATCAACTTGAAAAGTGAAGCAATTTGTGTGGAAATTGTATAAACGAGATGCTGTCGAGCTATCGTTTAAATCATGTTTCCAATGAAGATTTGCAAGCAGTCACATTTGTACCATACAAACATGCGATATTCCAATCTCAGCATCATCATCATCATCATACGCAGCATCATCACGGTCGACAATCATGTTGTAGCGTTTTATTTCCGATGGCCTTTGAACGTGCCGCACCAAAATCAATTTTAAATCCACGTTTTGATTCCATTATCTTAGAAGGTCAATTTCAATCCAGCGTTTTTCCACAAATTCGACTTAGATATCGGTGAGTGTAAATTAATTAATCTTGAAATATAAATGTGATAGTTGAATGAATTTCCGAATTTTATTTTTATCGATAAAAACGAAAAAAAAACAAAAAAAAACAAAAAAAACAAAAAAAATGATTTTGTTTTGTTTCTTGTTCTTCTATTTCAGATACGCTTTGATTTACGTGATTTTAAGCACACTGATATGGTTGGGTTATCATTTAACAGTGTTAAAAGCAACAGTTGCACGTGGCCAATTAATCACAATGTATACGTCATATGCAATTGTGCTATTCACATCAATTCTATTATACTTTTTAACTTATACAAAACTATATCGTGTTCACACAACATTTGTTTCAATCGTCACAACAATTATGCTATGTGGAACATCGCTTACACTTCTCAAATTTACATCCGATGAATTGTTTAGTCCACTGGGTCATTTTAGTATATGCATTGAGATAATTTTACTAATTTACACAATGATTCCATTTCGTCTTTGGCAAAACTGTGCATTAGCTGCAATTTATTCAATTTTATTTGAAATCGGATCACTACGATCGAATGACATGAGCACAACAGTTATTTACAAAATTATTGTGATGCGATTCATGCTACATTTGTGCGTACATTTGGTTGGATTTCATATTTTAATAATGAATGTCGTTCGAATGCGTGGCACATTTATTGAAGTAGGACAAAATTTACTTGTTAAACGACAGCTCGAGATGGAAAAACAGGTAAATTTGAATTTAAAACTTATCATATCGTTGTCACATAAGTGTTGTGATTGATATTTGGCTTTCAGTTGAAAGAAAAAATGATTCACAGCGTAATGCCAGCCACAGTGGCTGATATGCTATTGAAAGAACGTAGTAGCGGAGATCAAGCAATGTTTGGACCGGCCGGAAATGTTAAATGTTTATTTCGACCTTTTCATATGTCTAGGTAAGCGAAACGAAACGAAACGAAAACAAACTAATCAACAATTCAATAATTGTTTTTTTTCTCTCTTCAATTTTTTGTGCGTTCATTCTCATGCATCAGTATGGATAACGTAAGCATTTTGTTCGCAGACATTGTTGGTTTTACTAAAATGTCATCGAAAAAAACCGCCGAACAACTTGTTGAAATTTTGAATGATCTTTTCGAACGATTTGATGATCTGTGCATTTTGAATGGATGCGAAAAAATTTCAACGCTTGGAGATTGTTATTATTGTGTTTCGGGGTGTCCTGAACCCAGACCGGATCATGCCATTTGTATGCTTATCATAATGTTTTTGAATAGATAAAAGTGATAAACTTTGTGAATTAATTTTTTTTTTTTTTTTTTTCATCAAGGTTGCGTTGAAATGGGCCTGGGAATGATAGCGGCAATGCGTTTATTTGATACAAAACGTCATGAGGGTGTTACAATGAGAGTTGGCATTCATACCGGTCACATTCTTTGTGGCATTGTTGGAACACGTCGTGTTAAATTTGATGTATGGAGCAATGATGTGAGCTTAGCAAATCGAATGGAGTCAACTGGTCGACCTGGACAAATACATGTGTCGGAGAAAACATACAAATTTCTCGAAAATAAATACATTAGTGAGCCGGGTGAAGAAGTTGAAGGTGATTTATTTGACTGATAATATTTTTATTATCAGAAAATCAAATATTGACTTGAAATTAATATCAAACAAATATTTTGTTTTTGTTATTGTTTTCATTTCCAGGCATGAAAACTTATTACATAATGCGAAGAAAATCAACAAAGTTTTATGAGCATCTACGACCAAATGATTTAAGTTTAAACATTCCAAATGAAGTAAATAATGGAAATGATGCATGTAATGCAACCAAAATGATGTCACAAAGTGCGACTAATTTAGCTGTAAGTCGAAATGATTCTGTGTCACCATCAGCATTATCAACGGGAGCATCAACATCAACAAATCGATGTCGATCGACAACACTCAATAAATTAACACGTTACCTTCGGTCCAGTGTAAGTTCAAGTGGTGGTGGTGCTGTTCAAACCAAAGATCAAATTAATCAACAACGACAATCGGAATCCCAACAACCGCCACCCCCACCACAAATTTTTGTCTCAACAAAATCACTTCCGGAAAGTTTGACATCAACAAATCCATCGATTTTAAATTGTTGCCCAAATTCATTAACACCAAACAGTAGCCGTCAAGCGTCTGATCGTAATGCAAATTCGTCTGAAATGAATTCCAAAGTATGTGATAAAATGAGCGCACAACAAACAGCAGACGATAATAAATCATTAACAGCAAATTTGCGTCAATGGAAATTACCGAAATATTTGCGTAAATTTGATAGTCGTAACAATAATAATGGCGAAAAATGTGATAAAGATTGTGTGGCAGTGAATGAAGATACAACTGATGGCAATTGTACGACAGATCAATCATATCAATTGTTGCCGATAATTATTCGAAAAACAAATACGGAAATATCGCTTGAACAACAATGTGCAAGCAATGGCAATTGCATTGACCGTGATCATATTAGCGATCGAACACCAAGCTGTTCACCAAGTCCACGATCCAATTCAAATATAAACAATGCTGATATTATTGATATTCGTTCGTATATATCACAATCACGAAGTGATATAACGCCATTCTATCCAGAACGAGCTGATTCATGTAAATTTCGATCACATCGTTCATATTATGGTGATATTTCACCAACGATTCATCCAATGCGACGACCACGCTCAAAAACGGTTGCATTAACTAGTCAAGATCATATAAGTAATAAAATTGGACATAATACGAATGAACTTCGTGTTCCAAATGCGCTTGGTAGAAAACATTCACAATATTGTAATTCAACATCGAATAATCTACAATTGCCTGAACTACCTCCCAATCAATCATCGATATCACAAGAGCGTTTATCAACTGGGGACATGTCCTCTTGGGTTTCGAATATTTCCGATGATCCAACATCAGCGGAACAATCATCGGCCATTGTAATACCACCAAATGATAAAATCCATCTTGATCCACTTCGTAAGCAAAGTGATTTACAGCTTGTACGTTGTGTTAAAGAAAATGCAAAATCACAACAAAACTATTTAGTAACACCGCCCATTTCGAAATTCTCATTGTTTTTCTTGTCACCATTAATGGAAAAAGAATTTCGAGACGAAGCGCATCAGTTAAACAAACGAAACGGACCGTTAACAATTGCATTCCCCATTTACAATACATATTTTGACATCTTCATTGGCATTGTGATTTTTTCAACAGTTTCAATAGCAATGTTTTTAATTTCAGCATCTGAAAAGTTCAAGGATTCCACATTGAAATGGTTGTGGCTTTGTATGTTTGGTGTATTTTCACTTATTGAAATTTTCGTATTGATTTTATTTACGAAACGTTTATTTCGAAATCGAAGAAAATCATTGATACAACGACAACAATATCAACAAGAGTCAAATATGCAAATGAATGGTGAATGTGAACCAAATGCAACAACAACTGATGAAACCATGGAATGTGGTGATTTAAAAAAAACCATGTCAAATACATCAACATCAACGATAAATACCATCGATTCTGCATCGTTGCGTGTAAAAAAATATTGTGAAGACATGATTATTCGTTCGATATCAAAATGGCATCGTTGGCATATTTCGCTTGGATTTTTAATGTCATTGCCTGCCATTCTAACCGTTACGCATTTTTTAATCTCAAACATTGAAAATGATACATCAGTATTTGGTTGTCATTATGGTTTTTTAATGCTCGTTTGTATTGTGCATTTTTGCAATTTTACTCAGCTCAATTGTTGGATGCGAAGCATGTTAGCGGTTTTCTTTGCACTTGCATTCATTGGTGATATATCATTAAATCAACTCGAATGGCCGCCACGAATTGAAAATTCAAGCGAAATTATTGAATCAATTCAATGGCAACTAAATAAAAATCTTACACAACCAATGAGCATTTTAACCACAGACATTGCAAATAATAATTTTATTGCAAACAATAAAACTATCATGAATTATACAACAGAACAACATTTTGCCGATCGAAAGAAACCACATTGCTTTGAAAAGAAAATTGATTTGGAAATTTATTTGGATATGTTGTTGGTATTGATACTTGTATGGTTTTTAAATCGTGAATTTGAGATATTTTATCGATTTGCATTTTATAGCAGTTCGATTGCGGAAAAAGATAAAATTCGTGTTCAACAAATGAAAAATCAAGCGGATCTCTTACTACAAAATATTATACCAAAACATGTGGCTGATCATTTAAAAAATACGGCAAAATATTCGGAAAATCATCACAGCGTTGGCATAGTTTTTGCATCATTAATCAATTTTAATGAATTATACGATGAATCGTATTTGGGCGGACGTGAATATCTTCGTGTATTGAATGAATTGATTGGTGATTTTGATGAGCTATTAAGTCGACCGGAATTTGCAAGTATTGAAAAAATCAAAACAATTGGTAGCACATTTATGGCTGCATCAGGTCTTGATAATAGTTTACGCGATCAAAATAGTAATAGTCATATAAATGCTCTGATGGAATTTGCATTGGCAATGCAAGAAGTTGTTGCTGCATTCAATAAAGATTTGCTTGAATTTGATTTGATATTACGCATTGGATTTAATGTCGGTGACGTTACTGCGGGTGTTATTGGCACCAGCAAACTTCATTATGATATATGGGGTGATGCAGTGAATGTGGCATCGAGAATGGATTCCACTGGTGTTGCTGGACGAATACAAGTTGGAAAAGATTGTATTGGATTTTTAGATGATCAATTGTATGAATTTGAACCAAGGGGCAGTGTTTTTGTTAAAGGCAAAGATAATATGGAAGTATATTTAGTAAAACGTAAAAGACTTGAAACATAAAGAGATATTCTCTCTCGTCTAGGGATGATTTCAAATGGAACACTCATACTTTTTTTTTCACTTAGAGCTTTTTTTCCCCCAATGAAAAAAGTGCAAATATTAAATCTCACTCTTTCATATTTCTCAACAGTATCGAATTTCTTTAACTCGAATTTTAAATGTTCGCCTCAAGTACTCGTAAACACAACACAACACAACACAACAAACAATGCAATAGCATACCAAAATCAGCACTAATCGATGTCTTCTTCTTAAGGTTAAAATTCTTGTTTTCATTCTTTTTTAAATGTTATCATGTCAATTAAATGTGCTTATATTGTCAGTTAAAAAGATTTTATTGATTATTCAATGGCCTATTGAACGCTAGAGATTAATGAATCTGATAAGATTTCTGTATAAAATTGCGATGCGCTTATTTTAAGTTGACGATTAACCAGAAATGAAATGGGTAGAAGAACAAAAACAAGAAAAAGAACAGAAAATATATTTTAATTTATTAGCAAATATTTTTTAGAGCCGCTTCGCAGGGTTAGTTTAAGTTCTTTTCTGTTAGAGCGTGTATCTTATTAAACTTTGTAAGCAAATCTACTTTTATATTTAACTAAACTAAACTAAACTAAATGTGATACAAATAGAACAATTTTTGTTGCTAAAATAAATTAAACGTAATTGCAATTATTTAAATGGATTCTTATTATTATTAGTTGATCATGAATTTACTTTGAATAATAGATGGGAAAAAACACAACGAAATCAATAATAAGCGAGTTAAATCAATTCAACCGAATTGATTTGCCGCCTTTTTTCTGTGAACGCACCCCAGACACAGAGGTAGCACAAGTGACACAAATAAACACACAAATGCAACACATACACACATGCAAATCGAGTTAAAAGAACTGTCAAATATCAAAACAAAGCAATAACGACTGGTGACTTCAAACACGAAAAAAAATTATACAAGTTAAGAAAGAAAAAAACCAAAAATTTCTTGATATTTGCTTTTTATCTCAAAAATTCCAACGCGTAGATTGTGTGGATTTTTATTATACTTTTTTTCTGTATAACAATTACGCATCTGTTTTGAAAAAAAGTGTAAGAAGAAGAATACTAAAATAATATTGCTCTAAGAAGTCACACATTAGATTTCTTCGATTAAACTTGCAACGATGGATGATCAATTTTTTGATTCAATTTTGGCTACGGAAAATAATTATCACTTTAAACCGCTTAAAACCATTCCATACAGCGCGTAAGTAGTGAAATCAACAAGGTCAAATTGACATTGCTGCTGTTTTTTTTTTTCTTTTGTCTGAATGATAATAATTGTGTCCGACGCATATTATTCTATTCATTTTTTCCCCTTTAGAATCCATGCTGTATTTTCATTTGCAATTAGTGTATGTGGAGCACTATTGGCATTTTTGTGGAAAAGCGATACCGAATGCGAAGAATATTTTCTCATTTTGTATCTTCGATGCATTTATTGGGTTCTGACATTTGTAAGTGATTATTTGTGTTGAATTTTTATTTAAATTATATCTAATTTGATGATAAATTACCGATTTTTTCTTTTGTAAAAACAGTTTTATGATTACATCATAAAATATCATCATGAACAATTGCGAATGAACGGTTATCATGACTTTTATCGAGCTACATCATTGCACAAGGGAATTCCATTGCACACAGTTTCGCTATGGAATACAATCATTTTGGCCATACAAACCATCATGCAACATCATTATCAACGGAACTTTTTCTCGCATTGTCAAAAAGAATTCTTTTCACCAACTAGTTATATAGTTATCTTCAGTGCATTTGAAACAATTCTATTGATTGCCGTTCATGCATGGTATATCACAATATTTGCAGGATATTTACAATATTTATTTTTATTTACTTTCGTTCTTTCCCCCTTAGGTATATCGTTCGAGTAAAACGATTCAATGATTCAACACCACCGCCAGATGCTTATCGTGGTCTTAGCGAAAGTCGAACATCGGTAATATTAATATTAGTTTCATGACATTTCATTTGTTCGTTACTTAATTTGGGTTATTTGAAAACATTTTCTAAATTCGATTAAATTTTTGTAGATTGGTGTTTCAACGCATGATGCAGAAGCAAATGATTTGCTGGAAAAGCAAGCCGACTTAATCAACTACTTGAAAGATCATAATAATAAATTGAACCAAAAACTAATGACACTTAATGCACAGATGCGAGCCTCATCTGGAAATATTCCACAAAATTAAATGATTGGATTTGTGGAAATGATTTTAATTTTTTGTTAAAATTCATCACAAGTGAATTCTTATACGAATGTACGATTTTACATTTATTTCAAGTTGGCGCGATTTTATCCTAATTTGATTTTTATATTTTTATTTCTATTTCAAACGGTTTATATGCCATAGTCAATGTTTTAAATGAATTTAAATAAAAACAAAACCCAAAAATCCAAAGGGGGTCCATTCTATATAGTAAAAGCTTGTCTTAACATTTTTCAAAAAAAAAACCATCACAGGGGAAGGGGTCAAGGGAACCATATTCTCTTTAGTGAATTGTTTAAAAATTGCATTTCCATGGAGAGATAAAAGGTAATTTCTATTTTGGGTTTCAAAATTTGTAAACTGCTTTTTGTCAAAGCAATAGCAAAATGAATTACAAAATAAATATTAAAACACAATAATTTCATTTTAAGGTAATGAAAAAAAAGAAATTTATTGCATTTTGTAAACTAAACAACAACATTTAATTTAAAATTAATGATTTTAATGCTTGGACCCAACATTATAGTATGAAGAAATTATTTGCTTAGATTTTTGGAAAAGAAATGCCTATGGGATAGGAATAAGTAGATTATGGCCAAATAAAAGAGAATGAAATCCAGCTGGGAAGCATTTTAAACTAATTGTGAAATAAAACAAAAATGAACTAGATTTTTTTGTGTGAAATCAAATTGTGACGACATGGTAAACCATTGTGAAATTTGCAAAATTTCTTGTTATTTTGCCGATAAGGATCTGCCTTCAAGTAGTAGTTGCGCCGATTTTACGCGAGCACGCATAATATTCATTGCCATTACATGAGTGTGTTTTCTAACCCTTTGCTCTTCCCGTCGTGCTTCTTCTCGCATTCGCTTCTCAGTGGTTAGGCTGTTTTTAATAAAGAAATTCATAATTTATCATTCAAAATAATGCAATTTCGATTTGATAATAACGAATAAACTATAACATACTCTTCGGATGTAAATGTTTTCCAAGCGGGTGTATCACGTACATTCCAATGATGACATTTTGGAATAAATTTGGAAACATCCATGGATTGTTTTAATTTTTGTTCGGCCAATTCATTGATTTTCTTTTGTGCATTTTTATGGCGTAATGTTGCAGCAAGATTGTTTCGAACGAGTTTTGATGATAAAAACTCATCCATTGAATTTGGTGTCTTTGATTTTGATGTAGATCTTATTTTCGTGCCATTTTTAGTGCGGCGTGCACTGGCATTGTACTGTTGTTGTATTATCGATGGTGAAAGAAATTCATTATTGTGATACGGATGAAAATCATCATCTTGAGATAATTTTGGTGATAAACCAATGTCGATTGATTCGTTAGGAATGTTTTTTGTGTCTGAACGTTTTGAAGATAAACTGTATAAATCTTTAGGGCAAGATTTTGCTCTGCGAATTTTTCGTTTGGTCGATGGGCATTTTTCGATGTTATTTATTTTGTTTTGCTCTAAATCGTTTGGCAATATATGTGTTTTTGGTGAAACTTGAAGATAATTTGTATTCCGAGATATTGAATTATCATCATGGGTGTTGCATAAAGGAATTGAATCTTGTATATGTTCACATGGATATGAATTGAAATCAATGAAATGCATATGATCAAAATCATGAAATTTATGGTAATGATGATGTGGAGGAGAATACATTGGTGATAAAAATGTTGGCGTTGAAATTTTCGGTTCACAATCCCATTCATCAACTCGTGTTAATAATTTTTCACGCAGAGTTTGCAAACGACCATTTACGGGTGATTGTGATACTGACGATGGTTGTGGTTGTGGTTGTATAATAATTTCTGGTGGTGATTTTGGCATATTAACTGAATTTGTACTATTATTGTTTTCTGATTCAATTAAACTAGCCTTGCTGAAACTCTACAGATGATTTTCAATTATTAATTGATTAACATTAAAAAGACGATTTATTAAAATACTTACATCGCATAAGCTATTTGCTAGATTTTTCTTATTTTTTGCACTTGTTTTCCGTTTGCTACGACAAGATACTGACGAGGCAGGCCTTTTTCGAACTGGTCCACGCAGTAGATTTTCACTGAGGTCACAGTGAATTTTTTTCAAAAGTTCCACTTTCTCAGAGAAATCATATTCGGGTAGATGGCGGACTTCATCATATTCTAAGTAGAGATAATGGATTTCTGAAAAATCATATTTATATTTTCTAAATATTAATTTTATTTTCGCATTTACTTGGGATGCTTTGATAAAATTTTATCATTGAAAATGTGTTTTGAGCAGTTTTTTTCGGTTTTGTTTTCACTTTTACATGTCTCTCACTTTCTAACGTTTCTTGACCAGATTTGTGTTTATTTAATCCTTTTAGAGTTTCACACAATCTCTTATTTTTCTTATTCGTTTTATTCATTTTTGTCAGAAAGTTTGGTATTTTTTTTTTTCACTCGAAAAAACAAAACATAAGAAATTCCAGTACAAAGAATTCAATTCTTTAGTTAAAATTTGTTTATTTAGAATCTATGACAACCGTTAGTGATAAAATTGAATTATTGGATCGATATTTGTTATTGTGTGAAAATACACACATATTATTTTATTGAAATCATTAACGTTATAACTCGATGTAATAAATTTTAGACATTTTCAAGGCACAAAAGAAAAGTTCAATTTAGCACTGTAATTCAAAAGTGGTGCAACAAGTCAATATAATTCAAATTTTAAATTTGCCTCGAATAGAAGCTTGAAAATTGATAAACTTACCTCGTTCAGTCGAAAAATAATTAAAATAAAAGACCAAATTTTTATGTGATTTCTGAATATGACCAGAGTGAAAGCATTTATGACACTACGATGAACAATTGGGAGCATTGTATTCTTTAAATGGCCTGTCTTACTAATGGGTACGATTTTTCTGAAAGAGCATACTCCTTACCAAAAATTTATTCAACTTTAGAAGGCAACATCTTACCCAAAAATTTATTCAACTTTAGATTTGAATTCTTTCCTGGATCTAAATTCCCTTTTGGTTACCTTCTATCCGTAACTAGATATAAGATAATAAGGTATACAGGTAAGATACTACCTTACAGGAACTATGAGCAAAATTGATTTTACACTAATTTACACTAACAACAAGTGTCACTCACAGAAAAATTCGCCATTTAACGACTGATTACAGAACTATAGTGCTGTTTCGTACAAAGTAATATTTGTGTGTTTGTCTCTTTTAGACGTATTTGTCTCTTTCACACTCATAGGTTGTATAGAAAGTTCTACATCAAGTCACTAGATGGACGTTTTCTTACGATGTAACATTATTCATAGGTCTTGCTACCTTACTTGGTATCTTTTATATAAAATAGAAGTTAAATCATCAAAATGAATGAATTTTGTATGGAAGATACTAAGGTACTTGTCAAGTGTCTAGGTAAAGTAAGTTGCATATGATACAAATCTATCTAAGTAATGGTAAAGGTCTTACCTTACCCAGATTCAGCAACAGATGAACTCAGCAACACTCCAGTTAGAATTTATTCGAGCAGTTCTCATGCATTGAAAGTGTTTGAGAGCCACACGGTAGAGTCTGAACTGGTACAAAACTGTATTGATACTATAATACAGATTCAGAACAGTAGAGAGATCACACTGGTGAAATCGCCAAAGAACGAAAATCTAATAAGAGCGAGGCTTCTAGCGAGAGCGGGCTCTTCTGTAACAATGGAGGGTCCTGAACCGTTTCTTAAATTAATGGATAAAACGGGTAGGGCTCACTGTAACAATTGGCTACAAAACAGCATTAAACTATGTTGGAGAGGCCAAAACGGCTACGTGATAGCGCGAGAGTTTTTAAACTCACCAAACGCCAAGTTCACCAGCAACTTGCTCACTCTGAATAAAATCAAAATGAGCTATACAATTGGCATCCTTACGGGTCACATAAGACTAAACGCGTATTTGAAACGTATACGAGTAAGAGATGACCCCGATTGTGAATTTTGCGGTAGAGATGTCGAAACTTCGATTCATTTCTTATGCAAATGTAAAGGGTTAACAGACCTTCGACGTGCAATCTATGGACACGAGGAGCTGGAACCTTCTGAAGTTGTAAATAGTTTTAATATAAACAATATTTTCAACTTCACTAAGAGGTCTGGTAGATTCCCTGCGTTAGACGGTGAGTCTCCCACCTCGAACTCAGAACAGACAGATGTCAGGAAATATGACTATCAATGCTATATCTCCACGAAAACCTCCTGTCACACAATAAAAATGGAATTTTTTGTCTATGGGGAAATAGGCTGTCAAACTCTCTCTCCAAGACATAAGGGAAGTTTTGTAAAAGGTCTAATGACCTACGCAACGAACGGGTGTAACTTCGGTTACCCTTGTTCTCCCTACTACATCCATACATCCATACCCAGATATTCATTTATACGAAAAGTCAAACATTGCCTTTTACTTTTGTCCAACCAATACGTACTACTTCAGTTGGGTAAGGTGAGTTAATGCATTTAATGGTTTTATGAAAAATGAATCAATTTATTGCATGAGAAATCAATGGAAATAAATTAAATAAAAATAAATTGAGATAAATAACTAACCTGGAATAGAAGCGTGAAAATTGATAAACTTACCTCGTTCAGTCGAAAAATAATTAAAATAAAATACCAAATTTTTATGTGATTTCTGAATATGACCAGAGTGAAAGCATTTATGACACTACGATGAACAATCGAGTATCAAAAATGTTTATTTTATTAATTGTTTCTCTTCTTTTTTTTTTCTCCTTTTTCTTATCTCTTTTATCGCGCGTTCTTTTTTTTTTCATTTCATCTTTTAATAGATTTAATTTTTTTTTTCCATTCTCTTTGTCATATTTTCAATGTTTTTTTGTTAATGTCTTGTCTAGATTTGTATTTTTCTATTTTTTTTTGCAGTTTTTGAATTTTTCCGATTTTTTTCTTAAACTTGATTCGTATTGCAAATGGACCTAAATTTAACAAATTAATAGTTCTTATTTACAGTAAGTATAATCCATTATCGCTTTCGCATCGATTCAATCTTACTTTTTTAGCTGAAAGAAAAAAAAACTCACTTTATTTAGATGAAGAAGAAGAAAAAAATAATAATTAGTTTTTTATCCTTCTATTGATGCTATGATATTTGAATTTTCTCAACAATCAAAATAATAATATTAATGATCTATCATCAATATAAATCAAAATTATGGGCAAAATGGATTAATGTGGAAAGAAAGAAAATTAACGGGATGTTGAATTCATTTCGAAATGGTTTTTTTTTTTTTTTTTGAAGATCTATTAATCTTGCAAATACTCGAAAATAGTCGATTAAAATTCGATTGTTGCATGCGCGTAAAATGAAAAAAAAAAAAAAATATATATATATATATACTAAGACACCGAAGAATATCTTTTGATTCGATAACCACATTAAATTCAATGCTCAAAATTGATTTGGCAACAAAAATATTTAAATCGAATTTGATTGTGAGCGAGAAAAAAAAACAAATATCGTTTGCGATCGATATTTAACTCTCTTAAGATTATAATTAAATTAAATTAATGTTCTCCAACGAAAAAAAATAGAAATTGTTCCTTTTTAAGAAAAATAATATTTCGTTTTTATAATAAAATAGTGCATAAAATTGTTGATAGTTTTATCAAAAACAAATGTTGTTATGTGAAACGAGCAAATTCATATTTTCTGTTTGTTTTTTTTTTTTCAAATTCATTTAAAGAATATTTTTTTTCGCTGGCAACTTTATCGACTTCAAATAGAATATTTAACAATTCATTGCTTCATTTGCGGTGTTGAGGTGTTTTCATGTTTCATTCGAATATACGAATTTTTTTTTTTTTTCTCTTTTCATAAAGCGCCTTCTAGCATATGATGCTCTTTACTTGATTCACTGTAATTAATTTGTTCACAACACATATACAATTTACTGTTTTGTGGTCACTTAACTAAATTTTATAAATGTTTTCTTTCCTAAAAACTAATTGTTTTCATTTCCCATGTTTTTGTTGTTTTCGATCAAAATCGTGTAAAATTCTAAAAGCGCTGAACTTATTTAGATATTTAATTAATAGTTGATTTTTTCTTTTCTTTTTTTTTTTCATTTATTATCGTTTAGTTTTTGAATTTCATTTAAATGAAACAAATTTTGATTTGTTTTCATTTCTCTTCTCTTGGGTAGAAACATGTTTCAGTTTTGCATTAATTTCAAACAATTATTATGTACTAGTTTAATTTTGAGTTTTGCATCATTTCAGTAAATCATCGAATTTAACGGCGCCATGAACGATCTTCAGCGTCTTCATCGTCTTCTTCGTCTTCCAAACGTATTTCTGATGTTAAATTATCCTCAGTTACGTTGTCATCTAATAATTCATCCTCAGTTGCGATCTTTGGTGGTTCCGCATTTTGTACAAACCAGGACATCTTATAAATGAATAATAATCAACATTAGAATCGAATAAATTAAGTGTGATTTTTAAAATTTAGCAATTTTTAAGTAATAAACTTACTTGTAGCTGTTTATCATTGAAGCGACGACCACGCAACATTGCTTGCTCCGCATTCAATCGTGTTGCATAGGTTAACTTAAGATATGGTGTTGTTTTATCTATATCATTTTTGGTGATCTCACCGAAATGCTGAAATTATTGTGGAAAATACAGTTTAATATGTTTTTTTTTTTGTTTTAATTTACTAGTAATTTTGGATTGATAAAAAGCGAACAAGCTTCTGATGAAGCACAATATGCATTGTTTGTGTTAAAACGATAGTAAAAAAGAGAATAATATTTACCTTGAAATGTCCTAAAATAGAATCGCATTCATCGGGACTAAAGCCTGCAACTAAAATAGTTGTTGGTCGACGATCAAAACTAGTCGAACCGGGTGGAGCTGGTCGAACACGTGCATTTCGTGTTGCTGGGAATGCAGCCGGTTTTGGTGTTGTTCCCAATGTCTTCTGCAATTCTTCCAAACGTTTTTGAATATCTGTCGTATCATTGCCATCCTGTTGCTGTGCAATCAACTCAAGTTCTATATCAAGCAATTCTTTCTTTTGAAGTTCTTTTGATTTTCGGAAAGGATGCTGTGTGTTTGCGGTTTGCACGGGTTGAATTTGTGCTGTTATTTGTGCCTGATCAGATGCAATCTCTTTGTTTAAATTATCAATATTCGTTTGTAAGCTTTTTATTGTGGCCAATAAACTGGTACGTTGTGGATCTGTGCTATCCATTTTTTCGACCATTTCAACACAAGTGCGCATCTGCTTTAAATAACCCTGCAACAATTCATGTTTTCTCTTGTGCAAACCGTGAGCTAATTGAACAGCTGCTTTAACCTGTTCCTCTTTCTTTTTGCGAATGGCTTCGGGTGCGGCCCGATTGATGCGATTACTACGAACACGATTTGTGGCCATTGCTGATGCGGGTGGTATTGTAGTCGGAGTGGTTGTTGTTTTCGTAAATGTTGTATTCGGTGCATTCGAAACCGTATTTGGTACGTTCAAATTATTGCCGGATTTTGTAAATTCGGTTGAAGCTGGTGTTGGATTAGCTGGCACCGTATTATTCAAACTATATTGATTTCCTTTACGTCCGAAACTATTTGGTGAATTTTCATCTTTATTTCCGGTTGCATTGGAATTTGAATTTGGCGTTGCGTTATGATTACCATCGATTGTTCCAGCATTTGATCCAGGTGTATGCCAAAATACTTTAATAAAACGATTATTTAACACAGCTTCGGTGCTTCGATATGCAACATTTGCTTCAGCATGCGTTGAAAATGTAACAATGGCAGCTTCTGGATCACCTTCATATGATACTTGAATGTTAACAATTTTACCAAATTTGCAAAAATGATTATTTAAATGAGCGATTGAATTGAGACCACGTGGTACTTTGCGTAATTCCAGCGAACAATTACTTTGCAATCCAACACGATTTGGTGGACCTAAACGGCTATTAATTGGAAGTTTACGTTTTGCTGGTCCTTCGGCAACAGCAACCGTATCTTCTGGTTCATAGCGACGTTTTTGACTTGCAGAAATATCACCACCGGAATTGGCTTCAACAACTGGCACAGAAATTAGTTCACGTTGCAATGGGGTCGTTCCAGCATTTGGTGGAAATTGAAATGGTGGTGCGACTCGATATGCAGCCGTTGTTGGCATTCGTTGAAATGCATTCAATGGTGCATTGTTTGGTGGTCCAGCCCGATTTGGACCATTCAAAAAGCTACCGCCTTGTGCCCAAATTTCGGGCGCATCTGGATTATATTCGGCTGAACCTCTTATATGCGGTGGTTGAATTGTCATCAATGCTGGATTATTAAGGTCTTCCAAAACAACTGGATTTACACCATGATCCCATGGACACGTTTCACCACGCATGCAATAACCTTTTTCATCGAAATCTCTACATCGATCATTTTTCTTTGGTGCGGGTGACAATGAGCGAGTACCTTTACGTTCATCATTTTCAATTGTTGGTGAATCAGTGCGCTTATAATATTTGGGTGATCTTGGTTCATGGCCCGAATTTCGTCGAAATGGATTTGACACTCGATCATTTGATGGTGATTTATTTCGATATGAATGACCTCTTGGACCACCATATTTATCATTGCGACGTGGTGCACGTGGTGATCGTGACCGGGTTCTTGACCGTTGCGAACGACGTCGTTGATCTTTCCGGTGATGTTCATTATCATTTGATTGTTTTACAGGGCTAATAGGACTCACATCTCGTAATTTTGATATTGAGGAACCGAGTGGTGATGAATTTATATAATCGGATTCATTATCAGTAACTGGATTATGTTCATTTGATAAATGCGGTGATGTTTTTGTATTACGATATTCATTTGATTTGCCAGCAATTTGACGCGGCGAATCAATCAAACGTGTTGAATCTGATTCACTAGCGGCAGTTAATAATTGTGTTTCATCAGATGATTGTACTAGCTCAATATTTGATGGTACAGTTGATGTATCATCGTTTATGGCAGGCGATGTTCTGAGATATTCTTCACTAGCAATTATTTCAAATAAACGAACTAGAAATGGCTCTGTTTGCGCACCCAAAAATACATCCAATTGCTCATTCATGCATTGTTGAAGATCTCTTAATGGTTTCTCTTTTTTCAATAATGCCAAAACATAGCGAGCTAAAGCTGCTGGATCCGCATCACATCTGCAAATTGAAAAAATACAAGAAAAAAAAAAAACGAAAATCATAATTTAGCAAATTATTTCTAATTTCGAAATGATTTTGAATATATTGCTTGATATGAATTGAAAAAAATATTGAAACATTTGATTTATATAAATTGGCGTGTATATCTATAGTCATGCAACACTAGTTTTTCAACTAAGACAAAGTTCGCCTTTCAACTTGCACGCGTAGACATGCTTTGCGAAAGGCAAAATTATACTCAACCATAGTATTTTATGCCAGGCTGTGTCACAGCTAAACATGTTATGCTCGCGTGGAGTCTTTTATTTTTATTTTTTACACAGAACAAAAAAAAACAACACAACTACAATAAAATGAAATAAATGTAAATTATATACGACATAATGAATACAATTCTGTGATCAATATTTTTCTTATTAAAGACCAAACAGCATTCAAACTAATTTAATGATTTGGTTTTTTTTTTTATTTTTTGACTCACGGTAAGAAAAAATTGTCAAAAATAGATATAGAACGAAAATACACAGTAGAGCGTATCGAGGATCACACACATAGATTAGGAATATTTTTATATTGCATGCACTGAATGTAAAGCCGCAATGCATCATAGCAACATGAAAGTGAATGAAAAAAAAAACGAGTATGCATGTATAACCACATACAGACATATGCATAAAAACATGAGTTTTTTTCGAATGGATGAAAATACAGTAGCATTTTTGATATTTTTATAATTATTCGTATCGAATAAAATAATAAGAAAATAATTTTTACAAGCGATAAAATTGGTAATTTGAATTTTTATTGCTTTCAAGTGAGAGTCACCGTACATTTCTCGCTGTCAACAATTAAATGTTGCTTACATGTTTTGAGTTTATCTAGTATTTGCATGTCGTTTATCTAGCAATGTTGATTTAGTTAAAATGGTTCAATTAATTTATCGCAATTCAATAGAGAGAAAAATTATACGCAAAATATTCCAGTGTGTTGACATAAAATTCATTACAATGGATAAGAATCGTTGATCAGATGAACACATATTACACGTAAATGCAACAATATGTCAGTCAAATGGATTAATTAACGTTAATTTTTTAATCAAATCGTCGTTTTTCTTAATCTGATCCAATAAAATGTTAGCAAACGTACTATGTGTAGCTGCTTTGAAAGCAACGAAAAAATCAATTCCATGTGCTTCTATTCAATAAAGTATGAAAAACAATTATCATAAGTAGCTCAATTAATTTTTATGATCCCACATGTACGTATAAGCGTACGTATACGAACAAAATGTCAGAGTAGCTAGGGAAAAAGTGTTTTTTTTTTCTTCTTTCAGATGGGTTCACAAGTGAAAATAATCTGAAAATGTTTTCAACAATGAATCTGTCGATATAATACTATCGCGGCTGCATGCTCGTTCAATTGGCTATTTATTTCACTTAATCAAAAAATTGTTCAATGAATTTCTACTACTACCGTAGGATTCGAAATATGATGTTAATGTGATAACTATGGTTATTAACTTACAATGGGTCTAAAACGACTGTCAGCCACGCTTTTAATTCATCTGGATGATTTATCTGCATTTTATATTTATTGAGCGCACATAAACGATTTTGAAATCACAAACTTTGTATGAAGTTCTTGAACTTTTTCTTCTTTTTTTTCCTTTTTTTTTCAACTTCAATAGAATGTTGTTGTATTTTTTTTCTTCTTTTGAAAAAATGTATATAATAAATGTGAAAATTGTTTTTTTTTTTGCTTCAAAGTTTTTCACTATATATTTTTTTTGTTGCAATTTTTGCGTTTGATTTTATCACAATACGTAATTGGTTTAATCGTTTTCTTTAAACTATTTTTAGAATAAAATTATTTAATCTAAATTTAGGACTGATTTGAACAAATTTGTACACCATAAGAAAAGTTATGTATGTTGACTTTCTCTCATATGAATTATTTTTCACGAAATAGCGGCCATCTTACTTTTAATAGCTTTTCAATGTGTATATCTACTATGCATACATAACGATACGCACACTACTTCAATGCTGATGTAATTGACTTTATAAAGGGCTGTGTAAAAATTTTCATTGAATATTCACAGCATTATTTATTGCTTATTTAAAGGAATGTTAATAATTTAGTGTAGAATCGATTTGAAAATTATGAAAATATTTTATTTGACACAATTTATTTGATGATTTGCTAAAGAAATTAACAAGAACTGTTAATATATTTGCAAAGTTCAATTTAATTGTATCCGAAATACATAGCCCTGACTTTGACATTTAACAAAGTTCATAAATAAGAAACGTGTTAACAATATTGACGTTGCGTTTATTTTAACGCATTGTATTAAACGATTTCAAACATCACAAAATCAAATGATAAAAAACTTGAATTTAATTGTATTACAAATGTATACAAATGATTAAAATCAAATATTTTTTTTTTTTTTTAATTTCTTACAAAATATTCCACAATTTAAAGTTATTACAAAAATGCGTTCCCCACTGAAGGTTAAAAGAGTACCGTAAACATACGGAAATCATCGTTGCGATGCGTTCAAGTATATTTTTGAATGTTTTGATGAGGAAGGTTTAACGAACTTAAAATGACTGGGACGATATTTAATAAATGTTCGAAAATGAATAAATTATGCTAATAATTGATTGCAATCAATATTTAACATTTTTCCATATTCCCATGAAAAATATTATTTAAAAGGAAATTTCGATTGAGCGCTCTTTGCGTTGTATGCGAATAAACTGGTTATCATTTTGCATTATTAGGTCAAACCCATTCACCTTGATTTATAGACCTCAAAATGTGAGTAATTCATTCATACATTTTGATGGTGTTTTGTGTTCTGGCTTTTTGTTATCATAATGATACATTTTATCACATTTTATTTGTGTCATTTTTTTTTTTAAATCAAAACATATTATACAACTCTTTGGAAACCCATCTCATATTTTACAAATAAAACGCTTCTATTTTAAGTAAATTTTTTTTTTATCTCAAACTAATCACACAATACCGTTCATCATATCATCAATTGACATCTTATTGTGATTTAAGTTGATATCACCTCACAACCATTTCTACTTACAAATTCAATGATTTAAGAGCAAAATGATCGTGAGCAACCAATCTCTGCGGTCGATGCAGTACGAATGAATGAATAAAAAAAAAAAATAAAATGAACTTGTTTGTAGTTGAAAATGAAAGTTACACGAATATGCATTGCGCATTTAAAGTGATGTATTATAGTTTTGGTTTGAATAGAAAGGCGCTGAAAATTCAAGATCCATGGTTTTTGGCTCGTCTGCACACAGACACTTACGCACATGTTGGGCTAGAGTTTGATATTATATCATTTTATTTCGCTGATTGTGTGCAATGCTAATAGTTTTTGTTGTTATTGTTGTTGTTTACTGTTATAACATCATATAACAAGGCGCACCAAAAAAAAAAAAAAAAAAAAATATGTTGTAGAGGGAGAAATGGCCAACACTGGAAATATTTGTGCATTTTAAGGTCCAGTTTAAAGCTAGTGATCATAGCAAACAGTGCATAAAATTTGCCGAACACAGTTGACAATAATGAGTAATAATAAAATGAATTTCATTATAATTTTACACATCATTGGAATTTCAATTGTTAGTGCAAGACCAGTTGATGTAAATAATGATGATCGACCATTGATAAATTATATATCACCAGATCAAGTAGATACGCTGGTAATTGTGTTAACATTTATATTGTTTTTCTTTTATCAATAATTAATTGTGTAATTTTCACTGTGAAATATGATTGTGTAATTTAGCCAATTGTAGAAAAAGAACGAGATCATATATTGGAATTAGAAGGACTTCCATCCAAGGGCTTATCAATTTATGATCAAAGTCAACTTAAATTTGGACAACTTTTAAGATCAAATGTAAGTCATCATTTTTTTATTTTGTTTTGTTTTTATCAGTAAGCGTTTTCTTCAATTTTATCGCTAAACACATTTGGTGATTTCAAATGAATGATGAGATGAAATTGAATAATCAATGCAGAAATGTCATCATAATCGTATTTAAATTAGTGTGAAGTAATATTGATGTGCTAATTTTGTATGATTTGAATGAAAAATAAAAAAAAAATAAAAAAAAAATGTAGGCCGTACCAATCGTTGATACAATACAAGAAGAGGAGAAATATGGTAATGATGGTGAACGTCCGTTTGACAGAGCATTAGTTAATACATTAGAAAAAGTGTCGGTTTTCGTCAATAATGTCATTGAGGTAAGAACAATTTGTAAAAAAAAAAGAAAAATCATTTTCACAATAACAAATACTCAAAATATTTGTTGTTATTTAGTTTTAGGAATCATTGATTTCACGAATATTATTATTTTAATGATAATTATTATACTCTTTTCTTACAAATGTCGTAGAAATGTATGAAAATATTTCGATTAATTTCAAAAATATTACACAATATTATTACACATATATATGTATTTAACTATTTTTTCCCTCCGATTTTTATTCATTGATAGGTACCAAAACAAGTTGCCAGAAGTATTACAGGGACAATAACGGAAAAATTAAATCAAATCGGAGCGAAAATTGTTGGATTATAATTTTATGTTATAAATAGTCAATAATTGATGTTATGGTATTAAATTTTTAATAAATTCGTTCTAAAAAGCATTCACAAGTTGTTTCCTTCATTTAAAAAATAGAATAACTTCAAGTAAATCAATGTTAATTTCTATCTAATTTTATACTTTATTCTTAACCATCACAAAGGCTGAAAATGATTCATAACTTATCTATTCAACTGGCAATTTTATATTTTATTCAGATGTTCTGACACAAGCTTCTTAGGGTTCCCTTTATCCGCCTCTGATGCTCTCAGAGGACCTTCTGAAGATTTTGTCAAAATTTTTCGAAATTGAAAAGGTTTTTTGAAAACATTCAAGACAAGTGTGTACTAGACGACACTTTTGGATTCTGTTCAGTCTTCTCTTCAACTTTCGCAACATCAAAATCCATTGGTTTCATTGCAGCAGTTTTGAATATATTCTCTGTGTCCATTCCAAATAAAGTGGTAAATTTTTAAATGTTGTGTACGCAAGTTTTGTAAATGCTTTTCTTGCTTCACTCAAATCCAAAAATTCTATGATTGCTATAAGGTATTATATTATTATGGTTGAGCGGCAAAACAATTCGACCTAAAAGAACAAATTTTGCAAATAATGGCTGAATATCGAAGATTTGTGTATCGGCTGGTAAACTCATTGCAAAAATTACAGTTTTTGATCGTTTTCTTTTTTTTTTGCGCTTGATTTTTTGCGTCTAGATTTTAGATCATTTTCTTCAAGATATTTACGCGTTTCAATGATCATTTCATTTCTAAAAACTTTTTCTCTGGTATATCTATAGATAATTGATGAAAAAAATGAATAATTGATAAAAAAATGAGCGTATTCAATCGTCGTTTGTTCAGTTTATTTGCTTTGGATTCTTTGACACATTCCTTTTTAAAGCGAAACAGATTGATGTGCATTTTTGAAAATTTCCTAATCTATACTCTAATGGTAAATTGAAACAATTCTAAAGATAGAGTTTGATGCACTGTAGTGGAATCGCATTAGCAAAGAAATTCATTGCCTCTTACGCCATCTCTATGAGTATGGTGTGAATTTGAATGAATTACAAAGAAAATTGTGAAAGTTCATATAGTGGATTTTCATGCCGTGGGCAAGTAGATCAACGATCAATTGATGTACTACGGCATAAATCGTGTGGCGTTACATTGCGATCTCTATCATATATACACTGAATTGCACATACACCGTTACGAAATGCAAACGACAAATCGTATCTTTTTGCCATTTCCGTTGGTATAGTCAGTATACATTGATAAATCGTATAGATGGCGTTAATGTCTTGAAATCAAAGCCCTTCACATGTAAAAACATATAACAAACGTTGCATTGTTGTTCCACTATTCAAAGGTACATTACGTATTTCATTCTTCGATATAAAAGTACTTGTGCACTTTGTTCCATTTTTACACCAACGTGTTTATTTTTGGTTTTTTTCCTGAGGGTAAAATAGAAAAAAAAAATGATCAAAAATAATCAAAGTGATGCAATAAAGGTAAATCGGATTCGGACAATTAATAGTTGGGAAATTCAAGCTCTCAAATTTTTGCGAGATATTGAACAATTACAAATAATAATGAATCAATTGAAAACGGCATTGGGTAAATGGAAAAAGAATAAGAACAATTTTGGAATGTTTCTTGTATTTTTTGTATTTTCATCTTTTCTCCTTTTCGTAAATCAATATCACTTATTTGTCAAAGAGACATTTTATCTCTGTTTATTTAATAGAAAATAAAAGTATTACAGTTTTAAAAGTTTTTTTTTTAGAGTTTGCCAAGAAAATGAATTCATTTAAAAAGAAATTTTGTAGATCACTTGTAACATATTTTGTAATGGATTTGTCCTCATTCAAATGTTTGTACATTGTTTACTTGGCGCAACAGTATCTATTTTACGGTAAAAAGCAATTAATAAAACAACTCGATCTCATTTTCTATTTCAAATTCAAATATATTTTTCGTTTTTATTCGTGACAAAAAAAAAATTATATATTTTTTACATTAAATGCATCATGACAATGATATGACAGCAGAAACTCATACAAATATGATAAATAAATTTAACCAAAATTTCATTGTTTTAATTTACATTTATAATATTTTTTTAAAAAATCACATTTCCGCTCCTCGGTTTTTTTATTTGACTTGATTGCTAAATTATTTCTAACATTATTATTAGTGGAATCCTGAGGAATGGTTTTTGGCAATGACGTTGTGACTGACGATGATGACCATGTAACAAAATTGCAAATATTTTTATGTACACTTTTTTTTAGTTTACTAAATGAACATTGTCCGCCATCATTGTGTTTTATCCTTAATCGATTACGTAAATCTGGAATTACAGTTTGTGAACTCAAAGAATCCAAACTGCTACAACTGTTTTCGCCCATGGCACTGTTATCGGGCTGCGATAATTTTCGTCGAAATTTTTTCGTATTATTAATTTCTTCATCGGCAGAAATATCCATCATACTTATTTGGCCAAGACTATTTTCTCTTTTAAGCTTATTTCGTCTTAAACAATTAATTGTATCATCACATACTCGTTCATAATTTATCTCATTTTCAGCGCAAAGACTTTTATTTTGTTCGATATATTCATGATTTGTTTCGTTTTTATTTACATCATCACAATGCGTGCATCTGCTTCCCGAAAATGCATGCAATTGAGTCGATGTACTAGCAGTTGGAACTTTTGATGTATGACTGCCATTTGAATTTGAAGGTCCTGGTTTATTTTCATCGTCATCCGGTGATTTTCGACTGCGATCAAGTTGATCTTCTACACCTTCCATAAATTGATTCGGACAAGATGGTTGATAACAAACGGCTGATGCATGACCAGATCGACCACTTGTTAATGGTGTAGTTTCTTGCCATTTATTTTCCGTTGGATCATATAATTCGACAATGCTTAAAAATGAATTTCCATCAAAACCACCCATGGCATATAATTTGCCATCAAGAACGGTCAATGATAAGGCACTTCGAGCTATTTTAATTGGCGAAACAGTTTCCCATTCTTGATTTTCAGTATCATATCGTTCTACAGTTGAGAGCTGTCTTGTTCCATCAAAACCTCCAACTACATATATGAATTGGTTGAGCCTGTTCAATGGAAAATACAATTTTTTTTCAATTATTCATTTCGATATTGATTTGGTTTAAGAAAATTCAAACTTACGCTGCAACACCAGCTCCGCTTCGGCCAATTTTCATCGGCGGTAGAATTGTCCATGCATTATTTTCTGGATGATAACATTCAATTGAAGCAAGTCTATTACAAAAATCAAAGAAGAATAAATTTGAAAAAAAAAAAAAAAAAAATTAATTCAAGTTCAAATCATGTTTTATAAAAAGAAATGTTAAAACACTTTTAATTTCGCAAAGTGCGAAAAAAGTTTGAAATTTGAAAAGTGTTAATAGACTTTCAATTTCACAAAATGTTAAATCGTGTACAGATTACGGTTTGTTTATAATTTTTTTTTTTTTCACCTTTCATTTCCATCGAATCCGCCAACTGCATAAAGTAATCGATTCACAACGGCTACACCAACACCAAGACGTTTTGAATGCATTGGCTGTACTATTGTCCATCGATCTTCATCCGGGTCATAACTAAAGTGAAAAATGAAATACAATCAAATGATAAAGTAAAATTTATTGAACAGATGAAATAAAAATTGAAAAGAAAGGTCAAAGAATAAACTTACTATTCGACAGAGCTATGGAATTCAGAACCAGCTGATCCACCGACAGCGTATAATAATTCATCCATAACAGCGACTCCGACTCGATTACGTGGAACAGACATAGGGGAGCACGGACGCCATTGTTCAGTTAGTGAATTATATTTATCCACCCAATCCGAATCATATGAAGCACCTGGTGAATTATTTCGTCCTCCGACCGCATAAAAAGTACCTTTTAAAAATGCAGCACCTAGTCCGGATCTTGGTACCCGAAGACGCGGTAATGTTGTCCATGTTTTATCATCAACGTTAAATCCTTCCAAAATATCTAACGAATGTCGAAAATAACCGCCTGCAATAAATATCATGCGAGTTGTATTTGGTGTTCGTTCACGCACAACGGTTCGCTTATGAAGTGTTAAATCTCTAAAGATTCTAGCCAAATATTCACGGCATGCGGGCACTTTTTTCAAAACATCACAATTTCGCATTTGTTCTTTGAGGAAATTTGGTGTTAAAAATTGACATCGAACGGCATACAAAATGTGTTCCATTTTTGGATATCGTGTGTCTTCATCATATTTAACCCATTTTAATACGGCATTATACACTTCACGTTCTTCTTGCACATTTAATTCATCCTTTCTAATCAATTGAATCAATTGTATTGCGGATAATTGTAAAAACTCTTCTTCTTGTGAAATCTGTAAAAAAATCGAAAAATTTAATTAAAATATTGCAATAATGCTGGATCAATGGTAAATTTATTACTTGTGTAAAATGTCGTTCGATAAATTGATTGGCGCGTTGCTTTAGTGTTGTACATCCATGTTGTTCAGCAAAATTTGCAATACCAATGGCATTCGTTGGGTCCAATTGTCGTTCGAGAAAAGCGCAGCATGCATCAATTACATTTGAAACTTGAAACATTGTTGCCGCCGGCAACAAAGTACAAACAGTTAATTCGGTTACGCGAATGTGCCCAGAATACATAAAATACAGTATTCGACCCATCGCTGTTGGACAAACCTAAAAGGTATACATCAAAATAGCCATTGATTTGCATTTATTTAAATAAAATGGGAATGAAAAGGATGTTTAAACTCACGCCTTGTAATTTAACACGTGACATTTCCGTTTCCTTTAAACCACCTGTAAACATAGCCTTGAAATATGGTGATGCAGCAGACAAAACGACTTTATGCGCATAAAAAAGTTCCTGTTGTACTTCAATAACGACATCGGTGAGCATATGATGTGATCGCATCATAAACATCATTTTCATTGTTTCACGTGCATAATTGCTCATACAAAATGACATATCACCTTGATCTTCTTTATCTCCCGATGAACCATAGATACCTAGGGGGAAAGAACGAAAGTAAATAAAAATAAATATTGTAAATATCCTGCAAATATTGTAAATATTGTAAATATTGTGAATATTGTGAATATTTATAAATATACTAAATATCATAAATATGCTAAACATATGACTAAATATTGTTTAAATTTGAGATTGGTAGTTGAGATCATACTGCATTCTCCTGTGTCTGTAAAAGGGAAAAAAACTTACTATAGAATAGTACTTTGTGACCGCCAGCACTACCTACAAGAGAAATATACAAATAAATGAACATTTAGAAATTAATACACTTGAACTAACTTATCAATTATATTTCATCTGATTTCATCAATATCAATTCAATACCTACCTCTCTCCCCTAGAGGACGCCCCGGCCAAATTTCTTCTTCTTCTTTGCTGTTCTGCTGCTGCTACTGCTGCACGACGTTGTCTTAATATATAAGCTTTTTTATTGAAATCTGGATTCACTGGTACATTGGTCAACATACACATTGCTTTGTAAATCATGTTGCGTGATGCATTGTTATCACGATCCCACACAATTGTTTTTCGTTGATTTTCATGATTGAATGTCATTTGCTTTGGTCTTGGTTCGACATTCAGTTTCTTTCGATGTGTATGATGTACTTTTCCAATCCATTCCTCAGGAGCAGCGAGAACAGTATTTCGGGCCGGTTCACAGTTTTGGCAAACTAGGAAACTGGTAAATATCAAAATTAATTTTCATATTTCTATTCTTTTTTTTTGTTTTGTTTTGAACAATTTACCGATCCTTTATGTTCCATCTCTCTCTACCCAATCCTTTCCTTTCGATTCTTTCTTTTGCTCTATCGAGCAATTTGTGACATCTGCTACACAGCATCGATGTTCCAGGTTCTTTCACATCCATTCTCATTGCGTATCGATCCATAGTTAAAGTAATGGCTGCTTGTGGTGTTCGCATGTGAACTTTGATTGGTACACTATGAAATGAAATGTGTAAATGATGTAAATGTAAAGAAAAGACAAAATACTCACCAATGTTTGGAATATGCTGTGTTTCTTTTCTCCTATCCTTCCATGATGTGATTATGTCGACTGTGTCGCCATGTTGAATGTTGAATGTTGAATGTTGCATGTTGACTTGATCTCAGCTACCATATCTCAATTTCAAGCAATACTTTTTTTGCCATCAACAATATATTCAAAAATTCTAACTTATTGATAAAAATTCATTGAATTCACTAGATATTTCAAATATTTATGGATATGGTGTGTGTATTTTTAAATCTAGCAAATATTCCATAAATATTTAAATATCGCGTGAATATTCTGAATATCTACTAAATATATATATTCATAAAGGGTCCTCAGCCCCTAGATAGATACCATAGCTACTTTCCGAAAAATCGGGAAACTCCTCTCGGACATTACTATTGTTGTACTGTAAAAAATTAAGAAAAAAAAAAACCGAATTTTTTTCTTTTAATTGGATAGATCAAACATCATCATTTAAAATCCAATCTTTCGATAGGGACAAGAGTATTTGTCATTTTTATTTGACAGTTCCATGTGTTCTATGCCATAGTAAATAATCAACATTTCGGTCTATCAATAAGTTACATGTAATTTTTGCTTTAAAATTAAAAAATAAATAATTTCACTTTCAATGGCTGGACGAGGTGGTTTCAAGGGTGCATCGTCATCTCTTCGTCCCGAGCAATTACAAGGAATGGGAATTATGGGAAAAGATATGCCAACTGCAATAGTTGCACCACCACCAACATTTCCACCACTTCTCAATAGGTAAATAATTGAACATTGAAATGATTATTAAAATATTATTGAAATGTAATATTGTGTTTTTCAAATTTCAGACCATCCTTACTTGATGTATGTTCATAAGATTGACATTTTTTCCATTGGATAAAGTCATAACAGTTTGCTTACTTTCAGAAAAATCCTCAACGCGATTTTATGATTGATTGGAAAGAAAATTTTTCGTCATATTTAAAAAATTCTCCATATTATACCGGCGCAAACGACGAATCGAAACACATTCATTCCAGATATTTTCTAGAAAGTTCGGTATGCAAATTTTCATATTTTATCTCGAAATGTTTGTGTTGATTGGAATTTTCTTTTTTTTTTTTTTTTTTTTTTTTTTAATAGCAAATTGAAAATGGTGCTTTTAATTGGTCAATGATGCCACTTGAATTAAGACCGAACTGGAAACGGAAATTAAATCTTAAAGATGGTCATCGAAAAATGGCCAAAGATGTAAATGTCGAGGAAAAGCTAAAAGTATTAGAGAAGAAAGAGGAGCATAAAAAGACCAATGGGGGAACGCAACACGATGATGACAAAGACAGTGAAAATGTATGTTTCTTGTATTAAGTTCATCATTTTTGTAGCGAAATTTATAAATAATACATTTTCAGGAGGACTTGGAAGATGAAGAACAAGATGAGGAAATGGACGAAGATAATGATTATGGCAATAATTATTTCGATGATGGTGGCAATTATTTAGATGAAGACGATAACTTAGACGATGGACCCACATATTAAATAACGTTTTACATAAATTGTATATATATATATTGGAAAACAAATGAAACTATTTTTATTGAGAAAAAAAAAATGTACGAAATGAAAAAGAATGAAATATCTTTGTTTGTTCATTTAAAATGTTCATTCGATATGAAGTTAGCTGCAAAAGAATGGTCATGTGAAATGTCAATTCTAATGTCGCTACTGATATTTCTGTATATCCATATTGAATGCATATAAATGTTTTCACTCATAACTTGACATCGGCAAACAAAGTACATCGTCATTTTCACGAAGAAAAGAAAAATAACAAAAAAAGTAAAATAAACGTAATAAAACAAGTGATTCAACTGCTATAGACGGTCATCATTTGATCAAAAATATTTTCTAGAATTTTTCGTTCTGTGTGAATAATTATTTGGCAGCAAAACTGGATCCATTCAACAGTATACTCGGTAAAATACCAGAAGATTCTACGATGGAAGTCGACCAATTTGATACAACGTCGATGGACATTTCTTCGGTTGATTTTCAACAAACCAGCGATGATAAATTATCTGTTCATCAAAGGTAACATTTGGATAGTTTTTTGTTAGATTTTTCTAGATTTTTCTAAATTTTTAGAAAAAGTTTCAAAATTATTCAAATGTCAAAATCAATGGTCCAAAAGAATGATATGCAAAATTTCAAAACCACTCTGATGACTCGATTGTGTGGGTTTACTCATTCGATGTTGATTCAGCACATTGAAGAAGCATTCATATGACCATATAAGGAGAAATACATTATGATTTTGTTGATGAACGTGTGTTTTTTTTTTCTCTGTCTGCCATCATTAATTGAATGCTTTTTATAATTTTTTTATCTTCTCAAATATTAGATTTATCAATGCTTTGGATCAACTAGACAATCGCGTTGAAAAATTGCGAAAAGAATCGATGAGACTGACGGAGAAACGAGATGTGCTACTTATGTCAATGGATATATTGAAACATAATGAATTATTAAACAATCTAAAAGAATGTAAGTATTGAAAGAAAAAAAAGCATTTTTGTTCATTTTTCCAATAAACACTAAGTTTAACAATCATTTCTCAAAAACATTTCAGACGAATTGGATGAAATAAATTGTTATGCACAGCGTATAAGTAATCGATTGGCTACGATTGAAATAAGTGTAAAAACGGTACGTGATAGTGCCCAAGAAGATGCCTTACATCAAGTGAACAGCCTAATTGATTCATTGCTAACAATTAGCGATCGTGTATTGGCACGTCAACGATGTCAAACATTTTTGAATGCATGCAGCATACACGATGATCCAGCTAGTGCTGTTGATCTTGAACCAATTGTTGATAAAAAGTTTGAAGCCGCTGTTCTTGGCTGCACGCTGGATGATCAAAAAACAATTAAAAAACGTTTACAAGCGTTGATGTCTTATTTGAATAAGCAAACCATATGCGAATAGATTAAATAATAAATATGACATTAAATGTCGAGTGGAATCATTGGAATGTTGTAAACACAATTGTTGTACAAGTAAAATCAAGTGGAAGTAATGCAAATAACATCATTTTCCAAATTAATCAATATAAATTCAATTTACTAACAATATTCGGCCACATTTTTGGTTTAGCTAAAAAAACAAAAACTATCAAATATTTAACCGATTTTCCTTTTTCAACATAGAATTTACCTTTTATGAAATGATACATATTGGACAAAAGAAAACGGAAAATTTACTAATAATCTTAGATCACTAATTTAAAATCAATTTAGTTGTCTTATTTTAGCTTCTATTCATTTCACATTTATTCGATGTTTTTTCTTCAATATTTTCAATGGCTGTTTTACAAATGATTTCAAAAATCTAACACAAATTCTCATTCCAAGACATTTCATTTCTTTCTTTGATGATAGAGATAGTAATATCACAGCTAAGTGAAAGTGATTTGTAAAAAAAAAAACAACAACATCTGATTACCTCTCAAAAATAGACTAATTTTACAATAAATATAATGTTATTACAAGCAAACATATTCTGTTTTTTTATTTAATACATTTCCAGGAATCACAATTATATTCGTTTATAATATCACGATAAGCAGAGGAAGCTGCATATAACAGCTTCTCGTTCAATTATTGCTTCTGAGAAGACACTTCTGTGAAGATCCTACCGAATGTGTTTGTTGTTTCTCTAACTCATTTCAATGTACACTACTGTGTACGCGTTTTGTATGTGTTCGTAATATAAACTTTAGAACATTTGCACACTGAATTGTGGTAGTGAAGCAACAAATGCACGCAAAAGCAGCTTCTATGAAGCGACTTCTCAAAAGCAATAAGAAAAGGAGAAGCTGCATATAACCTCTGACGAGGAGTTGACATTTTCCATGTTTTAAAAAAAAAATCAAAAAAATGAAATTAACATTCACACAGATAAGAGAAGATAAGTGATAAGCTATATATTCTGTCAAATTTGTCACATGTACTTTGAGCGCAATACAATTATTGTGATGTGTTTGTTCTAATAGAAATGGATTTTATGACATTCGCACAAAATGTTTGTATAACAAGAGCTAATGAAATAAAAAAAAAAAAAAAAAAAAAATGTTATAAAATTGTGTACACAATACGTTATAGAATTGGAGTGCCTTAATTTACGAATCTTTTGAACAAATATTGAGATAGTCCACATGAATATTGCATAGTCACCATGAAATTCATTTTGTACGCGAGCACAACACATATGTGCATAAATGGCAATGACAATTAAGAACACACAATTTCAGTTTAAATGTGCAAAACGAACTTTTCAAACACTTTAATTGTATTGAAATAAAACGATATATGGTTTGTATTCACAATACTGTACGTACAATAGTAAACAACAGTGTTGATAATATATTTTAGAAAACAACACTGGACTACGTGATAGCGAAAACACAATCGAAGACAATACACATGAATACGATAGAAATACGAAAAAACAAAAAAAATGCAATGAAAATAAGAGAATGGTATTTTATCAGCTGTTCGAAAGACTATCTCCATTTAATGTCAAAATTGAATATCATGAAAATCTTTAGTGATCTGATAAGAGTAGAAGATTATTTATCAAAGAAAAAAAAAAAAATCAAAAAAGTAATGTTCAATTCACTGATTACAGTTTTGAATAAAAATAATTTGAAGGTTGCCAAATTTTACTTCCTTTATTGTTCTTTAATAAAAGAATCTATAGAATTTTATCGGTCACAAAAATAAACATTTGAATCATTTCATTGGAAATCCTCTCAAAGGTTGAGTAGTTTCATGTAAACTTGATAGCGCAATAAACTCTATTTTTTCTACTCACAGTGACTTCGATAAAAATGAATGCACTTCTAGTGTAAAGATTATGACAAAGACAGATTAGCTATTTTAATTGTAAAAATGCAAAAAAAAAAGATGTAATAAATTGAAAACAAATAATGTCATATCAAGAATTATGCCAATAAAAGTACGACAAACATTTTCGTTATTGTTTCTCTTGTCAATTATTCAAAATGTTTGAATTATAGTTCAGAAATATTACAGTATATAAAATTGTATACTCAGTGCACTGACCTATGCCAATCAAACATTTAACTGGAAATGCACTGTCAATTAAATGACAATAAAATATGCAAGACAGACATTTTATGATGAAATCTCATTACACTAATCATTTCGATTAACATTTTCAAAAATCAATAAAATTAATTACTCAATAGTTAAGTACTGCTGTAACATTATCGTTAAAGCATTTATCAAACGGCAACAGTATGTGGTTTGGGCTTGTTTTACTATGATTGTAAAAATGCGAAGCTAAAAACCGAAAGTAATAAATACCAATGGGCATATATCAGAGACAAATTCAATGATAACAGAATTACAATTTTTAATTGTGTGTTTGTATTGGTTTCCAAACAACGTTGCCATATCAATGCACAAGAACACACATATTAATTCAATTTAAAGTGTCTAAATAAAACGATAACGAACGAAAAGAAAAAAAGAACAACATAAAGCACGACACACGTGAAACTTACCAACACATGGTGACTTTGCAATTCATTCATTTTTTTGATTTTAGCTTTCAAGCTAAAGTCATTCACATTCAAAGTAGCTCTGCGTGATTAATATAGATGATTAACGCAATTTATGAGTAAAAAGAATTCTTTTTTTTTTATTCTCAAAATTCTGCACAAAAATTCGCACATACACTACAATCACCGGTTTGACTGTTATTGATGATAACGATCAATAATAAAACATTTTGCACGCAGTGGATACACTTTGCTGTTTACACACTTTTATTTGGTTCACTATCTCTTCACAATACGCACACTATCTTGTGCTGTTTTTCATTTCTTGTCGTCTTTTTGACACTATCTCCCTCTCTCTTCACAAAAAACACTTTCAAAGTTGTAATGAAGTCTGTGCGTTTTTTTTTTCTACAACAATCAACAACACGTCTCAAATTTTACGTCAATGCGGATACATTTTGTTATTTTATAAATCACTACAATGACACACGATCAATTGATCTCTGTTTAACTTCTTCTATTGACTATTGTCTACTCAATGATATTTACACACACCAAATGATCAAACTAGCTGCTAAAGTTCACAAACTCTAAAGTCGAACATTCAAATTACATTCAATTATATTCCATGTTTTAATACAAAATTTATATATTTCTTCATGAAACTTTGATTATTATTTTAGATTTTATAAAATTCAATGCGATTTTATTGTATAACTTTGTTCGGAAGGAAAGTTTTTTTTTTTCTAGTTACACTATTGATGAATATGTCAAATTAAAAAAAAAAAAAAAAATGTTAAATACCAAACTTGCTCGTAATCTACCTTCACTTACACTTGTTTTTCGACACAATTTTTTCAAACATGTCACGACAACAACAGAATGCACACACAATTTAAAAGTACACAGCAAATTTACCTGTATTAAATTGACTAATTGAAAAAATATAGACTATTATAAATCCAAGACACATACATGTCTTTCAAGCTTTTGACAATTCATCTGATAATAATATTGAAGTAAGCTCATCAGTGCTCTCCATACAAAATGCACAACAAATGGATACGTTCAATACTTTTACGACTTTTTTTATTCGTTCGTTCAGCGCATATATTTGAATGAGAATTACAAATTTGAAATATTTTGATAACTAATAAATTTTGATAAAATTTTAAATGTACAAATTATTTTTGAATTTAATTTTAATATTGAAAAATCATCATAAAAATTTTAAATATAATTTTGTTAAATATAAAGTACGTGTGAACATACGTATCGCTTTCGTCAGAATTTCAAAATCAAATGAATCGATGCATTTACTATTTTTACCTATTTCTTGTTTTGTCAACCAAGAGTTAATCTTAAATATATGACAAATTTTTGATCAGTATATGATCAATGTTGAATAATATTGTCTCGTTCGCTAGCATGTGAATTGTTTTTTTTTTATGTTATTTATTAAAATAAACCCAATTTATTGAATAATCTCATGTTCTGTTTTTCATGAAAAAAACGTAAAAAAGTTCAATTAAAAATAAAATGCGTAAATATTTTTTGCAAATATTCCTTTTTGGATTGATTATCCTATTTGCATCTGCTGACGAGGAATCAAAAGAATCAGAAACAGAAAGTCCTCCAAATGAACCAAATATTATAAAAATTGGTGAGTATCGAATTAAATGTGTAAATCCAAGTGTGTAATAAAAGAAATATTTTTATTTTGTTATTAAAGTTTTATAAAAATTCTCAAATTCAATTAATCTTAAGAAAATTAAATATACACTTTGGTTTCTGTAAAATATTCAGTGTTGCGAATAACAAGAAAATTCTCGATGCAAATGCGTGCAATGTGATTATTTTTAGATTACTATTTAAATTGCAATAAAATTTAGTGAACTATTTTTGTGCGCAAAAAAAGACACATAAATAACCATACCAACTATGCATATAAAGGAGTTTTTGTGCTTTCATTTCCCAAAATATGTTTGTTGGTTCACAAAATTAAGCATGTGCGTACGCCGTACATATTGCTTTATGTACAAAGTAATACAAATAATCAAGCTTGGCAGTTGGAATTTTGTTGTGAAAACAAAATTGATTTTCAGTTAAAGCTATGCTAAACAGTTTTGTCTGAATTAATTTTGTATAATAAAACATCGATCAAAATATTGAGATAGATTTGTTTTCGTTTTTTTTTTCTTCATCTAACAGGTGCATTAATTGATGTAAATGTAAATGAAAATAAACAAATGTTTTCATATGCGATTGAACAAGCAAATGAGAAATTACTGAGTGAAGAAGATTTTAAATTAGATGGTGATGTGATTGAAGTAGCATTTGGAAATGAAGTCGATATATCTCGGAGTATTTGTGGATTATTAGAGGTACGATTGGATTGAATTTTGATTTTATATTGATTTTCATTTTGTTTTTTCACTCGTACAGAAAGGTGTGGGTGCAATTTTCGGTCCAACAGATGATTCAACAGCAATTCATGCAGCCAATTTATGTGATACAAAAGAAATTCCATACATCGATACACGATGGGACATTCTTTCGGCTATTCCAATTGTAAATATGTATCCTGATGCATCGACACTTGCCCAAATGGTTTACGATTTAGTTGTGGCAGCCGAATGGGCAAGTTTTACTATTCTATATGAAAATCCTGAATGGTTGCCACGAATGAAAAAACTACTTGAATTGTATGATCCAAAGGGTGATATTGTAACAGTTAAACGAATCGATGTTGGTTTGCCGACAAAAAATTATCGTGCGGTCTTAAGAGATGTTAAAATGGCAAGTGATACATCCATTGTGATTGAGTGTTCGATTGAAAATCTAGCAGAAATATTGAAACAAGTAAAAAAAATGTGATAGAAAATATTTTTCTTTTCTGGTATGCATGCATTCAATCATTTTTTTTTTTTTCATGGATTCAAATATAGGCACAGCAAATTGGGCTCATGGTTGATAAATACAACTTTATTATTACAAATTTGGATTCGCAAACAATCGATTTAGAACCATTTCAATATAGTGGCGCAAATATTACAATACTTCGAATGATTGATACATCAAGCAATCCAATCATTGAATATGGTGATTATGTGAATAAATTATCAAAAGAAAAAGAATCGGAAGCTAAAGATGATAAGCCTGAAGAAAACGCAGAAGAAACAGACGAACCAAATAAGGAAGGTACAGCTCCCGAAGATGGCAAGGAAGGTGAGGAAAAGGATGGTGATAGTACGACAAATGAGCCCACTGAGAAAGAAAATGAAGAAAAGAAGGAAGAAACAGATGGTGAGGGTGGTGCACAAGAGGAAGAAGAAAAAAAGGAGGAAGAAAAACAAGAAGAAGGAGAAGAAGAAGGTAAAATGCAAATAATTCAATTTGAAAATTAATAACATCCAATCTCTTTCAAGGGTTCAATGTGAATACAATACGTTTGCAAACAGCCTTGATGTATGATGGGATCATGCTATTGACAGAAACATACAAGCAACTTGGATATGAACAAGTTCAAACGACGAATATTTATTGCAATGGGAATGAGTCTATGTGGGAAAAAGGCTTGAGCATCTCAAACTTTATGCGAAATGTATGTAGAAAATGATTGCATTAAATTGCAATCCAAATTGTTTCGAGTGAAATATTTTTGTAATAAAAAAAATTTAACTTTTTGTAGACACAAGTCGACGGAATGACAAAAACGGTTCAGTTCAATGAGAATGGCCTACGAGCAGACATTGAAATACAAATTTTTGAGTTGAATGCACAAGGGCCCGTTATAATAGCAACATGGAGTACAAAAGATGGCATTAAACATTCACCAAGCAGTAGTGCAGCACCAATTGCAGTTGATTCTGCGTCTATGTCTCTTCAAAATCGAACGTTCATTGTACTTACAGCTTTGGTAAATTGCACTTGTGTTCAAATATACTTTATAACACAGATACATTAAATGTTGTTGTTTTTTTTTAAATAATTTCAAGACATCTCCTTACGGTATGTTAAGAGATTCATCAATGCAATTAACTGGAAATGATCGTTTTGAGGGATTTGGAATTGATATAATTTCCGAATTATCCAAAATATTGGGTTTCAAATATGAATTTCGTTTGCAAGCTGACAAGGATTATGGATCAATAAATAAAGTCACCAAAGAATGGACAGGAATGATTAAAGCGCTGCAAGATGGGGTGAGCAGATCAATCATGCCTCAATTATGTGTGCAAAAGTAATAAATATTTGTCTCATTCAAGGAGGCCCATTTGGCGATAACCGATCTAACAATTACCTCGCAACGAGAGAGTGGAGCTGATTTTACAATGCCGTATGTAGTCGATCCACTTTCGTTTTCATTTTTCGAAGATTTTTTTTTTTTGTATTAATTTTTTGTTTCATTTCAACATTTTTTTTTAGATTTATGAATTTAGGTTGGATATTTTTCACATTTTCTTCTTTCTACAATAAATGACTTGATTGTATTTTAAATTCAAGGTATAGCATTGTTATATTTAAAACCGACAAAGGAGCCACCATCAACATTTTCATTCATGTCTCCATTTTCAAAATCCGTATGCTACTTTTTCAATTAAATTCTCACTACACATGGAAGAATGTATTGTTTGCGCAATATTTTAGGTTTGGATATCCGTTTTTGTCGCTTACTTTACGGTTTCACTTTGTCTGTTTGTGTTGGGTCGACTCTCACCAATGGTAAGTTACATTTTTGAACTTTGTCTCTTGTAATAAACCGAAAAGTTTCTCAAATTTACTAGAATAGCGACTCACACATATTCATTAATTTTCTTTATTCGTTGAATTGTTGAAAAGGAATGGGATTGCCCGTATCCATGCATTGAAGAACCGACTGAGCTAGAAAATCAATTCACTTTTGCTAATTCAATGTGGTTTTGTATAGGCGCTTTGCTGCAACAGGTTATTACATTTAAAATTTTGACAAAATAATCATACGAAAAATTGATTGTTTTGAATATTGACTTTTCAACAGGGTTCGGAAATCGCACCAAAGTAACTATTTTCCAAAGCAATAAACGTTTAAATATTATTTGTAATTAAAAATTTTAATCATTTTGTAGAGCTCCTGCAACACGAATAACGGCATCAATATGGTGGTTCTTTACATTAATCATGGTAAGTGATATTTATTATACATTTTGATCTCTTTTGAAAAAATAAAAATCCCTTTTTTACCACATATCATCATAATATTACAGGTTTCATCATATACAGCCAATTTGGCAGCATTTCTAACCATCGAAACGCCATTTGAGAAAATCAAAAGTGTTGATGATTTGAAAAATTGTGGGAAATCAGATGAAGAGTGCCCAGTTAAATTTGGAGCGAAAAAAGGTGGTGCAACATTTAACTTTTTTAAAGATTCCGATCATCCAACATATCGTAGCATGTATCGATATATGGAAAGACATCCAGAGCTAATGCCAAATGATAATCAAGTTGGTGTTGCTATGGCAAGTAAAGCAGAAAATGATTATGCATTTTTAATGGAATCATCATCAATTGAATATGAAATTGAAAGAAATTGTGATATTACTCAAATTGGAGGGTTACTAGATGATAAAGGTTATGGAATTGCAATGAAAAAGGGTAAACTCAACAATTAATTACACGCAATTCGCATTGATTATATAATCGTTTATTCATAGACTCCGAGTATCGGAACGCATTAAGTGAGGGTGTTTTGCAATTACAAGAGTCAGGTAAACTAGCCGCTCTGAAAATCAAATGGTGGAAAGAGAAAAAAGGCGGTGGAGCATGCTCGGTAAAATTATATTTCAAACAATTTTAGTTTCTATCATAAATGTTACTGCTGTGAATAACAATGCAATGTATGTATGAAACTCACCGTATGACAGACGTTGCATCAACACAATGTACACAATACAATACAACACATAATTGCTTCACCTGTCGTATGGTTTGTGTCATGCTTACAGTTGCATGACTGGTGACGGTGTTGTTCATGGAAGCAACTTTTATGACCGAAATGTGATAAATTCCGAAAAAATCAAATTATTCCTACAAACTGCAATCAAATTAATTAAAACATCATTAGTATAGTTAACAAATTTAGTAAACGACTAGATTCAGTCCATATCATTTAGTATGGGGCAAATGAATTTTTATTTAGTTTTATCTAAAATTGTAAATCTTTCACAAATTTAAACGTAAAAGGGCGAGAAGGAAGAAGCCGCCGTACCTTTACAAATGGCAAACGTGGTTGGAGTATTTTATGTTCTTAGTTTTGGTGTAGCATTTTCATGGGTTTTGGCACTAATTGTTGTAATTCTTGACACTTGGGCAGTTTGTAGAGAGAATAAGGTTCGTTTATTCAATTACGAATATAATAGCAAACCACTTAATTGGAGTTATCACACCACCACTATGTTCCAGCATACAAAATGTTCTCCATTATTATTATTTCTGTAGTTTTTCGAACCAAATGCCCTTTTTCTTAACCAAATTATGATTTTGCAGCCATCCGAACCGTTTGCAGACATCCGAAAATATAAGACCTCATTTATTTTAACGAAAAAAGGAAAATATATATTTATTTAGATTTAATCATTTGCATGAAATCAAAGCACATTCGCATAATTTTCCCCTTATTTTATATTGCCATTAATTTATCAAACCATCAGGAGGATAAAAAAAGTGATGCGCAATCATTGAACATTGAAAATGTAATTGGAGTTTTTGTAGTTGTTTTCGTTGGTTGTTCAATTGCACTTCTAGGTGGATACATTGAACTCTGCATATTATGCTATAAGAATGCAAAAAAAGCCAAGGTATTTACCATTTATCCTCTCAATAATTCTGTGTAAATGTTCTTTTATTTATATTCACAAACAGTATACAATTTCAAATACCTGAATCCAAAATTGCTTACCTTTTAAATCACTTAAATTATTTATTTTATTATTCACCAAATTCTTACTCAACGATTGATAGTTATGATGCTAATAGAAAGTTATATTCATCGCTTTCAGGTTCCATTTAAAGAGGAATTTATTGCCGAAATGAAATTTATTTTAAAATTTGAAGGAAATACGAAAGTTGTTCGTCATCGCAAGAGTGAATCAATTGATTCTCAACACTCAATCGCTTCGTTTCGATCAAATGAATCGGAAATCGAACATACAGGTCGTTCGGAGTCGCATAAATCACTTGGTAAAAAATGAAATGGAAATTATCATATTCGTTTGGTCAATCACCCAGTTTTTGAAACCAGTATTTACAACAAACGTCGCTATAGTGTTAAGATGAAACCTAGGTCAATGCCATTGCCAGACTAAAGATTTAATGCAAAAAAAAAAAAAATTGTACATTTTTTTTTACCGTCATGCACCATCAACAGAAACAACAACATCAGACAGGATTTTCAAGAACGTTTCGACATAAAACAAGATGTCAATAAAACAATTTCAACTATTTTGTTTTTATTACCCATATATATATATATATATATATATATATATATATAAATGTTTGTTTGAATTTGATTGTCATCAGCAATTCGTAATCAATATTTTGACGATGATTCTTTTGAACTAATACGAGATGTTTTCTGCAAGTATTTTTAGCTAGAAAAAAACAATCGATTAGAAATGTACACATTTAACCTATTTAGATAGCAAATCTAGTTTGCATTTTATAATTTGATGGTTTATCATTTCGATTTGTAGCTTAATAAACAGATTAATTTGGTTTGAAACATTGTAAATGCAAAACACATTTTAATTTGTATCATTTGCTAAAATAAAGATAATGCTCAATGATTTTGGTTTTGAAAACTGAAGGAGACATTTCATTCTCTTTACGCGAATGTTATCCTTGTGTTATGTTTTAATGAATGACTTGATGATGCTGGATAAATGGTTTCACTGCTGGCAAATACACCAAACGATGAATTGAATCTTTCAACTGCGATATTATTGTTTAAATAAATGCTTTGATTTTCTGGGATTCGTGCTGAATTACTTTCTGGTGTTTTCCAATGATTTGCAAACCAATTTGGTACACCTAGATCAAAATAACCTAGTACAAACAAATACCTTGTACAAACATTATTATCGAATTCGCCCTTAACATGACATTAACATCAATGTTGTCTAGTTTCATCAATTTTCTTAAGAATTCTGATAAGTTATTCCGTTCTGCACAAACAATACGGTATCGCTTATATATATCCGTTGGATATTTTTGCTATTTGAGAACTTCTGCAGAATGTAAAATAACTTTCTAGAGATTATTTTTTGGAGTTGAAGTTCCAGAATAGCTCGGAATTGCTTTGTCCATTTTGTATTTTGCACCTACAATCTTCAGTTATATATTTCATTTTCACATTGATCGACCAATGTGGTATTCGTTGTATGTTTTTACATGTGAATAGCTTTGATTTCAAGACAGTAAAGCCACCTACACGATTTATCAATGAATACTGACTATACCAACGGAAATGGCAAAAAGATACGATTTGTCATTTGCATTTCGTAACGGTGTATGTGCAATTCAGTGTATATATGATAGAGATCGCAATGTAACGCCACACGACTTATGCCGTAGTATATCAATTGATCGATGTTGTACTTGACCACGGCATGAAAATTCACGGTATGAATTATCACAATTTTGTTTGATATTCATTCAAATTGATACCGTACTCGTAGAGATGGCGTAAGAGGCAATGAATTTCTTTGCTAATATGACTTCGGCAAAACACAGTTCAATTTGTATCATTTGCTAAAATGAAGCCAATGCTTAATGATTGTTGTTTTGATTATGAGTTAGAAAACTGAAGGAGAAACATCATTTTAAAAATCTTTAAAGAAATAAATTATGCATTTGCATTTGAATAATATAAACAAACTAAAAATAATTACAGGGTTGGATTCACTTTGGTGAATAATAAAAGAGAATTGATGACATTCGAATGCAAATCTCTTATTTTTACACAATGTCATCCGGAAGTGTTTATAAGAAAAAGTTTGTGTTCAATACTTTGGACATTCAACAATCACTCTATAATTTTTATAGTATAAACTTTTTCATTAAGATCTAGTTCCCATTTGAAATACACGTGATACAAACGTCAAGCATAACAGATCTTAATGAAAAAGTGTATATAGTGTATACTACGGATTCATCTTATCAAACATGCTACGGTCATCTAATTGCATGAAGATGAATAAAATGGAATAAATTTCTGGAATCGGACAACCACGTTTATAAGTTTTTATACGAAAATCATACATCAGATGGTAAGATTAGACATATATTGGATACACATTATCAGTTTAACATATAAAGGATATTTTCATAAACCATTCCAAACTCTAAATGACATTGGACTTTGTAAATTGTCTTCAAACATTTGACTTGTTTAATCGGCCTATTTTTTTGTTAATTCAACATCTTTCAAAAGCAGTTTCTAAATAAAGAAACAAATATGTTTAAATATTTCATACACATTGAAATCATGCGGATTTTGATATCATACGCCTCATTTTGAAATGTAAATATGATAACATAACAATTGTAAGTTTCGCAAAAGCAAAACCTCACCTGAGCACATGAAATAAATAAAAATTCTTTACGTTGCATCATTTAAACAAACAATATAACTCTTACTCGGAATAATTTTTTAATTAGAAATAAAAAAGACGATTTTTGTTTTATTAATTGTGTCAAATTGTGCATATGAATGAAATATTAAGAGCAAAAATGTGGACAAAAATTTGTTTAGTTGCTTTGATCTTAATATCAAGCATATTGTGTTGTCGTTCGGACTCTGTTGTAAGTATTTGTTTGTTTGTTTGTTTGTTTGTTTTTTTTTTGTTCTCTTCATTATTTGTTAGAATTAATTGCAAATGTTCAATATTTTCATTGAAAAATTTCCGATAGATGGATATGATTCAATCAGAGAAATATCCGGCTGAAAAACATACGCTTCTAACAAGAGATGGCTATATTCTATTTGTGTCATCATTTGCACAACAATCATATGTATATCAGTGTATGCGGTATTTTGATGTATGCTCACTGTTCATGGATCGCATTGCTCACACAAATTCATTTCTTCTACAGGGTGTTGTTCAAATTACAATAAATGCACTTTAAAAAAGAAATGTACCAATGGAAATGGAAATCAATTGTTTTATTTCGGATTTACAATAAATATTTCGCCTAATTATTTATACTGCTAGGTAATTGCGTGATATTACTGTATATTTCATCATGTACGTTAATTTAGTCACGTATTTTATCATATACGGCAACACCCTATTGCAACGTGAAGCGTTCACATACACAGACTCAGTAGAAAATTAAAATAGAAAATGTGGGGAATTCGTGTACTAATGCCTGACAATATTTAGTACGCACAAACAGAATCTCTACGCAACTCAAAAAAAAAAAAATGATGTAAACACAACAAATAATTGTCTCACTCATGTATAAAATTTCAAATGTTTCGTTTTACTCATACACTCTGTTTTCTATATTTGATTTGCAGCTTAGTTTAAACATTGAGAAAAAAAGGTGTTTAATAGAAATTAAATGAACAAGTGTTGAATTCGTATGTGAATTGGTTAAAATTCAAACAAAATAATTTTTTTGATTCAAGAAACAAAGAAAACTGGGAAACGGAACAAATATTCAAATAACACTGTGCGCGTGTACGAGTAAAAATTGAAAAAAAAAAAATTGAGAAAAAAACATCCAAAAACAACAAATCCAGAAAATCGTCAAGAAATTTATATTCAACATAATTACCGGTCGGTTTCGTTACGAACAGCCAAGCACAAGTGAAAAATCGATAAACTATTAAATATCCTATTAATTTTTTTTTCTGTCCGCATTTTGTCATTTATCAATCGAATAACGTTACATTTTTATTGAACCAAACAAGCTAAATTGCAATTTAATATTAAAAAAAAAAAAAAATGTCAATGCGTGGCTGGGAATTACTGTTCGACTCGATACAATCCAATTTGAATGAAAAAGCTGATATTGCAATAGCCTTAACACATTGGTTTATTATACAAAACACAAATTTGTGGTGCATTGGAATTACTGACAAAGTGAGGAATGAAATTTAATCAATATCATAAATTCATTCAATATAAATCATTTTTAGATAGAACAAGATGAAATGGAAAAACTTCCCGATGGCTGGAACGAATCCACACGATATGGCCTGCATTACACATTTTCTAATAGAAGTGAATCGTATGATCTAATTGCATATTATCACGAGCAATTATTATTGATACATTTGATTGTGAGTCGATTTATTATTTGTATTTTTAATTTAATTTGGTATATATTTACAATTTCGGCAAATCATAAAATGAATTTTTTTTTCCTGTTGTTAAATTTTGTTCGCAAAACTTATTTTATTTGTTTTTTTTTTTTTTTTTTGAAATGCGACAAACTAAACAAAACAATGCAGAATGACAAAAATGCATTTATTCTTTTCGCTGACCTGATTTAATCGCATTCTTTTTTGCATGGTTAGCCGGTCATTCAGTTTTCAATTTGGATGCAAATATTAATTAAAAACTCTTTTGAACGTGCGAACAAATAATGCATTTTGATTATATGGCATATGTAATAGAGATCGCTTGCAATATAACGGCGCACGACTTAACATCTGATGCAAAAATCTTGTCACAAAATTTGGACGTACAAAATTAATAAATTTTTGCTCTTGTGACTCATCATTTGATTACTTGTTTTAATCATAACTGTAATTGGTTATCATGATCTTAATTAGTTTGTTGTATGGCGGGCGTTTCTATTGTTGTCATTTATTGTTCATTGCTCTATAATTATGTAATTAAGTATTCGTGGATTGTTGCTCACAGCATTCTTCTTATTTTTTTTTTTACCTTCAACCAAATACAAATTGAATATTAAATGTTTATCATTCGTTCGGCATTCAAACATTATCATCAGCAAACAACATTGGCAGCATTTTAAGAACCATGCGTTTAGTTAATGAATTAAATGACGCAAAAAGAGTCTTCGCGTTTAAAAAGAAAAAGAAGAAGAACAAGCAACAAAATCTACAAATTAATGGTCCGAGAGAAGCATAGAAGCATTTATAATCTCGGAAACAGCATGAACCACACACTCTTTCACTCTCTCTCTCAATATCTCAAATCAAATTCGTTCTAGTACTTTTGAAAATAAACAAAAATGTGCCTAATGGCGTCATTATCGTTTTATTATTAATTCAATAAATGCAGCATGTTCTGCGTATAATTTTTCGGAGTCTAAACGAACCGGTGATTCAGTTGGTACTTCTGGTGATGCTCTCTGTTGTTTCAGATGCATTAAAGTGTAAATTTCCAATGAATAGTCTCACTGTGTGTGTTACGTGTCATTACCGGCATCATTAATGCAATGAGCAAACTTATAAATATGATCTATTTCTTAACAACCTTCAATATTTCATAATTGTGTGTGTGTTTTTTTTTTCTTTTTTCGGAGAAAATACTATATAAATGTGAATCGGCACCTCATCATTAGCAGTAGCAATAGCAAAGACAAATTGATACACATGTCGTCAGCATATGTAATATACTCTATGTGCGGATAAAAATGTATTTGCGGCGATAAATACATTTATCTTTGTGCTGATGTTTTAACAATATTACCATTTTTTATGCTTCGTTAAATATAATTTCCAGCATTTATGATATCGATCCGACACGTTATTATTCAAATTGAGTTCAAGAATCGTAAGCATTGGCATTCTCTCAGTTTTGTGTCACATTGTATTTGTCGATTTGTGTGTGTGACACGCAAACCGATTTATGTGCTTGTATGCGTACACACATAAAAAGCGTTAGGCAAACTCGATCATTCTATACACGATACGACAGTTTGATCATTTCAATTGAGTCTATTATTCACCCGGTTAACGCACTGAAGTTACTTTTCATTATTAGTTTAAGTTTATTGGACTTGCAATCTTTCGTGTGATGTGAGGCTTCTACTTCGTTTTTTTTTTCACTTCATTTTGTAGTTTTTTTTTCCTCTCTTCTTGTTTCACGCAATTCTCCGGATCTGTGAAATCCATTGTGCGCGCGCTTCTAGAATATAAGCGTTAATAACAATGACTTCAGCAAAAAAAACACATATAGCAAATGATGAAATTTTTATGTGAGAATAGAATATGATGAAAATAAGAAAATAAAAACAAATGAGCATGAGGACCAACCGAATTAACAAATTAAAAAAAAAAAATAGGAAGAAAGATAGAAAAAAAACTGGTCACCGTACAAAAAGTAGAAATGAGGAAATCATTATGAATGCTACAAAAAGTGAAGAATCCACTTGTCGCCGCTTTGTATAGAATGAGATCAGTCGATAAAAAACAACAAGGTGCTGTGAATCTTTCGTATGAAAACATGAAGAGATGAACGATAACAAAAAAAAAATGTCGATGAGTAAAACGTGTTGCGGAAAAACAAAAAAACTTTTTGGCATGTGTTGCCGGAAAAATTTACAGTGCAATTTTAGAAAAACGTACCAGAGCTATTGTCGAATCGCTCTTGGATGAAAACCAATCTGGTTTGAGACCGATGCGCGGATGTCAAGATCAAATTTTTTGCATGAGACAACTAATAGAGAAGTTCCATGAAAGAAACAAGGATATGTACTATGTATGTTTTGTCGATTTACAAAAAGCGTATGATTGTATACCGAGAGCTAATTTGTGGTCAGTTTTGAGTGAATGGTTTTCTTCTGGGGGCAATTAAGAGAGCCCTTCATATGCAGATGATCTAAAATTGTTTGGCGGCTCAGAACAGGAGCTACAAAACAGTATTAGCGATTTAGAAGCCGCCTATACGAACTTTGGAATGACCATTAGCAGTTCAAAAACACAAGTTATGCATATTGGGAAGCATAGTAATGTAAATACAATACATTTCAAATACTGTATTGGAGTGCGTATTTAATGGAGTAATAATACATTTTGTAATCATTACTTCCATCACTGAAAAGGGGTATGATTGGAATGGTGAAACTCAAGACCTGACTCTCGATAGGGTTTTCTGGAGAAGAATTGTTAAGGGGCTGCCATTACAAAACAGACCAGACGCTGAAGGGCAATAATGGTCTTCAAATGATTGTTGTTGTTGTTGTTGTTGTTCCAATGGAGTTAACGGTATTCCTACTCTACTGTCAAAACCAAATTGCAAAAATATTTCCATTCACGATGTCGTATAAACTGGATTTACTAAAAAGTGTCGCAAGCCTTTTTGGCGAACTACAGGGTGGGCCAGAATAACTGTCGTTTTTTTTTGCATTTACGTAGATACCATTACATTAACTTTCCGACCACCCTTTTTTTTACCGTTATGTTTGTTCATGTCTTGGCCATCCATTGTGATGACAAGCATTATTGCGCAGTTCTTATTTACTTTGCAATAACAATGGATTTGAAACGTCAACTCGTTTTGAATTTGTATAGAAAAGGTTTGCGACAAGTGGATATTTTTCGCCGGCTTCACCATGAAAATATCAACTTGAAATTCATTGAACGTACTATAAAACGATACGAGGAACGTGGAACAGTGAATATAATGAAAAAAACGGGCAGAAAAAGATCTGTACGAACAAAAGATCTGGTCAAAAAGGTACGTGAAAAAATTCGTCGAAATCCGAGAAGAAGTGCCAGAGTTTTGGCTCGTGAGCATAATATCAGTCGATCTTCCATGCAACGAGTATTAAAAGAAGATTTAGGAGTGACACCGTACAAAAAAACCAAGAAACACGGATTAACAATCAAAAACAAGCAAGACAGAATCCAAAAATGCAAAGAGCTGATGCGCCGGCACGCAACTTCAAATATCGTTTTCTCAGATGAGAAATTGTTCCTTTTGCAACCAAGTCTTAATGCGCAAAATGATCGTGTGTACGCAGTGACTATTGAGGACCTTCCTGAAGATGATTTGGTGGTTGAACGATTTCAGAATGTACCAAAAGTCATGGTTTGGGGCGCCGTTTCGGCAGACCACAAATTTCCTCTTGTTTTCGTTGAAAGTGGCGTAAAAATCAATGCGTCTGTGTACAAAGAAGAAATATTGCGTTCAAAATTGTTGCCACACGCCGAAAGAGTGTTTCGTAATGAACCATGGGTGTTTCAGCAAGACGGAGCACCGTCACATCGAGCAAACACAGTGCAACAGTGGTTAAGTGAAAATGTGCCGGATTTCATTAACAAAGAATGGCCGCCATCGTCTCCAGACTTAAATCCAATGGATTTTTTTGTGTGGGGTTACATGGAATCGAAGCTAAATGGTCTGAAGATTACGAAAACTTCAACATTGGATGCATTGAAAAAGAAAATCGTCAAAATTTGGAACGATATTCCCATCGAAATGGTGCGTGCCGCGTGTAAATCGTTTTCAAAACGTTTGCGATTGGTGATCCGCAACAAAGGAGGCAGATTCAAAACCAAAAAGTGAAAAACAAATTTTGGACCTTAATTTAACATTTAATAAAAAAAATAGTTGATTTCAGTAAAAAAAAAATACATTTCTCAATTAAATATAAAACGGACAGTTATTCTGGGCCACCCTGTAAGTACTAAGGAAATTCTTCAAGTGTTCAAACACAAGCCAATCTCACGTGCAACCATTTATCGTGTTATCAGTGAAATCTGGTCGTCCACAAAAATTGATTGTCAGAACAGCAAAAAATTTGCTGTCAAGTGCTAAAAACAAGGTTGGTCAATCAACACGGCGTTTATCACGTAAATTTGGTATTTCAAAAGACACAGTACATCGTATTTTGGCGAAAAACAACGTGTTTTATCGAAAACGTAAACGAGCATCGAAATATACAGCTAGACAACTCGAAATAATACCGAAATGTTGCCGTGTACTTCGTGACAAACACTTTGCCAACGGGAAATTCATGATTTTGGATGATGAATCTTACTTCACTTTTTCGCATCATGAATTGAGTGGAAATGACGGCTATTACACTGATAATGTTAGAACAACACCAGACAATGTAAAATATGCCGGCAAATCAAAATTCGAGTCAAAGGTGTTGGTGTGGTGTGCGATTTCATCAAAGGGTATTTCAACACCAGTCATCCGCCAAAACAAAGCTAAAGCGATCGATTCTGACACTTATATCGACCAATGCATGCCAAAATTGAAGCGATTCATTGAAAACTATCACACTCGAGATGAAATCATGTTTTGGCCTGAACTTGCAAGCAGCCAATATGCGAAAAAAACATTGGATTGGCTCACATCGCAAAATATACCATTTGTACCGAAAAAGGACAACCCACCGAATGTTCCAAAGGCATGTCCTATCGAAGATTTCTGGTCAGTTATTAAACGTAAGGTGTACGAAAAAGGCTGGGAAGCAAAAAACGAGCAACAGTTGATTAGTCGAATCAAAAGAAAGGTGAAGGAAGTCGACGTATGTATCTGTCTGCCAGAGCATGATTTTGAAGGTTCCATATTTACTGCGAAAAATCGAAGATAATGGCCCATTCAGTATACTGTAAATGTGTTTTTTGATAGTTTTTAAATAAATCTAACTACCACAAAAAGAATTTCCGAAATCGCTTGTTATTTGTTCAAATGGCGTATGTTTGATTTTGTGACAAAACTTTTGCATCAGATGTTGTAGTACATTAATTGAATTGTATAGCATGTTTGCGGTACATCGTCTTTCATTCAAAGAATTTACTGTATAAATTTGCTTATTTACAGAACAATTCCAACAATTTCACCACTACAATTCGTTTGAATGTTGAAGAAATCGTACAAAACGATGCATACACACAGAAAATGGGCAATCTATCAAGACTCATTCCAAACATTGACAGTTTGTTGGAACACTTCAAAAGTCTCATTCGACCTCATGAACTTTTAGGGCCACGTATGGATTTAGTTGCTACAGATGGCATTGAGGGAAACACAAATTCTGATATCGGCATAGCTGTATGCTTTTTTGTTGTACCTTTAGCTTTATTCTCAGTTGCTGTTTTATTTGCTTTATTTTATTTTTTCCGCGGCAATACGTTAGATTTAATTTCAATTTTTGGTATTTTTTGTGCACTTTTGATTGAAGCATTTGTAGTTTATTTTGGCACATGTTTTGTATTTAAACAATGGAAAATGTTTTGGAATTGGCTAAAAACTATATGGTCGTGAATAATAATTTATTTGTTATATGTTAGATGTTATTCATGAATGATTCCTTTTCTTATTAAGTTGTCCAGTAGATGTAAAAAAAAAAAAAACATTATTTCAATAATATTTTCTTCATTATTTGTTTGCTTGGCAGTACGTGTTATTTAATCTTTTAGTATTTGTTCTTCTGAAAAAAGAAAATTATCAAAATATATTCCCAACGACCAACGGTATTTCTTTTTCTTCTTTCTGTCCAGATGTGGAATAAACTTAAATCAAAATTCATGACTTTTTTTGAAAGGCGACATCAACAATAAGATTACAATGGTTCACCCGGATACACAATTATGTAATCATAACACAACAGACATTTGTGTGTTAAAATTTTTTTTAAATTTCAATCACTTTGTTTTGTTGAGATATAAAAGATTATTAAAAAGTCATTGTTTTCATAGTTTTTGAATAAATCGATTGAAAGTTATAAAAATACCAAAAAAATCATAGTAATTCATTAGTTAATTGATTTTGATTTTGACTCTTGATTTCAATGTTATATCAACATATCCACATATATTTTTATGGTGAAGAAGTATTGAATATGGCAGACTACATATGGAGTATGTGTATGGTTCAATATTGGAACAAACAAATGCTCAATATGTTTTCGGCTTCTTTTCATTTTCTCTTGTTCATTTCCCTTCTGCTTTTTCATAAAATATTGACGCACATGAATAAATATGTTGTGCATATAAGAGAAACAGAGTAAGTCAAAAATAATTTTCCGGTTAATTTTTAGTCTATTTAATTTTAAATGATGCAACCTGGTTGTCAAAAGACAATGTCGCGGCCCGAAAGAAATTCGCATTAGACCACCTACGCTAGGAAGATCAATGGTAAAAAATAATTTTTTCTGGCGAAAAAAAGTTCAATTTAGACGGTCCAGATGTATTTGCTTAATATTGGCATGATTTGCGCACCGAAGAAAAGATTTTCAGTTTACGTCAATCTGGCGGTGGATCGGTCTTGGTTTGGGTGGCCATTGAGTACCTCAAAAACATGCCGTTGTTATTCATATTCAACAGAATGAATGCAGTGCAATGGTAATGCAATATTGCATTAAATTGCAATCGAAATTATTTCGAGTGAAATATTTTTGTAATATAAAAATTTAAATTTTGCAGACACAAGCCAACGGAATGACAAAAACGGTCCAGTTCAATGAGAATGGCCTACATGCAACAAAATATATTGTTCATTTTTTATTAATAAATGGCAAATTTTTCGAAAATTCTATCACGATAGATACATATAAATTAGAATGAATTAAATAACTAAAGAATGAAAATCAATTTTTATCTCACCGTGAAAGTAAAAACTGGCATTCTACTTCTGGAGATTGCTTGGTGCTGATCGAAATAAGTGAATAATTTTTTGTTACTCCAAGTTACTTTTTTTATTTTTTGTTGTCAACTTCATTTAAAAAATTCGTTTTGTCATTTCACTTATTATTTGGGCCGGCATTTTAATTTTCGTTGAAAATTCAAAATCTCGACATTCTGTGTTGTTACTAGTAATCGATATTTACTCAAAGATCATTTTAATTATCCTCAGTTTTGTGGCTACGTGCGACTAAATTTGTCGAAAAAAAAAATACTGGTTTTAATTTGAAAAATACGCATTAAGCGTGACAAAGTCACATAAATATTTTTACTTACTGTCATACAATAATTACGATTTATTTCATTTAATTCTCAATTAACAAAATACGTCATTTAACTGATGAGTCAGTTTAACATTTGAACAATAAATACGCAATTCAATCAAAACATGAACTTTTGAACTCTTTTGTTGATAAAAATAGTTTGTTTTCTATTAAAAGAAAAACAGAAAAAAAAAATTCTCGCCAAGATGTTACTATTGATATTTTTGTATATTCACGCATTGGAACAGGAAGCACAATTATTTACAATGAGGATTTAAGCACGCAAAAAAATACAAAATATGAAAGAAAGACAAAAACATTGCAAAAAGAACTTTTGAACTAATCACAATAGCTGTATATATTTTGATTAAGGCGGCGAAATCATTACCGGACATACACGATATATATGAATTGTTTTGTCGGTAATGCCGTGGCATTAACTTTGAATGATAAAACAACATGCAATTGTTTAGCATTAAGAAACCAGTTTCTTTTATTTTGTTTCAGATTTTTAGCCGGTTTCCGATTTTTTCGGTAAATATATATATATATTGTGACCATTTTACCACGGGCAAGCGATAGATAGAAGTGGGCCTGTGCTGTGTGTGAGTGTCAGTCAACTAGTGATATATGTTACTTCGGAATAACATTATAGTATATTAGGTGGCAAGTACAAGGTTTCAGTTTCAGTCTTCGCATCGTGATCGTGATTGGAACTGTCTACAAAAAAAAAAAAAAAAATTTAAAACAGAACACGGTATGCGCATCGGAGGCATTTCAACTGGTCGATAAAGCTTGATTGGCTATTTACTGTTTTCGGTTGGCATATGTGGATGATTTTAGTTGCACGTAGACTTCTTTCTAAATTACACCGTTCTAAATCTGTTTAAAGATAACAAAAAATAGTTTATTTGTGTTTTGATAACAAACAAAAATAGTTCAATTAGCGGCTTTTATAATCCGAATATTTGTCTATTGTTATTTCGGCAACCGTATAAAACTGATTAACTCGAAGTGATTTTATTGCATTTGAATACAAACCGCAGAGCAAAAAGTGTGTATTGTATTAGAAATAAAAAACGACGAACTTTGTTTTATTAATTGTGTCAAATTGTGCATATGAATGAAATATTAAGAGCAAAAATGTGGACAAAAATTTGTTTAGTTGCTTTGATCTTAATGTCAAGCATATTGTGTTGTCGTTCGGACTCTGTTGTAAGTTTTTGTTTGTTTGTTTGTTTTTTTTTTTGTTCTCTTCATTATTTGTTAGAATTAATCGCAAATGTTCAATATTTTCATTGAAAAATTTCCGATAGATGGATATGATTCAATCAGAGAAATATCCGGCTGAAAAACATACGCTTCTAACAAGAGATGGCTATATTCTATCTGTGTATCGAATCCCAAATATGAACGTTCAGCAAAATAACCGAAAAGTCATTTTATTAATGCATGGTACGATTCATTTGATGAATTATTCAAAATTCAAGTTTTTTTTTCTTTTGTTCGCGTAGTTAAGACAGTCAAATCATTTTTCTGCGTTTAACTTTCTAAATTTCAAAAGAATTTCTGCTTTCTACGAAATATATCAGGAATGACCAGTGCTGCACCAGCATTTTTAACATTTGGACGTAAAACATCAGCTGCTTATAAGTTTGCCGATGCTGGCTACGATGTTTGGTGAGAATTATATTCATTTTCTGCTATTTCTACTTTCGATGCTGAAATCGTATTATTATTAAAGCTGTCTTAATTGGACTGTATTGTGAAATTTTTTTTTTTCTCTTTTATATTATATCGTTTTCATTTTTTTTTTTTTTTCTCACAAAAAGGATTGGCAATGCTAGAGGAAATACCTATAGTCGAAGACACATTTCAATGCATCCAAATGAACCAAGATTTTGGGATTTTAGTTGGCATGAGATTGGACTATATGATATTCCAGCAACAATTGATTACATTTTAAATTATACCAATCAAACAAAACTCTCATATGTTGGTCATTCTCAAGGCGTTACAGCGGTTTTGGTTACATTATCTGAATTACCTGTATACAATAATAAAATTAGCATCGGTAATATAAATAGAAATATAATTTTCAATCATTACAAATTTATTAATAAAAATGTTTGTTGCTTAATTTAGCTCATTTGATGACCCCACCAGTCATTTTTAAGCATAATCATCCAATAGTTGTCAATACTATAGCAAGAGACATGGATAGCGCAAATAAAATTGCTGTAAGTTAAAAACGTGAATATTAATAGTTCAACTGATCTAATTTCGTTTGCTGATTTTATTTGGAATTTTTTTTTTTTTTTAGGAATGGTTTCGTGCCAATAATATACATGAAATACTGTCACATTCAAATGGTTTTATGGACATGGTTGCGACAATATCACAGTTTTGCATGAAACCAGCTGGAAAAGAAGTGTGTCGAAGCTTTGTTTTCATGCTATTCGGTCCATCAAATCTTTATTTTGATGAACTTTTGGCAACGATCATGAATCATATACCAGCTGGTGCTAGCTCTAAGCAAGTCATTCATTATACGCAAATTGCTGCGGCCCGTAAGTTTATAAAAATATTTAAATGAATATACATTTTTGATATTGATGATAACATATTAATTAATTCTTTTCACAATGATTAGAGAAATTTCAACGCTATCACTATGGAACTGAAATGAATATGAAAATTTATGGAACACCAGAACCACCGGAATATAAATTATCAAATGTTCATACAAACATACACATCATGCATGGAACAAATGATTGGCTTTCACCTTCAGACGTATGTTATTTTTTTTTTTTTTTTGATGAAATTTTATAAAAAGCGAAATGAAACTAATAATCACAATTTGTTATAGAATGTTCCATATTTGGCCGCATCATTAGGTCGCTATCCAATAGCTATTTCAAAATTTCCTGGCTACAATCATATTGATTTTGCGTATGGATCGAATCTTGATATGGTGCATAGGAAAATATTTAAAGTTCAAAAACTGTTAAGTTAAATATGTTGACAATTTTGTATTTTTTTTTCGATGCTTTTCATTTTATAGTATCAGCAATTTCTGTGATAATATGCAATATTTTCATTTAAACACCATTTTGGAATTGGAAAAATATAGTTTAAATACATTTCAATATCAATTGTTCTATTTATAGTTTGTCGAAAGCAATGGTATTGTTATTTAAAAAAAAAAAAAACATTCATTTGCCGTGTGAAAAATAGTTCAGTGAAATCGAAAAATATGAAATGAAAAATATTTCGAGAATATTTTCTTGTATATTATTTCCATTTAGAAATGATTTTTTTTATTAAACAAAACAAATGTCATTTGCAGAAGAAACTATGTGAACAGTTGTTATGAAAAACTTGCCTTTAGATTCTATCAAAATTCAGAATGTAAAATTTTTATTGTTAAGATTGTAATTAAGGAAATAAATAAATGTTATTTATTAAAAGTATTGAATTGAATTCATTCCATTTTAACAAAATGTATGTTTCCTTAAAACTTCTATGACCAAAGCACACGAATTCAATTGTGGATTTACACAGGAATGACGATATATTCAAACGATATATTCAAATTTCATGCGCTCTACGCCAGTCAAATTTATTAAACCAAATCAAAAAAATTATTTAATTTTCAAAAAAAAAATATTTTTTTTTCGGTCTTTTCCACAAAAATTGTATAGAAAAGTCATCCACGATTGAAATTGTGTGACTTGGGAATAGAGTCTTTAGATTTTTTTTTTAATCAGTTAACTTTTGAAACAATTATCATTTATATTTAAATTGTTGCATCAAATCTAATTAGATTGGAAAGAGATCATGTAAAATTTGACTTTTATGAAGGCCCTGAAGATGGAAAATAAACTCTTTCAGATAAAGTTTTGGAGATAAAAAATTACAATTTTGCTCAGGACCGTTTATATTCATCTTTTATCGATTTCGATTTAGTCAATAGAAATGGTCCAATATATTTATAATCTTAATGCACACAAGAGAAATAAGTTTAACCAACTAAACTAAATTCTAAAACAGAATAATAAATAAGTGAAAATCGATGAATAATAAAACTGGAAATGTATCAATGATATACTACAATTGAAAGACGTACATCATTTCTATTTAAATGAATGACGTTTTTTTTTTTTTTTTTTGAATAATGATGAAAAAAAAGGTGCAAATTGAATTTTATTGTGTAAAAAAATGTGATACTTGGAAAAAAACCACAGTGAAATGATACAATTACAAATCAAAAGTCTTCATTCAATTTTAAATGTATTGAGAAGAATTACTCGAAATCGAATTTACTTGTCATCAAATTATTTTTAAATTCAATGATTAAAATGTATAAAATTATTCAATCAAAACGTAAACACATCATACATCATCAAAAAACAAAAAAAAAAAAAACTACTTTCAGATGAAATTAATTCAAATTACTTTCTAGAATATGCAAAATAAGTTAGAAGAAATTGAATCATTTATAACTTTTTTGTAAATTACTAAATTCAATCGTATGATTCTTCCAATACAATTGATATGAGTCAACATCATATTATTATATACCGGCGTAAACAGAATAACATTCACAATTCACACAACTCACACTCATTAGTCGAAATCAAATAACAGAAGATCGCTGAATATGACAACAAAACCAACAACAAATAACATCAGTTTCGCATGTGTGCGTATCATAAAGCTTGAGAATGTTATTAATACTATAGCATAGTATACAACATTTTGGCGTGTTTACAGCATCTGGTTGATATTGAATGTATTGAATGCACACACCCAAAGTATGTTGCCAAAAGTTTTCGCATTTATTACATAATAAAATTGAACTAACAATACTCACAATAGTCACATAGTCACACAGAAGTCACAATTCAAATCTATCTGTATCGCATACTTTTACTTACATTTAAGCTGCATTGTGTGTCTCTTTTTCTCCTTCTCTTTTTGTTTAACGTTTAAAAGTATTTTGTGACACACCGACTTCAATACACTAAAACCAGTCCATACATAATATGAATATTTCGACTCGTTTTATAAATTTCATCCAAGCCGCAATGAAGAATTCAGTTTTAAATTGGTCATCGTACGTAATTGGTCGTCGCTGTCTGTTTAATAAAACATCAATTCATTTATTTGTTGTAATTTGAAACATTTATTAATTTTAAACAAATCAACAATGCCAATCGGTAAGTTTAATTTTTATATGAAATAATAATCATTAAAAGTTTAATTCAAGTCATGAACATAGTTTAAAAACAAAATTATTTACTCTTTTTTCAAATATTTTTCCACTTATTACGCATCAACCAAATGACCAATTAAAAGAGAATACTAGTTAGTTAGTTTTAATTTGAATCACACATAAGTTTTATGTTAGACAAAATTAAGTGAGTAAAAATAACAAAATTTTGCAAAGTAAAAATAAAAACGGAAATTTTCCATTTGGTACATAATTTGACCAAACAAGTGTATAGGTATTTTACTTAAATATATGTTTATGTTACGTGTATCTATATTTAGGACAGTTGAAATATGTTATTGTTGCTAGTAAATTGAACGAATGATGTCAGTGCTGAGCAGCAGCATCATTCAAATAAGATAGATTGTGCGAAATAAAAATCGAATATTTATATTTGAAGAGTTACGGTTCTCACAGTGATGGCATAAGCGTTTCGAATGACATCATCGAGACAACACAAATTTATTCATACACCGTTTTATTTTGATAGGTCAACTTTTTTCTTTCTGCGTATGAATAAACAACTTTGTCAAAAGAGAATTCCAGAATGAAAACGATTAAATGTCTTTTAGAAGAAAAATAAAACATTATCAGAACTCTTTTTTTTTTCTTCCTTTCTTTAATTTTTTCAAAAATATTAATAAATACAGTCAAAACAGAAGAAGAAGAAAAGAAATAAACGAATAAAAAAAAAGTATCGACTCGAATTGATTATCAATTAAAGAAATGAAAAAGAACAACAAGTTGAATGATTAAATGCAAAGACACCGCCCAAGTTTAAATACAATTTTCGTTGTTATTGCCAATCGATTGCAATTGAGCTTTATTGGATATTTGATTAGGTATGCAATTCATGTGATTTGCGATTTACTGACCATATAAAAACCAACAAATTGCCACTTTTATTCTATCACATGCCATGTCTATCACAAGCGCACAACCAATTTTTAATTGAAATATTTTTGTTAGGTGTAACAACGAATTTTCGCATTTGTAAAATATAGATATACACTGTATAGCATGAACATTTAGCTGTTAAATAGATTATTATTCACTAAATTATTATGCAAATGCGAAGACGATTGAAATTTTTTTTACAAAGCTTGCTAACGAAAAATAAAACTTACACTAAATAATCATTATGGATATAGTTCAATGAAAAAAACAAAAAAAAAAAATATAATCAAATGATTGAAAAACAACTGATGATATCATTCGTGTTATTCGGTATATAAATAGTACGTTGATTCATTCAATTTGCCTATAAACTTCCTTAGACTTATCTATTTTATAGCATAATGTTCTATAGATTGAAACATAGGCGAAAAAAAAAATACATGAATTGATTCATTCATGCCAAAGGCCATGAAATCTTGTCTAATATTCAAACGAATATTTGCACTTAAATCGAAATGACTTCGTGAGCACAAACAATGATAAAGTGTTTGAGGTCTAGTTCATCATTCTAATGAGTAACGATAGTTTATTCGTATTATATTTAACGTTTTAGGTAGAAAAACTACAACTTTTGTTCATACAATACATAATTAGCGACAAAATAATTTTACGATTCAGTGATAATGCACATTCTCAAGCATTTGATGAATAACAAACTATATTTTTTTTTGCAAACGGAAAAAGTCAAATGAAGAAAAGAAGCTTCAGAAAAATCGCACATCACACGTTCAAAGAAGAAAAAAAAAAGATGAGAAATTAACACTAGCAAATAATTAGCACACTATAAAATTTCAATTCAACAATCACATAACAGCAACCATTTATACAGATCATTGACATTTTATGCCATACTCGTACATACCGACAATAAAATTGTGATTTTTTTTTTTCTAATTTACAGAATTAAACACACCTGATGCGCTTCAGTATCACTTTTACCCAGTTACCAATGGTTTTGTGCAATTCAGAGTTCGTGCACCAAATGATGCTCATTTAGCATTGACAACTGGTCCAAGTGAAGGACAACCAATGGCCGAAATTTTCATTGGTGGATGGCAAAATACAAAATCGGTTATTCGATACAATCAAACAAAACCAGAAGTTGCTGAAGCAAATACACCAAATATTTTAAGCGCTGACGAATTCCGTGGATTTTGGATTCGTTCTATTGATGGTGTAAGTATTGAAATTCTACTCAATTAAAATAATTGAATATTTTCATTTAATGTTTATAATTTTATCGATAGGTTATTACTGTTGGAAAGGAGGGAGAAGCTGCTGCTTTCTTAGCATGGCACAATCCAAATCCATTCCCAGTTAATTTTGTTGGTGTGTGCACTGGATGGGGTGCTTCTGGTTCATGGATTATCGATGGTAAAAAAAAGAATTCGGAAAATATTTTCAATTAAACCTTCATCTTGGAATAATTTTTATTCATATATTTACGCATAATTCAGATTATCAACAAGCAAATGTAGGTTGGCAAGGAGCACAGCCATATACACAATCTCGCGGTGATTTCGCTCCATCTGGCTCACCATGCTGGGTGCCAGCTTCAAATGGAACTGTTCCACCCCAAGCTGTTCAAGGAGGCTCTGACGGTACGTAAATAAAAAAAAATGAGCATTTTCAAATTTTTGTAACGAAAATTTTACATTGATTTCAATTATTTCAACAGGTGAACCACTATTTGTTGCTCGTGCACGTCACGAAAGCGATTTAATTCCAGGTAAACTCGTTCCATCTCATAATGTTGCTTATGTTTCATTTGGTGGCGCAGAACATCCACACACTGACTATGAAGTTTTAGTGGGATGCCAACCACAATGGATTCAAGTACAGGGTAATCAAATTCCTCCACAGGCCGTACCAGGTAAATATAATATGTAATTTATAATAAATTTGGTTGAATAAAGAATAGAAATAATAATTGAATTATTTTCTTCTCAATGAATTGCTCATTAGGTGGAGAAACTGGTGATGGTGAACCATTGTTCATTGGACGTGTGCATCATGAAGGCACAGTCACAATTGGAAAAGTTCAACCATCACATGGTTGCTGTTACATTCCATATGGTATTTATTTGCATTAGATTTTCTTTTATTCTTCTATTGGCCAATGATTTTCTATTGATTTTCTTATGTTTTTTTTTTTTTTTTTTTAGGTGGACAAGAAATGGCCTTCCAAGCCTACGAGATTTTAACATGCAACTAATTGTCAAAACTGTGCAATTCATATATTTAATGAATAAAATAAACAGAAATGTAAAGAGACTTTCAAAGTTCATGTCGTACCGGATATCTGTGCATATTTTCATAGAAAATATACTTTTCATGTATATTCAATGATTTTAAAATATAAACAAAACATAAAGTCTTTTTACAAATCTGCAACAAAAAACCGCATATGTTTAGACTCTCACATTTATACATGCACATTGAAATGAATTATTTAGCTTTTGCTTGCATACATTTACTTGATTAATATGTACACACAATGATATTTTAATTGAAAAAAAATATTTAATAAATTGACAAACACAAATTTGCGTTGAGATTTTGTGCATTTTATCCAGTTTTATTTCTTTTCTTTTTTTTTTTTTTTTTTGTGGCCATCGTTAAATTAAAGCCCACTCCAGGAAAAATCTACACTTCTTTTAGATCGAGCGTTAGCGTTACATTCAAATGCACTATGTTTGAGTGTCACGCTAATTTTCGACGTAAAAACAAGTGTAGATTTTTGCTTGACACAACGACTCAAAATTGAATTTGGATTTCATAAATATGATTTCGAAATGGTTTTGAAACCTATTGCAATGTGAATAATGTTCACTAAATATTACCATTGCATAATAAATAACACTTAAACTGAGGGATATTTTTCAATTTCTTTATTGAAATAAAGACCAGAACAAAACTTATTATTGTTTGAAGAGTTTTATGCCATTCCAAGAAATTGATTTAAAATGAGAAAGCATATCGTACATTGTATGAACGCAATTCGAATTAATGATGTGTTTGCACAAATTTCAATGATACTATTTATATACAATACATTTGGCCGGGTATCATTTGTTTATGAATGAGAATATTCTTAGCGATTATTAATTGTTTAAAACCATTATGCGTATTCAGAAAAAAAGTCCATTATTCGCACATTTTCTGAAATCCTAAACATAAGAATAAAATGTATTGGATTTTTTTTTTTTTTTTAAATCATAAATGATACATATATGGACTCAGCCACAGTAGAATAAACGGCATTCAGCGCCTGGTAGTCCAACAAGCAATTGTAATTTAATCCAGTTAATGAAACTCAGTTGTATGGAATATTTTGTTCAATAAAATAAGACTTGTATTTCTGTCTTAGAATAAAGCGTGATAAATTAATAATAATTTCAAAATCAACTAAAAGTGCAATACATTATTGAACTGGCATTTAAATTTATTGATGTGCTAACCGTGTGCAGTCATTTTTCCTGTTGGAAAATCAAAGCTTTTCATCAAATAAAAGAAATACGACGAGAAATTCAACAAGAAATTTATTGGTGGAAGAATTCTATGGGATAAATTAATTAAAAATGATTGGTTTAATGGACATTCCGTACAGTATTATATTTTTTAGCATTTTTCTCAGTGTATTGTGTTTTTTCCTATACCATTTTTCATATTGGTCTCGACACAAAATTCCATTTATTAAGCCAACATTTCCATATATTTTTGGGAATATTTCGCGTGACACCCATCGTGCACTTGAGTTTAACGAATTTTATCGAAACCGTCAAACTAATCATCCAATAACCGGAATTCATATTTTCCTCACTCGGGCATTGTTAATTAATGATTTGGAACTGTGTCGATATATATTGGTTAATGATTTCAAATATTTTCAAAATCGTGGCATGTATAATAATGCAAATTCGGATCCATTATCATCGATTTTGGGAACTTTAAATCACCATAAATGGAAAACACTTCGATCAAAATTGACACCAGCATTTACAACATTAAAAATGAAGAAAATGTTTGAAAATATAAAAGAATTTGGAAATGAGCTCGTCAAAGGTTTAAATGAAATCATAGAAACCGATGCTCAAGTTGAAATACGCAATGTATTCAGTCGCTTTACCACTAATGTTATTGGTAGAAAAGTTATTGGAATTTGTAATGATTCAGATGTTTCGGGAGTAAAACTTCAAGAAATTGTCAAAAAAGCAATGAAACCATACTTAAACTATCCAAGGAATCATCTAACATTGGCATATCCGAATTTATGCAGATTTTTTGGCATACGAAAGCATTCCAAGGAAGTTTCCGATTTTTTTATGAATGCTGTTGAGCAAACAATTCAAGATCGTCAAAAAAATACGAAAATTCACAATGATTTTATGCAATTGTTGATTAATACTGGTTTGAAAACAAAGGAAATTGCACCACTTGCATTTGATTTATTGTCTGCTGGCTACGCCGACTCAACATCAACATTAGCATATTGTTTGTATGAACTCTCATTATCAGAGAACCAACATATTCAAGATAGAGCAAGGGATGAAATTCATTTGGTTTTGCAGCAAAACGATGGACAATTTACGTATGATGCATTGAATAAAATGATTTACTGCAAACAAATTATTAACGGTAATTTTTCACAAATCTTAAATTTTTTCTTTCTTTTCGAAATTTAAATTTGGAAAAAAAAAATTGGCTTTCGCTAAACTAATAAACAAAATTACTATTTTGATTGGTTTTCGTATTTTTACTACAGAAACATTACGAAAGCATCCAGTTGCAGGAACTGCAACAAGAATCACAACTGAACCGTACAAAGTTCGAAATACCAATTTCACAATTCCGAAAGGAATGCGAATTTTTATCCCAATATTCAGTTTTCATCATGACTCTTCATATTACCCCAATCCAGAAAAATTTATTCCGGAAAGATTTTCTGAAGAAGAAATCCTACTTGGAAATCAATCCGTTATTCCACCTGGCGCATTTTTACCATTTGGTGATGGTAAGTTTTCTTTTTTTTTCATATATATATATTTGATGACGGAAATTAATTCGGTGACAAAAATCATTTTACAAAAAAAAAAAACGATATTCTAGGTCCAAGGAAATGCATTGGCTTCGAATTTGCTAAGCTAATTATTGGCATTGGATTGGTATCACTTTTGCAAAATTTTAAATTTTCAACTTGCGCTCGAACTCAAATACCGATTAAATATTCATCAACCAAAAATACCCTAATACCAAGCTCAGGCGTTTGGCTGAAAGTCAATCGAATTTGAAAAGACATCACATTTGTGATTCTCAGTTATCTGTAATTGACCAAAGCTTTATTATAGTCAGACCATTTTTTACACACGGAATATTCAAATTAATATTTTTTTTTGCCATGTTCAAGATATGTTATAAAGTTTTAGGGTATTATAAATACCTAGTAAATTTATCATTTATTTTATATTTACCGATGATAATCGACCTAATTGATTCTATTAAAATTGAATGAGGAAAGAGTCGTTGCATATGAATATCTGAATAATTTCATCGATCAATCATTATTGCATGCTATTACTATTGATGGACAGTTTTTTATTATCATTATTATTGATAGGCAGTATTATTGCAAAAACATGATATTAAATTAATATTCTAGATCGAATTTTCTACTAGACGAAACAATGAAAAACCGTTCTTCTGAAGTATCAATAAAACTTTGGTATTTGTAACTAAATAAACATTAAACAATGAAATCAAATGTGAATATTGTCACTATATGTGGAATCATTGAAAAGTTAGGATTACATCATTAATATCATTGCTGCGCTGCCAATCGTTAAAATTTTACACATTACAACTACGAAAAAATGCGTGACAACATTTCATTTAGAAGAGAATTTTTTTTTTTTTTTGAAAAACCGTTACGGAGCCCAAACGTAAATATAAAACATTTCAATAAACAAAAAAAATCCATTTTAGTGCGACTTAAGCGAAATTCAATTTAAAAAAAAAAAACTAAACAGTCAACAAATGTTAATTATAGTATTATTCGAAGAGGGTAACGCAATTAAATATACAATAAACTCACTTGCGTAGTTATTCAATTCGGCTAAAAATGTTGTTTATCTGTTTCTTTGGAAAACACATCCCGATCCCGTTCACATTTTTATTATGAAAATTTACTTATTTATGAATGTTACTCATTTCATTTGAATATACAATTAACGTATTTATAATGAATTTAATATCATCAGCAGCAAAAATATTAAGTTTCTTCCATACATTGAAAAATATCACATCTAATTCGATTGAAAAATGATATAATAAATAATAATAAATGATAATAATCAAAGCAATCATATTGTATTTGAAAATTGTATAAAATGGGATTTAATAATTGTAATACAGTTTAGTGGTTTCAAACATATAAAACAAACAAGTACTATTCTATCCACGTATTCTTCCGTATTTTCTTTTTTTCACATAAGAAAACTGTTTATTTCTGCTTTGATTGTATTTATACATACAAATAAAATACTGTTTAATTTGTAAGTTCAGCGATAAGTAAAAATTGGTTTGTATAACTAATTTAAATAAGAATTCAACGCATAAAAGATATGTTGAATGAGCAAATAATATTGAAGTTCGTGTTAGAAATGAATTAAATTCAATGAAAAACAAAATAAGGGCCTACATTTTGTCATATTTAGTTTTAAAAAATGTCTATTAATTCAAATCAGTCTATCAATAAATATCTTTTTTTTTTCGGAATTCATTAAAACTACAAAATACTTGACAAAATACCTTGGATTTTCAATTTCTTTCAAAAGTTCAGAATGCAACAGTGATTTCTATAGACTTATCTTCAAAGAAGATAAATAAAAGGATTCATAAACATATTTTGTAGCTTGTTTAATCATACATTTATTCAAATATTTTGTACAGATTGACGTCGATTTAATTGAAAGAGAAAAAAAAAAATTTTTGCCATTAATGCATTTTAATTCTGCGATGCTGTAACGTCTCCATCTTGAATACCAATTGCATCTCTTTTATTTGGAGTTGAAAAATCAGCATTTACATTATTTTCGAATTCACTAAGCATAAGATATTGTTCGACCTAAAATTCAATGAACAAATGAAATTTAAATGAATTGTAAAAAATGTAACAATGACACTGTTTTTACCTTATTACACGATGTGATACAGTCTCCAATGTATTCAAAATCGTCAAACACTTGAATATCGATATCTTGCAATTCTTCGGAAATGCATGTCAATTCTGGTTTATCAGCACCTGGATCCAATGGAATGACAACATTTCCACTTGCATTCACTTCATTGATAAATTCTTCGCTAATTTGATTACCCAATGGATCTGAATGCAATAGCAAATTACCAACATTGAAGCGTACGGTCTCATTATCTGGTTCTTGTGTGAATGATAATCGTCTGTGATCAGGACAATCTTTTATTTCACACAAGTGTTTTGTACCATTCGACCTAAACACACACACACACACACACACACACACACACACACACACACACACACACACACACACACACACACACAAACAAAAACAAAAATGGAAATGAAAATACAGTTCGAAATGATATGCATTGCATTTCATGTTATAATCAAATACATATATGCAACTACGTTAAAATACCTTATATGCCTGTGACGCGAAATATTTCGCTTGTGAACGTCAACCAAGAATAGTAGAATGCTGCCACACAATGTGCAGAAAAATCCAAATAAATAACCACTTTTATGTGATACGTGTGCATTAAGAAACTCTGCCAAATTGATGCCAACAACAATTGGTATCGATTGAGCGCATTGTAGAAAACTCCATGCTTGTGTAAAATTCCTTGCGCGTACACGTTCGAATAAATAAACTCTTAATGAATAGTGATATCCGCCACAAAAGAAACCTTAATCAAAGGAATAGCAAAAAAAAAAAAAAAAAAATAAGAAGAAAAAGAAGAAACCAGATCAAGAAAAATGCAAAGAATATCTTAAAATAGAATAATTGAGCATGCACGCAAGCAAGCAGAAAAAGGGATCACGACTGTACCATAGGTCCATACAACGATAACATATCCTTCATAATTTGAATGTATTTTCGTGAGTGCCAGTAGACAAATTGAACACATGAACAACGAAACCTGACACAAATATTGTCGGCCAATTCGACATTCGGCATTGTTTCGTATAACAAGAACGCCAAACACAATTGTTCCAAGAATAAAACCGAGTCCCATATTCAATTGAAGTGGCATTTCAGCATCTATCAATTTATCATTTTTTACAGTTTGTGCCAAATGAACGATTGGAATATAAATTCCGAATGCGCTAAATACCGACGATAATAATATAATCCGAACCGTTTGACTGCGTAATGTTTTAAAATCAAAAAATGGGGTCCGATTATTTTGACGATTTTTCTCTTTAATTTTACGCTTTTGTGTTTTTAAATGCAGTATTGCTCTGCGTTGAGGATGATATAAACGAGCTGACCGATAAAATAAGCCAAGAAAAAATGTTGAACAAGCACTCAATGTTATACATTGCAAGCCATATCTATTTTAAATGAGATCATAAAAGAAAAGAAAAAATTAATTACAAATAAACAAATGGAAATAAATTAAAAAAGGAATGCAATTTTCTACCTCCAGCCAAGTGCTCCAATGGCTTCTTTCAAAAACATTGACATAATTATAATTCCTAGGCCGCTTCCGCTCACTGCAAATATCTCAACGAATGCTCGTTTCTTTTTAAAATATTGTCCAGTCATAATAATTGAACAATCTCTTGTTATTCCAACGCCCAAACCAACTATGAATCCTTCATGAAACCATAAAAATGAAATTAACGACAAACCATAGAAAATATTTTTATTATTTTCATATACTAACCATAACTAAGAAATACTTGATGAAATTGCTGTGCAAATGATGTAAATAAACAGCCAAGTGTAAGTACTAAACCTCCTATCACAGCCACTAATCTGGTGGAATTTCGGCGACACAATGTTATCGTAACTGGTGATGCTAGAAGACCAAATGCAATCGATAACGTACCAACAATTCCTGTATGATTTTACAAATGAATATATGAAAAACAGATAAAATGTGATGGCGCTTTCTTTAACAAAGGAAAAAAAAAAGAAAAAAAAAAGACGAAAAGAAAATCAAATACCGGCATTCAAGAGGTTTTCATGAAATTGGTTTATGAATGCTGAAATTACTATTCCAGATGACATATGTAAGCCATGTGCTATGCATTGAACAATTACAGTGATTGTAAGTACTACATAGCCCCATCCACCTTTTGCGTAGGAAAATAAAGAAAAATTCAGTTTAGATTTTTAAACACCAAACATTGTATATATACGTATAAAATGAATACCTTCGGTATAATACCATTGTCGTAGGGTCAACAACTGTCGCAAATCAGTAACTAGCCGCGTATCATACGACTGTAATGTGGTCATAAAGCAAAAAAAAAAAAAAAAAAAATTAAATGAATGCAGTAGATAAAATGATAGTCGTGTCTAGAAAAATGATGATTTATACTCGCAATGTGGAAAAAGAAAAAAAATCTTTACATTGAACAAATAATAACATTTCTTTTTTTCCAAAGGAGTACCTTTTCGCATGCAAATAACTGCATATTTTATTCAGTTAAATAACGGACATTTTCTTACATGTTCACATTGCTGATGATGATTATGATGATGAAAATTGTGATGATATTTATTTTTATTGTAATGACGCGTGTGAATATTGTATTGATGCTCGTTACACATTGCATTCTCATAATCAATTTGATCTAATAAACTGCATGAACCGGTAGCAGTATTAGTTGTCGCTGTGATTCCCGATACGCCTGAATCATTTCTCGATGCAATATGGGGCAACGAATGTGATCTTCGCAAATGTTTGCAAACATTCGATGTTGAAATTGACATTTTTTTTTTTTTTTTTCGATTATTTTTGCTTCTCAATTTTATCTAACATTAAATCGTTAAACTGAAATAATTGAATGGAAAATATTTTTGATCAAGATTTTATGCGATTGACACAAAAACAAGCACCAAAAAAATGTTAATTAAGGATTTTATTGTTTTTTCCACTTTTCTGAAATGAAAACGATTTCAAAAGCCAACATTGTTTATTTCCAGACAATACGTACTCGATCCAAAATAACTTTGTTGTTTATCGATCAAAGAAAAAATTAACGCGTTCACTGACTCTTTCACTTGAAAACATACAAATAAATTGAAATTGTAAATATATTTCACTGTGCACATATCTTATGCCCACTAATTTTATTTGTTTATTTTATGTGTGTACTTTTTTTATTTAAATGCATATAACTAGATACTACAGCTCTTTCACTTTGCTCTTGTTGACTCATGAAGGTTTTTATTCCATTCCATCATAAATTTCATTTCAATTCGATTCGATTCGATTCGATGCGATTCAATTCGTTTTGGATAACATTTGATGGATTCCAATACAATACAATAAAATAAAATAAAATAAAACAAAGCAAAGCAAAGCAAAAAATCTATTTGACCACCGTAAAATGAACCGAATAAATGTTTCACGTTGACTTTTTGCAAACAGACAAATGAACGTTCAACGAGCCAAACACGAATTAATCTCAAAAAGTAGCAATGTTCGCGTAAGGGAAACTCTCGCTTTTAATCCGATCAATTGAATGAATGTAACACGACAGTTGCAAGCTCTACTGATTGAGGATTGTGCGACGTGTGTGCTGTATGTTCGAGAGGAAAACGCGCACAAACCGAAACCAATTCAAGTACATACAGTTGAACCCAACGGCACATAATGCGAGAGGAAAAAAAAAAAATGAAAAAAAATAAGAGGAGAAAAAAAAAAGTATTCGAATGGAAGACAAAATAGTTGTCTGTGTTTATACATGGTTTGTCCAGGGGAAAATCAAAAGAAATTGTGAATGTTAATCCAAAATGTGATTGAAATGATTAAACAAATAGTTGAATCAATTCTCAAAATACAATCACATATAATATCGAATGGTATGTGATTTTCCCCTTGAAACTGGCTCACAATATTGCTTACTACTTCGTATTTTGCACACATTATAACATAGAATCCATTGAATCTTGACTCTCGACCATACTAAATGAATGGTAAACGTATAAATACTTGTATATCTATGTACCGATCCAGCATTCCATCTATCTACTATTGGACCGCAATGTTAGACGCGTTACAAAATTGGATAGCGCAAAAAAGAAACAAAAAAAAAAAAAAAAAAAAAACGAGCATAAAAAAGGAAAACGAAACCGAAACATTACACAATAACAGTGGACGATAATAGTATTGTGTATATAGCTGGCGGCAATAGCCAAACGGTTTGGACCAACATACAAATATAATATGTTTTGTATTCGCATCATTTTAGTCACATCATTACACATTTTTATGTATTATTAAACTCTCTCAAGACCAACTCATCTATATGAGAATTGTTTGCATTGTGCACTCAATATTTTCAATATGGATTTGATCACTTTTTCTACAATATCGTTTAACAAACATGGATTTGCTGTTTCTCTCTTTCTCTCTCTCTCGCTCTCTGTTTCTCCCTTGTTCCTCTCTTTTTTCTCCTTCTCTCTCTCTCTATATCATTTATTTTTTATTGCTAAAATCGCTTTTTTATTACTATTACTATTTATCTCATGATTGAGCATAAGCACGATTGGCCTTGCCAACTAAAAAACTCTTATCCGATTCGAATATGTTATGTACGTGACCCTGCAATTTAATTTCTCTACAGTGCACGATGTGACGTAAATAAACCAAATCACATACTTCCCTCTAATCAACAGGTGTTAGTTTTGATTCGCCATCCATTTAAATATACTTTTGCTAATTATCAAAACAATGTGTAAACTTGTGTGAAACTTTAATTTTCTTTAGTGCAAAACTATTCTATAGAATAGAAACTAGAGTTTTTTTTTTCTCTTCTAAAAACTATAGCATTTATTAATAGCATTTTATTGGATTTTGAATCATTTTAATTTATAATGATTTAATATACCATCATCAATCACTATGAATACAGCTTCAAATTACCGTTGAAATGTTCGCTACCAAACATTATTCCCATTCATTTATTGAATGGAGTGAATCCAAAAAAGTCTATCTTTATTCATTTAATCATTTTCATGTTTATATTCTTATGATGAGAATCTCCTCATTCAATGTTGATAATAACTGTCGGATTAGCCTTGGAAACTGATAATAAGCCGTATAAATTTAAAACTTCCATCCACCAACACTTGATGAAATAATGTTGTTTATTATTCATTTTGTTCAAGCACAGGATCGAGCCACAACTTTTCATTCATTTTCTTTTTATTAATTGATAAGTTTTGCTGTATGTATAAAATTGTGTTGTAACAGGATTAATCTCATAAAAATACTTAAACTTTTCACTATTGGCCATTATAATTAAACTATAGTTTTGCAAAAGAGAACATGAACCATAACTTTTCCATGACTTTGTTGCAAACATGTTATGGAAAACTAAGGCAAAATTGTTCATAATGTGAATCGTAAAACTACCATCTTTATCAAAGCATAAACACGACAAACTGCATAGTCGTTCTTGACTTGTTGTTGTCAACTATTTTGTATTATTTTTTTTTTTCTTTTCGTTCGTTGTTGTTTGCATGCCTTACTATATTGCTGTGGGGTGTTTTCTTTCTCGACATTCCCTCAAGTGTATGCGAATAAATGTGCGTGTATGCGGTTCTATGTGTGTGGGTTTCAGATGTCTCTGACGTATCTCATTCATCAAATTTGTAATTCGTGAACATAAGCATGCTGATGTTGATATTGATGCTTTTTATGCGTGTGCGTACATTATGTACGAGCATCTTTCAAATATATCATATCTGTTCATGTAAAAATTTGCTTGGAAAGAAGGGCATCTTTTTTTTTTTAGTAAATAAATAGCAGTCTCCAGAATGAATGCGAATACTCTCCTTGTACATTGTTTTGTTCTTTGTTATTTGTTCAACAAATTTTTTCCTCTTTTGAAATAAAGAATATCATGAATCGCTTCATATATCATGAGAAAAGTTGCTGATTCCATCATTGTTCGATCTTAATCCCTTTTCATTTCATTGAATGGAGAAAAGACTCATTTTAAGCGTAAATTTCCAAATTATCCTCCATGTTATTAATGTTTAAATAAACTTATTTGTTGTTATAGCTATGTGATTATTGTTTTTTTTTTTTCGATTATTCCGACTTTTTCCGATTTCTTCGTTTCTTTCCATTCGATTTATCCGCATTTGATTTTTCGCTAAATTTTTTCACTTCTTCTGACTTGGAGCCCTCTTTCTTGCTTTTATCGTCTCAGTTTCAGTGACTTCTGTTTTTGATTACTGTCATTATTTCATTCGATTCACAATGTTTTGCATTATTTTCTATGCCGTATTTCTTATGTTTTGGCGCAAAAGGCTCGTTTTATTAATATGGAACAGCTATGTAATAAATGAAAAAAAAATTCATCAATCATATTTAAAATATACCATCTTATCTCTCTTATTTTCATTCTCACAACACCAAACTCGTCCTCCTCCTTATCGAAACACAACACCAATAACCAATAATACCCCCCTGCCTCCACTGAGCTCAACAGTGTCCGAACCTATGATGGCGTTGATGGTAATTATTTGCGTGGAAAAACTTTCAGTATTGGGCAATTCGATTACATTGTTGTCCTACTCATTTAAATTGATGCAGAAAAAAAAATCTCACAGTTTGATTTGTAAATAAGAATATTTTTTGTTTTATTATTATTTCCATGAATGTGTTACATTGAACTCATTTGTTCTTATTGCGATGTGATTTTTTCTTTCCTTTCGATTTTTTGGGCTTAATTTTCTTCGTCTTTTTTCCAATCAATTTATCTGCATTTACTTTGTCTCCCGATTTTTTTCCATCTTTTGATTTAAAATTCTTGGGTTTTTCGTCCGTTTTATTGAATTTCTTCTGTTTTTGATTACTATCATTACTTGAATCAATTTTACGACGTTTTGCGTCCTTCTCTTTGCCATATTTTTTCATATGTTTTGGAACAAATGGGCGCTTCCGATTTTCAGTAGTGCTTGCCGGTGTATGGAATAGGTCTGTAATAAACGTAAATGAAAATAGTAAAATTCACATTTTTATCGCAAATTTTTTTTTTTTTTTTTCTTTTTGTTATACCTTCATCGGGTTCCTCGCCAACAGCTTCTCTGTAGTAATCAGCATCATTATCAACATGATCTTCCTCATTAATATCCTCATTTTCTCTTTCATGATTCGCTTCAGTTTGGTTTTTCATTGAGGCCAGTGATCGTTGTTTGTGTTCACTTTTTACTTGTTCTTTTTTCGCAATATTTTCATTTTGAATCTTTTTACGAAGCTCTTTAAGTCGTTTCTTTTCTTCGCGTGCTCTCTTCATTTCAGCCAACTCTTCTTCGGTTTTTACAATGGTATTGTGATACAAAACCTCTCCAGTAAATAAATCATTTTGAATTTTCGTCAATTCAATCGTAAGACGTGGCCCAATTTCATGTAAACGAATGGCAGACTTATTATTCTCCAAATTACCACGAGAGTTTAGCGTTTGTGGCAATACAACTTCATTGTTTTCATCGTCTTCGTATTCAGATTCAGAGACATTACCACTTCTAAAAAAAGAGAAAAATTGATTCTTATTGAATTTGAGTGTCTAAAGACAATTAAAAAAAATTGGTTTTAAGAAATTTACTGCGAAATAAAATCAGCAATATCCTCGCATTTTGATAAATTTGGTACTTTTCCCATGATGACTTTTTTAACGCTGCGATTTAAACCAACCGGCACTACGCTAACTGAATAATGACGCATATCAACAAGATTTGTGACTGGATTGAATGAAAATAGTACACATCGTTTGATTGTCGATAAATTCACTGTCGCCAAATTAATTGTTGGGAATAAGTTTTGAAATGTGCTTGCCATCAATTTCAAATGATTTCCTTCACCCGTAAAATTGTTCAAAATGACCTTCAATGGAAAATATATAAAGGAAAACGAATAAAATTTTTTTACGAACACTAAATAAAGTGAATTATAAGGGCGGCATTAAAAAAAGTGAATTTACCAATGGTGGATGCTTGAATTCCATATCATTGTAATATTGCTTCTTCATGGATGACAGCACATCGCGAGCTAATGTGAACTGATGAATTTTGAAATTTAGTGTCGGTCCTTTTGGCAAACGTGCCACTTTAAATGACAATTGACTTTCGGATTTATTGAAAACAACCATATGAGACACATGAAACACTCCAGACAAACTAACAAAATCCTTGAGCTTATTTTTCCGTCGTTCACGCAACGATGATGCAGTAAATGGTTCCATCATACGACGAAAATCCATGGTTAGATAAGTAATATTTGGAAATGGTAGACCACGATGTATAACAAATGAATGTGGTGCATTCAATGTTTCTGGCGATTCAGATTCATCAAACACATGATTTTTTTTCAATGATTTTCCTTTACGTTTGCCCATTTTCAACACAAATTCAATAATAACAATGAAATTAAACGTATGATGTTGAACACTTCAACTGATATTGTAAACTAATAACACACGTTCCAATGACAGAACATAACCACAAAATGTTGCACGTTTTATGTATATGGTAAATAAAGAGCTGTCAAATGAATCAAATGAATGTCAAACTCAATTTTGACAATTGTTGAGCCAAACATGTGTTGTTGATACATTGCATGGAGGTTACAGTGCAACAAACGATTATTTATTTCGATACATTTCTGAATATATAAATTTATGAAAATCATGGAAGTGGACAGCAGTGAGAATGATTCGACAAATTGTAAATTGCCACGGAAAAGATTCTATCGGCAACGTGCACATTCGAATCCAATAGCCGACCACACGTTTGACTAGTGAGTTTTGATTTTAATTTGCAATAAACATTTAAATGCATTTTGGAAAAAAAAAAACTTTATTCTATATTTACAGTCCAGCACATCCAGATGATTTTGACTGGTCCACATTGTATCCAAATATTGGAAACAATCAAGTCGAATTTGCTGATGTTGGTTGCGGATATGGTGGTTTTCTCGTGACATTGGGTAAATTGAATCCATTGTGTCTCATATTTCAAATCATTATTTATATCTTAATTCGAATCATTTTCAGGTGAACTATTTCCAGACAAATATTCAATTGGTTTCGAAATTCGTGTAAAAGTGTCTGACTATGTCATGGATCGTATTGATGCATTGAGAAAATTAAATCCGAATCAATATCAGAATATTGCTTGTCTACGTACGAATGCAATGAAATATTTGCCAAATTTCTTCAAAAAAGGTCAACTATCGAAATTGTGCTTTCTTTATCCTGATCCACATTTTAAACGATCTAAGCATAAGTGGCGTATTATCAATACGGCTTTGCTTACCGAATACGCTTATTGCTTGCGCGAAGATGTAAGTTCTCACAATTCAATTCATTAATGCATTATGTATTGTAGTTGATAGTTTTCAAAAATTCACAACATCTATTGTCGTTGATTTTTTTGAAGGGAATTCTATACACAATCACCGACGTTAAGGATTTACATGAATGGATGGTTCAACATTTGGAAAAGCATTCGCTATTTGAACGAATTGTTGGCGATGAATTGGTAAAAAATGATAACTTTTATATTTGGTATTTGGGTCAGTGTTTATTGATTAAGTGTCTTTATTTTGCAGGATTCAGATCCAGTCGTTGATAAATTATATGAAACCAGTGAGGAAGGTAAAAAAGTCACACGGAACAAGGGAGATAAATTTGTGGCGGTCTATCGACGCATTAAACCCAAATTAGTCACTTAATCTATTTTAAAGACGAACACTTTGTTTACAACTCCGAATTCAATGAAGATGATCTTTTTGTGTATTCATACCATACGCTACAAATATGTGATAACGTGTGAATGAATAAATAAAAGAAAAATCAAGAAAAAAACATTCTTTTTGCTTGTTCGCAAACTTTCTCTCATTCGCATTCGCATTCTGATATTGCAGAGAATCGTACTTTTTTGTTTTTAAGCTAAATCTGTTTCATTGGAAATAGTCAGTTTTCTATTGTTGACACCTCTTAAGACGCATATTAGTCACGATGGAAGATTCCTTTGTCAACAATTTAAAATTGGCCCGAGGTCATGATGCGATTGTTGTTCTTGAATAGAAAAATGTGTAATTTCGATTTGAAAATTTTGTCATTTCGAATGAATCATCCGGAATGATACGTTCTTATAAATTCCTTAGATAGTTTTCAAGGAATTTTGATTGAATTTTTGATTTTAATTGAAAAAAATTAGATTAATTAACTTTAATGCAGTGATTGTGAAATGGATGGATATATCTGCTGAGCTGAGTGCTCAGGCAGATGAGCTTGTATGTGTTGCACACCGACAATAAAATGTTGATTTCGTTAAATTTCGTTCATATTTCACCTATGAAAGCGAAATTTAAAACCATAAATTAAATAAATTCAAACATAAAATAAAAAAAATTAAAGCGTATTCAGCAATATTTTTTATGCAACTGTATACACATGCCGTATATTTTTGCAGATGTTTATATTAAATCACTATAGAATGAACAGAATGAATTTTTTATTAATAAAGTGAATTTAGTATATTGAAATCAACAGACATAAACCTACGGTAAGTGCACATTTTGTATTCCTCTATAACAATTATTCTGCGTATTTTTTTGTTTTCTTCGTTTTAAATCAAATTTCCATAATTTATTTGCAAAATGAAAAAAATCTCGATCTTATAATAAAACTGTGGAGATCATCTGAATTAAATGAATATTAAGTTAACAATAGCTTCAATAAAATGAAATAATGATCATTTAAATATTGTGCATTTAATATTGTGTATTAATAGGAAATAATATAAGTCATGCAACATCGTGACTGTCTTGCAATGAGGAACCAATTTGCAAATAGTTAAAATAGTTAACGAACAATTATTTTCTTGTATTTTTTAAGTAAAAAAAGGAATTATATTTTTTTCTTTTTTTGCGTTGCTTTAGTTTTGTTTTTTTATTAGCTTTATATTATTTTTGTACTATTTTATGATGACATTGTGTAAAAATAAGAGATTTGCATTCGAATGTCATCAATTCTCTTTTATTATTCACCAAAGTGAATCCAACCCTGTAATTATTTTTAGTTTGTTTATATTATTCAAATGCAAATGCATAATTTATTTCTTTAAAGATTTTTAAAATGATGTTTCTCCTTCAGTTTTCTAACTCATAATCAAAACAACAATCATTAAGCATTGGCTCCAATTTAGCAAATGATACAAATTGAACTGTGTTTTACCGAAGTCACATTAGCAAAGAAATTCATTGTCTCTTACGCCATCTCTACGAGTACGGTATCAATTTGAATGAATATCAAACAAAATTGTGATAGTTCATACCGTGAATTTTCATGCCGTGGGCAAGTACAACATCGATCAATTGATATACTACGGCATAAGTCGTGTGGCGTTACATTGCGATCTCTATCATATATACACTGAATTGCACATACACCGTTACGAAATGCAAATGACAAATCGTATCTTTTTGCCATTTCCGTTGGTATAGTCAGTATTCATTGATAAATCGTCTAGGTGGCTTTACTGTCTTCAAATCAAATTAAAGGTTCTTCCGATTGAATTGGTTCAATAATATGATCCTCACCTACAGAACTATCAATATTTTCGATCGATGGATCTTCATCAAAATAATCAGTACTTTTTAAATAATTGCTCATTTGAAAATTACCTTGTCACATTTTTTTTGTTGTGAGCCATTCAATCCACCGCTTTCAGCAAACGTTTCAAATTCTGCAGAATTCATACACAGAAAATAAAAAATCTGCACTATTCACAACATTAGGTTGTGAAATGTCAAATTACAACATTTGTTATATGAAGATTGTGAATTATCCAATTTTTTACAACCAACCAAATGACAACAAATGTTGGAGAATTCACAACCTTCATATAAAAAATGTTGTAATTTGACATTTTACAACCTAATGTTGTGAATAGTGCAGATTTTTTATTTTCTGTGTATGCTCTTGATTTCTAATGGAAGCGCAGAACCAAATAAAGCTTCCCTTTTTCTTGCAATAATCACCAAGCGCACGATTATAACCCTCTGCTCCTGAAGTAGTTCGCAATTCGCTGCCGAATACTGATATTTTTTCGGGTCCTTCTTTTTCTACTATTAAGTTTAATCTTTATTTATTATAACCGAAATTTGTGTCATCTCAAAATATTATTATTCGACAATTTACACTTTTCGGTTGATGCATTCATGTTACTTGTGTATACAGGGTGTTTGGTAATTGTGTACAGATATTGGGTTTAGGGGATTAACGGTGGCCATTTAGAACAACTTCTCTAAATCAACGATTTAACTTTAGTCAAATAAAAATAAATTAAACCGCCTCCACTGAACTGTCATCAATAATTTGTTGTATTGAATAGTCAATAGCTTTCCAATAAGCCATAAATCATGAATTTCGGTTGAAAAATATGATGCTGTTGACCGTTAGAATGATAACGCTATTTTAGATGAAAATGAACAGAAAAAATGGGTCGGTTCACTTCAACTCTGTCACGATTGTGACCAACTTAGAAAATTTTAGGTACTGAAAATTTGCATATCGGCCTAAAAAAGGACGCTCTTTCGATTAATGAAGAGAAAAAGATAGGTTAACTAGGCGTTTTTTTGAGATAATTAACGATTTTCATCGATTTTTCCTGATTTTTCGATCGTTTGAGACATACTACACAGCCGTCTCCACTGAAAAGATTTTTTCGATTTTTTTGTGGATTGTGGGAGAAGGGGTCTACAATACCTTTCCAACAAGCCATCAACCATAATTTTCTGTTGCTAGATACGAACAGGGTGTCCTTTTTTCTAACATCGAGTCCAACACAGAAAATTTCGACCCGAAGGGTACATATCCCCGTAACTCCCCTAAAATGGCCGAATCCAGAAAAGTGCCCATATACTTTTTTGCTCCTCTAGGTCCAAGCAATACATGGTAAAAATATCTGTCCCCAATTACCAAACACCCTGTATAATCGAGGAATAATTGGATTTAATACAACTAATATACCTATAATTTCATTAACTCTCAAACTTCTAGCAAATCTCTTTATTTCATCATGAATCCATTTTATGACAGAGACAATAATCCACCTGAAGAAGATCGTAAGTACAGATTTTACGTATTAATAAATAACATTTTTATGAAATAATTTTTGTCACATTCGGAGCAATTGATTTGATTTTTTTTACGAAAAAACTTTATATTAAAACTGCTTCATTTTAAATTCCACCAAACATTCCGTGACATCTTTTGACTTTTTATCAAACTAGTTTTGACAATAATAAATACATATTGCTCTATTTGTTGATATTAATATTGCTTCCTAATTGTTTAGTTGTCAATAAGTAAAAGAATCGTAAAAAAATGACTATAATAACAACAAGTATATAAAATAATATTTTTCATAAGAAATTGTACAATTCACGTTGTCGATCTAGTGCTTTGGACGTTTGTTTCAAATACTTTTCTAATATTTTCATTTTACATTTTTAAGGCCATAAAATAGCGAGATTGGAAGCACAATTGCAGCAAGAACGAGAGGCAAAACGACGAGCTGAAGAAAGAGAGCGCCAAGAACGAGAAGCAAAACAACGAGCTGAAGAAAGAGAGCGCCAAGAACGAGAAGCAAAACAACGAGCTGAAGAAAGAGAGCGCCAAGAACGAGAGGCAAAACGACGAGCTGAAGAAAGAGAGCGCCAAGAACGAGAAGCAAAACAACGAGCTGAAGAAAGAGAGCGAAAAGAACACAACGCTAGGGAACAAGAACGAAAAGAAAGAATGGACGCTGATGCAAAGAAGTCTGGAATGAAAAAATCCACCACTTTTTAATTAAGTTGAAATAATGATATCCAATTTGAACTATTGATACAATTCCGACATTTGTTGCTCTTTTTGCCTGATTGAAAAAAAAAACAAATAAAATAATGGCGTAAGAGGCAATGAATTTCATCGCTAATGCGACTGCGAGAAAACGTGAAAAATTGAATGATAAATTTGTAGCATTTTTACAACACAAATAAACTTCAAATTAATCACATGATGACTTGATTTCATTTATTTCCAAAGATAAAATATTTTTACACTTCAAATACACACCGCGATTTGAGTAAAGATCTTTTCTTTTTGTGATTTATCCACACAATACGCATCAGAACATTATTCTATAATTACAAGATAAATTTAAATTGTTTAGAATTTCCACTCATTGTTCTTTATTTGGTTGTTGATCTTCTGAATTTGATGGGCTGCTGCTTAATTCCGAAGTTTCATTGGATTGACATTCACGCAATTTATTATTCTCTTCTTGAATTGATTGACGTATTTCTCGGTTTGAGTTCAATAGCTCAAGCAATTGTTCACGAATACGATCCGCACGTTGCTCAATCAAATCTAATGCTGAATCCAATGAATCCAAATTGTCAGCAACATTAGCAATTTCTGCCAATTAAAAATATTTTACATTCATATAAATATTCGATTGAGTCAATTCAAAACAAACATTTGTATTTTACCTTCCAAATCATCATCGTCAATATCGTGTTCCATATTTGGATCTGATTTTTTTGCATTTGTACCTTTTGGTGCCATTTCTGTGCCCTTTTTTACGAGTAATTGATAATCCAAACAGATTTTTTCCAATTGATCTTTGAGTTGTTGTTCTTCACTTATTTCTTGAATATCACTATGTTCGGCCATTATTTGACAACTGAATGAAAAACACTAGAATTTTTTTTCCTATCTATGTCTATGTATATGTATAGAATTGTAAGTAAATAAATAGATTGTCACGTGAAGTATGAAAAAAAGTAGAAGAAGAAGAAGAAGAAGAAGAAGAAGAAAGAAAAAGAAGAAGAAGAAAAGTCACAGCATTTCAGTTATGACATTGATTAGTATGAAGTTGAAGCAAGTGTTTGAGTGAAATGTAAAAGATTTTTTTTTCCTTTTTTTTTTTTTTTTTTTTCAAATTATGCAGTTTATTTATTCAATAGATATATCAAAGCGTGATCTTACAACGAGAAAATGTATTTAATTCGGAATAAAATGAAGATGAATTAAATTGATTTCATTTGGGCCATAAGTTCTTCTAAGCTAACACCACCATCATCGACTGTATTCGAACTGCTTTCAGCGACATTTTCAACAGGTGCTTCATATGCCAATTTTAATCCATCGCTTATATTTACCGATGCAGAATTTATAGCTGAATTCGTTGCTTCATTCATCGTATCATCTGATACTAATTCGATTCCGTATAAATTGTCACTATGTACAACAACATCATTCACTTTTTCGGTAACAACAACTTCAACTTTTGGTCGTGCATTAAACTCCTTTTGTCTTTCACGGCAGAATCGATTACTGCATTGGAGATTCGGTTTGAGTGTCATTTTTGGAAAGAAATCATTCATCGCATTGTAACCTAAATAATCAGATACTTCTCCAAAATTTAGCAAATATTTTAGAGTATTTTGAACGAGCATTCCTGCTACGATTCCCATAGTTGTTGGTAAACTGGCAGCACACACACCTTCTCGTTTCAATGTTTTTTCATCAATATTATCGGCTACAACTAATGGTGGAGCGCATGCAAAACATGCCGTCTCACCAGGTTTTAGTAATTGAATATGACCAGAGACAGCATTTTCAGAGACGCCTGATTCAAACCAATTAATATTTAATTCATTACAAGCTGTATTAATTGCCATTCGTGCTTCAAAATTATCAACACAACTTAACACCAAATCAACTGGACTTTTTCCATCTATTTTTTTTTTTTTTTTTTTTTTTTTTTTTTTTAAATATTTTTTTTAATTTTTTTTTAATTTTTTTTTTTTTTTTAAAAATATATTTTTTTTTTTTAATTTCCCTTTTTTTTTTTTTTAAAAAAATTCTTTTACAAAAAAATTTTTTTATTTTAAAAAATTCTTTTCAATTCAAAATAAAATCACTAATACATAAACACTACATTATTTCTATTTTAACCACCAGTTTGAATGGCATTTAAGAAATGATCAAATGAATCAACTGTTGTTATATTGTAGTTATTTGTTTCAATGCATACATCCGGATTAATAAATTGTAAGGTTCGTGCAGCAGCATCGACTTTTGATAAACCAGCTTGATCTGGTGTGAAAAATAAACGATTCATATTTGCCAATTCAACTTTATCATAATCAAAAAGAATGAGTTTTCCAACACCACATCGTGTTAACATATCAGCTGTAACACTGCCAACACCGCCGACTCCAACGACTGCCACACTCTTGCTTCGTATATTTTCGTAATTTTCAACAATTCCCATTCGCTGTAATGCCATAAGTCTACTGTATGGATTTGAATCTTTTACTTCAGCTGACATTTTCTCAATACGTTCACGTCCTCCCGTACTTTTATGCTTGAGCAGTTCATTTTTTAATTCGCCTATTTGCGACTTTAACTCTTTAATTGATGCCATTTTACTGGATAATTACAAAAACATTGAGAAAAACCAAATAATTGTCGTATTTTTTAATAAATTCAATTTGTTTTGTTGGTAATAACTTACAATTCTTAGTAAATATCGTTGACACAATTTGTTTCTTTACTAGTTTCTTAGTTCTCTACCAATGATTCACAATCTGGAATTACTTTCATTAACTTTCATTTATTTACGTGTCAAGATGTGGAACAAGAAATGTCAATACAATAAATTCACATACATGCTGTTTGATGGCACTGCGATAGGTTAGTGGTTGAACTTGATTATTTTTCAGCGCTGCTGTCAAGTGCTGCTATTTGTTTTTGCGTCGTTTTGTCAAATTTGGCGGTATAATACTTAGTCATGCATATAAATGTGCATTAGTTGTTTCAATAAAAAAGTTGTGTTATTGTTGTTGTTGTTTTTTCTTTTGTTTTCCAACTTTTATCAAATCTGATTTGTGACATATTTCGATTAAAACTTTGCCATGGGAATTAAAGATCTCTATAAAACAATTGCTGATGCTGCACCTGGTTCAGTGAAAGAAAATGAAATCAAAAACTATTTTGGTATGCGTGTTATTTTGAAATCCAATGAAATTAATCTCATTGCAATCGTTCCATTTCCATTTGAAATTAGGTCGAAAAATTGCTATCGATGCAAGTATGTGTTTGTATCAATTTTTGATTGCTGTCCGTTCCGAAGGAGCGCAATTAACATCGGTTGATGGTGAAACAACGTCTCATCTCATGGGATTGTTTTATCGTACAATTCGAATGCTTGAAAATGGCATTAAGCCAGTGTATGTTTTTGATGGAAAGCCGCCAGAATTAAAATCTGGTGAATTATCAAAACGTCAAGAGAAACGTGAAGAAGCACAAAAGCAATTGGAAAAAGCAACCGAAGAGGGTGAAGCAGCTGATATGGAAAAGTTTAATCGACGTTTGGTTCGAGTAACGAAACAACACAATGCCGAAGCAAAAGAGCTGTTAACATTGATGGGTGTGCCATTTGTCGAAGCTCCATCGGAAGCAGAAGCAACGGTTAGAATTTTCGGATTTTTTTCTTCCTTTTTTTTTTATCAATATTTTCCAAAGTAATACGTAACAAACAATTTATTTTACTAAAACAGTGTGCTGCCCTTGTCAAAGCTGGAAAAGTGTATGCTACAGCAACAGAGGATATGGACGCTCTTACATTTGGAACAAATATTTTATTGCGTCATTTGACATTCAGCGAAGCGCGTAAAATGCCAGTCCAAGAATTTTATTACGAAAAAATTCTTCAGGAATTTGAATTCACACGAGAACAGGTATGAATTCAATGTTCTATCATGCGATGCCATTCAATTAGGAATAAACATATTTATTTGTTTTAAGTTTGTTGATCTCTGCATATTACTTGGATGCGATTATTGTGATACAATTCGTGGAATTGGACCGAAACGAGCATTCGAATTGGTTTCTCAATACAAATGCATCGAGGAAATTCTGAAGAATATTGATAAAAGCAAGTATATAGTACCAGAAGAATGGAACTACGAACAGGCACGCGAATTGTTCAACAATCCAGAGGTTATTGATGCAGAGGCAATTGAAGTGAGTAACATTGAAATTTCTATGACCAAAAGAAAACATATTTGAGAAATGATTTTTGTCAAATTTCAGATCAAATGGACTGATCCAGATGAAGAAGGTTTGGTGAAATACTTATGCGGTGATCGTCAGTTCAACGAAGAACGTATTCGTTCTGGTTGCAAGAAAATTCAAAAGACTCGCACAACATCAACACAAGGCCGTTTGGACAGCTTTTTTAAGGTCCTTCCATCGACACCAACTAACAACAAGAGAAAGTCTGATGCTAATAAAAAGGAACCAGCTGGCAAAAAGGCTAAAACTGGTGGTAAAACACCAAGGCGAGGTCCAAAATAAAAAAACAAAAAAAAAAAAAACTTTTCGTTACTTTCATTTTTTTATCACTTGATTATCGCATTTATTTATAAGTTTATGATTAACAAAAATACTGTGTATTTGAAATTCGTGGAAATAAATGTGTAAAAATTGAATTGAGTGTAAATGTCAATGCAGTTTTTTTTCTCTGGTTACAATTTAATTGAACCATTTTAGTGTTTTCAACTCTATAATGCATTAAATGATATAATAGATTCTTCGGTTCATTTTAATCAATTGCCCACTGCACTATGTGAGTGGACACTGTTCACGAGATTCATTGTGTTCATACTGCCATTTCCATTTTGATTGTTGGATGTGGATCATAGCCAATGATTTCAAAGTCATCAAACGTGAAATCGTCAATACGATCAACGGTGCGCTTAATGCGAAGTGATGGGAAGGGCCGTGGTTTACGGGTGATCTAATGACAAAATAAAAAAAAAATAATTGATTCTTGACATTTTGTTAAATTCTTGAGAAAATGATCAGAAATTATTTACCTGTTGTTTCAGTGGTTCGATATGAGTCAAATAGATATGTGCATCGCCAATGGTGTGAACAAAATCGCCTGGTTTCAAACCAGTAACATGAGCAATCATATACGTAAGCAGTGCATATGATGCTATATTGAATGGAACGCCAAGACCCATATCAGCTGATCGTTGATAAAGTTGACACGATAATTCACCATCAGCCACATAAAATTGAACAAAGCAATGACATGGTGGCAATGCCATTTTTGGCAAATCATTAACATTCCATGCGCTCATTATGATGCGACGATCATTTGGATTGGTTTTTATACGTTCGATAACTTCATTTAATTGATCAATACCTTGTCCAGTATAATCATCGTGGCATGTTTTATATGTGGCACCAAAATGACGCCATTGAAAACCATAAACTGGACCCAAATCTCCCTCTTCACGATCAACAAAACCCATTTTGTCCAAAAATTCACGTGTACTGTTGCCATCCCAAATATGAACATTTTTATCTTGTAATTCTTTTGCATTAGTACTGCCTTTGATAAACCATAATAGTTCTTCAGCAACAGCACGCCAAAATACACGTTTGGTTGTCAACAATGGGAAAATGTCATTTCGTAAATTGTATCGCATTTGAGCGCCAAAGATTGATACAGTTCCAACACCAGTTCGATCACCACGCTTCTTTCCTTTAGACAAAAGCAAAAATATAAAAATGAGATGTATCGTTGGTCGAATTTAATCAATGATACTAACCCGTTTCAATAATATTTTTGATCAAATTTATGTATTGATATTCATCGTGGTCAAATGATACGGCATTGCTATTGAAAGCAATATTTTCTTGTTGATTCTCGGTCATTCTTCACAATGCAATTTTATCAACAATTTCCGTTGTTTTTTATTTCTATTTGCTCAATATCTTTTGTCTTTCATGACTAAACATAACCGTTTGCGCGCCAATTTTTTTGACACATACATATCAGTTTAGGGTTACACGATTTCAATGTTTATCTGTTATAAATCTCTTGTGTCGGTTTTTCTGCAATTTTTTTTTTTCTCTTCTTTTTAGTTTAGTTTTCTTGGAATAATAGCAAACATACAATTTTGTGAAATCGTTTTTTTATCTCATAAATGAATTGAAATCAGTTCAATTCATTGTTTATGCATGAAAACTAGAATTTCATTTTTCGTCTAAATAAGGAGAACATTGCACGGTGAAATTTCAAATACCTATACATAAACAATATACATTTTGTTATACATGCGCATCATTGGTGCAAAGAGAAAATAGTTGTCACAATGACATGCAATGCATTTTCAGTTGAAATCAGTGACAATAGAACAACAAACAAACGTATAAATATTCTATTGGCTGTTGTTTGTTGTTTTTTTTTTTTTTTTCTTTCGACAATTCGTATTCTTCAATAATATATTTAAAAATGGTTAGTAGTCGTAGAAAAAAATGTCCACAAATTTATTGGTCTCAAACCGATAACGATGTGAAATTAATAGTCGATTTACTGTTAGATGATATGGTATGTGTGAAACCACAAGAAAATAAAACAAAAAAAAAACCGTGCAAAAATGCTCATAAATAATGTTTTGTTGTTAGAAACCCAACATTAGATTAGAGGAAAACTTTCTCTCTCTAGAAGCTTATGGTTTTGGCTCAAAGGATAAAGGACCACACGAATACTATTTTCAATTAAACCTTTTTGAATCGATAATTGTAGAGGTAAAAAGATAAAAACCAAACGAAAAATATCATAAATTTTTGCAAAAACCATAAAACTGTCTTAAAACTATGTTTGCAGACTTCAATGGACGACATTTCAAAGGTTGGTAATCAGTTGCAATTCATTTTAAAGAAACAAAAGCCAGACATTTGGTGGCACCGTCTGACATCTCAGCCTCAAAAACAAAATTGGATTCATGTGAGTTACAAGAATCATTCCATTTCATTCGAATGAGTGTTTTTTTTCTTCTTTGTTGTTTTTTGTTTTGTTTTGTTTTGTTTGGTTTCAATATATTAACTTTAAAACATACATTTTTAGATACATAAAGAGACATGGATATCAAAGAATGAAAATGAACAAACTGAATACCGTGATATTCGAGTTGATTATCCGGGTATTGATGAAACCGTATTTCAACAAGAATTTGGCCATCAAAAAGGTAGTTTGTTTTTTTATTAGCCATAAAATCATATGTGTATGAATAAAAATAAATTTTCGTTTTTTTTTTTTCTTTCTCTCGATACATTTCCAGCTGATAGAGTGACCATTTACTTGATTATGTACAATTTGTATCAGTTTATTGCATATTTTTATATTGTATTGGTGCTTTTAATAACATTGAGTCGAGATGGATTTTCGGAAGTTTCAAAAATAACATATAGTACAGTTGGTGCGGTCATGAGATGCAGTCAAGCATTGCAGTATTTTGAATTTTTCCATGCATTGGTTGGTTATACAAGAGGCTCACCATTATTTCCATTTTTACAAGTGACTGGACGAAATTTTATACTATTTGCAATTATTCATGCAGAGAATCGTATTCAAGTGATGCCAGTGGTGTTTTTATTGTTTATTGTTTGGTCATTGATTGAAATAATTCGTTATCCTTATTATATATTTGCTATAATTAAAACGGAAATACCAACGCTTACATGGCTTCGATACTCAATTTGGATTTTATTGTATCCATTGGGTGTTTTATGTGAAGGTACAATACTTTTACGAAGTTTACCATTTTTTGAGGAAACCAAACAATTTACAATTTCAATGCCGAATCAATGGAATTTCACATTTGATATGGTTGTCTTTATGAAAATTTATATGGGATTTATTCTATTGCCTGGTTTATACTTTGTCATGAAACATATGACAAAATTGAGGGCAAAAAAATTAAAAAAGCCAGTTATTAATCGCATTAATCACGTAAGCCATATGCATCATGAATAATGCAATTTTTTTTTTTTTATGAATATCATTGAATGAAATTTTTATTGACTGACCGTTGCATTATAATCGCAATTACGACTTTTTTTTTACATTTTATCATTTATTAAAAAAAAAAAAAAAAAAAATGTTTATGGTGAGGCTTATTTATCATAAATTCTATATCACACAATTATAATATTATAACTACTCAAATGTATTCAATATAGTAGAATGAAGGAAATAAATTCAGAACTATTGAACCGAGTGGAATTTTATTTCAATTTCAGATTTTCTTTTTAAGTCATAAACTTTCAGTAAATAAAAGAAATTACTCACTTTTGCACCCACCAGTTGATGTTAGAGTTAAAGATGAACAAGGCTTTGCTTTATTCAAGAAGAGAAAAAAATACCAATATATGGAAAATCACAAATGGGTTAGTGAAAGAAAACGCTTATCGAATGGTATATCGTTTTTTTTTATTAACTTGTCACTGGTAACGTGTATAAATACAATTTCTATAGAAGTGTAAAGTCAATAACTTGTTTCTCTTCTTTTTTTTTAAAAAAAATTGAATATTCATCTAATGGGGTTAATTGATTGATTGATTGTATTTTTTTTTTTTTCTTTTTTAATTATGCATGCGCTAACTTCGACCTGTCGCAAATATATAATAATTCTAAGTTTTTCGTACATACTTATTAAAATTAAAAAACGAGAAATTAAGACACGAACAGAAAATGAAAATTAAATATCAACGTAAAAAAGATTATTCAAATCCCATTCATCAAAATGGTGAAACAAGACAACATTGTTGTTGTATTTTTCTTTGTTTATCATCTAAATGCAGTGAAACATCATTAAATATGAATTAGAAAAATTGCAGTTGGATTTTGAAGGCAAAATACAAGTGTATGGAAGAATTCCTTTGATTGCTGCTAACTATATCAATAATACGTTTTTTGTTTTTAATGTTTTTTGTTTTGTCTTTGTTGTATCATTAAAAATGCACTTTAAATGCATGCTTCAACATTTCATTACAAAATTCGATAATTTTCCTTTTCGCTTATTCCAGGTTTTTAAGTTCACTTCTATCAACTAGTTAATAACTGTATGTGTGTTTTTTTCCACTTCTTTTCTTCTTCGCGCTTTAATTTCATAAATCAAACAATGCTGAGTCACTAAGTTCATCATAGCAAGTCGTTTTCTTTTTTTTTTTTTTTTTTTTTTTTTGTTTAATAGGTTATCTTAGGCTACGTTCGGTATTCAAATGTGAAAACACGCGACTTATATGTTTACAAAGCATATTCCGTGATTATTCATTTAATGGCAATAATATTTTTTTTCTTTTTCATTTGGTGTATAGTGTGTGTGTGTGTGTGTGTTTCAGTTTGTGTTTGAATATGTGAGCATTTGAGTGGTTTGTTTGTGTATGTATGTGTTAATTCATCAGTTATTTGCTTATTGTTCGGTATGATATACATATTATAGAGTTTTGTAAATATCAAGTAAATTTTCGGTTGTGTTTCGAATTCGTGCGTTTCACATTATTATTATTAATTTTTTTTTTTCTTTTTTTTGTGGTTGTGTTAACAATTGCAATGTTTATAGTAGGAAATTCGGGGCTGAGAACAGTACAAACAGAGTGGCGAGTAATGTGAATAAAGTGAAAATGATAAGACATAGTCTATCAACAACCATTGCGGCAAATTTCCAATCACGTGATATTTCATTATCGGCATCTTCTTGTTTTAGCTAATTTTATTATTATTTTTTCGTCGGGACACAGAATTTCCAAAGAAAATGTAATGAAATGTAAATAAATCAATGAATGAAAAAAAAAAAAAAAAAACAAAAACAAAATTACCTGATCAGTAATCCAACGGAGTTCTTTTAGAATAAGCGCCAATTCGTATTCGGATGAACCAAAGCATGTTTGCGGATATTGATGATTGATTCGTGTATCCGCAATTGTTCCAATGCTTTCGTCAGTTTCACCCCTAAGCATGGTCATAAATAAGAATCAAAATGAAAAGGGCAAAAACCAAAAAAAAAAAAAAAACAAAACCAACTTCAATAAATATCGATGATGAGTTAATTTTCCAATACCTGTAAACGGTTCGATAGTATGTTGGCTGTTGAAGAAACGTCGGACAACTATGATTGCACCGAAAATCATCATCAATATCAAGTACATTTGCGAGTAATGATTTCGATGAACTGGAAAAGTTTGGAATCATGACAAAATACCATGGATAAAAGTTTTGTTTATCAAAATGCAAGCATCATCTAATGAAAAAAAAAAAAAAAAAAAAAAAAATACCAAAGTGAATAACATACCGTTCTTTCAGTTCTACACTCTGAAGCTGTTGAGCTTTTTTATCGAGTTTTTCTTCATCGTCATCGGGAGTTGGGCGACTCATTCGCAAAATGCATGGAAGCCAATATAAAAATACCACTCGCACCTGATAGATAACAGAAGAATAGGGCGAATAATCCAAATAAATTGATTGTGTAAATAACGGATGACATAGCGGAATCTAAGCATTATATTTTTTTTTTTGTTTTTTTTTTTTGTTTTTTTTTTTTGTTTTACTAAAGTACTCAATTAGCGTGCACGATTTAAATTCAACTGCAACTTTGTAAGAAGAAAAACCAAATGTTACGTTTTTTTAGTGTTCAAAAATTAAATAACATTACTTTGTACTTTTTTTTATCTGTAATTATAATGAATTTGCTGGAATTTAAAAAAGAAAATATAAATGGAATAATAGAAAAAAAACAATTTATATATATATAATATATATATATGTAAATATTTTACGAAAACTGAAGCGAAAACGAATTGGAAAACCTTGTTAAAACCTTATTCAATGGAGAGTTGTTTTCAACATATTTATTTAAAATTATTTGATATTACTTGTTAATGCCCCCGAAAAAAATTTATTTTGCTTGGTCGCATCATTCGCACAGCTGAATTTTACTGTAAAACTATTTTAATCAAAGAGAACTGATTTATTAATAAAATAATTTTGAAGAAAAATTCGAAACCAAGTTGGTTTCCGTAAAAAAAAGGAATATGAAACAACAGTCCCAGTCAATGATAAACCTTGATCTATTTTTCAAAAATGACAAATTATGGCAGGCCTTGATTTCTCTGTTTCTCTCTCTCTCTCTCTCTCTCTCTCTCTCTCTTTCTCTCTCATATAAATATATAGAAAGTTTTTTTTTTCTCTTTATTTCAGGAGATAAACAATGGACGACAGCGAGGGGAATTAAAAGCATTTTAATTTAAATTAGGATACATTCATTAAGAAAGCTATTGAGCACAATACTAAGGACATACTTTACATCGTTACTCATTTAATTTTCATGTCATCGCTAAAACAAAAGATTCAATTAGATCTATTGTTACAAATTATGCTTGAATTCTATCGAGTCAACTATGAGATTGCAAAAATGATCTGCAATTTTTTCTTACACTATCAATGTAGTAAGCATGAGTAAATTTGTCGGAGGAAAAAAAAAAACAAACAAAAAAACAAAATGAAAATGATGAACTTTCCAAATTATACATCAAGAAGTACTTGTTTTGATAAATTATGATGAAAAGAATTTTTGATAAAATTAACACAGTCTGTATGAAAGTATATGTTCAGCATTTGTGGCCGCCAATTATTCGAATTTAAAATAAATTCATCAATCGCAAATTTCGAGAGAAAAATAGAAAATAATTCATTGAAAATACTATTGAGCATGATTCACACACCCATAAAGAAGTGAAAATAATGTATTTAGAGTGTTATTAATGGCGTCATTACAAGTTTTTCAGTTAGATTTAGAAGAGAAAGTTTGTTTGTTTTTTGTTGGATAGATTCAAATAGAGATTGGTTAAATGTCTTATTGAAAGCTTTTTCTTTTCTATGTAATCATAATGCAAATTCTAATAGAACGTGCAATATCTGCTCAAACATCAGTTCGATTCGTCTATGTCATAATAATTCAATGAACTTTTTGTATCGATGTGATTAACGTTCTAGAAATATTGATGATGATATTATAATGATATTCCTGCCAAAATAGCAACAACAACCAACCAACCAACAAACGAAAAAAGAAAAGAAAAAAAAAAAGAAATATAGAAATCATTCTCATATAATTCGTTCATGGAGGACTTTATATAGGTTAAATGTTTTAAAATGAGTGCTTTTTATTCAAAATCATCCATCGTTGCTTGTGTTCTGTGCATACTGAATACAAAATATACAGATTAATATTATTATAAACGATGCGTGCTACGATATTTGTTTTACTATATAATATAAGAAAAAAAAAAAAAAAAAAAAAACTTTTACTCTCGCTACAAAATAAATGAAAATGTATTTGCATTGAAAGTCAAACCATAACAAAAATACTGCCAAAATATTAGAATAGAGTTAAAAACAAATATATGTTTACGTATGCGCGGATGCAATTTATAGTGTTTACTGAAGGTATACATATCACTCAATGCGCTTAATATTCGTTACAAATGTGAAAAATCGTGATTTTGCAAAGGAAAACAAACTCAATCATTATGTATTGGTATAATAAATTCGGCTAAGATTAGTGAGAGTGGATTAGATTGTGTATACAATAAGTGAGTGAGAACAATATACAATCGAAATATTAGTGTAAATTTATATTGATCAACAGTTTTTTTTTTTATGTTTATTAATTTTTTTTTTCCCCAACATTTCACCATCAAATTCCTTTCTTTTTAATATATTCAATTTGATCTGAGCTTTTGTCGGAAAAAGAATTGCCACACAATTTAAAGCTTCATTTTAACTTAAGCCATCAATGTATTGCTCAAATTCTAGAATAAATATGAACAAATTCGCTGGGTTGAAATATGAAACGTATGGTTCATGTTACATGACCTTTTCGTGTATTAGCTCACAGAGGAGACTGATTGTTAATTGATGTATTTTTGCCTATTTGCATGTAAATCAATGTTTGACAAACATTCATTCGAAAATATGCATTGACAAAAACACAATCAAAGTGAGAGTCATTTCATTACCATATTTTGATTAAGAATCCAAATATTAATACATTTGATTGGCTTCACAAAACTAAAATCAAATGAAATCGAAATTAAATTCGTGTATAAAAATGTCATCTGACGATTTTCCTGGATCATTTGAATTGGCACCGTAAAGGCCATTTCAAATGGTTTTTTAATAAATTTGTCATCAAATGATATCGTTGAAGAAGATTCTGTGAAAAAAATTTACTGATTACGAATTTCACTTAAAATAGACTGAAATTTACGATGAGATATTATAGTTGTTACGTTCGAATAAGCAAATCACCCGGGTGAGAGAAAAAATGTTTGTTTGCGTGTAACTAAAATTTACTCACAAAGAAGCTTATTATAGCCAGAACAGAAACTTTGCATGAAAATTGGACAATTTCGTCGGACATGGGGTCTGAAGATGTGATAGGGTCAATATCGACTAGAAAATTATCGCTATTTTTAAGAATAGATGGACAAATGAGTGAAAATAACCTTTTTAGCTTTTACTCGAAAGTTGGTAAAAATTCTAATACGATCCCTTACCTATAATAGAAGGTATTTTATGGTGTTATGTTTTCTTTTTTTTTTTTTTTTTTTGTAATAATCATCTAATGTGATTTGATCACATTAGAATCCTTTCTAATATTTTAAACATCTGTTGATCGTTATAGCTTTACACTTTGTAAAAAAGAAGAAATTGTGTAAACTTTTGCTTGTTTAGCTTTTTTTTTTGCTTATAAATCAAACCAAAATTTGTAAGTGTTTTTTTTTTGTTAGATTTTGAATGTTATTTACCCAGTCTGACATTTCGTGCGTGTCAGCGCTGCGATGATGGTAATTCAAAATCAAAATGGTACTAACGACTGACGACGCGACCATAAACATGATGCAATTGAAATATGTACCTGAAACGACATACGTTTTGTAATACCAAAAACGAGCCCTGTCAATATTATTGTTTTTCTTTGTTTCTCGCAACAACATTTTCGTAATTCAAAGTCAACTCTATATAATTTCCTCTAGCAAGAATGAATTATTGTTTAAATTTGCATATGAAAAAAAAAAAAAAAAAAAATCATGTTAAGAATATGGGTAATACTTTGACCCATCACACATATTTCGATTTGTATTTTTCCTACATTGAGGTGAAATTGTGTATGCGTCGTAAAATAAAACAATTGAATTTTTAATTTCAATCGAAAAAATTCAATCGCTTATCGTTTTTAAGCATCAACCCTATTCTAAATATCAATTTGTAAAAAATGAAAATCTTTTACACAGATAGTAAGTCAGTTATATTTTTATTTTGAGCTTGCCATCACCGATATGGTTTGAAAAATAAACATCACACAAAATTACTTGAAGCTACGTACGTCTCTGTCACGTAGCTAATAGTCAAATATATTCGTTGTATTGTACACACTCAGTTTCGGCACAACTAAATTAAATGAGGGTAGTTAATCTAATGTCTTGGATGTATGGGATCAATTTTTTCAATCTCTTGCCTGCTTGTTTGTCATTTAACTTATCAGCTGGGGTTTAGTTTGCGTGTTGTTCGTATTTGTTATTGTTGTTGTTGTTAATTATTATGAATAATTGTTTTTTTTTTACAATCATTATTATTTGTTTTGAAAAATTGTTGTTTTTTTTTTATCAAAAATAGTTATTTAATGGGAACTCACCAAGTAACGGCACGGCCTAGTGTATACGAGGTTGGCATTAGAAAAAAAAGTAAACAAGAAAATATATTTAAAGATTAATTGGATTTTGGAAAGTTTTTTTAATGAATTAAAATAAATAATCAAAGTAATTGTACAATATTTTCGTTGCAAACATTAGTCAAATCAAGTGAATCAGAAAATTAATCAGAAAATGGTAAAGAGTAGACAGTTTATTGGGAAAACTTACATCAGACGTTGCAGGCATAGTTTCTATTGGAACAGATTACAGCATCCAAACAAAATCAAAATGGAATGATTTTAGTTGAAATGTTTTCCAAATTTTTTTTTTTTTTATGTATTTTATGCTTTCTATAACATTTGAGGAAAATGATAATACGACATACCTGCGACCATATTGAGGAAGACAGTCAATGATAACAAGATTGTAACACCTGAAAGTGGAAGATGATTATGCAGACGCTAGTATATATTAGCTAATGAAAAGAGTGTCTATCAATAACAATGATTACCTAGAGAGAGTTTTTCCCCGCTATCAGGAGGCAGTGTAAAACCTAATAAATGTTAAATTTACATCAGTTTTTTTGCCATTTTCTTTTTTTTCTTTCTGTTAATAATTTTCTTTTTCAATTACCTAATAAAGCCATTGATGCGATTAAAACACAAGGCACTATCAAGTTAAAGAAGTAATACAAAGTTTTGCGTCGAATGATTATAGCAAATGTGATATCAATATACGGTTCAGGGCAGCAATTGTAGTAGATTTCATTTCGTTTTCCTGGAACACCTACAAAATGATGATCAAAGTATGGAATAATAAATAAATTAATGTCAAATTATCATAAACGAACCTAACAATTCCCATTCGCCATTGGTAACAAAGCTACTTATGTCGCCACCTGACTCGTCTTGTAACTGTAAATCCAGCTGAAATCATAAACATAATCCAAATTCAAATGAGATTTTAAAATGTAAAATACTGAATCTAATTCATCAAAACAATTTTCGCTTGCTTAAAAACGATGTGTTTTTTTTTTGTCTCTACACGCTCCTTTCATCCATTCAGTCAGCAATATGTACCTGAACGGTTCATACTTACTTGAAAGCCATCATAGGTCCTAATGTTTCAAATAGAATGGAATTTGATTAATTCTCCATGAGTTTAATATTGCTTGATATCGAATAAATAAATTACCAGCTGCCAAACTTCATTTCGCATCGCTGATCATCAAAAGGAAACCATGTTATATCAATTTTACAAGTCGATTTGAATATGCCCGGTGGGATGTATACGACGCTACCATTATTCCCTATAAAATTTACCAAAAAAAAAAAAAAAAAAAAAATCAACTCAAAATTTCGTTTTTCAAAATGGAACGCTTCATTGAAAACTTTTATACTTACGTACGACAACATTTGTTGGATAAGTGCCATCAAATCCCTCATCAGCGCTAAACAACAGACAAATAATAAACGAAAATTATTTATTGAATAAACAGCTAATCTAATTTACAAACTATCAAAATTACATATGAAATTTCACATTGATTTGACAACCAGAATATATCCGTACATTACTTTTCATTTTACTCAATGGATAGCGATTTAACATGCTATCATTTACACACATATACACATACACATATGGTTTTAATTATTTCGAAATTGGTTTTTGCTTTTAAAATACCGAAAACCGTTTGAGTCAAAATTGTGATGCAGTTTTCTGATAAAATATGATGGCAATTTCGCGAAAGTAAAGCAATAACCGTGTTTAAATGAATTTAGATATTGTGAAAATGTTTTGCTGCCTTTATAAATCATAACCAGAGACAACTCAAAAATAGAATAGCATGGAAATGAAAAGATTATATCACATATCTAAACGGAACAACAAAATACAACACAACACAACTGAGTTACAACTATAATTGTTTGCTTGTAATAAAGTTGTGCAATGCAAAAACGAAACGAAAAAAAGGCAAAAAAATATCCAAAAAAATTATAAATGGTTGAGAATAAAATGTAGCAGATGATCCTGGCTACAATTGCCATTATATAATATTTAAATTTGAATATTTGTTCGGGCACTTCACAATATATTTCCAACGCAACAATACAAAATTCATAAATGGCAAGTAGGTAAAATGTATGTGTAAATATAAATTGTGTTTCGAAAATATGTTGTACAACGTTAGAATTTTAAATTATGATTTCGTGTTCGAAAAATTCAACAGATGAAATAAGAAAACTAGAAAACTAGAGATTATTATAAATACGAAATGGAAATTAACAGTAACAAAAACATAAAGAATATTGAAACTGAAACAACAACGCGAAATGCAAAGAAATCGTGGTTTCGATTGCAAAAGAGAAGAAGAGGTCACGTAAATGTCTCATTTATCTTTGTTCTCGTCGAGTTTTGTACGAGAAAGGAGTCGCGTAAGTTCCTAGCAAAATGCTGATCTGAAACGCTAAATTATGGTGAAAAAGTGTATGATTGTAACTCCATTTCTCTGACTCTTTTCAACCAATATAATTTTATTTACCACAATAAAGAACATATTTCCATACAATGAACGTGCTTTCGATGCTCTTTGTGGCAAAGTATGAAAAGCACCGAACACAATGAACACTTTTCCTCTCTTCCATTGCACATTTCATCCGAATAACTTTCAAAGCGCTATATCCATCAACAGTAGAAAAAAAAAATAACAACTAACAACGACAACAACAAAAACCATACACAACACCGAAACATTGCTGTTTACATTTAAACCCACAGGAAAATGGGATGAGCGTTTCTGTTCATTTCTTTTCAGCGTATTTTTTTTTTATTTGTTCTTTTTGTGTAGTTTACGGTAGTTTTGTCATGAGAGTCTTTTTTTTTTCTCTATCTTTCTCTATTTTCTTGTTCGTGTATCGCAACAGAAAATGGTATTATGGATGTAGTAAATGTTTGATTTAAGTTTTTCGTCAAAATGATTTTGGAAGTGCCATTAATGGCAACTACGATTTAGCAGATATTAGTGATTTCGAATGTAATGAACAAAAAGTTGAAAAAAAAAGCGGCAGACATTTTTATGTTGTTACTTCCATAAATTTGATTGATATTGTTTAAGTTTAAAGATAAAAAATCATTTGGAATTCTAATAAGTGAATAATAAAAAAGAGAAATCGTATAAACGAATTGCAAATCTATTATTCGAACTGAAAATTTACGTTTTTTTATTGTCTCGTTGATTGCGGCATCGAAAGGAGTGAAATGAAATGTAAAAACACAATGCTGACTACTGTAGTAAGAGATGGTTTTTTGCTCTCTATCTTTCTCTATCTTTCTCTCTCTTTTTCTCTCTCTCTCTCTCTTTCTTTCGCTCTCTTTCATTCTCGAATGATATGTGTTTTATGTTTTGTTACAAGCATAACGGAAATACAAGCATAGAAAATATCTTGTTTTTTTTTTTCTTTCATTTTTCATGGGGGCTGCGTGCATTTGAGCGCACAAGTAATGAGCTGTGTTAAACTGATGTCGATTTAAGTTGTGTTGACTGCTTCTTGTTTGTTTCAACTGTGTATGTGCATCACACAGTGCATTAAACCTTCTAGTCTCTAGCTTGTGCTATATTGTATGGAATTTTATTTACGACCATATTATTACACAAAAAACAATTATATGCTCATGAAATTTTGATGAAGTAATGATGTGTTCAGTTTTTTAATGTAAAACGCACTAAAACTGCATCAACGTATGCTTGTTGGGATATATCTAATTCATTTAGCCGAAAATTATATTGGAAATAAAATGATGAAACTTTTGCGCAAAATAAACTCATTTTTCATGTAATTTAGCGCTCATTTGTTAAAAGTTTTGAGAGTTTGAATGCTTTATTGTGGATAGAATTCGTGCTGATATGTATTATAAAATATGTACATTGTAAATAAAATATGAAAAGTTTACCTGTTGTACATCAACACGTCGGGTTTCCAAAGTCGATGCGGTGGTCTATGAAAATCAAAAAATATGAACGGAAAATTGAAACATTTTCAAAAAGCATTTTAAATGAGAATTTGTCAATCGATTGACCGATAAAGTATGACATAAAGCTTAATTTCTATGAAAATGCATACATTCGCAAGTCCTTTACGCCCCCATACTCTGTTGTGTTCCAGCGCAAATTCATGTCGTTCCATTCCTAATTGATTTCCAACATTTCCAATTAGTTTGCTGTTTTTTTTGTTGTTGTTATTGTTTGTTTGCTTAACTTTTTATTTGAAACTCAAAATTAAATGTAATAAATATTTACCAGTTTCAGCCATAAGTTTGATATGAGGAGTTGATTTTTTTCATCCTAAAACACATATTGAATACAGATATTGATTACGTGATTGCAAAAAATGTTATTGATAGGTAATTATTTTAAATTTGATATTTATCAATATCAAATGAAATGAAATTGAATTACTGGCGGAAATATAAGTGCCAATCACGAAGCAAACTAATCGAACGAACAAACAAACAAAAAAAAAAAAAAAAAGAATCTATGTATGTATTGTGATAAGAAAAAAAAAATTGTGTAGCTTTTCTTTATACACTTACAACATCGATAATCTGCATAAGTGTCAGTCCAAAGCTCAATTGCAATGGATCCGATTCGTTTACAACGGGACGTTCTAAAACGTTATAGTTATCTAATAAAGCATGTAAAAGTCGCTTTTCATGAGAACCAGATTCACAACCTGCACGGAGGGGAAAGAAAAACAAAAAAGAGAAAAAAAGATTTATGATGAAAGTTCATTACTAAGTATATTTCACAAGAGACGTTTAAATGAATGGAAGTGCTTGTGCAAATGAAAACAACGATGAATATTCTATGATCACACAGATATTCTCACATTCACATATACTCACAATGAGGTTTGTTAAAATTTCATTTTGAAAACAGAACGAAAGAACAAACCAACCGACCAACTAACCAACGAAAGAACGAACTAACGAACGAACGAACGAAACCAAACAGAAAACAAAAAAATGTGTTGTGTCTCTAAAATGGTTGGCTTCCTTACTTTGCATCCATTCACTCTCATACTCATACCTTCATGCAATCGTAAACAGGTGGATGAAATCATCTTCATCTCCTTTTAAGTAAATTCTCTGAGATGATATTAAATATTTATGCATTAACGTGGAATTTTCATACGTATATTCAAAAACAATGGCATTGAGCTTTTTGGATATTTAACTTGATTTCATACAATACAATACATTTTGGAATATTTTCATTTTAATTCTAATCCTTGATGCGAATTGATATAAATATTTTCATATTGAAAATAAATGATAATCAAAATCAATGGCTTTGAAATATTTACGCCTCTTTCGTACTGATAAACTTCCTCAAATCTTAGATATGTTTGTGTATGGAGTTTTGAATCTTTGTATTATTATTATAATATTTTTTTCTTCTTTTTTCTTTCAAAAACAATAGATAGACAGAAAGATAGATAAATAGATAGAACCAAACAAATGATAAAATTATGCAAAGCGCATAAAATTTAATTTTATTGTTTGAAAACAAAAATGGCCTTCAATAAAACAAAACAATATTGGCTCCGAAGCAATAATAACAACAACAACAGAAAGAAAGAAAAAATGGAATAAGATTGAAATCAAATTGTGTGAACTCTTTTCTATTGGCTTCTGTTTGTATATCTTTTTTTTTTGTTTTTTTTTTTTTTTTTTTTTTTTATCTCGGGTGTGTAATTTACCTGCAAAAAAAGTTAGTAATATTCCAAATCCGAGTATTGGAACTGTTGGGAAAAAGTTGTATATGTGGTATTTAGACATCTTTGGCGTGTTTTTAGCCGAGAACGAAGTTCGTGTGTTGTAGTTGTTGGATTGTAACTATATATTGTCTTTTATTTTGTTTTTGTTTTTGTTTTTTTTTTTTTTTTTTTTGTTAAATATTTATGTTGGTGTATGTAGAAAGTATTATGAACGAGCGTGTGTACTTGAAACAATGTTGTTGGAGTTGTAGATGTAATTCGTATTCTTGATTAAAAAAAACAACAAAATGGAAAAGAAAAGATAAAAAAAATCAAATAAATAATATTGTAGGGAATCACTTCCTTGAGTATTAAGATCAAAGTAAACCAATTTTTTTTTTTTTTTTTTTTTTTTTGAAGGAAGATTATTTTCCTTTTGGCTTGTGTATTTGTGTGTGTGTGTGTTTTTTTAGGACATAAGACACATCGATATTGGCCTATTGAATACTTTTGATTTTCTACTATTAGGTTACATTACATTATAAAGAGACAACAAATATTTTTCATCACTATAATGCGGCACATGCATTAGTTTTATTAAATCAAAGTATTTTCGAATACAACCAATTTGCACATTATGATTGACAAATTCGAGATAGACACTGATTTTGTTACACTGATGGAAAATTATTTCGAATGTGATGAATGTGAACGAGAAATGAGAACGCATGGAAAGTGACATGAAACATGGACAATGTTCAGCAACATTCTTTTCTGTTTTTATCAAAACCATTTGATTGTTCCTTAGGGACCTTTTCAGATAAAATGGTTCATTTGATAGAAAACATCTGAAATGATTCGATTTTGTAGACAATTATATGTCAAAATCTATTTGAAAAGTTTTCTTTTTTCTTTTGTTTGTTTTTTCACATTAAAACATTATGACTTTTGTTGTCATCGTTCGAATATGATTGGTATTGATAAATTTGAAATTTGATTCGATTTAAGTTTTGAAATATGAGATTCGATATTTGTCTATTGGACAAAAATGAAAATTGATTTGGTTTGATATCACTGAAATATCATTTTAATAAAAATAACTTGAAATTTATTTAATATTTTACGATCTGATTAATGAATTAAGTTTCCAATTCCTCTCATCGTATTAAATTTCCCGAACGTAATTACTTACAGACAAACAACGATCTATATATTTTTGTTTGTTTTTTTTTTTTTTGATGAATCGATGAACGATAACAAATTGCTGGCTATAAAATTTTCACTCTCACATAATTTAATAGGCCCAGCAAAAAAAAAAAAAAGAAAAAAACTCCGTTATTTATTATATAGCATTCACAATAATATGTGGATTGGAAAGATCTGTATACGTTGGAAAATAAAATACGTGATTGCGCGAAAATCTGAGGTTTTTATGACGGTGCAAACGAGAAAGAAAAAAAAAAAGTGTATCAGCAATTTTAAAGATAACGGTTTTGCGACCGCATTGCTCAAACGTACTAAAGATTATGGTGAAGATTTTGGAATATGGTCAATCGTTGACGTAGACTCAACGAAAGCAATTTGATTGCAATAAAATCGAACCAATAAACAATTGAATGTGATTATTAATTTAAAGCGAATTCGTGTCGCAATCTAAAAGCTTCGCATCCACGGTAAAATGTGTGCGGTTGCGGTGAAATGCTTTTAGCTATGACTTTTTGATGATGAGTGTTGAGAGCACTGCAAAATGAACCAAAATGAATTTAGCGAGAACATTAAGTTGATTAATTAATTAAAATGGACAAATAGAGATAGAAATAAAGAAAAAGAGAGAGAGAGGGGGGAGGGAGATAGAAATAGAGTAATACAGAGTTACAAAAAGAGAATGGAAAAGTATTAAGCTTACATATTAAACTGATTGAGTGTTATAATGCAGGAGAAAAGCAGAATATGAAAAGGAATCAAAATAAAAACGAAAACAAAAACAAAAACAAAAACAAAAGAAACATTTGGAACAAACTCAGATGGAATAAGAAGGGGGAAAGAAGAAATCACATCAAATTGTAATTTAAGATTGAACAAGATGAAAGAGCAAAAGAGAAATTTGTAAAAATCAACACCATTTCGTAATTATTGGAATGGTGTTAATCACAAGAATGTCTACAATCTATGCTGTTCGATGCTTTTTCAATGAGAGTAGAGAAAATGCTGATTATATATATTTTGAGTGTATGTGTGTGTGTGTGTGTGTGTGTGTGTGTGTGTGTGTGTGTGTGTGTGTGTGTGTGTGTGTGTGTGTGTGTGTGTGTGTGTGTGTGTGTGTGTGTGTTTGTTTATGTATGTTATGTGTGGATAAGTATTGTGGGGAGATTGAGTAGTGTATTGTTTTAATCTGAATGGTGTGTATTTTACTCAAAATTACTGAAATGAAGTGTAATCAAACTAACAAAATGATAAAACAAAGTGATACACGTATCAATTGTTTACGAAGAAAAGCATTAAAGTTAATTAGCATTGCAGTTAAAATTATCATCAATACGTTACATTGTGTTATGCATAGTTAAAATTGTACTGTTGATTCAAAGCGAAGAAGCATATATATATCAAATTAAAACCAACTGTCTAGGCTAAGAAGGGGTTTCACATTATTAGTTTATATATTATGAAATTACAAAACAAAGTAGTTAAACTATTTTAGTGGTAGAAGCGTGACGGAAATCTTCACGTTATAAAGATAGTTTATCTAAATTAATAATTATATCCAATGCGGTATATTCAATTTTTATACGTAGCATGTCTTTTTTTGTGTATGTAAGTGGGTATGTGATTTTTTTTTTTTCAGTTATCAGATACATGATTAAAAGGCTGAAGCTTGGAAGGGATGAAGCAGTTTAATTTTTTCTTAAATATTATTATAATGAAAATGGAATGACCTTTACTAATTTTTATTATAGCTATCCTACAGTGAAATTCTTGTTAAACAAACTTTATCAAATAAAAGGACAACGGAAATGGATAAAATAAAGAAAAAGAAAAAGAAGAAGAAGAATAAGAAGAAGAGAAAGAGAAAAAGTGTGTATGTGAGAGAAAGAGAAAAAAAAACGGCACCGAAATGGTGCCGAGGCGCGAGAGAAAATACTGCATAGCAGATTTCATCTAAAAAAAAGGCAAAATGGAAAAAATGAATATGCGAAAGCTTCTCTAATACGGATACGGATACAAATACGAATATGACTAAATGATATAATATTCAAGTATAAAATGATGTTGAAAATAAAAAGCATGAACAAATATCATCAACATTTACGGTTTATGATAAAAAATTAAAATAACGATAAAACCTTGCAACAAACAAAATAACTGTGATTTCGTGCCGAAGAAGACCAAGGTTTTTTGGTTTTGTTCTTTTTTTTTTACTTGGCTCTTTTCATTTCACTTTTTGCGGTTCAAATATTGAATTAGAATTAGCATTATATTGAACTAAAACTTACCATTTCTTGCCTTACACTTAAGTTTTATGCAAAAAATAATAATGATAATAATAATAATAATAATAATAACAACACATTATGTAATGCTTAGTATCTATTCAGTTCTATTACAATTGAGTGAATAACATGATTTTTTGTTATTGTTGTTGTTGTTGTTGTTGTTGTTGTTGTCGTTTTGGTGTATTTGGGGGGCACACACACTGAGTGAATGCGACTTTGCGAACACTTCTCTAGCACGCACCGTGTAGAGTGGTCTACACACTAGGCTTGTCAGCAACTAACTGAATGCAATAACATTTATTTTATTCATTGAAACATATTGCACGTACCACACTCATTCGCTGGTTGTGTGTCGCAATGTTCAAGCACCACTGCAAGCATCCAATATGTAGAATACTCTATTGGCGAATGTTAACATCTGCGCAGGGTTGATTTTGCATTCCATATAAATTTGTGTTTATCTGCTTCGATTGCTGCATAGCTTGCTATATCAGTGTGTGCTTCTGTTTATGCTTTTCTCTCTCTTTCTCAATCTCATTCTCTCTCTCTCTCTCTCTCTCTCTCTTGCTCTCTCTCTCACTCTCTCATTTTTATTTGGACACAATTTTTTAAGATATACTCAAGAGCCGATTGTGTCGTGTGTGCTGTATGTCCTGTGTGCTACATATATATTATGAATTCGTCTGCAGTAAATGTTAATGTACGTACGTGTTGACAGTACATGGAAAAAACACATGTTACTTTATCGCATCGTGACCAAATAAACGAAAAAAAAAGAAAATAACAAAATGAAAATGTTATTCGTTTTGTCATAACGAAAGAATGAGATGAAAAATTCGCATATATACACAATATCAAACACTACAGTAATTACATCGAAAATCATGAAAATATTTTATTTACATTAGATATTGATTATTATTTTATAATTTTTCACATGATCGAAATATAATATTTGATAGTAGATTGAAAAAAAATTTTGACAAATAAAACACTCGATTAATAAAATTGTAAGTGGTTCTTTTTTCCAATGATTAATTCGTTCATAAATATATTTGTTTTATTTATTTTTGTTTTTTTTTTTTTGTTTTTTTTTTTTTATTTTGTGTTCCTTTCACCTGTTGTTTCATATTCAACTACAAAATGATTGAGAATCGATGATAATAATATAATTCATCTTGTTGAAGTATTTAATCATTGCAGCGTTATTTATTATGAATGAAAATAATTCAATCTTAAAAATGAATAGAAATATGCCTTTTTTTTTTTCTTTGCTTTCTTGTTAAATGTATATTCAATAAATAATATTTCTCTCTTTAGTTAAATCAGTTTTTTGAGCATATGGTTACTCTCATCTGTTGATTATTATAAATTGTTTCACTAACACCATTCTCAACTATATAAATAAGATACTATTAATTCAATTCCAGGCTTAAAGACATTAAATGCCTTTTATGAAAAAAGAAAAAAAAAATTCTACGATTCTATGAATAAATATTAATAACAGTTTTTTTTGTTTAATCAAATATTTTCTCTCTTTTGTTTCATTTACACTAATAAATTTGTAAAATACTTCAAAATCACAACACGAATATGGAATATAATTAAAAAATTATAAGTTTTCTGAATTTTCGCAATTTTTTTTTTTTTTTTTTCTGTTGTTTGTCTACACCTTTAACAACATGATTTAAATGGGAATATCTGATTATTAATGAAATCGAATGAGAAATAAAAATAAATGTCGAATTGTAAACTTGAGCAAATAATGAGGTATGTCACTTATTAAATTATTATATTGTGGCGAAATGATGTTCGCTTGTGTATCTCTGCAGCTACCACAAAATTGTTCAATATATATTTTGAGTTTACAAATAATTCACATAATTTGAGCAAAAAAAAAAAAATGAGAAAAACAACAAACTTTCAATAGATATTTTATTTTCATTATTTTGAGCAATGTTCTCTGTACCATTGAGGCGAGCAAAAAGTTATTGTAATAAAAAATACAGAATTGGCTCTTTAATCGCTTGAACTTTGCGTATTTGTCTTTGAAATGAAGAAAAGAAGTAAATAAAAATAGGGCAAATCATCTGCCAAAGAACGCTAACTCTGATTCTTTTCTTTCATCTCTTTTTATGTAATAAATCATGCAGTGAATATTTTCCACGCGGAAAAAAGATTCACCTGCACCATAGTTAAATATAGTTTATATTATATGATCAAAAACAATATAGTGTATAAATAATTGTAAACGAGTTGAAAACGGGTGTTGTGTGTCTATTGTGACCAGAATTGTACCGCTGAGAATAAGTGCATGTTAAAGTGTGTGCAGCCATCGGCAAGACTTACATCCATGTCACACTTAAAAGAGTAACATCAAATAATTGTCTAGCAAATGAGAAATGAATTATAGTTGCAATTATGGCTTAAAAATCGGTTGCACGATGATAATTCAATGTGTCATATTTATGTTGTTAACATTTCATTGTCTTTATTTTGTGGTTTTTTTTTTTTTTTTTTTTTTTTGTTTGCTTGTTAGTTAGTTATTGTTTCGTCTTGCGGGTGGAACCAAGGGGAAAATGTTCGCTTCTTATTTCATTCATTCACCATCATATGCGTAAATATATATATTACACATTGATTACATTAATAATCTGCGATAGGAAATATTATCGTGGTCATTACTAGTGAATAGAATATTGCGTGTTTTTATTACATTTCATAAGAATGATACATTTTAACAGTTTTCAAGTATTACGTTTCTTTTCCACAAATTCTTAAATCAGGAAAACTATATTATGGTAAAAACTTGCATAAAAGTCTAGTTAATGCTTTAAGTTTTCCATGAATACGTCTATTGAAACTTATGTAAATTGTGTAGTTTTAGTTTCATTTCCGACACAAACAATATATCTCGATATTCTCCGTCGGATATATTTCATTTTTTATATTTGGATTTACTGCATTACGTCTTCAGTACCAGTTGCATATAAACCAATTATCGTATCCGAATAAATATTTTAAATGATTCTCCCCTTGTGTGGCGCTTCGATATAAATGGCCATTATATGCATTTACTCTCAGTGGTTCAATCAAATATATCATTAGATCATTATTATTGTGGACAAAATGACATACTGTAAATGATTGCACAAATTGAACGCGTTAAGACAGCAAGTACGAAAAAAATGGCAGTACATTTGCTGAATGAACTCCATTAACCCGTATTAATTTGTTTATGTTTATGTTTATGTTTATTTCCATTGTAATGTTTTGTTTTCTTTTATTTTGTTTTATTTTTGTTTTATTTTGCTGGTTACACGTTGTGATTTTATTGCAAACTTACTTTTGAAATATCAATTCCATCTGCTTCACCTAATTTATAATCACTGTAATTGGTTTTGTACGCTTTCCACAAGTTTTCATTTGTTATCGCATGTTTAAATCTTAATTGCTACAAAGTTTCAGTTTCCTTTAAAATAGTTTTAAGACTCTAGTCACATATATTGTGTGTTCTACCACAATTTTTTCATTCCTCAACTATCTCACGTATTCTCTCTCACTCAATCTTTATATCTGTTTCCATCCATTTCTCAGTTCGTATAATTTCATGTTTGTAAATGCGTTTGAAGTAGAACTTTTGTTGCTTCTAACTTCCGTAAATTGGAATTCACAAAAAAAAAAAAAAAAAAAATACACAACTCAAGCCCGCTCGAGTCATGTTTTATTTGAATCAATCCTATCCATTTGATTGTATCTTGTTGTCTTCTTGTTTTTATTTCTGTTACTTTCAAATTCAAATTCTCTTGCTTCTCTCTATCTCTTCATCTCTCTCTCTCTCTCTCCTTTCTCAATTCAAATGTCCGACAAACGAGTTTGAGTCTAGAGTCACAGTCATTTTAATTTTTGCTAAGTTTTCCTAAACACTTGTTGATTGAATTGTGTGGTATGAATTGTGTGGATTGCGACACAAGACCGTTCCAATTAAAAATTGCTTTTATAGTTTTGTATTTGGTCTTCGGGGCACTGATTGTTTGGACGAAGGCAAAAAATTAATTATTCTTTTTATTTTTATATTTTTTTTTTTTTTTTTTGTAGGGCACAATTACAACAAATATTCATATTATTGTTCTCAATCTGGATCTTATTTAGTTTTATCTATAGTTTATCAGTACGCTAAGACACATTCATTTTTATGTCAACTTGCTTATATATGTTAGCTTTTGAAATGTTAATTTATTATTATTATTATTTGTAAAGAAGAAATTGTAAACAGAGATTGATTTGTTTTTAGTAAATAGTAAAGTTTGAGTTACAAATTAGTTTGTGTTCAATTATTAATATTTTCTCATCGAAGAATATGTCTTGTTATGTCCCTATCTCATGTGTAATTAAATAGAACATCGAATCCTACTTTTATCTTTCTAGTTAGGATTTTCTTTTTTGAAAAAAAAAAAAAAAAGTTTCACCACATCACATCAAGATATTGTTAATTTAATATGATCAAGGTTTTCATTGGACACAGAAGATTTACGATTGATTCAATTGTTTACTATTGCTTTTTCCCATGTGCTTTTGTTTTTTCTTGTTTAAATTGTAAAATGTTTCCTGAGTAAAGAAAATTACAGAAAGAAATGTATATATAGAGTGCATGCAATTTGTTATTGCCATGAAGATAGAATAAAGAGTTTAGAACAGGTAATTTGTTAGAATAGAGAAAAAAAATATTGTTGATTGTTTTTTCACATATTAAATATTATCATTGGTTGATTCCACTATGTTTTGTTTTGTTTTATTTTATTGCAGAGACACTGCAATTTCTACAAATTATGAAACTATGAAACTTCAACTGTATTGCAACAAGAGGGAAAAAAAATTCAGATTACACCTTCTAAACAGTCGTGTGCATATGCTTTTCATGCATATTCATTGAACTCTAAATTACTTGTTGCATTCTTCACGTATATATTTTTCTGCACAAAATTGATTGTTATGATCAAACCATAAATTTGTTTGTTTGTTTTTCAATATTTTATCGAATTCATCTCTTTTGTATGTGTCATAACAATATGATATTTGTAATAGTGAGTGTCATGTTGTTTTGTTTTGTTTTGTTTTTTTTTTTTTTTTTTTTTTATGATATGATAAATACGTTAAAATATTTCACAATGTTCATCTAAAAAAAAAATGTAGTATTTTTCAAATGTCTTCCAAAAGATTCTATTTTGGTTCATCTCAAACCTTTCCAACTTGAACTATACCATCCATGATATCTAATTGAAGATTATGAACGCTACCTCTATGTTTTGCTAATCGTGCATTGATTGCATCACTTTAAGGAATATAAAAAAAAAAGAAAATAATGAAATTTCGATTAGTTTTTTGGATTTGCTTCGCCAGTGGTAATTTAAATTTAACTTACGCATCGCCTGAGGAAGCGAAGGCAGCAAACGATTCTCGCCTGTTACGACCAAAAAGTGTTTGCGGAACACGAGATATTGTCACAACCGAATGTCGTCGACCAGACGAAGTAGATGCCTTTAATGAAGTGATATTCCAATCATTTTGAATTTAAAATCAATTTTATTTTATTTTATTTTATTTTTTTTTTTTTTTTTTGCAATAATTTGAGCTTAAATTACCTGAGATAATTTTGCTAGAAAAGCCATTTCACTTGCGCTGGGAGCATTGTCACCACCATCTGAAAGACGACGAACTTGACTAGCCATGATGCCACTTGTACATTGTATATTTGGTAAAGAATGTTTTCGTGTTTCGCGCGGATCTCGAAATGGTGAAAGTAAATATGGATTATCTGGTGAATCTTTGTCATCGTCCACCTCTTCTTCAATGGATTTTGGTGATGTGGGCTCATTTTCCAATTCTTCTGATTCATCAACCACAATAAGTGGCTCATCAACACTAACTTTAAAAGCTGGCGTAAACGATGCTCTTCGCATTTTTACTAATGATATTAATGTCGCTCCTTTTTATTTATATGAATGTTTATGTTCGATTTATCGAATACCCTGATGAAATTTGTTTACTCTTTGTTCACCAACTAAAAAGAATAAGAATGTTGTTAATAGAAAAATGTGTGATAATTAAAGGAAAATCGCTACAAATATCAACTATCTATTTAACTTTATGAAGAATTTAAAACTCATAAATTTATTCATAAATTATTCTCGAAAATTTCTTAAGTATTATGAAAATAATCCGATAATTGCCGGTAATAATTGTTTTGGCTTAAAATAAATGTTAAAATCTTTCCATCAATAATAAATTATATTTTTACTGTTTTGATCATTAATGCCGGTCTGTTGTCATAAATGTTTCATCATTTTGGTGCATTTATTATGACTAGCCTTTGGCATCTGTTAATTTTATATCTCTCTTCTCCCATTTTCCTCTAACAACTGTTATTATTACGCATTATTGACTGTAAACATCATAGTATGGTAATTTTAAAGCTTATTGCTCATTTGAGTTTTTGTTTACACAAAATGTATCGGAAATGTTCTGATTCGCCTATTGTTCAAATTTAAAGTTGAGATTTTACTCTTTTTTTTTCGTTTCTCTCAGTATGGCGTAATGTACCACAGATTATTTTTAACTCAAACGATTATTATTCAATATGTATATATATATATATGTGTGTGTGTGTGAAATCTATACATTGTTATATTACATATATGTATTTTAACAACAGACATTGTATTCTATCAGCAATAGGATATGTTGTTGTGATAACTTTGCGAATATTGGTTATATCGACATATTTGTGGAAACATCCAATTCAACTTAATCGATAATTTATTTTCAGCAATATTGACTTTTTATTATTGGCCACAATAAAATATTCATGCACACACAGAGCACAGCTTAAATATGTTAAAAATATACGAAAATTTTGATAATTTATACAATACATGGGATGAAAAATGACCGAATTCAATTTCACATTGTATATGTTTTGAATTGGATAGAGAAAAGAAAAAGAAACTTAGTTTTCCTTTCGTCACCTACAAATTTACAAAGAGCTTTTTGAAAATACTAAAACGGTGATATTTTACTTCAAAATTTAATTGCTTTCAAAAAGTTGGATAAGTTTTGAATTTCCCTCTATTCCTATGCGCCCACTTGTTAATCATTTATTCAACATTATTATTTATGATACATTCATATGTATATATACATATATATAGACATTTTTTTACGTAATCTATTCGTTTTGTATACAACATTATAGCGATAACATATGGCATTGATGCGGAAAATTAATTTGAATTTTCTATAATAAAAGCGGTCCTTTCAATTTCTCACATAATAATATTGAGGGACTTGAAATAGATTGATACTGACATGGAACCCCATGTTTTCCACAGAAGAAAATTCTCCTTTGTAAACCGCATGTAACAATTAATTAGGGTAAAACCACATTTCCACATTTTATTTTCACTCTACCCAATTATTTAAACGCTTGCTTTCTAATTGTTTTAAAACAATTTCAACACTTTAAAATACTTTTTTTTTCTGTCAATTAACAAACGTTTCCTTCATTGTAGGATGTATAGAGTGCGAATAAATATTCTTTACAATAGGTTTTTTTTCGTACAAAATAATAAATAAAAAATGACTATCACGTAGCATCTTTGGATGGTTTGGCATTTAAATAATAGAATTTTTCACAATCTAATGCATACTTTTAATCATTTAAAATATTTTAAGGTTTACAGCATTTCAGCTTTTCACTTGGAAATGTTCAATTTTTTTGTCTACATTAAATGTAAACGTTTTTATTATGAGGAAAATTATTTTCATTCTCTCAAGCTTTATAGATGCAAATAAACAGAAAAGTCCAAATTCATTAAAATTGCTACATAAGTACACACATAATGTTTACAGTTAATGGAGTTTTTTTCTTGACTTTGCACAAAGTATAAACGAAAAGAAAAAAAAACAACAACTAACGAAAACACTTAAGGCAGATTTGAATCATGAATTGATGCTGTGTGCTGTGAAAAATTCTCCAGCGGATGATGTCGTGAGCTTTTCATAATATTCCCATTGCTCTTTGTTTCCCTCTCATCGATTTTTTCCCATACATACTTTAGCATCGCTTTCAATTACTTTGTTATCTCTTTTGTTGTTTTGTTTGTGCAAAAAAAAAAAATTCTGTTATTTTTCTTCAACTTTCAAAGTCATGAAAGATACATTATTCATAATTAAACAATTAATTCAAGATAACTCAAAATTATTCAACATAATCGACCTGTCTCTATAATCAATTCATTACGCACACTCTTCATAAGAATATTTTTATTCTTGAATTTTCCATAAAAATCCGTTTTCACTATGTTTGACATTTTGAATATATTTTCATAATTTGACCATCTTATGGCATCTCAACAATTTATTTTTATCTATCTTAGATAATCTTAATCTAGTGGATTTTGATTTTTACATGTAAAATTTTTTTTTTTCCAAAAATTCACAATTTCACAAGTCAAATTGAAATCAATTTTATTTAAAAAAAACTTTCTGTATATTTGGCAAAATTCACTTACACTTTAATATTTTGAATAGTCATATGCAAAAATGTATGCACAAATTTTCTTTTTACAGAAAAAAAAAACAAAAATATTCAGACCATTTAACACTACTTAAATGAGTTTATTCAACACTAGATTCAATTGCAGAATCATGACTACACGATCTGGCACAGACCAAACTTAATAAACACAAATTCAAGGTGAGCTGAAAGCATCTGGATTTAACAATGTGATACATCTATTATTTTCGTATTGTTCATCGTTTCGTTCTTTTTTTTTCGTATATTTTCCAGTGTGTACACTATTTCCTTTTTCAGCGGTTTATGCTTATCATACAGCAGAATACTATTTTCTACCTGTCTGAAGAACAGTCTTCGTAGACAAATATGCCTATAAACTCAAAACATATATTATTCTGGGCTATTGGTGATATACATATGAATACGAGTCATTTACTGAAGTGTTCAAAAGTGGACGGCTTCTTCTTTCTACCTCCCCTCCCCCCTTCTCTCTCTCTCAATCTCTTTCTTTCTCTATCTCTCCATATTTCTATCGCTATCATTCTTCATCCCTCATTGTATCTCATACATCTATATATGTGATGCCAATGTATTTAAAGCTCATTTCGATATGCTCTCAAAAGAGAAAATGGATGTGTAGTGAAATATATGTGGAGTGAGAGAAAGATGGAAGTTCAATAGAAGCGAAAAAGAAGAAAACATATTCAGCTCTTTGTTAGATACTGCGCAGACACACATTTTGTTTAAATACACTTGTTAGTTAGCTGTTGTCGTCATAAGGCTTTGACCACGACAAAAGCGACGAAATATAAATCGACGTAAAATATAATAATAGAAGAGCTAACAAGTTTATTACTATGTGTATGTGTGCGTAACTTTAGAATCCGCATATTTCGAGAGAAAAAAAAAAAATTTCCATCAACAGTAGCAATACGACACAACGCAAAATGGGACATTTTTGGACTTGCCACTTGCGTCATATTATTTAAAAGAAAAAACTCATTTGAATATCAGAAGCGATATAATCGCGAGAGAATAATAAATTCTAAAGAATTCATTTTTTTTTTTTCAATCACCAACAAAAAGAAAATTAATATGCAATGTTGATATTTTATAATCAAAAATTTATAATCGATATATGTATATTTCGTCTATATATTACTTTACGTTGGTGATTATATGATATAATCACGTATTTGAATTTGCGGAGAATTCAATTATTATTTGTTCATCAAACAAAGCAAACTATATCAAATGAAACCTTTTTGAAACGTTATGATTGAGCGCAGCAATATCTATCCACTTTAATAATGATAAAGACTCTTTATTAAAGAATGCAAAAGATTCTTTGTTTTTGTACGGCAAAAAATTTTCTATTGATTTTCAGCGTATTCATTCTCATATTCCTTTAGTATTTTCTGTAAAAGAATTGGATACATATTTTTTTTTTTTTTTTTTTGTGCGTCCAAGGGGATATGTCACGCTTATGATTTTCAAAATTGAATCAAATTACTGTTCGATTTTATTTATGTTTCGAGCTTTAACTTCCAATTCAAACTATATTTAAATAAATTGTAATTTTGTAAAGTCAATATTTACTTATAATTTACAATATTCTGAAAACTTTATCCACAATTTTCGATTTTGTTGCAGTAAAACTGAAAATGGAAACCAACACGAGCTTCAAAACTAAACAATAAATCTGTATTGTAAAATTGTATACCAATATAGAATGTAATGAAATACGTTTTGAATCGATTGTGATTAGAATTAATTGTGTGTTTTAAAGGAAACTATTTCACTCATTTAGCTTTGACGACTGAATGAAATGATGTAATTCGTTATTTCGTATTTACACTTGGAAAATGATTTGATAATAAGCTTTCATAATTTTAATATTTTCAATGAGTTTTTGCCTTATGATGCAATTTGTGAATCGCAATTTCAAACTTGAGCGTTGCGAATCACAAATTTACGCCGAAAAAAAAAAACCGATAAGAGAGTGTTTAATTCAGTGTAACATTCGTTTTATATTTTTACATATAAAGAACTTTGATTTCAAGACATTGACGCCACCTATACGATTTATCAATGTATACTGACTATACCAACGGAAACGAAGGAAAGATACCTACGATTTGTCGTTTGCATTCCGTAATGGCGTATGTGCAATTCGTTGTATATAAGACAGAGATCGCCACAAGACTTATGCTGTAGAACATCAATCAATTGTTGATGTACTTGTTCACGGCATGATAGTCCATACTGTGAACTTTCACAATTTTGTTCAATATTCATTCAAATTCACACCGTACTCGTAGAATTTGCGTAGAAAGCAATGAATTTCTTTGATAATGCGACTTCGGTCAAACTATTTTTTTTGCAGTAGATCGAAAGGAAAGTTTGTAAAATTCGACTTATAAGCAATTCAGGAAAATAATGAATGATGAAAGTAGTTTATATCTCGAGTAAAAATATAATACCTGCGGAGATTGACAATGGATTGAAATCATTTTTCAGATTACACTGATATGGTGAACAAAATATGAGTTTTTTCGTGAATTGTAGAAAAATTAACCAATTCATTTCAATTTTGAAATAGTTGAATATCAAAAACAACTCGATTATATCATTTAATACAATTTATTATTTAATAATTTTTTACACATTTATATCTTTATCTTATATTTATAAATTACGATTACAATTCTTACATTGAAACAAAAATGTTCAAATTTTATTTGATTGGATTGATTTAATTTAGATTATCGCTGGTCACTGGTCAGTGGTCACTGTTCAATCTGGTATAAAAAGACTATTCGTTTCTAGCTACAATCAATAAACAGCATCGCACATCGATTTCAATTCGTTATCATTTTAAGCCATTGATGATATTGAACAGTTTGTGTTATTCATCGGTTAAATTTTGGCTTAAATAGACACCGGCTGTTGGAGCCGATTGGGTCATTTGCAGAATGGTTTGCGGTTGATGATTTTGTAGAGATGCCGCTGATATTATAATAGGCTGTGTATTTGCCTGATTTTGTACTTGCATACGTATCAAATTTTGCGGAATGCTTATCTACAGAGAAGAGAAATGTTAAAAATTGAATATTAATATCATTGAGTTCGAACAAGTTTTTTTTTGGTTTTTCTATGTTTTTTTACCGGCATGTGTTGAATTTCACCATTTGGCGTTACAATCTGTTGAAGTAGTTGAATGGGTGGATGTGTTTGATGCTGTTGTAATCCACCTGTTGAAAAACATAAACAAAAACGTGAAATTATTCATTCATCATTCTATCGAATTTCAAATGAATTTGGTATCAAATTGAAATTTCCGTAATTTCTTACCGAGACTATTGACAACACCACCAACAGATGAAATTGTTTGGCCAGTATTTGTGACTAGAATGTTTTGCGGCGTACCATTTGCATTGATTGTTGTAATCGGCGCCATTTGATTTGATAGTTGAATTTGATTTTGTAATGTTTGCGCATTTAATGCATTTGTATTTGACATTTGTGGGGTTGATGTTGATGCAATATTGTTTGTATTTTGTAATGCCTGTTGATGTTGTTGTGCTAATTGGAGATAATATTGCACTTGATCACAGTTTGTTTTGCCCGTTGTTTCTTTTCGTACCGGTTTTATTTCTTCTCGCGGCACAATATCAATGAGAAAATCAAATTGATCAAATTTTGATATGGCCATTGCAATATCATTACGTTGTAATGTACGGCGTTTATTATTTTCGGTATGTATCCAAGCGCGTAATGTTAATTCATGAATAAAAATTTCGGCTGCTTTTGCAAACAATAATGGTGCTTCGGCTGATATCATTTTTACATCTTCATCTAATTTCATGATTTTTTTAATGCGGGCAAGTGGTAACACTTGATTTTTTGCATCGACCGTTTTGATGCGCTTTATTTCATCTGATATTGTTGGCCAGAAGCTAGCTAATGTTATTTCAGCTTCGGTAAGCGGAACATTTTCATCAGATACGCCTTCGTTGTTCTCATTCGTTGTATCCTGTGCACTGAAAATGCAATTAAAATGATATATGTATACACGTTATATTGGAGCTATGTTTGTATTCATTTTGAAAAGATGTCGCTTCAATCGCATTTAACACAATGATTTTTTTTTTCTTCTTTAAGAAAAATACGGAGAAAATTTTTCTAGTCTTTTATCACATCTTTGTTAAAGGGATTTAAACGGGATATGATTATTTCTTTTATCATTATAAATTTGCTTGATATGTTTAATAAATTTTTCTCCATAAGTTTCATGATAGCAACAAAAACATCATATAAATTAACATCGAAAATATCTAATATCAATATTTCAAGCTTTTCGGAAGAAAAAAAAACACGTCTTTTCTTTCACAAAGAAATTCAATCTTAATCGAATCACATTTGAGAAAAAAAAAACATTCAATCATATCAAGCTGCCATTATTCTTATTATGTTCATTAGAATACAATTTTGAAATATTGATCCTATAATTTCAATTGCAATCATACAAATAATATTTATATGTAATTTTTCTCACCTATTTACGAAAATCATTGTTTTTTTTTTTTTTTTTTTCAAATCCCAAATACAAATTTCTCTTAACAAATGTCTTATTACACTTCAAAATATGAACATTTTTTGTTTTTTTTTTTTTTTTGTTATTTTTCAATTTAGTTTGTTCAACTTCAGTTTATAGCATACATATCTCAATGGTATACGTCATTATTGTCTTATTTCACAAATCTTATTCAGAAAATTTTCGCACAAATTCCAGTAAATATTCAATGGAATAAACTTCAATCAACACAATAAATGAGATCAAAACAAAAATATGCACTAATTCATAGCACGTGTTTGCCAATAGTTGTTTGGGGTATCAAAAACCAATGAAAAACCGATGAGTTTTATAGAGACCAATCACGAAATACAAAGCACTCCATAGGAATAGCAAGCAATCCAATAGAAAACGCTATTAGGCCGCCATTTATCATGATTGGTTCAGCATTTTGACATTTCGATAATACAATAACACGTCATGTATACGATTACGGAAGCGTATGCATGTATATGTGTTTTTCTTATTATTGTCAATGTTATATATATATAAATATATATATATATATATATATATTTAGCAAATGTTTACTAAAAGTAATATGATATTTTTTTGCAAAGAAGTAAATATTTTTTTTGAGAGGCGCAATCAATTTTTCTTCAACATTTTGCACAAACTTAAATATTCGTACAGAAAAGAAAAATTTAAATATTATGAAGATGAATGTAGTAAGTAAAGTTGCTACCAACATGAAAATATCACATTAACTGTGACAATGTTACCAATTTTGTTTTATAGGGGATTGAATTGAAAAAAAGATACCGTTCGTTCATTTCGAATATTATTTGTTATATATTTTATAAAAGAATATATATGAATAACAATTTATCAATTAATCTAATTGAAAGTTTAGTTATTTTAAAAACATTCATTCAAAATCAGTTTTAAAATCGTAATCTTGATCATTACTTTTCTTATCCAATGAAAAATTCTCTAAAACATCAGCAACAGCATTAACTTTTCGTTCATTACGTTTGTTTGTTTTCTTCATTTTTTTTCTCAAGTCTTTGAGATTTTTATTGCTAGTTTGATTACCTATAAACAATACAAAATGGTTAGAAATATTGACATGTTGAAAATTTTTCAATATTTTTGACAAACCTTCTAATAACATTTCCGGATCAACTTTTTTCTCAGTGTCTTTTCGTCCTCGCTTTTTCTTCGGACCTTCATCGTCTGTATCTTGCATATCGTTGTCCGATTTATCTTCGATTATATGTGCAAATGGAGCATTCGATATTTCTTGGCTTTTATCCATGTGTACTGGTCCAGATGAAGTTACTTCCATTGCATCTTCAATTTTAACCGTAAAATTGTTTAATACATCTGTTTCCATTTGTTCGAAATTCTCAATATCAAATTCACGCGCCTCGTCACTAACTATCGACGCACTGATATGCACAGTGGATTCAGTTTCGGGTGGCTGTGTACAATATTTAATTTTTCCTGTATTCCAATCATTCAATAGACTACGGGCGGCACCTTCTGCATCTACAACACCACCACGACGAAATTTACCCATTCGTGCGGCTTTTTTTGCAAAAAATTCTTCAGGTGTGTCATATTCAGAAATATCATATAAACGGCAAAAATAATGTTTGCTTGCCCGTTGTAATATTGACTCAGCCACTTTGAATGGATCTTTTACATCGCTTACACGTTGTGCATTCTTCAAAACATTCGATGTTATTTGATCGCCAGCAGATTTTGCTTGTGTAAATACAATTCCAGGACAATCAATCAATTTTATCTTTGAATCCAGTTCAACCTCTTGCATTACTCTGTTGAATAAAAAAAAAAGAAAAAACAAAATCAGAATCATTCGTATGAAAAACAAATTCCTTTTTGTATTTATGAATGAGATTGTTATATGCACCTTGTTACACCTGGTGTGCATCCCACATTGCATGCTCGACCACGTGTGAGTGAATTAATAATTGAACTTTTACCAACATTTGGTATACCAACAATACCGACTCGAATTGATGTTTTTATACCTTTATTACGGCAATAATTGGCCAACATAGACATTAATAAATCGGCACCAACACATGGTGAGCCTTGAAGTAATTTTTCGGTATTTGCACCTTTTCCGGCAAATTTTCGACGTCCCAAACGATTGTTTTGATCTTGTGTTGATGCTTTAAATGCCGTTGCCGGTCCAAATCGGCGTAAATATTTCAACCATTTGTCAAGATTTTCACGTGGTACTAAATCAGCTTTATTTAAAATAACAACTAAACGTTTATTACCAGGCGCTGATTTTACCGCTTTTTCAACTTCAGCACAACGTGTACCGATTGGATCACGAGCATCAACAACTTCTAAAATAACATCAGCCATTTCGATAACTTTACGAAACTCTTTGAAATATGCACGAAGTGAATTTTCAGTATTTTTTTCTCCTTTGTATATTTTGCCATCATCATTTGTGTTCATTTTACCATCAGTTAATGCATCATGAATGGCATCACGCATTTCGGCACCTTCAACCATTTCTTCAAGTGTTTTTTCACGCTTTTTTTGCTGTTGCTGTATCTTTTCCAATTTCCATTGTTCGCGACGTTGTTGACGTTCATCTTCTTTACGTTGTTTATGTTCGGCCACTTCTTTTAAAATATCCTCTTTGAATGGACAAATATTTGGTATTTGTATTAATTTACTTTTAAGACTTTTTCCTTTTGGATTTTTTCGAGCTTCTTTCTTTACTTTACGTTTGTGCTCACGAATTTTCTTCAAAATTTTGTATTTTTGTGCACATGTTTTTCGTTTTGATTGTTTCGCTATAAAAATGAAAACACAATAATATTACGATTATTAAAATTATTACTTTTTTCATCCAATTCATTTTGGGCACATTTATATGAATAATGGAAAATACTTACTTTTAAGTCGTTTCAAAGCCATTTTCTATTCTGTTTATATTCTTATGGGTAAATAAATTGGAGTAAATTACGGAAATGCGAACAGTTTGATTGACACACGTGTGTTCACTGTTTTTGACTAAGGTTAAGTTGCACGAGTGTAAATGTCAAAGATTTTTTCAAAATGATTTCATGTGATACATAACCTCACAATTTTCGATCTGTCATTTCTGTTGATTTCCGAATAATGTGTTTTATTGAATTTTTATCAAAGAAAAATCCAGGAAGCAATGATAATTAATAATTCAGAAAATCAATAATTACCCTTATGGAGAAGGATATTGCCATTGTAACATGAATAAATTGAAAAACGTAGGGATTGTTTTCTGTTTAGAAACAAATGTTCTCACTGACTCTGAGAATTCTACAATTCCAAATATAAATAATAATAAATCAAAATGCGATTCGTTTTCAAAAATTCGTTTATACGAAATTAAGATGTGTGTGTTTTTCTTTATTTATGTTTTATTCACAAGTATAGATTTAATATGTGAATTGGACAATGTTTATTTTCCCTTTGCCTTGGCGTTTTCGGCATTTTCGGCTGCTTCTCTTGCTTTCTTGGCACGGATTCCGACCAAACGAGCATCAACACGAGCCTAAAAATATATAAAATTAATTTGTTTTTCTCATTAGAATGATAATAATATAGGATCAATGTGAATAAATTATTCATTTTAACACTTACACGACGCAAAGTGTGGAAAGCATTGAATTTCTTTTCTTCGTCTGTGATTTGACGGAATTCAATTTCTGGAACTGGTTTAGTGATTGGCAAAACTGGTCCCTTGAATTGTGTTGCGGTTTTGCGTTCTTCTTCAGTTGCTTCACCTTTACGCAATTTACGATTGGCGTGCACTGGGAATAAGATAAGTTTGCTACGGTATTCCTTCAAGCGTTGAATGTTCTCTTGTTGGCCTTCAACCGACTTGTTGCGACGTCTACGATCAACAGCAATACCAATGGTTTGAGCAAAACCTGGGGTCAAACCTGCACCCTACAATTGATAAATAAAGTTTTTGTTAATAACTGAAGTGATTAAAAATACTTGAGGTTTGTATCACTGTTTTGCATACACAACATGACAAGATTCCATGCACATCACTTACACACGGCAAAAACTATATGCAATTGACTTGAGATTATTGCACATAAACGCGTCACTTTTAATAAATCAAAAGAGTAGACAAATTTCTGTTATTATGTTACTATTGTAATCACATTTCTGATTTACGTGTCTTATCATGTTGAGCATTAACCAATTAAAATAGTTTTACATTTGATGACAAAAAAACAAAAAACAAAAAATCACGACATTTTCTTGAGTGAATTTGATGGAAAATAATTCACAATTCATTCACAAATACTTACTTTCAACTCATCAAGAGTGAAACCACGTCCAGCACGTTGTTTTGTGTGGTAACGAATTGTTGGGCATCGGACAACTGGGCGAAGTGGCCCGGCAGCTGGTCGTGGGAAAACTGCCTTAGCTTTCTTGATACGGTTAACACGACGACGGTGTTTACGTGCTGGTTGATTGAACCAGGTTCTAACATGCCGTTGCCACCACTTGTGGAAGTGTTGGTTCGGAACCATATTATTTCCCTTGCCCATTTTGATTTATTTCTTTTGCTACCTACAACAACAACAATAAAGCAATGAATCAAAAACACTATACAAAAAATTGGAAATTTTTAACAAAAATTGCATGAAAATGATTAAATTCACTATTTAACAGAAAGATATTGAGATAATGAATCAATTTATGTGGAATTAATTGCTTTAAATAATCGGATGATTAAAATATTTTCTGATTTTTTCGGACTATAAAATTCGGTTCGCACTTACTTGCACGCCAACAAAAATGTAAAGACCTGTCAAACGGTTTGACGAAATCCAAGTGCGTTAAAATGGTATTGCCATCTGGAAATTCAACAAAAAACATGCTACAATGACAATCAATTTAACATATGCGTTTGAATCGATTTTCAAAACTTTTATAAGATTCTTGTATTTAAATGAAAAATTAAATGAATTAAATAATGCCCGAAATTAATTAAACAATTGAATATTTTTGTGCATTTTTTTATTATTTATCTAATTTTGATAAATTATCATTAATTTTTGGTAAAAATTTTTTGATGCGTTTTAACCCAGTGGCAATACTACATTACGTTTACGTTGCCATACGAATGCGTTAATGATGAATGTGGAAAAATGAATTTAGTATACAAGACCGGTTGTCAAAGTCAAGTGCTATCTTACCACACTTTTGCAAACTTTATATCAATTCAGTCTTATTGATTATATAGTCAATTGTCTATATTAATATATTTTTTTTTGTTTACAATTTATAAAGCGAAAAATCATTACCAATGAGTGATACAAATGTAAATGAGGGCAACGCAACCCAAGTCACCGCAACAAAATCAAACAAAAAAAAGGAACGCCGACAAAAAGCAAAGAGTCAATCGAATGCTGAACATAATGTGACCGAAAAACTAAACTCAAGTGATGAACAAAAGCATGCAAATGACGAAAACAATGAAGCTGGAACGTCTGCAACAAGTACAACGGATTTAATTGACGAAATGAAAATTGATAAACTAAAAAGTTTATTGGATGAAGCATACAAATTAAAAACAAATTCAACGATGCAACCATTGATACGTGATGCAGCAAAAACGCCTCAAGAGGCAATGCAAAAATCATTTAAATTTTGGTCAACACAACCGGTACCAAAGTTCGATGAAGTCATTGAAAAAAATGAACCAATTGAACCAAACAAAGAAATTTCGGAAATTCGTGCTGAACCATACGCTCTACCCGATGGATTTAAATGGGACACAATGAAATTGGATGATCCATTGGTGTTGGCTGAATTATATACATTGTTAAATGAAAACTATGTTGAAGACGATGATGCAATGTTTCGATTTGATTATCAACCAGAATTCCTTAAATGGGCACTTCAACCACCAGGATGGCGTAAAGGTATGCACGCGTTAATACATTTCCATTGTACAATATTTTATAAAATTTATCGATTTTTATTTTTCAGATTGGCATGTTGGCGTTCGTGTTGTAAAATCCGGTTTGCTTGTTGGTTTCATATCAGCGATTCCTGGCCACATTCGCATCTACGATAAAAAGGAAAAGATTGTGGAAATTAACTTTTTATGTGTTCATAAAAAATTACGCTCAAAGCGTGTTGCACCGGTGCTTATTCGCGAAATCACGCGACGAGTCAATTTAACAGGAATCTTTCAGGCAGTTTATACAGCTGGCGTTGTATTGCCAAAACCAATTTGCCAAACACGTTATTGGCATCGATCTTTGAATCCAAAAAAGTTGATTCAGGTGAGAAAAAGTCATTTTTTCTTTGTTTCTTTTTTTTTTTTTTTTTATTTTTTATCATTATAACACAACATTTTGTATGAATTTCAGATTAAATTCTCGAGTTTGTCTCGAAATATGACAATGCAACGTACAATCAAACTGTATAAGTTGGCAGATTCACCGGTAACACCCGGTTTTCGTCAAATGACCAAAAAGGATATACCGCAAGCGTTTAAATTGCTGGAAAATTATTTGAAAAATTTCAAATTGACACCAATGTTTTCAGAAGAAGAATTCAAACATTGGTTTTTACCAAAAAATGGCATCATCTCAGCATATGTAGTTGCCGATCCAAATGGTGTAATCACCGATTTGGTTAGTTATTATGCTTTACCATCAACTGTAATGCATCATCCAACCCATAAAACGATTCGAGCCGCTTACTCATTTTATAATGTATCGACAAAAACTCCATGGTGTGAACTGATGAATGATGCATTGATTTCGGCCAAAGTCGACAATTTTGACGTATTCAATGCACTTGATGTGATGGATAATACGACATTTTTGCGTGAATTGAAATTTGGTATTGGTGATGGTAATCTTCAATATTACCTTTTCAACTGGCGATGTCCAAATATGAAACCAGAAGAAATGGGTCTGATTTTACTTTAATATTTTCAAGTTTATCAGATTAAAATGGCATTATTTGATACAATGGCTTATAAATTGTGGGTGCAGAACAAAATATATACTTCATTTCACTTTAATTTAAACATTGTTTTATTCAATTGCTTATATTGGTATCAAACTTTGAGGATTGATTTAAATTGAAAAAAAGGAAAAGAAAAATGTAACATTGGGGTGGCATTTATTTGAAAACAATCTTCGAATTTTAAAATGTGCCAACTTATTTACAGCATTGAAACACGGCGGTAATTTATGCTGTAATCGTGACCAAAGTGGCATTCTTTGTAAACGTTTACATTTGAAGAGCTTTGATTTCAAGTCATTGACGCCATTTATCAATGTACACTGACTATACCAACGGATACAGATGTCCCATTAATACAGAAGCATCAACATATCTTAATACTTACTACTGACGAATGTTATATTAACTATTAAGTCCCATCGTAATATGAGTATTAAGATGAGTATTAACTATTAACATTCATATTAAGATAACTATTAAGAATTAATTTGTTGAAGTTCATAGACGCCATTTGCAGTTTTGAACAGATCGTATATAGGAAAAAACAATTAGGGCATATCAAATAAAAACTGCATTTCAAAGAAGACAAAACCTTTTGATCGATTTTTCACGCTTTTCCGATCGGAAAATCAAAAAAATGAATGAAACTCATCTTAATACTCGTATTATGATTGGTCTTAATAGTTAATAGCATCCTAATAAAATATCATTTTAATACAAATGTATTAACATATCGGATTTGGCACATCTGTACCAACGGAAACGGCAAGAAGATAAGATTTGTCGTTTGCATTCCGTAATGGTGTATGTGCAATTCCATCCGGTGCATCCGACAACAACAATAACAAGTAGAACACATTCAGTAATTCATATCATCTTTCTCTCTTTCCCTCTCTCACACCTCTTTTCAATATTGTAGCATATGGAGAGCAACGACAAATATGGCAACGGGCCTCGTTGTCATGTATTTTATTTTTGTATTCGGATTGAGTGTACTAATGTATTTGATGAAAATGAATGCATTTATTTCGTCATAATAAAGAAAAACATGTTATTCAAAGCATTATTCATCGGTAGCTACAACTTTTTCCTATCTTTCTGGCAATTTATGAATTTCGTCCCAAAATAACATTACCGGCTGGGTGGCCAATAACGAACCAAGTCATTTTTTTCCCTTCTTTAAAAACACACAAGTGCTTTGCAGCCAAAACGTGCATTTGGTCACTGAAGGTTATTTGATTTAGAAGGAGCAATGTCTATAGATTACAGCGGGGGCAGAAGAGTGTTTTTATGTAAATGTTCCTCGAAATTTTTAACATGACCTCTGCAAAAAGTCAAAAAAATGTTATAGCCCAAAGCACCACTTTTTTGGATTTTTGTAAATTCTGGCGATATTGTTGTCCGAATTTGGCTGATATCAATTGGTTATTTAATAATAAGATATTATTAGAAAAGAGTTGGACGAACATTTTCATGAGTTTTCACCACATTTTACTGAACCATGTCGTCCCTATCCCTGAAAATATGGGAAAATCCTATTTTACAGAAGGACGATAGGTGCGCCACCTATAATTCCAAAACGCCACGATCAAATTAAGTTTATCTTTGCTTGCCCCAATAGGAAAGTCTATGTTATAATATACAGTGTGACACACTTAACTAAATACGGCAAAACTCATATAAACAATCACAATAATTGTTTACTTTTCATTTGATTATTTTTATTGGGCCTTTATATGATTCGCAATTACATCAGTATTTGAAAGAGTCACCTTGTTTATCCAAAACTTGATCGCATCTAGAAGATATGCTATCACTCAAATTTTTGGAATTTCGCTCGTCAATGATTTCCATTCCCGCTTTACAGCTGATTCCAGCTGCTTGATAGATTGATATGTTTTTCCTTGAAGCTTGTGCTTTAAAACTGACCAAACATTTTCTATCGGATTGCAATCAGGAGACTGAGGTAGCCAATCCATTTGTTTGATACCGTGTTCACTCTTCCATGCAGTACATTTTTTACTTTTGTGTTTTGGATCGTTGTCTTCCAACAAAACCCAGTCACGATTTCCTTTGTCGTAATACTTATCAGCAGTGGGCACTAGAACAGAATTATACAGTTTGCAACATTTTATCAGCGTTTAAATTATCGGTAAATACCGATAGATTACCAAAACCCTTCTTGCAAAAGGCGCCATAAGCATGAATTTTTTGTGGATGTTTTACTGTACGTAATATCATTCTGTCAGTTGGTTTGCACCAAGTATGAGTCAGTCTATTCGATGCAAGAAATAATGACTCGTTTGTGTAAATAAATTTGCTCCAATTGGTATTTACATTTTCATTTGCCCATTGCATTCGTTTTTCAATATGATGATCTTGCAAAAACGGCTTTTGTTGCACAGAAGAGTATTCTAGCTCATTTCCATGCAGTCTTCGGCGCACAGTTTCTCTCGAAACGTCTATATTCTTCTTGTGTAGTACTTCGGTACTTTTACGAAGAGACATACCTGGATTTTTTTCGAGAACCAATACAATATGTGAATCTTGGCGTGAAGTAGTTGCTATGTTTGGACGGGTTCGGGAAATATAATCCACATTATTTTCCTTTTTCCACTGGTCTGTCCATCGCTCCACGAACCCTTTCATATTTTTCATATACTTCGCAGCCTTTTTCACGCTCATTTTTGGTCCTCCAGAAAACTGCTTCAAAACGTTTACTATACTGGTCGGACGACATGATTTTTGTATGTTTAAACTTTCACAATCAATTATCGACTGTCCATTCTTTAATTGCGAATCATAATCAGAATCAAAGGCCCAATAAAAATAATCAAATGAAAAGTAAACAATTATTGTGATTGTTTATATGAGTTTTGCCATATTTAGTTAAAAAATATGTATGCCAAACACACTGTATGCCAAACCAAAGTCGCTTTAGCAAAGAACTTCGCGTTTCTTACGCCATCTTCACGAGAACGGTGTGAATTTAAATGAATATCAAACAAAATTGTGAAAGTTCACACACTAGACTTTTATGCCGTGGGCAAGTACATCAACGATTGATTAATTTACTACGGCATAAGTCGTTCGGCATTACATTGCAAACGATCTCTATCATATATACACTGAATTGCACATACACCATAACGGAATGCAAACGACAAATCGTATCTTTTTGCCGTTTCCGTTGGTATAGTCAGCGTACATTGATAAATCGTATAGGTGGCAAAGATTTCGTATTTACTACCAAATAAATAATTCAAAATGTTGATCAAAACTATATTACATCCATTTGCAAAAATCCGTCATTTAAATGTAAGTTCATTTCCAATTAAAACAATTTTATCGTTTAATTCGAATGATTGAAAACATAACATCAAAATCTTATCTTCTCAAATCAATACAATGTCTATATTTTGTTTTTTTACAGAACAATGTAATTTTCAAACTCTTTCACTCTTCAATTCATTAACTTTCACTCTATTGGTTGGCTTCCGATTTTTACTCGCTACTCCTTTTGGAATACGTAGTTTGCTTGCAACCAAGTAATGATCGGAATCCAGACCAAAACTTCTATACACACGCGTATCTGTAACTATTTTGCGCAAACTATCTTCTACGATTACGTAATCGAGAAGGGATTTCTGATTCTGGCCAGGATTTTCCCATTTATACATGTGGATTTTCTTGTGTTTAAAAAATGAATTTGTTGTCACTAAATCAGAACTCTGGCAAAAATCCAACAATCTCTCTCCATTACCGTTCGCTTCCATAACTTCCCCAAAATGGCCTAAAATATTCGCAAAATTCTGACCCACTCGAGCATTAAAATCCCCTAGCAAAATCACGTTCTCATTTCCCTTACGATATACAATATCATTCAAGTCCCCATAAAAATCATTCATCTTTTCTGCATTCGTACCTTCACACGGAGAATACACACTTACGAAACGATACACTGCACCTCCCAACTTGATTGAAATCCACATCATTCTTTCACTCACATATCTATGACACACAATCGACTGCTCTAAACGGTTATGAATTAGAAATCCTACGCCCCAATTTGCTCTACCATTCTTAACTCCTGACAAATACAAGCGATAATTCGCTAAAGTTACTTCTACCTGACCTTTTACACGTACATCGCTCAAAGCCAAAATATTTAAACCGAAATTATTTGCCCTATCGACCAATTCTCGCTTCTTCAACTCAAAACCTCCTCTCAAATTCATTGTTCCAATATTCAAAGCGGTCATCAATTGTGGAGCTCCGGTCAAGTCCCGGGGAGGACGAGCTCCGTGGCCTCCTCTCGTCCGAGGCCCACCATTACGGTTTCGAGCAAAATACATTTAAGGTGAGGGGCGTGCTAAGCCACACTGCACCCGAGAAAAATCACCAATAATTTTGTCGAACTTAACTGGCCATGGAAATCAATCGCTACCAATGAACAAAATTAAAATGAAACGAACTCACCAATGAACCGCAAGATAATCAGAATAAAAAGATGAGTTTTATTAACCGCGATCACAATTTTGTATTTTAACTGAAATCATTGTGTTTACCATCGATCGAAAAGTACCGTTTGATTAATTGCGTTATTGAAAATTTATTAAATTTAAAAAAAAAAAGCAAATATGTTAACTATATGGCAAAAATGGTTGCATTAATTATAAAGACGGAAAAGCATTTGGCAAAAATTTAACTTTAACAAATAAACATCGAAATAAAATCTAAGCGTAACACTGTGATTTTATTGAATGCGCCAAACTGTAAAACATAAACACTGACAAAAACCGCGACAATGTGAAACGAAATCAAAAATTGACAGAAATATGAAATCAAATGCACTAAAATCTCCCAAAAATTCACTTTAATTGATAAAATTACAAAAAAAAAAATAATCACAAATTAAACTAAAAATAAAACAAAACATGTGAAGCCGGTGTTTATGCTTTGGCATGACACTTGTTGTTCACAAACAATATCATCACAGTGTACCGAGAAAATAAAAATATAAAAATAACACCAAAATGTAAACTTTTTCGCGTAAACTTCACATAATTGTGATTAAATAGTCGCCGATTCATTTAAATTTACAAAAAAAAAATTTTTTAATAAAAAAATAAAATTGAAAAATTTACAAATTTAAATATTTTGTTATTGGAGCGAAACGAAAACCACGACTGTCACGTTCAACGCGTCAACGTACAATGAAAAATGATGAAAATGAAAAAAGTGGAACATGTTTCTCAAAAATGTTTGTTCACGAACGGTTTTGGCAAATATTTGCTATTGTTTTCGCTGTTTTTACTGGTTTATATTGGACTATCGCCTGCGTCATTCGTTGCGTTAATAGGAGAGACCTCAATGATGGTTCTGTTTGTCGCCGTGCCGGCAGAATTATTAATTCCTACGAATTGAGTGATCACTATAAACGTAGAAGAAAAAAAAAAACAACAAAAATAAAAGAAATGGAAAAAATGGAAGAATAAATTATCGAGCGCAATTCGTCGACAAGCATTTGAAGTTGGCCCACGATATACGAATTTGGCGTACATTGGTAAAATCATGTTGAATGCCAGATATTGCCTCTAAATCAAAATTTTGTTTCAAATTGTCCCATTAAGATTATTTTCAACGTCAACCACAAGACTAAATTCAGTCGATGTATTTGTTAACGATAAGGCCGGCATCAGTACAGTGGAACTCAACCGTCCACCAACGAATATTGTGAATACCGCATTGTTGCAAGATATTTTGGCAGCCTTAACTGATTTGAGCAAAAACAAATCAAGAGGATTAATTTTGACATCGGTTTGTATGAATTTGTAATGTTGAAAATGAATTTAACTAATACAATGTGTACATTGTGAATGTAGACGTCACCAACTGTGTTTTCGGCTGATTTAGATATAATGGAAATGTACAAACCAGATCCTGAAAAAGTGAAGCTGTTTTGGACAACATTGAAAGAAGTTTGGCTTAAATTGTATGGTTCCGTGTCCAAAATTAACGATTGGTTTAAATGAAACTCGTTTGGATATTGTTGCATCAAAATGGTTTCAAAGTTCAATGCGTAATGTTTTATCGGTTCGTGATACAGAGAAAGCCCTAACATTAGGCACAATGTTTACAACATATGAAACATTAAAAATTGGTTTAATCGATGAAGTGGCTAATGATAAAGCGGATGCAATTAAACGATGTGAACAATTTCTATTGCAATTTGGAAAAATATCACCAGAAGCTCGAGCAATGACAAAGAGAAATTTTCGTGGCCAACATATTGCTGAATTGGGAAATAATCGCGAAGCAGATCTATTGAATTTCTTGTCATTTGCTAATCAACCAAAAGTTCAAAAAGGTTTAGAATTGTATTTACAAAGTCTTAAAATTAAAAAATACATCCACCCACATCGCGTTATGTAGATACGACATTCTGTAACTAAGTAGTTAAAATAAGAAATGAATTCATTACTAAATATTCTATTAAATTAATTTTGTAACAATTTTCAATTACATATAATACCAGAATCAAATCATTATGACCATTATGGTTTTCATATTTGGAAGAAAAGTCCATGGTGGCTAGCAATATATGTTTTTATGTTTTTAGATTTTTTGTTTATAGTCTTAACAGTTAGCGGACATATTTATTAAAATGAAAATAATTCTGAAACTTTTTTGCAAGACATTCTTCTCACTATTCTTCCTCTTGCCGTGCAAAAGATATACTGTACTCTCCTTATTGGTTTGTGATATATCGATTTTTCTAAATAATACAAGTAAAATGAGAATATTTTTCATTTTTGAGTCCTCGAATATGATGCGTAGTATATTTTTTCTGGAACAATTTTGTAAAAAAACAATATGCTTTTGTTTGGGAGCACTGATTATTTTTATCATATTGTCAGATATTAAATTGGGAATCGACATATTACACCACTCAGGCTTTATTCTGTAGTTCTGCTGCCTTTCAGCAGGTAAGAACTGCAAATGTAATTTTACATTTAATCATGAATCGTTTAAATTATACATTCAATTTGTGTGTAGGTCGCCAATGGTTTGTTGATATGCAGATTGATCCTGAAAGATATGAGGATCATTTGGAAACTAAACATTATTAAAAGTCGATATGATTTAGAATTTTTTTTAAAAATACAAATGTACTCGAAATCAATAGAAATAAATGTTTGAAAGAAATCAAATTCTTATTTACACCAAATCAAGCGGTAATACATAATAATACAATATGAAATTTTCACTTTTTCAAAGCAGAATATTCAAAGTTTTAAGCAACAAAAATGCTTAGAATCATTTTATACATGTTGAACATTACGAAGAAGTGCAAACATTGAATAAGCCATTCGAACGATCTGAATGAATTGTGAAAATGAGAAATTTTAATTTAAAAAAAAATTTTTTTGAGGATTTATCTACAAAATTTCAAATTACCGATAGAAAAGTTCTCAAATTCAATTCAAATATTCCACCAGCAAATATAGTAATTGGTTTAACGGTTCTCAGTGTGAACATTAAGAGTAACTCTTGAAATTTAGCATTTTGTTCAATCCAGTTTGAATGGAATATAGCTTCTGTGAGTTTAAGGCTTTTATAATGCAAAATTGCTCCACAATAACATGGTATATAAATTTCAATAAACATGCAGATGAAATAAAGTATCATAAAGGCAAATGTTGCAATTTCTGATAAATTTATCTAATAAGAACAATATGAAAATCATGAGTTTCATTCAAAATAAAGAATAATTATTAAATTAATAATAATAATAATTTAGAAGAAGCATACCACAGAGAATTGAAATGCACAAATGCAAAGAACAATACCACTCACGCCAAACTGAAATAAATACGTAATTGACATGGTATCGCCAATCATATGAACAAATCTGAAATGGAATTGCAATTTATTGTTGAATAATCACAGTAAATTTAATTTAATTGAATTCACCTCAAACAATTGTAAAATGATTTGATGCAATTCTTCAATTTTATAATGTCATCAATTGTTTTAAATGTGCTCTCAGCACTAATGTTGTTCTCATCGAATTCAATTTTATTTCTATTTTCGATTCCCAAATTTCTCAAGCGTATCGATAGAATATCGATATGTCCATTTAAAATCATCATCACAATTACACCATAAGTATCACAAACGAATACAAGAATGACCAACACGAAATTTGCATATGCTTGAAATACGAATATAATCCAATAAATGGTTTGATTTTGACCAATTGCACCGGGATACAGTGCTGTTGATGACCAAAATACTTTTTCACTACTCTCAAATAGACTTTGTACGGCCAAAACAATCCAAGCAAATATATAACAAACTGTAAAGGCTTGAAATAATATTTTTGCAAATTTGTGAACTCTTTTCATTATGATGATCTCAGTTAAACATTGATTATCAATCTCATTATCAAGTTGTTGGATTAACGCAAATAATTTCACATGTTTTGAATATTTAAAATAGAAAATGATGCCTTTTATAAATGCTAATAACGTTGAACTTGAAACTATCAAATTATCAATTGCTTGTTTTATTGATCCAACAAACAAAATACTCGTGAATAATGTTAGAATAAATCCAATGGTTACAAAATAAAATGCAATTGAAACATGCAGAAAATTGTAAATGTTTCGATTAATCGACCAAATTCCAAATGCCTTGTAAACAAACTCATGGGGTCTTAAAACACTCAGAGAATCCATGTTTGTCAAGAATTAATTCAAAGTTAAAACTTTATGATAAATCTCAAGTGCAAGTCTTTCATTTTATATAAAATTTTCAGACGAAATTCTGATTAATAATTCATAACGAACACGAAAATGTTCAATTGAATTTCTTGAAGGCGACGAAAACAATTATCTCAATTATTTATATTAATTGAGTTATCAATTGATTTAACCTGGATGTTTTAATGAAGATAATAATTTATTAAACGTTGTTTTTGTCTTCATATCTATAAGTAATTGAGCAGTTTCTACGTCTCACATTGGATCCTATTTTTTTCTTATGTAGATGACATTCATTTGTTCTTTTTGTTTGAGTGTCTCGTTCCGATGAGTCATAGTTCTGAAGTATCACATATCCACATTAGAGCTGCTCATGAACCGTTCATGTTCGAGAATGGTTTCTGTTTTATGTTCATGTTCGTTCGGGTTCGGTTCGATTTGTTCGAAAGAGAAAAAAGGGTGTTCATGTTCGTTCGAGTTCAAGTTCAAGTTCAGTTTGTTCATAATGTTCAAGTTCGGTTCATGTTCGTTCGAAAATTGTTCAATTAACTGAACCAAATTGAACTGTTCAATACAACAATTAAGTAAGCAACAATATTTCGAATAGGTTTTGTTTATATCGAAAATTCCTATTATTCAAATACAACCGAACTATTTTAATTTTCTTTTTATTTTTTTAATTTTATTTAAAAATTTTTTAAAAAATTTATTTTTTTTTAATAAATAAAAATTATTTCCATAATATATAACATACCCCAAACTTTTTTTTTTTTTCAGTTGTTTTTCTCAGAAAATGAAGCAGTGTTGAAGTCGCTTCAACAAAGAAATTCATTGTCTCTTACGCCATCTCTAGTCGAGTATGGTGTGAATTTAAATTAATTTCAAACAAAATTGAGAAAGTGAACTTCTATGCCGTGGGCAAGTACATCAACTATCGACTAATGGACTACGGCATAAATCGTGCGACGTTACATTGGAAGTGATTTCTATCATTTATACATTGAATGGCACATACACCATTACGGATTGCAAACGACAAAACGTATCTTTTTGCCGTTTCCGTTGATATAGACAATGTACATTGATAAATCGCTTTTATGCAAGAAATTCATACGTTGATAAATCGTATAGATGGCGTCAAGTGTGTAGAATTTAAACGAACAGGATCAGATCGCATTTATGAACCAGTTGAATTAATTGAACAACGTTCGGAAACATTTTGTGTGTTCATGTTCGTTCGAGTTCGGTTCAAGTTGTTCAGAATTGAAAATGACCTGTTCATGTTCGTTTAAAATTCGAACGAACTCGAACGAACATGAACAGTTCGGTTCAGTGGACAGCTCTAATCTACATGCAGCCAAATCTTATATGACGACAATTACCTGTCATATTTTTGTGTTTTTTTACAAAACGGCTTTAAATTTATTTACCTAAATGTGGGCACATAACCACACTTTGTAGGTGACATTAATGTTCACCACGAATATGGTTAGAAAAAAAATCGAAAATATTATTGTGGTTCGAAACCAAAAAAATGTGGTTAAAAATAAAATATTTTCGTGTTTTTTTCTAACCACATTCGTGGTGTACATTAATGTCACCTACAAATTGTGGTTATGTGCCCACGTATAGGTTTTCAGAGCATCTTTACTAATGCGACATCGTGTACATTTAGTTCAAAAATATTCAATATTAGTCAATATTACCTGTCATAACTATATTCGATCGAACATAGTGGTTTGGATGTCATTCTAATGGATGTGAATCTGTCAAAAATCTTCGAATTATTCTACAAATATATTCGCATATGGTGGAGAAATGTGCAAAGTGTGGCCAAAAATATTCGCACAATATTCGCAAATAATGAGGCTATTTGCAAAAACCATGAAGCATTTGCAGCACTTGATACTGCTATATGAGAATATAAGGGCATCAATGGCAAAAATATAAATACAAATTTGAATCCATAATAGATCAATTTACACCTAGGTTTTTCCAATCTGCAAATTTAAAATGTTTTTAAATAAAAGTGTTGAAATGTTTTCAGGGTTTTAGAAGGTTTTTTATTTAAATATTATAACTTTTCGATTCGCATTAAATATAACTTGGCGACAATATAATTTGTTTTATATGCTTATAAATTTCATATAATGACTAACAACAAATTTCCCCTTTGACATTTTGTCTCTTTTCGATAATAATATAATTTAAGTAATTTTAAGTAAGTTTTTATATAATTTTTTGTTTGTTTGTTTGTTTGTTTCGAAGTAAAGAGATTTGATTTTTTTTTTATTGATAATTACTAAAAAGGGCAATTCAACAACGTTCATTTAAAGGTATTTGGTTTAGTTTCAAGCATACGTGTTCAAATGCTGAATCCATTAGCATGAACTAGATCAAGCGATGGCCAGCAGTGCTGGTGAAGCATGCGTCAGTACCGCATGCAGTAAAGCGCACGTCGCAGGAGTCTATACACTTGTGAGTTTATATTCATTACAGCACAAACCAGTACAGTACTTACAAGTGAAGAATATAAACTTACAAACGTATAGAGTTCTGCGACGTCGCGTATTGCTGTACACGGTATCAACGCATGCTTCACCAGCACTGCTGGCCAGCTGATGAATCCAGTTCATGCTACTGGATTTAGCATTTGAACACGTATGGTTTCAAGTTTAGCTAATTTAATGTTTTTTCTCTTGTTTTTTTTTTTTTTTTTCTTTAAATTTCAAACAAACTACTTTGTTTATTCAATGATGATCATTGAACGGTTTATTATTTTCATTCAAGAAATGTCGGACAAAACTAAATTTTTCAAGCACTTGATTTCTTTTTTTAAACTTCATTACGATTTTGAATTGAATGATTCATCAAATACGATTACTGTTTCAGTAGCAATTTTCTGTGTGAGAAAATTCTTGACTAAATATTGAAAGGATGATACAAAATGTGATATTTGTATAGAAATGCTGTACTTCAAACTAGATTTTTTCAAGAATCGGTTGCTGCTGTGAATAGCAGCTTTGATTCGATGCACCCAAACGATAGTCCATTTATCATTACAAATGCATTTATCTACTTTTATTTTATGAAATGAACAACTGAAACAGCTTGGTTAGCTCAATTCAACATATGATTTTGAATGAAAATACCAACAAAATTTCTTTTTTTTTTTCAATCTAGCGCAAAATCTTATCTAGCAAATTGATTTTGATTTTTTTTTTAAATTTTATAAAAAAGGACAATAATTCAACCGAAAAACTGAATGTTGCATAATGTTGCAATATCAAAACCAAAATCATATCAATATTTATCATAATAAATAGGAAATCCGAATTAAGAATAAAAGTGCTAATGACCAAATTGGTTTTTACTTTTGTTTTCCTTATATTCTGTTTTGCAATTGATTTGAACTCAAACTAAATATATTACGACAAAAAAAATGATCTCGTTTGAATAAAGATAAGAAATCTTAGCAAATGAGTTCATTATTTAAATAAAATAAAAATTCGACCAATTAATTCGAATGATATTAAACATATAACATTGTTTAAATGTCATCGAGCGCATACAAATCTGTATGCTGTTACTATGTTTTCTGCATACGTTCTTAAAATCAGAAACACTCAAATATAAATGCGAGTGATGATTTAACATTTCGTTTAGTTTTAAGAAATTGATCGAATCCTTTATTTACAATGAATAATTAATTTAGATAAAGGGGAATGCGTCTGAAAAAGTGCAATCGATGAACAATTTGACAATTTTGAGAAAATTTGTGATAAAATTTATTTCAAAATTGCGCGAAACAATAATACATCGTATATTATACTAATTACATACGAAATTATCGATAAAATTTCTCATTGAAATTGTTCGATCGGCATTGTGTTACAAGTTAAAATTAAAAACCAAATTGAGACTGTTTTACGATTTGTTATGCAAGTAAAATGCAACAATCGATCAAAAAATCTCCCCAAAAACTCGTGACCATTGAATTTGTAATTCACACACATAAAGCTTGAGAAGCATTCCCCAAAAAATTATTCCGTAATTCTCTCCATATGCACATACCTATGGTATCTATGTAGTTTGACGTAATTGGGAATGTTTTTTCTGGCCATTAATTGTTATTATGCAAATAATACGATCAATTTATCGTGTCTATTCCCAATACAATATGCCATTACGGTACGTAAATACATTTCATTCGCATCTGTGCAACATTTGCACTGCAAATTATTGCATATTCGCACAATGTGAGAGAATAAACGAACATTTGACTTTTTACTACTTAGAGCCAACAAAAAACAAAAAAAAAAAACAAAAACTTATCACTCATCTAAAACCAATGGTGATATTTCATTTGTCATTTTTCATTACGATGCGTTTGTTTCGATTATGTGTGATTAAGGTTTTTCTCAAATCTCATACAACAAAGAAATGTGAACTATACTACTTTACGGTAGCATAGTTGTTTACGCATTTCATTAAATAATCTATACATAAGTTTACAAATTGATCGTGTATATTTTATACATTTGTTTGTTTCATGTGTCTTCGGTGATTGTTTGTTAATATTGAATACAATAATAGAGATACGATAACGAATTAATATGCTCTTTATATAGTTTACGCATCATTCGCGACGATAATTCACATGTATTATAATTTTTTCTTGTTTCATTTTTTATAATTTATCATATTAATTTGACTCTGAATAAATTTTATACACTTATGTCAAAATATAAATATAAGCATATATTCTTTAGCAATGTTGTTATTTGTTCGAGAGAGGAAGGAATATCGTGATAAGAGACACAAGGATATTATTTCTTTTTTTTTTTTTTTTTTTTTATTCTTTTTCATTCATGAGCTGCTATGATTATTTGATTCATTTTTTTGAATGTTTTGTAACACTCAATTGATTTGTTCTCATCTACTTTTAAGTGTACGGAAACAAAATTTAAACGAAAATTTGAAAGAAAAGAAAAATAAAACAGAATTTGTTTGACCGTTATTCATTATACGAAATGCTAGGTGCTTTCAAAACTTCGATTTATTCCTAGAAATAGCTACGACGAATAGGGAAATACATCGGGTGATTGAATAAAATATTGACATTTGCAATCAATGTGGTTGTCTAATCGTACATATATGTATATATAATTTCAGTTCTAAGGTCATGGTTTTAGTTATAGTAGCTCTCTCAATGATGCCGTCCCTAAATGTTTACGGTGATTGTGATTTTCATTTTTTTTTTCCATATAAATATAAATTTAACGAAATAGAATATTCAGAGATTTCAAATAAATACACAAATAATGAACGTTATGTAGTTTGTGAAAAGGAAATTGTTTTTATGCCGGAACTTTTACTAACGCGTCTTTTTTTTTTTTTTTTTTTTTGTTGTATGGCTGTGATTTTCGCGTTTACCATATTATAAACTAAACTCTAAATACCGAATTTCAAAACACGGGTTTTCATCTGACTCTATTTTTACTTACTTCAACTTTTCCCACTGGCATTCAAATCTCTTTTTGTTTTGCTATTCAACATTCTGTTCAATTATTATTTGTTTTGTTTTTTTTTTTGTTTGTTTCGATTTTACTTTTAGTCTGGAGTAGATTTGTTCAAGCATTAAAATGGAGTTCATTTCTTGTTAAAATTCGCTAATTTTCAGTGATTTACACCTGATCTCGAAACGGGTCGAGCTCGAACACGCGGTGGCAGAGTCCATGTTGTTGTAGCTGACGGTCAGAGATTCTCTTTAGATGGTATCCAAATCCAATTTCCTGATTGTGACCAAATAACATTCTTCACTTTGGTATAAATATCTTCGATTGTATCTTCTTGAATTACGGCTGAAAGTGAAAAATATTCACATTGGCAAATTGTTAATAATGAATCAATTGATAATCAATATGCAGTTGCATTGCAGTTATGTGATGAATACACTTACCAGTGAAGTATTCGCCAAACTCTTGCTCCATTTTGAGTGCCCGCTCAAATGTTTTCTTTGCTTGTTCTTCGGTCATGCGACGATTCATTTCCCTATAAGGCAAGAAAAAAACAAAAAAAAAAAAGAAAATTCATTTGGGAAACGTCTTTGCTTTTACAAAAGAATTATTATCGATATTTACATAATGGAATCCACAGATTTTGGTTTTATGAATATTGCAATTGGATACAATTGAGCTACTTGAAGACGTTTAATAGCATTACCGGATACGTCTAAAATGCAATGTTTGCGCTGTAAGAATAATCAAAATGAACATTTACATTATTTCTTTTCGTTTGAACATTAAAATTTGTAACAAAATAAACTTACACTTTCCGCAACTTCTTTGACACTAGCCACTGATGTTCCATATAAATTATCATTATACTGACCAGCTTCAATGAATAAGTGATTTTGAATGTCTCGCTCCATTTGTTCACGAGAATCCACAAAATGATAATCACGTCCATCAACTTCATAATCTCTTTTTGGTCGCGTCGTATCTAAAATCGAATGGACAATTTTTATTTGAATTTTTCAACAAATGATACAATTACAAATAAATTATTAACATACGAGGAACACATGATCCAAAACGGTCTGGATACTCAGCAATCAAATCATCATTAATGCGATCTTTCAATGGTCCTAATATTATAACCGGCCGTGTATAATTGATTGAAAGACGCTGAACTGCTTCGTATGATAAAACATTTTCATCTGATGCTGTAAATTTATAATAAATTTCATTTAAAAAAAAAAGTTTAAAAAATATTTTGTCACATGTTTCATTATCTTGAGCAAACAACATCACTAATGTCTATTTAAAAATATGCATTAAAATTGAGAATTTAAAATGGATATGAATTGGCTAAAACCTAATGTTTATTCTATGCACATCCCCCTTTAATAATATATACCAAATAACATAACATTTGCATGAAATACTTTATGTGATGCATTTCATATAATTTAGTTTTATGGAATATTTTCCATGCACAATCCATGAATCATTCAATAAAAATAAAATATTTAACTTCAATATGATTGAGAAGAATAAAGATTGATAGTTGAATATTTAATCATTTTTTTTAAGAATCTTATATAATTGACCTGTGCTAATTGATAGAGGTAACGCAACAGGTTGCATACATTTTTACTCTGGAATCTATCATTCAAAATTGTTCACTTTAACGAGTTTCATGAAAAAAAAGGGAAATTAAATGGAAAATGTTGGAAAATCAACAAATCTATTTTTAAAATAGTGTTAACGCAGAGTTTTGAGAGATCATTATAAAAAAAAATTATGCTTGGCGATAGCCAGAGATGGAATTTTCACTCAGATGGTGCGAGCACAAATACAACATCGCACTCACATCTAGTGTGCGGCGCACAATATTCTCATGTTTTTCGGGTGCGCGCACACGCCTGTATGTTTTTTGACTCAAACAAAAAATCTACATTTATTTGCAAATCTACAAATTTGTCATTAATCATACCGGCGTGTGCGTGCACCCGAAAAACATAAGCATTTTGTGCGTCGCACACTAGATGTGAGTGCGATGTTGTATTTGTGCTCGCACCAACTGAGTGAAAATTCCAGCTCTGGCGATAGCATACAAATTGTTTCGAGAATCACTTCTTATGTATGTTAAGAGTTTTAATATTCTTAAATTGTGTTTCATGTTTTAACATTTATGGATTTAAATTCTTGGAGTTTAATTCTTTTAACGATATTGCGGAAGTCTTATAAGTGTCTTCATATGGAATGTGGAATATGTTATAGACAATTTTTTTCTCGTGTAATGAATCAAAAGAAGGTGTAAAAAAGTTTTTTTTTTTCACGAAATATTCGCTATTCATACAAAAAGGTGTTCGACGTAGTTGAATTGTTCTTTTATATTGAAATGTTTAATATTAATTAACCAAAAATCGTATCTAAAAAAAAATTGATCAGATGAACAGTTCTAGGTGACGATGCAATGATTGAATAAGCATTCAATGCATAACATTAATTAGTTGCTAAGTGAAATACATTTAGACAAGTTTAACATAACAAACAATACGTAACGAAACAAAATAAACTAAATAAAATGAGTTATATCCATAGATTGGCAAAAAGATTGCGTCCAAATGACCTCTTCTTGATATGAAAATGTTCGATGTTCGATGTTCGATGTTAAAACGACAATGCTACATAACATCCAAAATAAATTGTTATCGTCTTTATAGAATACCCGTGTGCCCTTTGGTGATTTCAATAAATATATGAGACGAAGAATAGAGAAAATGGTATTTAATGAATAATGAGTACCATTTGGATGTGCTATTTGCCAGCCTATGAATATATTCAATGTTATTATAACGATAAAAATCTAGTTTTTACTGAGTAAAATACATCATTAATAACAACTAAGAATATACATAGATAGATAAGAATATAAAATTGTTTTATTTTTTTCCTGAATAAAGACGTATCAAGACGAAAGGGAAGACAGTTTCACATTTCAATAAGTTACACCTTCAATCATGCAACTAGAAAATTTGCAGAAGATTTTTTTTCTCGATGATTTGGATTTATAAAATTATGGAAAAAATCACCCGAATAGCCATTCGGAAAATTAATAAAAAGAAAACAGTATCGCAAAGAGCAACAAAAGAAAAAATTCAACTATTTTCCAGAATTAATTTATAGCATTCTCCCCAAACCCAATTTCATATACAGTAATGGGGATTTTTTTTTTTTTTAATACAAAATCTATGTAGAAAGGGATTGATTTGCGAAAAAAATTGTTGCAAAAAAAAAAAAAAAAATAATATTCTTTCGTATAAATTTTAATCAAGAAATCAGTCGAATGATTTAAATGGAATTAAATATTTACATATTTCGAGGAGGAAAAAATCAGTTCAAAAAAAAAAAAAATGTGTTGAAAAAATTGGCTGAATACAAGCGAGTTCGAACTCGATTTTCTTTTCTTTTTTTTTTCAATACATTCATTTGATATTATTCCATTAGAAATAAAAGGGATTTCAAAAATGTCACTAAATGTTGAAATTGATTCATCATCAATGGAAAATCGCAATGCTGATCGAAAATACACCGAAAAATAAATAGAAAAATTGAATAGAGTTAGCAAAGATAGTAAGTTGAGAATACTAAAACAAGATGCAAATGTCTGCTATCAAATGTTGTTGTTGTTGTTTTTTTTTTTTTCAAATATAAAACATAAATATTCTTCTAACGAAAATAGATTAAATCCTACAACGAAATATAATAATAGCATTACTATGTGAATAAATTGAGCAGAAAATGTTGATTTTTGATTGGTTTTGAGCAACAAAATGTTACAGAAATTAAGTTAGAGAAGTTCAAACATTTTATGAAGTGTTTTATATAAAACAAAACAAAAAAAAATAAGAATTTTTCTTGCATTTTCCAAAATATTTATGCAGTCTGCACACACACCCACACCCACACATATGTTTGTTTTGCTCATAAATACAACTAAATCATTTACTATTTCAGAAATATTGCGTTCGATGTTGTTGTTGTTGTTGTTTTTCGTGCTAATTGATCGCATATACGTGAATATATTGAAAGATCTAAATAAGTAAACGGTAAACATTTTTCGAAACCGAAATGGGTTTTTGAAATTCTAAGTGCGGTAAGATCGAATTAAAAAAAATTCCAAACTCAAACTCAACACTATAATTTTTCAAAGCAAAAACAAAACGGAAAATTTGAAAATGATATGAAAATAAAGAAAATAAATCTATACAAGTCAAAACAAGATGCAGTTCTTGTAGTTTTGTTGTTGTTGTTGTTGCTGTTCTTTTGTTTTACATTTTTTTTTTTTCAATTTTTTTTTTTTTTTTTTTTTGCTGTGTGAGTGTGGTGAGTGAAATGGTTTTTCACATCATTTGCGCTTGACTTACAATAGTCAGCATCGTTATTCTCCAGGTAGATTAGCGTTATCTGCTCCATGTCGGGTAACTCCACTCTGTAGATTATCTCGCCTTAAAAACGAAATTGGTCGAAATTCGAATTCGAACAAAATTAACAAACGTTTAATTAATAAACAGATTATTTGTTGTTGTTTTGTTTTTTTTTTTTGTGTGTGTGTTCAGAATCAAAATACTAAAAAAATTGATTTGGTGTTTACAATAGAAAAAAAAAAATTGTTTGTTTTTTTTTTCAATTTCATCTGATTAAATTAGTTCTGGTGTTCTGATCTTTTGTGTGAATAGGTTTTTTGTTTTGTTTGCTAAAAAAAAACTTATATAAAAAAAAACAAGACAGATTATCTGGTGATGTTATGCAATAGATTCATAGATTGATAAATTTATCGATTTTGAAATGAAAACAATAAAACTGTAATTATTATTGCGTTTGTTGAATTGCTTTCGGGGCAAAGGAGTGAAAAAATGTTTATCGAGAAGGGTTGGGGAGAAAACTATATGTAAGAACACAATGTAACAAATAGCTTCCTACGGAACAACAACAACAAACAAAATATAAAGCGGGTTTTTTTTTGTGGGTTTTGATTGGTTGGTTGGTTGGTTGGTTGGGGAGGTAGATATGAGTTTCATAGTATGTGCCTATATTTCGACAAATAATTTGCCGTGTAATCGAAAGTTTTTATTTGGAAATATTGAAGATTTTGAAGGAAATATCAACATTAATACATGTGGAAACTGTGATTATTTCTCTTTTTTTTTCAATTAAAGAATATATATTATTGAATTATAAACGGTGCTGAAGCAGGAAATGGAGCATAAGTTTATTTGAACAAACAAAAACAAAATAAGATATTTCATATGAATTTTCGAAAAGCATACATATTTTTTTTTTTTTTTTTTTTTTGTATTAAATATTTCACAAAAACATATTCAGTTTTAAATAATCTAAAGCTGTGAAAACAGCGACAGGAAAAATGCATTGAACAAATCATTGATTAACAGCATTAAAATCAAAAAACGAATCTAAAACATCAATGTACTTTTAAATTACGTATATTTTTATCAAATTCAATACAACTGAATAGCTGCGACAATATCAACGATATTGACAAATGTTGACTTTTCAAATTTCATAAATTTCGCGAAAGCGAAATATTTTCTTCACCATTGGCAAAATAAATATACAGTGATTGACAGCTGCATAAAATATATACACATATTCAGAGGAGAGGTGATTACACAAAAATAAAAACATTTCTTAATTTAAGCTGATAATAATTCAGCGCTCGACAAATATTATTCAGATTGATTATATCGGTGTGATCGCCGTGATAGATAAAATTTCTTTTTTTTGTTGTTGTTGCATATATAGATTTAAAATAATATATATTTTAAATGTTTTGAATGCTTTGCTTCATTTAACATTATGTTTAATACATAAATTAGATAAACAATGCAAGAAGATTACGATCGTATAAAATGAATGAATATTCCTACAAACATACAGCATAGTATTTATATTATTCTTCGCTCGTTTAAGTATATACAATTCATATGGTGAATACGCAGTGATAACGATTATTATTATCATATGGTAGACGAGAATTATAATAATATTGATCACAATTTTTGCAGCACGTTGCATTTTCTATATTTTTGACTTTGATCATTTCACTTTTTTTAATTATTTGAACCAAAATATTATCTAAACAATTTTAACAAAACAAAGATAAGATGATTCGCCCAGTGTTTTTTTTTTTTTTTTTTTTTTGTATAGAAATTGCAACGTACAAACAATTCACAAAAATTTGGAACGGAAAAAAATAAATTAAAATAAAAGAGAGAAAAAAAATCAATACAGTTACGTTGGCACAAAAAATGTTTAGATAATGCATTACATGAGAAGAGCGAATTACATAGACGACAGAGTCAAATAATAAAATATTGATGAGTATGTTAATTGGATAGTAGCAGCGAAAGTTTAGTATATTCAGTTTGGTTAGTTTATGAGAGTAAGGATACAATTTTGAGGATACAAAAAGAATAGAATCCATGGCATAAATACATACCTCCATCAGCGTTCGCATCATCTTGTGTATAGCAAAGCATAAAAGCTGCAATTTTTGGAAGAAAAGAGATTTTACTGTTTTTTTTTTTTTTTTTTTTTTTTTCACTCGGCTTAAAGAGAGATTGTATTGGTTTCTAATGCAAATTATTTCTATTTTGTTTGAGAATTCTTCCATTGATGCGTTTGTGTGAATTGTATTTCGTGTGTAAAGAAAGATTTATTTAAAATATACAAGAAAAAAAAAATTCGATAGAAAAAAAGAGAGAATAAACAATTGAAGGAGAGGCGATCGTATGAAATATGATGAATATAGAAAGAAAGATAACAAAAATGAAAACATAAAAACAAATATTCCCAACACCACATATATAGCTTTTCTTTTATCAGAAACTAATCTACATTAAAGATTGTTTAATAAACAAAATGTTCATTTTTAGCCATCTACCGAATAAATAATTCACATAATGGACACTTACGTTGATAATCTTGATTATTTTCATCGTTGTGATTTGACCCATTTGCAACTATTGATTTTTAATCAAACGAAGCCATTCAATTTTAACATGTGGTTTTGGGATTTTAAATGAAAAAAATAATAAACAAAAATAAAAACAAATGAAATGATATAAAATCAAAATCAATGTACACGAGAAAGAAAAAATAATATTAAAATGTATATAATACATAAGAGTACATGAGTTTTGAGTATATGGCAAGCGTGTTTAATTGAGCAATGTGCTTGTGAATCCATGGTGTACATTGTACGATGGATTGCACTCACAAGCATTGCAACGTGATAAATAATATAAAATTATGTGTAATGGTACTCACGTTCTTGATCTGAACCATCTTCGTTTTTATCATCCTTGCTTTTCATGAACGGAAACTTTCGTGAAAATGTAAAGTTTTTCTTTTTACGATCAAGTGTTGATTGCTGTCAAATTGAAAACATATAAAAGTCATTTTAGCAGAATGTTGACAATGTTTTGAAATTTCAATAAATTTTTATGACAAAATACCTTGTCAACATTATTAGCTGCATGTCCCTGGAACTTAACGCTACGATCTCGTGCTCTCATTTTACGTTCCCAACGTCGTTTCGATGGAACAATACCCATGCCTATAAATGTAACCAACATAAAGTTGAAATGTATGTTGCAAATTGTTGTTGGCAGTTAGATAGATGCACATTTACAATAAATTAAAATGTTTACCTTCTTCTTCACCATCGCCGATAACTCGTCTCGCTTGCCACCATTCGTCATCTGATGCATTTGTAACATGTAAAACATCACCATGTCGGAAAGGAAGTCCTCGTGATGGTAAGCCATCATCTCGATTTGGATCATAATCAAATAATGCACGCACATATAATGAACGTTTTTGTGATGTTCGCAAAAGTGTACCGGTGCCGGCATTTATAGCTGCTTGTTGTTTTAGTTCATGAATGCGTGCTTCAAATTTATTGTAATCTTCTGGCCGATACTGAGCAATCAAGTTGACAACACCACCCGAACTCTGCATAATAATAGTATTATTGTATGAATTTGAGACAACGAGAAATAGATTTCAATGTTGTTTTTTTTTCTCTCAAACATACCTTGAGAGCTTGAGCAGCTTCTTCATGTGTGGCATTTCTTAGATTAACGCCATTAACGCTTAACAATTGATCACCACGTTTTAATTCGCCACCAGTGTCTGCCGGTCCGCCAGCCAATATGAATGATACATAAATACCTTGACCATCTTCACCACCGACTATATTAAATCCAAGACCTTGTGAACCTTTTTGTATTGTTATGGATCGTGGCTCCCTTTTTATTGATAAAATGAATTGATTGATTTGAAAATGAAAAATATTGGTTAACATTACAACTTATTAGATACATATGCGATGGACAAAAATAAACTGTCTGCTTCGAAATAACGGTTTTGACTAAAAATAACTTTGTACATTTCTTGTGTTGAACCAAATGTTTCCACAAGTTGTATTTAAAATCATTGCCATTTTAGAACATAAAATAATGTTTCAACATAAAATGTTGAAAAGCACAGGGTGATTCTTAGTGTTCTTAAAGAAAAAAAAAAAACTCAATCATACCTTGTGATATCTTCTGTGCTTACTGCTCTTGGAGTACCTGGTGGTACTGCAGCCAGTACATTCGATGATGCATATCTTGATGAACTTTCTAAATCTGTGAATAAAGTTTTATTTTTGTTAGATTTGAAAACAAGAAAAATCCCAAAACATTTTAAAAAAGTGAAAAAAGAAAAAGGTTAAAATTACGTGGAGAGTGCGATCGTGAGCTTGCTGCCGCTGCTGGTGATTGTGATCGTCCATGGTCGACGACACTGTGGCCCACATTATTAACGGCACTTGTTGATTGTGAATTTGAATTATTCAAACCAAGTGAGTTAGTGTTGTTAAGACTTATATTTGTCTTGCTAATGACTAATGTCACTTTGTCAGTAATTGATTTGAGCGTTGCGACTGCATCTTCATGTGTTACATTTTCTAAATTGCGTTCACCCTGTTTCAAGCAAAAAAAATAAATAAAAGAAAAACAAGTTTGTTTTCGTTAGTGTTTCGTTTTAGACATTTAACATTGCATAAATATTTAGTAAATTAACACATACATGAACTGCAGTTCGAACAGCAATTAATTTGTCACCAATTGATAAACGTCCATCAACATGAGCGGCACCACCGTCCATAATTTTTGTAACATAAATTCCATTATCGCCTGGAATATGTTGATTACCAATACCACCAGCAATAGAAAATCCCAATCCTTTGCTTCCTTTTACTAAATCGATGTCAATGGTTTTCGGTGTGGTTGGTGGTCGTTTTCGTTTTACTTTCAATGTAACTAAATTGCCAGCTCGTTTCAATGCTTCAACAGCTGTTGCATGTGTAACATTTACAACATTCACATCATTAACCTAATGTATTTGATCAATAAAACCAATGTAATTTTCTTCTTTAAAACAATTTTAAATGAATTGTAATAATATTAAATTAATTACCGTTATAATGCAATCGTTAACACGCAAACGACCGTCAGTTGATGCAGCACCGCCAGGTATCACTTTAGTTATATAAATTGATGTATCCACACCTATGTGGGGATTATCAGTACCACCAGCAATAGAAAATCCCAGCCCAGATGATCCACGTTCTAATGTGATTTCTTCTTGTTGCCAACTATCGTCTCCATTCACCTACAATATAAATCGTTTTTCGTTATTGTTTGAAAATTCAAATTATGAAATATTAAATATTTTACTAAATAAAATCGAAAAAAAAAAAAACAAAACACCAAACATGCATTTACAAGAAATCCGAATGGTATTTCATTTCCATTACTCAAAAGGAAAAATCCATACTTATTTAGTCAGTTATGTTGAAAATTAATCCTTTTGTGGCAGTACGTTCTATGTTAATTTAGCTTGAAATTTCAAATTAAATCATTCGATTGAATCAAACCATTCAATATTCAATTTTACGTACAAAACTAAACATGCTTTTAGTATGAAATTGTCTTTTTTTTTAATTAAATTCTTCGAATCAACAAGTGTAACAACTGTACTGTTGCACAATAGCGCCAATTATCTTGACGACTTTTCCATCAGAATAGTTAATATGAATGCGGAAAAAAATATGAGTTTTACAAACGGCGCCATGTGCAACACAGTTGTATCTAGGACAGTGTCTATACGGCGTAATTATACGATAGTTTATGGTCAAAAATTGAATGTTAATAATAAGGCGAGATTCAACTATCGTTGTAAGTAACATACAAAAAAGATAGTGATAAAAAAAGTATTAAAAGTACAGAATAATGATGAAGTAAACAAAACGTTTTGGATTTTTGATTCGATTTCATTCAGTTTTCGAATTTGTGTTAAGAAAAATTCCATAAACCAAATGTTTTCTTTTCTAAATTAAAACTTATCACCCATCTTTATTACCACTTACATTATTTTTAGACCCCGTCTTTTGATAGTTTTTTTTTTATTGTGCATACGAGACCATTTATAAAACAACAATGTGTGAATATATGTAAATAGAAGAAAGAAAAATGCAAAATAAAAAAAAAAAAAAATTAATTAAACTTAATATCTAATTGCAACAAAATTCACAAACCCTTAAACTAAATTCATTTTACTCCCAGTTAATAATAAAAATTTAAATTTTCAAATCGAAACATATTTAAATCTTATTTCCGTTGCATGACTGATGCAATGATTGTACAGTTGTGTCAATTATCTTACATTTCCTCAATGAAATTCACTTTTATGAAATGGATGTGTTGCAATAATGATATCAAAATCATTATAATTGAAACAATTGAAGGCGATTTTATGAATTATTCTTTATTTGCGTATTAAACACTAAATCAAACATGAGATCTATAAATATGTGAAATGGTTCATACAATGTATCGAACAAAAAAGGATGTGTATCCGGTGGATCCTTTCTTCTTCTATTCCATTTAATACAATTCAGATCTATAGATTGTGTATAAGTGTATACAATGAAACCAACAAATTTATTTACACATAACAGATAATATATATAAATATATATATGTTTGTCGCCCGATCAATACGATAACTGTATTTATTGAACCAGTTCAACCATATCATTTTATTGTTTCATGATCATAATCAATGAAAATTGTATATGTTTATATACCGTGGAAGTACGGTAAGCTATAGTAATTTATCGAATAAAAGTAAATATTATGTACAAACGAAATGTATATAAAAAAATAAATGACGACACCATATAGCACGGCAAGTGAATTCTGATATTTCAAAGTTAGTGTTCTTAGGTAAAATTGTGAATGTTCAAATGAGGAAAAATCAACAAATGGAAATAATGTAAAAATATTTCAGTAGCAATGTAACTGATAATCTAATTGAAAAGATCAATAAATAAATTTATACATATAGGTTCCCCTCCACCACCAATACATGCCTTTTATGTATCAACAATAAAAGAGAAAACAAAAAATAACTCAAAATAGTTTACCGTATCCAAATTGAAAAGTGATGAAACCTTTTTCAAAAATCCACCACTCTCTTGCTGTCGCTTCTTTTTTCTCGTTGTCATTTTAACTTTGATTTGATTTTAATTATATTGCTCCTAATTATTATTATTATTATTATTTTTTTTTTTATTTATTTGATATTTTGCACAAAATACGATAATTGTGCACAAAATTTTTTATTGAAAATTCAACATGCCAATTCAATGAATAAAAATGTTTTTTTTCTTCCTTTTTTGTTTGCAAATAGGCTTATCTGCATTGATTCTGCGTTCATTGATTGCTTTCATTTAAACCATTTTCAAAACACAATTTATTGGGGAAAAATTCATTTAGTCTCACACTTAAAACACACATGCGATAATCACTCAAATTTTTTTTTTAAAAAATCTATAGAAAAAAAAAAAGAAAACACAAAATTATTTAAATAAAAATAAAATCAAAAAATAAAATCATAAAAATATAATGGGCAGTTGTTTCGCATAAATACAGTAGTCAATCCAATGAAATTTATCGCATTTGAAAAGAAAACCACTAAATATAAATTTTAAAAGTTCGTTATGTAATGCGCCAATCTAATTCTTTGTCAATTTGTCACTACAACTACACTATTTTCAATGATATTCGAATGAACAATTATTCGTTCATTGTAGTTCGGAAATTCATGTGATTAATATTAAATGGTTGTAATTATTTATTCCCTTCGCTTGTATTATACAAAAATTTTGGTTTTAAAACACCACTTTTTACGATCACTAATACACATAGTATACAGAAGATACATACACCCACTCACTCACAAATTGTAATAGTTTTTCCATTATTACGCATCTATTGACATTTAAACAATTGTAATAATTTACAAAAATTCCATTTTTTTTCTTTTTCATCCGAAAAATTGTGGATATTAAGAGAGAAGAATAGAGAATAATAATTTATTTTAAAGCCACTTTGCGAATAAGCTTCGTTGATGCGATGACAAAACGGGGCGACAACACAGAATGCGTTAAATGATGAAAATATTTATTTTTGGAGCGATTCGCTTGATTTTCTTGTATCTCCAAATAACTTTTTAAGTGGTACACATAATTTCGGCAAATATTAAGCATTTTCTGTATTATATACACACATCAACAAGTTACTACTTTGTGTGTAGGTCTGGCGAACAATTTACATTTTTGAGACTGTGTATTATTTTTGTTATTTTTTGCTTCTTTGAAAATCGTCTTTATCGAAATATTGAATGGATCCAATTCATAAAAATAGGACCGGAAATAACCGTAAAATAGATTTTAAAATATACAGATGATATATTCAATGGCATGGCTTGGAAAAATTTTAATTCAAATTAAAATCAAGCATGAGAAGTTTTTTGTTTGGTTGAGATAAAGAGAGAAAATCTCGGTAACGGTTTTAAGAAATTCGTACAAATCAATGGCATGAATTTATTTTTAGGATTTTTCATCAGCGTAACAGTTTTAATACCGATTTTTTTCTGGCTACCATTTATGAATGTGGCCGGTTTTCGTTCAAATAAAAACACAAAAATTACTACAGAAAATTTTAATAGTTGATGTTAAATATAGACAGACGGTTTGTTGCATTGGTTTTAATATCTGTTAATGCTCATTATACGTGTACACTGCATATATGTATTAGATATCGAAGTAATCTGTTACAGATACATATATTATCATTACAATGTAGTTCGAATATTGAATTCTCATTAAAAAATCATTTTTGACGACCATTTCCAAAGTGAGAAACAGAGAAGAAGAAAGAGGTAGAGAAATGAGCATATATTGGTATGCGTGATATGATAATTAACATAAAATACTTGGTATTTTTTGACTGAAAAATATTTTATTCATCGATTGTATTCATTTTCATTCATCATTCAAAAAACCAAAATTACAAGCGGCAAAAAGGCGTTTCCCGTACAATGCATTTAATAAAATGATTCTGTGAATTTTAACAAATATTCAAATGACGTCATGTATGATTCACAAGTGCAATCGGAAGAAGAATCCTCTTGAAACATATTCCGGGTATTTTTAAAAATATACACAAGTAGCTTTCACAACAACATTCATTCATTCCACAAAAAAAAAAAAAAAAAAAAGAGTCTCTTCATAATGAAAAATTTAATATTTTCTCAATTTTTAACCGCAGCATATTTGTTTCGATACGAATGAACACAATATCACATGGCAGAATGGGTTAAAAAACGATGGTTTCGTAAAACAATAAAAAAAATTGACACAAATCAGGAAAATTTATTTGCTTGTGTTTTGTTGTTTTTTTTTTTTTTTTCTTTTTTTCTTTTCAAATCAACTATAAGATTTTTATCGTAAAGATAATGATACTAAATAATAAACAGAATGAATGATTATTTCTTTGCAAACTACAGGCATATACAACATGTCTTATGTATATATATATATATATAGTATAGAGCATGTGATTTAATTCTCGCACAATGAATGACATTTCGTAATGGTTATTCAAAAAGGAAACAACTTGGGAAAGGCTTGTTTGTATCAACATTCAGAAAAATGTGCGGGAATGGAAAAAGTGCTCAAACACGTATACGTATTTTTTTTTCTCTTCATTCCGCTGTTGTTTTATTTTTTTTTTTTTCTCTCTCTCTTTCTTCCTTTCTTTCTTTCTTTCTCTCTATGTCTCTCACTGTTGTATCGTTCGCATATTTATAATTATTTGAATGTGAAATGAAATACGTTCAAGTATGTATCATGCGTACGAGGAGGAAACAGAGACAGATATATATTGAATTCAAGAATCAGAAAACTAACGCACATACACAAACAAACACACAAACAAACAAACACACACACACACACACACACACACACATTTTTCATTGGAGACCATGCACTGATCAAACAAAAATCAGAAAACTAACACATACAACTAAATGGTCGTCGGTCGTCATTTCTTTTTTTTTCACTAGAGGTGTGCACCGATCAAAACGGAATTTTAACTATACACGCAATCTAAATACGAAATGAGAATCTATAATAACAATGTATTTAGAACGGTAGTTTTCTGAAAACCAATTTGATATATCACTAATGTGTATTGATTGATATTCTTGTGTTTTCATATCATAATTATATATCGATAAATTCACTCAACCATTGTCATTACAATATTGAAACAAATTTAGACCAAATGCCATACACACACATTTTGAAATAGAAATATTGCATCGGGAATATTTTGAATATTGAAAAACTTGTTATAAATTGAAGAATTTCCTGTTATGATTTTTTTTTTCTTGCACAACAAATTCCATACATTTTCATATACACACATATATATATATATATATATAGTTTTAGTAACGATCATAGCGCTTCACTTTTAAAATTTATATTTTGTTTGGCATACTTTGTCTTTAACGAACAAACCGAAAATATTTTTTTTTTAATTAGCGTCTTTTCACATTAAATTGATTTGCATTTGAATTGTAATGCAATTTGTTTATTACACACATATTGATTGATATTTGAGAATAAAATGTATGATAGTTAATTGAACCGACGTGGTATCAATGAAGCCGACACACGGGATTCGTCGTGTATGCGTAAAACTAAACTAAATTTAACGTAGCCATATTATTTATTGTTTGGCCAACACATCACATTCGGTCACTGTACACACATACATATTCATACACAAAAAAAAAAAAAAAAAAAAGAAAACGAATAAAACGTAGAGGAAAAGAAACAGAAGAAACAACAAAAATCGAATAAAAATGAAACGAAAAACAGAGAAAGTCCATATAGTGAAACGCAAGACATTTCAGTTATCCGCTTTAACTATTTTTATTCATTCCGCTGACCAGGTATATGGGAAGCAAGCGTATGGGTGCTTAATGCCTATATCTAAAGCAAACTACGTACAGTCATTTTGTTCACGCATTCATGTAGACACTGACGCTACTGATCAACGCGCCGGTTCAGTCGATTGTCGCGTTTTTTTACGTACGTTTGCGCTAGCGCAAATGTCATTTATAACATTCAAATTGTTGTGTATAACAATTTTGTCTGTTGTTTTTTTTTTTTTTCTTACTTCTCTACACTTGGCACCGACATAATTCATCGGATCATACGATTAAGAAAAAAAAAAGCAATACTAACAAATCACAAAAGTTGCGGCATGCGAAACCAACGAAACATGCTTTAATATTGAAAAAAAAAAAACTCTAAAACTTATAGAAAATTATACTCACCGATAACTTCAATGGCGATTCATTTTTTTCAGTTGTTGCTTCTACATTGTTGACCGCCAATTCACATTTCGAAACTGCTTTCTCATTTTCGGTTTTAAAATGTTGATTCTGTAAATACAATATTTGAAATAATTTTCAAGAAGTTCAAACAACCAACAATAACATTGAAATAATTCGAAGAAAGTTTATTTCTGTAAATTGTCTATCTATTTTTCAAACGCACGTATTATGATGTATGCTTACATGAGTGCAACAGCAATTGTAATGAAGTCGATCATCTTGTGGTGAATGTAAATGTGTTGCTGTGCATTGTGCGACATGTGTAGGGTTTGGGGTTTGACGACGTTTTTTCATACGAATAGGAGCTCGTGCTCCGACATAATTTGAAAATCGACGTCTTGAATGTCGCACTATTGACACCCAATCAATCATTATTTGATTTTAAAAAGATTTTTTTTTTTTGTTTTCGTTTTTGATGTTGATTAAGAAATTTTCACAATTATATTAATTCAAAAAGATTCACATTTCATGGTATGAATTGAAAGTTGCATATTGATGACCTTTACAATGTTTTTTTTTTACATGAATGTGAAAATTTTTCTTATTTGTGCTTGTGTGTCTATGTAATCAAATAAAATTTTTTTTTTCAGCTCCCACATCTACTTTTCAATGAAATTCTATATTTATTTGAATTCTGCGTAAACTCTTATTTATATACAGTAAAAGCGAACATTTTGATTTAAAAAATTGGTATAAATTTCACTGTTTCAACTGTAGTGCAAGAAATGCATATGAAAAGAAAAAAAAAAAAATTAAGAACAGTATTTATCACGCACTAGAAAATTCAAATACATATTGTACACAATGGTTATAGTACGTCTCTTGAGGTGTGCATTATGTATCGATTTAAAAAAGTGAAAAATTCGCATAAAAGTCACAACGAACAGTTTTGGTATAAGCAAAAACAACAACTATATTCAACTGAAAAAGAAAAATTTAGATTGAATTTCTCCATAGTGATTGAAATGAAGGATTTCCGTTTATATTTACTTTTTTACATCATAATAAAGTGTGGTTAAAATGCGGAATGTATAATTGTATATAATATACAACTTGAAAAATCAGAAATAATTTCGACCATATAATTTCAGTGGCACCTCAGAAAGCATTTATTTTTTTTTTTTTTGTATATATATTTTCTAGTTCCTATTGGATTTTCAGTTATATGCGCCGCAGGGATTGTTGTTTTCAATTCACACCGATCAATAGCGATGATTGTAACATTGCGGAAAAATGTTCAAGCTATTCTCATAGTAAATTATTCTCATAGTAACGTTGTCGACTAAATGCTAAATTGAATAATTTAATTTGGTGCGAAAATTTCGTGTATATTTATATTTGACATTTAAATATTTAATCAATTAGAATTAATGAATATCTTATCCAAACAATTTTAAAACTGAAATCTTGGCAATTAGTGTTGATAGAGCGAAATTGTATGTTTATTCATTTCTAAATTATCTAGCTCATCAAAATTCATTTTTATCTCGAAAAAATTTGTTCATCCAAATGATATTTGATACTTGATATATGATTATGTGTATCTTAATGTTTTAAACAAAGATTTCCGGCACCTTGAACCATAAAATTTCATTCATTGGTTCCGCTATGTACTGAGTTTCAAAACTCATTTAGAATCGAACTAATTTTAACAAATACTTTGTATTTATTTTCTCATATTTTTTTTTTTTCTCAAGTATTACAACACTGAATTTTTCTATTGAAAAATCATTTAGAATTGAGATCAAAAGAAGCCGTACATTTTAAGCACACTTTGAGAACATATTTAAGCAAAATAAGCATCACTACAATACAGTCGCATTTATCACAACAAATTCTAAAATAAGACACTTTTGGGCTGTATGACGTTTCAAAAGAAAATCGTTTTATGGATTATAAAGCTTGTCTTTATTTTTCGGTCATAGCGAAACAGTCAAATTGATAACACTAATTCACACTTTCTTTTATACATATATCTTAAATTTGTATGCATTGATGGAAAATCAACTAAATTTAATATAAGATTTGTTTACAAAATATTTATTTGAATTGAATGTTTTTGTTTATTCCAAGAAAGAATGAATAATCAAAACAATAATCAAATGAAGAACTGATATTGTGATACTGTATAAATTGTTTTTCGTTTGGTTGCTTTCGCGCCACAATGTGTGCATAAATATGGCACTGGTCTGTGAGAATTGCTTTTGCGTTCGTCACACTACAAATAGATACTACTTTATAAAGCTCATATCGTCCACTGATTTATTTTCCATATAGCATTCAAGAATGTAGCTACAACTACTACATACGCATTTTCATCACCTTCATATTTACTGAAAAATACCAGGATTGAAATACACAAAGTGTGTGTATTGCTGAAAATATACCGTTCACGCATTCGTTGAAAAGTGCTTGTGGGATAAAAAATAAAAATCATACACACAATATATATATATATAGATATACTTGCGTAGAACGTGTATGTTGACGAGAGAAGAAGATAATTTGCCTTCGCTTAGATTAGTATGATTGTGAGGGTGTCGTGCCAGACGTTATTGTAATATATGTGTTTCATTTGTTTATGTATTTGAGCACAGCAAACACATTTGAGCAATAAACAAACTTCAGTCCATTTTCCATTTTCTATTTTTCATTTCTGTTTTTCGGCTTGAGCGAATAAGCGAATACACAATAAAGGGATATGACTGAGGATTCTGTACATTCAACTGTAAAGTGAACGGCAACCAAGCACTTTTTCTCTGTTTAAACTTTTGTAAATTAAAATCTAACAACAGAGTGAAAAGAACATTTATTCCATATGTATCAACATGTTTTTCGTGCCATTTTCCATCATAAAAAGAAATAACTCGGTTTGCTTTCCTTTTAACTCCATTATGAAATGTTTCATAATGTAGCGGCATGTCATTATATCCGCCAAATATTTAAGCAATCAAAAAAGTTTGCAGTAAAATGTGAAATTTGCAAACAGAACCAACCCCCCACCCTTTTTCCAACAAACAAGTTGCTCGTTTATAGACATATATCTATATTTGTATTGTATTGCATTGCATTGTTGGATAAGAGTCTTTAGGTATTCATTGCCCTGAATAAAACAGTTTATTGTTCATTTGACTCAACGTTCTTTGATTCGACATTTAATGTTTATGCTCATGTTTGTTGCAAAATTGAATTATTAATTCAGTGCAGATTTCATGCATTTGTTTAACTCTTTTTCAAACTTAATGAGTTTCATTGTTTCGGTATAATAATCATTCAAAATAGAGCCAATTTTGTTGAAGAACATTACGAGACTTCAGACAAATTTTGAAAATTCTCAGATAGAATTCATTGAAAATCTCGTTGCAAATGTAAGAAGAAGAAAATGAACATTAATCTATTTACGTCGAATAATCGTAAATTGCTTTACAAAGCTACTTATATTCCATTCGAAAATAAATATTCATTTTTAGTGATTCACGGAAATACTAACTATTACCCGAAAGCATAAATATGTTTTTTTTTTATTACTGTTTCTAATGAAACATAAACTTTTTGACGATGTTATTTCAATGTAATAATTGAAAAAGGGTCCAATTCTAGTTCAAATTGAATGAAATAAATTGAAACGAGTACCTCATTTTCGGCTAACTCTTGTTGTTCTTTTAAGTTAATTAACGCTTGGGTTAGTGGCAAATGGGCATTGTTTGTTGAATCTTTTGTCTGTAAAAAATGAATAATTATTTAATAAAAAAAAAGTTGAAAAAAAAAATGTACAATTACTTGATGCTTACCTCTGTTGTGTTGATTTTCAATGAATTTTCCTGCTCCCACTTCGATGCGATTTGAAGTGTTTCAACTGTTTTCTGTTGAATAGTTTTCGTGTCATCTAGCAATGTCAATTCATAAAACTCTTGGATATCTGTTTTTGAATATAAAAAAAAAAATACAATTTGTTTTGAGTGTTTTTTGTTTGTTTGTTCGTTCGTTTATTTGTTTATTTCGTCCTTGAGACGAAAATTGTATAAATAAATTCATAGATATAAATGATGAACATTTTGATAAATAAAAAAAAAAAAACCATTTTATTCTTTGTAATAATTTTTTATTTTCCATATGAAAACGATGTCGAATTACCATTAGGTAATTGATATAATTCAATTTAAATATGAAATTTATGATATTGTATGTAATGGCGGGAATGGATTCTGCTTCGATACAACCAGCTTATTGTGTTGTTGTGAAATATAACCTTTGATTCGTCCTTCAAATATTAAATTTGCTACAATGCAATGGGTTTCATCCATCGTTATGTCAGTTTCGCCGGCAAATTGAAGCGCAATTAGGAAATGTTGCAAATCCAATTGATGTGTTTGTGTGATTAAATATACCTGTGGATTGTTATTGTATTTTTCAATTAGATTATTAAGAAATTTAATTTCTGATATTTTGAAATATAAAAATTTCAAATTGAATCTCAATAAAAAAAAAAAAACAACATGAAGAGATTAATTATTTTTTTACCCGTTTAAAGAGATTTCGATAGCCATACATCTTAAGTTTTTCCACAATCAAATAAATGCCATATTCAATGAAAAATTTCTCATGTCGTTGAATGACTTCGTCGAATTTTGATATGTTGCCCTCTTTTAAAGCGCAAGCCAATTCATGAAACTGAAGCACATCATATCGTTCTAACATTTCCCGTTTTGGCATATATCCAAGTAACATTTTTACCGGAACCAAATAGATTAAAATCAAACGTTTATTCTTTGGAAATTTTTTATCGCAATGATTGAATGCGTAGCTCAAGTATTTGTCTGCTGTTTTATAGTCAGAATCAAACATTGCTTTTCGACCGACAAAATATTTGTAAGTAATTTGTTGTGCAAGCGGAAATGAATCTTTATATGCTGAACTATCGATGGCACGAATCAATGGTTTACATAAATGCAATTTATTTATGCGAAAATACACTTTAAACAATTGATTAACTAAATTTAGCATGCCCAAACGCTTTGTATCTTCATCCGAACATCTATTTGAAAATTAAAACATAAAATATTATAATTTTGTCGATATTTTGGAAAGGGAATATATTTCGAATAACCTGTTATCAGCAGCACACACACGAAAGCAACCCAGTAAACATTCGGCAGCTTTTTCAAGAATTTCACCCGGCTTTGATACATGGCTACCTTCGAATGCTTCACATTTTTGTGCCAACAATCTTAAATCCAAACATACGACATACATTATGGGTAGAGACCAATTTTCTTCCTTCATCGCTTGTAACATTTTAACCACATTTTGTGCACAAGCCGTTTGATGTTTGTATGCTTTCATATAGTTTTTCGCTATTTGGTTATTTTTTTTTTTTTTTTTTTTTTTTTATAACAGAAATAAAAACCAAAACGAGAATAAAATGTAATAAGAACTCAATCAACATTTTCAAATCAAAATAACTTACGAGAACGTGAAAGATAGTAAAGAACTTTGATATGTTCTACAACAATTTCATCAATTGGTGCATCAAGAACACGTTCGACTGAAGATTCTGGATTTTCAATTTGCAATTGTGTATTTGTTGCATTTCGTTCACGTAAGGATATCAATTTGGCTACCTCCGCACCATCTTGTGCATGCCATGACCGGGCCACTGCATTTAAATATGTTGATAAGCTACCATACAACATCTTATACTTGCTATTTTTATGAATCAAAATATATGAAAAAAAAAAAAATTTCATTACAAAATAAACTACTTCACCGACAAACTATTTTCACTTGAAGCATTTGACGATTTTGGCAAACACTATTTTTACACATGTCTAAAATAAATTCTTTACTTACCCGCTTTACTAACACTGTCGGAAAACTACTATATTGTTGTCTGTTATATTCGGTTCACTTTTTTTTTTTGTTTAGTTTCGTTATTTGTTATTTTATACAAATGTTTGTATCATTGTAATGAAGACACTTATTTTCATTTGATTAAGCAAACCGATTGTCAAATATAGCACCATATTTATTTCTCATGTCAAATATACTTTAATCTAAACCGAAATTGCACACGCGTCAGAAAATGCCATCTATCGAAAGTAATCAAAATGTTTATTACCGTTGAATACGTTTTGGATTCTATTTCCATTTGGAAAAACTTTTCATGGAAAATAAAACTGTCTCCTTCTTTAGTACATATGTTTACGACAACATTGTATTACATTTTCAAATTGAAACGTGGAATATTGTGTTTGGTAATTGCTTTTGCTAGTATAAATAAAGTTGTCATTGAAATACATTGTCATTTATCATTTGACATTTCTTCAGACTAAATTCTTTCCATACACACGAGCAATGCTCTTATGAATTAAATAAAACTTTGAATAATCAAATAATATAAATTAACTAGTTAAAATGACCATCCAACAGAATACTATGCATTTTATATGAAATGTTTTCAAAATTGACTACTTTGTTAATTTTCTGGTGAACGACTATCTGTGTATTCTTTTTCATTTCGAAGATGGTAAAATGAAAAGCAAATACATTTTCCCTCACAACAACAACCAAGCTAAAACTCGCAAATTACCCCAATGACACTGTTTAGCACGTTGTATTTTATTTGTGTTTTGTTTCAGCTCAAAAATGTCATCAAGATAGAGTTCGTTGACCTTCAGTTTCTGTTTGAAGGAAAATGTCAATTTATTTATGTATTTTTAATGAACCGTTAAAATTTAACATTAGTTAATAACACACGCGAATAATAATTATCTTGTTAACATATGGTAACGTTAATCCCTCTTGAATCTCCGATGTATTTTGTTGATATTTTTTTGAAACATTATTTGTTACTTCATTTTCCATTGAAAACTGGATTAAATTGTTTATTCAATATCCGAAAATCGATTAAAATATATTCAATGTCAATGAATAGTTTTGTTTGTTTTGGTTAAAATGTAGCCATAATAAACACTTTAACGATGATAAATACATTTTTAACATTTTTTCCACACATTTTGATCAAGCGTTCAATATTTTGTGATCAAGCGTTTTCGTTATTCTGTTAATTCTAAATACATTTTTAATTAGATAAATCTTCGAATAATCGAGATTTACAAATTGATTGATTTCTTTTTCGAATAAGGAATATTCGTTTGTAGTTTTTCTGAAAAAAAAAAAAAAAAAAAAAAAATAAGAAAAAACTTGATAAATTTTGTACTCACCCAACAATGCTTGAAACAGTCTGGATTTGAAAATTCGAATCACACGCTCGATTGCAATTCGTAAGGTTCGATCTTGCGGTGCGGCAAGACGTGAATGATAGTCTTCCAATAATTCTAGTGCACGGTGTGCTTCTAGAAATAGAAACACAACAACCACAATTTAAATAATTGATTAACAAGATAAAAATAGTAATTGTAAATGAAAATTCGTTTCTACAAAAAAATAAAAGAAAAAAAAAATAACAAACACATTTCATTCCCCTTCACAATAATAGCGAATACAAGATATTAATTTTGTTGATGACATTTAAATGTCCTTCGAATCAAAATTTCATCGAAAATTTAATGTAATTGAAATGAATTCAATGATCAACCAAATGTAAATTAAGTTTATTCAGTTCCACTTTCCATTTCAGTTAAAACCAAGCATATTTTTTCAGTAAAGATTTATTCTGTCAAGTAAATTAAATTGAATGTAATAAACATGGTGTATAATCGTTCTGAATTACATCCAATTAAAATTGTTGGTGTAATTTAAATTGGCACACCTTCACTGTAATTCAATACGCTCTCCGTCAAATATTCAGTCAGCCAGTCAGTCAGGCAACTAGAGTTTTGATTCAAAATTAATTAAATCTCGACCTATTTTCGTAAATGATTCTATTTTTTTCATTTTGTTCAATCAATCTGTTGATGAATCGAACACGTAAATTTGAAAAAATCTCATACCAAAGAAAAACGTTAATGGAATAAAATTAACAACAGAACATGTTATTGGCATAAATAGAGAAAGCATATGCAGAAATCTGCAATCAATATCGGCTCAGTGGTATTTGTTGGTTTTTTTGTTTTTCTTCTTTTTCTCTCTAAAAATAGTCGCTTATTTATATAAAACTGAACTTTATATTGTAGTTTGCGTGGTTGAATTATTCACATGACGTGCTTCAATCAATGAAATTCATTATCATTAAAAACGTTATTTTCAAAATAGAAGAAAGAAATACAAAAAATAGACTTGACATTGTCAGATTGAGAAGATAATGTCATGATGTACCGAAAACTCTACATGAGTTTCTATCATTAATTAATGAAAGTAAATGATGAATTTTTATAATTTAATTATTCCTTGGGACATTCATCTCTTCTGTAAATGTTATAATGTTGTGTTTATCGACGAATTTTCTACAGAAATAAATTAAAATAAAGACGAAAACCATATCTCAATAAGTACTCGCATTAAAGCCTATACATTTATATAGCATTTTGAAAAATTTATTTTCCTCATGGATTTCCTACTTTTGCTCCAAAAAAAAGTTCAAATATGTTTTAAAAATATGTTTCGAATATTAAAACTTTGACATGAATTCACATCAATTTCAAAAGTTTTAGGCTGTATTTCCTGAATCTAGACCCAAAACATATATTTACACGTTGAATCCAAGCATCCCTTATGTAATGATTTGTTTTTCTAGCATTAAACATTTTCTACTATGTTCTGTACTGGAAATCGAATCTCAAATTTTTGAGAAGAAATAAATTTGATAAAAAAAAAAACACAGAAGTAATTTAATAAACATTATTTTTAAAAGTCGAAACTACATGTAAATTATGTCCGCAATGAATTTAGTTATGAAAACCAATGTTGATGTTGATAGTTTATACATAAACGTGTTTTGTTGTCGGGAAAACATTTTCCCTCTTATAGAGTTGAGAAGAAGTCATATGGAAAAAAAATTTAATTTAAAATCATTTTTTTCTGTTCATTTTTACAAAAGAAAAGACTGTTTCCGTTTTCTACTGAATATTCAATAATATCAGAAAAAAAAACTTATGAAATTCACTATATGTTTTTACTTGAAAATCTTCAATAAATGAAAATAATTAAACAGAGCAATGAATTAAGTATTAATCCATGATTAATAAAACATTTTTTAATTAAAATAAATATTTCATTTTGTCCCATTTATACATAGAGGAAATGGGAAATCTATGAGAGCAAATGTAAATGTAATGAGAACAGTGGTTTTGTACTGTAAAGAGGTCACATACCTTGTTTTTTAACTGGCATTTTGGTGGTAGGCTTCTTTTGTTCTTTCTTTTGGCTTGAGCAAACTTGGCTGTGTTTGTTTTTTTTTTTTTTTTTAATGCGGATAAATGTCTTTATTAAAGTGCACTAAACGATTACTTTTTCAAATGGTATTGGAAAAAAAGACAACACTATGTACTATTCGACACTAAATTTTTGGTTTTCAAAATACACTAAATTCTTTTTATTTAGTTTTCCTTTATGAAGGAATGAATCGAATATAATGTATTTTCCTGTCTTTTCTAAACGAGGTCAATATTTGTTATACAATGACATTGTTTCATCCGAATTAAAGTTAGTAACACAATTTTAAATGCCCGGTTTAATCATTGTCCTTTGTAATATATCGGAAAATGTGATTTGAACATGTGAAAAATTGGCATATAAATTCAGCAGCAGTTTTGCATCTCTTTTTTCCTCTTTCTCTCTCTTTTCATATATATATATAAATTAATTTCACTAAACTGCAGCCTGCTTGAGTCCAAATTTGTAAAAACATGAGCCTGGGAATATTATATTTTTTGTTCAGTTTTCTACAAGATTTACAACTATATTAAGTATATATATTATATCTGTAATGCATGTATGCGAGCAATACTCTAATTAGATAATTTGGAAACAGGTACATTAATGGGGAACATTTTCACAATTCAGCGCGCACAAAACTTATCAAAAAAAAGAGAAAAAAAAAAAAAATAACAAAAAAATCACTGTGACATACTGATTCAATCGATATTCAAAATAATGCAAAAAATTATGTATGCAAAAATGGGACACACTAAATCAAAGTTGATTGCACAAGAAAAAAATATTGCTACGCTTTTGAGCACAATAAATCGATGATAAAAATTTTCTATGTGAATTTGTATATATCCTTGTGATTGGTGTCGGGCGGTCTTATTCTTAGTTGTGTTGTTATTTCTTTTTTTTTTCTCTCTCTCTTCAGTTTAACAGGTGATTATTATTTTTATACTTTTTTCGATTATGATTTTTGTTTTATCACTTGTTCATATTCTTTATTGTTTGCCATCAAATATATATTTTGTTGCTGAATTACACAACGAATAAAAATAAATGAATGTTTTTCATTCCAATGTTGCCGTATTTATTCGAGGGTTGCTCACAGTATGTTTTCATTAGACTTGCTCTACGAATAGAAAACTCTTACTTTTCACGCCAGCAAACCAAAATGCTTAAATATTCAAGTAACAAGATAATAAAATTATAAAGAACAACTAACATTTAATCCTGATTTTCATATGAATATGAAGTGAGAGCGAAAAAAAAAAATTGATATCTATAAATTTTTGTTTCCTGCTTACGTTCGACGAATGACAGAGATATATATATGAAGAGAGACAGAGAGAATTTTGTGGCTATTCTCTCTCTCTGTGTGTAAACTACAATTTAATGCTCACATTGATTTCCCCATCTTAAATATGTGTATCAAATATTGTACTGTGAGGTGCAGCGCACCATTGTGAGGGAGAGTAAATATTTTTTTTTTTTTTTGTATTTTGTGCACATATTCAACCAATAGGCACATTGCACATGTATTTGTATCATCAGAATTATTTTCTGCACATGTATTTGTTTGAAATAACAGTAATGGCATGAAATATGCATGTGTATTTATCCCGTTATATTTTCAGTGTTGTCGTTGCTCAACTTCTACGGTCAGCAATTTCATCGATTTTAACAACATGCGTACAAATTTAGATACATATTGTTTTCATGAAAACAATAAACATCCTTTGATATCATTCATTGGAAATGTGAATGTTTTAAATGAAATTATCTGAATGCAAACACGATTTTTTGATATTGAAAGAAAATCACGGAATATTGTATACAATTCAAAAACATATCGTACTATTAAATCCTTACATTGCAATAGCATATAGGAATCAAAAAGCAAGTCCTATTGGATTTCATACTATAAAGCTCTCTCTCTCTCTCTTTCTCTCTTTCTTTCTCTCTCTCTCTCTTTCTCCCTCTCTCTCTCTTTTTCTCTAACAACTGTCAACATAAATGATACACTTCAAAGAAATGTCAATGGTTCATATAACCAAAAACATCAGTTTCACAATTGTCAAATAATTTTCATCAACCACTGCATTTTGGTAAATATTTTGTGCTTCTGTTTATATCTGGTAAAACAAACGTAGTATTTTTTCTACTTGAAAATGACTTATAAATTAACAGCATTAATTTCACACAAATGAAATTAAATTCAATGATGATATATGCTACATTTTTTTTTTATAAAAACCACCTAACCTATAAGTGAAACCGAAATTTTTTCCAGAAAATTTGAAAAAATGTCTGTATTTGGGATACGAACCGATGAACCAAAACCAAAGGATGCATATGATGTTAGACATGAGCAGGTGGTCAAATTTTATTCAATTGTTGTAGATACATGGGAATCACCATCTGAGGTATGGGCTTTAAAATATGGACCTTTTGTACTTGGTGCGGCTGCTGCCATCAGTGGAGTGTATGGAAACATGTATTTTCGTAAAAAAATGCGATTAAGAGAGTATGGATATTTTACCACTTATTTGCCAAATACGGTATTACCATTTCTTATAGGAACATCATTTCATCAATCGGTGAGATTACATACATTTTTATCATTCTATTCAATTAATTTAATGTTGTAACAATTGTGTAGTTTGTACAGCCGGATATATATGTGAATCCACTCGGATGTTCAATTTGCAAAGAAACTAAAGCAGCTGCACTTCAAGTTGCAATTGGTCTTATTCAACCATTTCTTTTGGTGCCAGCATCAACATTTATGTTTGCAACAAGACATTTTACGTATCGTATACCTTCACCACTCAGCCATCGCAAAGACTTTTTGAAATTTTGTAAAACATTGTTCAAACCGTTAAAAATGAAAATGGGTAAAATGATTCGTTTTGTTTCAATCATTCAATTTTAACATTCATATCCAATTTAATATTTTTTGTGTGTTCACTTTTTTTAGGTATAAATGCATGTCTTCAAATACTTATAGCTGGTTTCATAACACATATGGAAGAAAATAATTTTTTGCAATTACAAAAAAATATTGTTAAATCTGATGGAGAGGACAGTGTCGATGTTCAAGCAGCATAATTTAATATTTCGATTGTATAACAATTCGTAATACTTTGTAGATATTTGTTTTTTTTTTTTTAATTAAAACTGCCACATTTGGTAAATTATCTATTTGCAGAGATGACAGTAATGGTATATTATTTAAATAATCGAAGTTCTCAATGGGTATGCTGTTATCACATATAGAATTTTATTATTTAACCAATTTGATGAAATCAGAACGATTAAACGGCTTAGCTATGAATTCGATCGAACATAAAATGGATAATTCAATTCATCAAACAAAATTTCAAAGTGGATATCTTTTTGGGTTTTGTTTGCTTTAAATCTATTAAATGTGAGCACAGAAGTATTCATACAAATAAAACAAAAATCAATTTTTGTGACTGCTGTTTATTCCTTCATTCTTTCTTAATTTATCATTAACTTTGATAATGCAAAAAGAATCTGGCAGTGATAATTAATTAATATAATTTCATTTGGAAAAATGAAATGAATTGGTAAATGAAATAAAACACCAGAATTATGTCGGCTAAAGATAATTACATAAAACATCGATAAATTTGACAATTTTCGTAGCAAATGCTGTGTTATTATTTGCTCAGAATCATTTATTGCCATTAAACAAAAAGAATTAAACCAAACAAAATGAAAATATTTGACGTTCGAACAGGGAAATATTTAAATCAATTTTTTTTCTCCGTTTTTTGCTTTTGTTTAAATTCTAAAAATACAATGTTTCGGAGTTTATTTTATTTTTATTTTTTTTTTTTTTTTTTTTTTTTTGCTTTTGTTTTTTCGTATTCTGAACAATTTCATCTTTCTTGAACATATCGTTGAATTTAAATTTCATTTGAAATTATGGTGATGGATTTCATTTTAAATTAAATGGATGTAAGTAATTATTCATTTGTAATGGTTAATTGCTGCGAATTTGGAATTGGAATTATGTTCGTATGCAAAATTGAAATTAAAAAGGAATTTTATTTGTGTCTTGAATTGTTCAGAAAAAAAAAATGTTTTTCTCGCGTTACGTTCTTATAGATAATTGAAATGTAAAAAAAAAGAGAAAAAAATATATTAATAATAAGAAAATATGAAAAATCAAAGCAACTAAATCGCAAAAATAAATTGAATTCATTGTTATAATTAGGGATTGAAATTAATAACAAAAATGATATATGAGACGTGTATTCGTATTCCATACAACAACAGTTACAAATTACATTCGAACGTTAATTAATTTTGAATGTTATTGTGTGAACTTTGATTTTGTGTTTGTTTGTTTTTCTTTTTTTTCTGTTGTCATGAATGTGGAATGTTTACAACGTTAGCATACACCAATCATTTTAGCTGATTGACGACGATCAGCAATATCACGATATTCACCGTAAGTCATGTGAGTTTCAGATGATTGATATCTTGTTAACTTAATTGAATCACGTACTTCTGGTGAAATATGTCCACGATAACCACCTTTGCGTAGTAATGAATCAATTGTTTGAATTTGATCCCAACCTGTGTGTAAGAGAAAAGTTCAAAATATTTGTAAATTTCAATTTTATATAATAAAATTGCGGTTTAATCAATTTTGATTCCATTTTACCTTGCTCTGATGCAACTTTGGGTAAATATGTAGCACTTCGTTTGCTACCTCGTTCATTAAGAAACTCAATACGAATACCATGTATACCTATGGTCCAATCTAAGTAATTATCAGCATCTTCAAAATTCTGCAAGCGTATAGAAATCGTCTGTGTTTATCATCGAATTGAAAAATTTCAATCAATTGCATTTTTACCTGCAAGATTGAAACCGAAACCGTTAACTTGGCAAATTCATCACGACCAATGGGAGGGAAACGACTATCTCTCAACGAACTTGTCAGAGCATACTCCTTAAGACCTTTGAAAACAATACGAAACGATTCTCATTTTGATTATTTTTCTCTTTTTTTTTTACATTAAAAACACTTTCGCCTCACCTGAATGCAAATTCATTGAATTGAATGTACCAATACAACCACGTAATCGTCGATCACGACCAATGTGCCATGTCACAAACAATGGATAGGCTTCATTAGTGAAATTGGCCTCTGGTGGATCATTTACATTATAAAGTTCGCGCTGTAAAATTTCAAAACAAAAGAAGCACATTTCCGGATTTGCTACTTGTTCAACACCACCATAGCCATTTGAGCAAACACCATTATGATTGTTGGCATGATGATTGCCACTTGATGAGCCTGATGTATTGCCATTTGTTTTGGCATGATTTACTTCATTATGATTACAATGTTGATTATTCATTCTTTGTTTCTTTGTGCCACAACAACTGGATGACATTATATTTTTATGACTTTGTTTGGTTTTCTTTTAAAGTCTCGCTCTAATCGAAAATTTGAAAATGGAAAATCGAAAAATAAATCCGTAGAATCTAAGAAGTTTTCTTTCTTTTTGTTTTCAATTTGTTTTTTTTTTTTTTTTTTTTTTTTTTTTAATTATTTTCCTGTTGTAAATGTCAATTTAAGTGCAAAACTGAGAAGAAATTCTTTGTTCAGGCTGTTTTATTGTCGATTGCTGTTTCACCACAGCAAACTGTATATATGCGATTACTATCTTTGTTTACGTTTGTTGTTGTTTTATTTTTCGCGACGGTGTCGCCTCTGTGTAAATATGTTTTTATGTAGGTTGTAGATATTCGCACAATATTACAACTGCATCGTTTCAAGGTTGCCTTTGGAGCATATAAATATTGGGAAAAGAAATGGTTGAGATTTATATCGACCTAATGCTATTCTTTCTACTCACCAAATAATGATCCAAATATGTTGAATTGTATTTCAATGAGGATGTGCGCGTATGATGTTCTATTTTTAATCTATAATGTAAAATGATTGCTAAAAATTAATGGTTTTTTTTTTTTTCATTTTTGTTGCTTTCATTTCGTTGGAATATAATAAATAATGGGGAAAAAACGCACCAAAGCCTATTTTCAGTATGTAATTTACAGCTAAAGGCCAGAATGAATACGATTTTGTGTATGTGCGTGTTGATCCGAACAACAAAGTCGTCTGTGGTTGATTTTCTTTGTTCGGTGCTTTCACTGTTTGCCTATTTCTGGATGTTTTTTTTCCTTTTAATTCGAAATTATTTCAGACGACAAAGAAAAAAAAACAAAATTGAATTATCGGGTTTTCACGCACACACATTGGCCTTTACTATGAGTTTATGGAACAAAGACTGTTTGAAACTTCTTGAATACACTTCATACTGCAATCATCATAGCACAAAGAACACACTCGTTAAGTTCTTTTTATTTTTTTCGCTTGCACTTCTTTATTCTCGAACGATGTCCACCATAACTAAAACCAGCTGCTATTATGACACCGTCACAATCACAACACAAAGAAAGATTTCATAACAAGTAAATGAAATCGTTCAAATCACATAAATGAATGCATTCAATGACGATTGTGTTGAACAAAATTGTTTGTTTCAAATTATATATTAATTTTTACAGTTTATTTCTTTTCAAAAATATTGTTTAAAAAAAATGCTTGTATATGAGATTGATATAAAATGTCTACCGATAGTAGATAGAATATAATGAGCACATTTTGTCATAAATATTGACCACTTACACTTAGAATTACTTCATTTATGCGAAGCGCCCAATTCGAAATCAAAGATTATACACAGAGCCTCATATCTCAAAAGAATTAAGATTTATTTGACCAACTTTTTTTACACTATTCCGGTATAGGTCTTCAATGTCGAAATTGAAGAGCAAGAAAAAAGGTCTTCAGTTTTTGAACCAAAAACACTAGCAATTTCGAAATAAAAATTTTTTTAATAATTAATTTCGGTAATAATTAATAGACCAACTATCACGTATGGCAGCGAGAGCTGGGTCGATTCAAATAATTTAATCCATAGTTTGGAAGTGGCTGATATGAAAGTTTTGCGTATAATTTCGGGTGTGTCGCGTAGGGATCAATGGGAGAATAGAATTCGGAATGAGAAAATACGTGAGGATTTGAATGTGGATTCGGTTGATGAGATAGCAAGAAAGTCTAAATTGAGATGGTTTGGTCATGTACAGCGTATGAATGAGTATCGTTTACCAAAGTTAATTTTGAATGCGAAAGTGAATGCACCGAGAGGTAGAGGTAGACCGCGAAGACGATATTTGAATGAAAGAGGGTATGACTGGAATAGGGAAACTCTAGACCTAGCTCTCGATAGAGTATGTTGGAGAAGAATTGTTAAGGGGCAGCCATTATCAAACAGACCAGACGCTGAAAGGCATTAATGGTCTTTAAATGTTTGTTGTTGTTGTTAATTAATTTCGGTACACATATTTGACTTTACAAAATTTCGGTACATTTTGCATTTTTTGGCTTTACTTTGTACACGGTATATTGAACTAAATTCCGGTACAGTTAGTCACATAAATTATGATTCTGTTTAACTTATTGTCGATCAAATGTTATACCTAAACAAATTTTCTTACGTATTCGATTCACTTGCAATTGCCGATTTAGCACTGATTTTGAAAACATTTTATTAAATTGAAAAAATTGTTCCTTATTACATTCCAGCCATCCAGTCAGCCAACTAGCCAGCCAATTAGCCATATAGCCAGCCAGCCAGCCAGCCAGCCAGCCAGCCAGCCAGCCAGTCAGCCAGCCATGGCGCTGTCAAAGCCTGAAAATTCATAGATTAGGCAAAATTCTACCAGAATTTTACTTTGAGTTATGGAAGTTCCCTGACATTGATGCTCCCTTTGGGGAACCATAAACCAAATGGCAGTAATATCGTTATAGCGACGAATAGGCACCATCTACACATAATTTACATCGGAATATATCCAAGGTATGTATAGATTGTATAGAAGCGTAAAAGTGTTCAAAGTATTGCCATGCCAGGGCACATCCGTTAGTCTTGAAATACAGCAGAATATTTCAAAAATTCTGGAAATATAATGTAAGAAGAAAGGAAAACATAATTTATACGGTAACTTTTTTATTTATTTATTTTTATTTATTAATTTTTTTTTTTCTTGCTTATCTGTTAAAGAAATACTGAAAAATGATATTTTTATGAATTCACATTAAACATTTTTATTTTAATATGGGACTTGAAGATTTAAAGTGTAAATTTTTTCATGTCACAGCTTTGTGAGAAGCAATTTTTTGAACAACAGAAAAAATCAGTCGAAAATTTAAAAAAAATTTTTGTTGATGCGATATGTTTGAATATGTTTATCATTCATTTCATTATTTAAATTTTCACCACATCAACAATGCTATTTTAGTTCAAATAAGAATGAAATGTGAACAAGTTAACATTAACGTGAACAAAGTGAGCGTTGAATTTCATTTTCATACGTGTTCATGTGATATTTACAGGCGCTTGCTTTATATTATCTCACTCATAATAATTTACGAGTGAAATGATATTCAGCAGACGGCTGGTAAATATCATTTCAAAATGTTCATAAACAATTGAATGGCATTGATAAATATAACCGTCCAATTTATTCAATTTTATTCCAAAAATTGTCCAATTTTATGTTCAGCTACAATAAGGTAACAATTTATTCAAGCAATGAATCACCCTTTATGTAATGATGATAACGTCAACTTATAATTATATTTGTGCAAATATGTAAAAAAAAAGTGACTTTTTTGCCATTTAAAATTATTTTAATTCAAATATTCAGTACAATTGATTGTATTGAAGGGCTGTGTGTTTTATAAACACAAATGTGTTTTATAAACACAAATGTAATCCTATGATTCAATTTATTCAATTGTTGTAACAGTGATTTATTATCTGAATTTATCATCATATCAATTAGCAACCATTTAAAAAATGGTTCATCATTTACAATAACATATTTGCAATAATAAATCACTATCACATGAATTTGATATTTTTAGTTCAATTTAAATTCTAGTAATAGAAGAGTCAAGTAACACCTCAAACAAAAAAAAAAAAATAAAAAAATAAAAAACGACAATTGTTTAGAAAAAAATTGGACTGTAACATGCAGATTGTTCGAATGTATATTTATTTAAATGCAAATTCAAAATTTGTAGTTGATTTGCATCATACATTTGCATTTATTAATAGTCTAGATTTGCTTAATATTCATAAATGGAGTGAGATTTGAAGAATGCCACTGAATGACGGTTTGTTTTGATTAAGTTAAGATGTAGTAAACAGCAATTTCCAGTATAAATATTCATATAATCCAGTTTTAATTATATCATTTCATATATTTTGAATAAAAATTTTGTGTGTCTAATTGGAAAAATGAAGAATTCTCGATTTTTGAAGTTCATGTTAATATATCAGATCGAAAAACTACAATGCAATACGAAAAAAAAAAATGTTTAAGTTCAAAATTGTATTCTGAAGTTCGTTATGTTCAATTATAATATACGTTATTTATGAAAATTTGAACGCCAAACTTGATTCCATGGCATTTTATTAATTTAAAAACTTAGAATAAACAAAGAAGAGTGAATTGTGTTTGTGCAGAAAAGCAGTGCGTATATTTTCAAGTCATTTAATTTATGATAACAATCATAAGAATCCAAAAAAAAAAAAAAAAAAAAAAAAACATTTCAATTATCTATAAGGAGCACTGTGCGAACAAATCCGCTCTTCTTACATTTACTTTCTAAATCATTAAGTGGACAATTGATTTTATCAACATGATTCTGTGAGATTTCTGCTTGAAATACCTTTCTGTGAAAATAATTCATACAGGAAATAATAAGAACAAGGCTACTCCTTATTAACTAGATAGAGTGTGTGTGTTTTGTACCATATGAATGGATTATGCTGAATATTAGCGATGATATTATGCAATTCAGATCTTTGATCTCGAACACAAAATGTTATCAACAATATCGCATTACAGCCAGTAAAATCCAATCACAGATATTTAAGCATAAATTCGTATTTATTCATTAACAAAATTTAAAATATAACAAATCACATATTGAATAACAAAAAGTAAAATTAAAAAAAAAAAAAAAACAAAAAAATGAGACAGAGAGAGAACAAAAAAAAAACTAAATTAAAAACAAATGTCGTACAAAAAGCATTAAATATAAATTATAATTTAAATAGAAAAAAACTATTCTTCAACTTTAAAATGTAATGTATGAATTGTCATTTACAAGTAAATAAAAGTAATACATAATAGATTTCAGATCTTATTTAATTATAGTGAATGCCATGACTTGACTTGATATACGTTTTTTTTTTTTTTTTTTTTTTTCATTTTTCCATGTTTTCTTTTCTTTTTATATTTGTTGAACAAATCTATGAATTATATCTATAAACTTTTACAAATTGCACAAAAATTGTCGATAGTTGCATATCCAATTCCATGATTTGCATAAAAATTGTTTGTTATTTGGAAAAAAATTGGATTTTTTTTTTTCGGTGAATACGGATCAAAAAGAATTTAGAATTAGTTATCATTTATTTCGTTAAAAGTGGGAAAAATTTCGTGTGTGATTATTTTTTCTTCATTTGCGTTGTAATTTTTATTTTTTCTTATCAAAGTTCATATTAGAAATTGAATCGAAACGGATAAATCGGAGAGAAAAGAACATTAAATTAATGATTTGATATTTAACTTGTATATTTCACGATTAACACACATGATAAATTGTTGTTACTTCATATCTTTTTCAATTGATTTATAACTTGTAGGGATGCATTGTTCGAAATCAAAAAGTTAGATTAAGAAAATGCTGATCGATCGAATAGAAAATGCCAGCAAATTTAAGTGATTTAAATAGTTCATATTGTGAGAAATAGTACGTTAATTCTTACGTTATTTTCAATTGTAGTAAACAGTGAAATATATTTGTAATTAATATATTTTTTGATAATAGGACAGATTTCATTGAATTTGATAATAGGGTTTGTTTAAAAGGGCAATGATTCTTTATAGATAATTACTGCTAAAAGTTCTATTTCTAATGCATTCGATTACAATTCGGACATAGTCGAATACATTGGACATAGAGCTTTATTACCGTGATTTGTATTGTTTTGAATCAATAAATGTTTTTTTTTTTTTTGTTCATTTTCGCACAATATTTTTTAATGATTAAGTTTCACGGAAATATTTAAAAATGAGTCGATACGATTGATTATTATTAGTAACTAGTGAACAATTGGAAAAACAGCAAAATGTTTTTGTCAAAATTCTTCTTCTTTTTTTTCAAAGCAGTATCCTTAACATAAACTCATGTTTTTTTTTTTACATAAGCCTGTCTTAACTTTTTAAATGGCAAATTGAAATAACCTCTATTCAGATCATAAATTGAATTTACGATATAACTTTTTTGTATGTCATGTTTGTATGCGTAATTATCATATTGATTAAGATTGAATGTTCGTTTGCGAAATGTTATGGGAAAATTTTATCTTTTTTTTTTTCACTCAATTTTGGTAACAATTTGAAAATTAATTTGCCGCTCGATCAAAAAAAAAAAAATGATGAAATTTGTACGTAAATATCTGGGATGATGAATTGATCAATCGCTGTATCGTTTTGTTAAATATCGATCTTAAAATTAAACTGTACTAATTTCATTTAATTTCTTTTAGTCTGTTATTTTGAAATATTATTTTAAGTCTACTCATTATATTCGAGCAATTTTGAACTTGTTCTTTTTGTTATTAAATGTTTAGCGTTCTACCTATTTTTTTTTTTTTTTTTTTTCAATATTTTTTTTATTTTGCTATTTTTTTCTTGTCTTATTCTCATAAATCGTTCAAAAAATCGCGGAATAATTGATGAAAATGGAGACGTATTACTGGCATTTGCTATAAATTTTTTGTTTGGTCTTCTCACGTTCAGCTATATTGTATTTAAATTTTTTTTTTTTTTTTAATTTGTTTTTCATAAATATTTTGCTTATACGGAATTTTATAACAATTGAAGAATATTTAAAATAATTATCCATATAATAATAATTGGTGCGGTTTGAAAGTGCCGTGTATGAGTTTTTTTTTTTAGATTGTTTTGTATGTGAAACTGAACCTATCAGAATTTTCAAATTTAAAAATTCCACCTTTGGCAGAAATTATGATCTGAATCGGAATATTCGTTTTTACCTCAAAATACACATACATGCATACAAAATACTATACGGCGATCATTTTTTGTTTTTTTTTTTTAATCAAATTCTTAAATTATTTTTTTCCATTCACTTATTTAAATCAATGATTTCACATTTACTTCGCCACATTTCGAAAAAGAATCATCATTAAAGTACTTTGTAGTTTGTAATGTATGATTGCAAACAATGGAATGTAACGCAAAGATTTGGAATCTCACTTGAAACACAACAAATTTCACACATACACAGTTTTTAAATAACATGATAGAATAGACGCATGTGTAATGTCCTATTTAACGGGAAGTTCATTATGCGCACAAATTAAATAACGCATGAAGGACATGACAGTTGTATGTGGAGAATACTTTACACCAATTAAGTAGAATACTTTTTGCCAGCGGCCGTTTTATTCTCTTAACGAAAATCAAAAAAAAAAAAAAAAAACAAAAATTCAGCACCAAAGTGACTAGTTTTTTTACTTCTTTTTCTATTCCTTTTTCTTTTCAAATTGGTCATTGTGGTCAGTTTTGATGTTCACTTTTTTTTCTATTTGTATATTTTTAACCATTTTTATTTTGGATTTAGAAACGGTTGATTACGTCTTTTTCAATTTGGCTAAGTGAAACGACTCAGATGGATAGTTTCGTTTCATTTGTTCTTATTTTTTATGGAAATCGAATGGTGTCGCACCACTGATATGGCCAGTAACACTTCGATGAAAATGCACATTTTGCCATTTTGCATCGCGTTTATGCCAAACACGTGTCTCTTCTGATTGATGTGTATGCGCATGACCATCACGATCTATATACTGTGTCAATCGAACATATGCAATACAAGCGGATTCATCACCAAGCAAATGGACATGTGGATTCAATATGGTTGTATTAATCGCTTTGCAATTTTTACCAAGTACATTTTCGAAATAAAACTTGTGAAAATCCATTCCTTCAACAAGATTTCCCAAAGCTTCTGTTTCAAAGGCCGTCATATGTGGATCGCATATTTTTGCATATGTATCGAAATCACCATTATTTATCGCTTCAATTAGCTGTTCGGTCATTTTAATGATTTCCTGTCGACGAATTTTCACATCATCATTCTCTTCAACTGTATTGCTCGAATCGGTTGACACTTTGATTTGTGATCCATCATCCTTCTTTGAAATCATATTTCGACTTGAAAAATTCCGTGTAGCCAACATTGTGGTAAGAATTGCTCCCTATAAATTGAATGTATACAAAATAGCGTAAGTGTTAATACATTCAACATTATTTGCAGTTTAAATTAAGATAATTTTTTTGTCTATAAATTGGTTTTACTCACTTTTAATTTTCGTCGTGCATTGAACTTTTTCAAGCAATCTACGGTTTCCTGTCGGTGAACAGATGATGCGATTCGTTCTCGTTGATAAATCCATGGATGTTTTAATGCATCAGCAGCAGTAATTCGTTTATATGGATTTACGGTTAACATTTGATTTATCAAATTTTTTGCTTCTGGAGTGACTGTGTGAATTGAATAAAAATGAGCAAAATTAGCATTTAATTCAATTGAACAACATATTAATCGATGGATAATTTAACATACCAGTATCCCATTCGGGTGATGGATAATCATAAGCACCAGCTTTAATTTGTGAGTAGAGTCTATGTTGATCTTCATCCCAAAATGGTGGATAACCAACCAGCAAAATATAAAGAATAACACCGCATGCCCAAATATCAACGGCTCGGCCGTATGGTTCCTTTTTCAATACCTGTGAAATAGCAACAAATGAAAACCAAACCAAAAAAAAAAAAAAAAAATTATCAAACATTATTCATTATTACATAGTTGTATTATGCAAAGAGAATGAAAAAAAAAATCGATAAATAACAACTTTACCTCTGGGGATAAATAGCCTGGTGTGCCAGCAAATCCAAACCATGCCTGTTGATCGCCCATCACTTCAATAGCTAATCCAAAATCGGCCAATTTAACCGCAGCACCTTTCATTTTACTGGCCAGCAATAAATTTTCTGGCTTCAAATCACGATGAACGACCGCATTCATATGACAGTGATTAACTGATTCTAAAATTTGTTGAATGCAATGCGATGCATCGGCTTCGGAATAAAATTCACGCGCTACAATATCTTCAAATAATTCACCACCCGTTACTAAGTCAAATATCAAATAGTGGAAATTCTCTTCTTGAATGCTATCATGCAAACGCACTATATTTGGGTGCTGTAATTTCCTACATATTCTTGCTTCGCGTTCCAATTTTTGAAAATCCCTTGTGGTTAATTTCTTTGTATTGATTATTTTTGCAGCAAATTCTAATCCAGTGGATTTTTGCACGCAACGTTTTACAATTGAAAATGCGCCTTTTCCTAATTCCTCTTTGATGTCATAATTATCAGAAAAACGTGTACAAGCTCCTGGTGGCTGATTAGCCATTATGTCAACTCTATAAACGGTACTTAATAATGCACACTGAATATATTATATTATGGAATTGACGAAAATCGGCAAACACAAACAGCAGCAAACGTACACAACAATTCAACGCAATCTAGTAAAATGTATATAATTGGCGTTGAACGTTTCGTTTATTTGATAGTTTTTTTTTTTTTTTATTATTCCTTTCTGCAGGTAGAAGTTTATATGTATGCTATGCTAGTCGACACTCTGTAAATATGAACGGAAAAATGTCCCATTATTAGTATTGTTTTGAACGTAAGGAAATTCAATGAATATATGTGACTTAAGTTGAATGTTAGGTATTTTATGTTATTGCTGCTATTTTATCCTTCTTATACATAATTCAATTGCCTTACGAAATTATACTACATCACACAACACGATAGTGGTGTTTCTATATGTTTCTTTTTTTTTCATATTTGTTTTCACTTCTGCTCATGCCAAGACTATTCTCTATCGAATTAACTATTCATTTGGAAAATAAAAAAACAACAACAAAATATGGTTTTGGCAATCCTCCTTAAATTACGAACCAAAATTATGTATAATGAAATCCTCTAAATTATAAATAGCAGAATACGTTGCAAATAAAGTGGGTATTCACCATAAATTTCTCAGTTTATCAACAATTTTGATATGAAAAAACTGAAAATGTTCCTACACTTGAGTATAATTCTTCGTTTTTTGTTCTTTTTTCTGTCTTTTTTTCTCATTCCAACAACAATATTTAACCAATGTCGAATTTCTGTTTCATATTATAACTTCTGTTTTATGTGCCAGAATGCTATTCCATTCTTGGAATTTTATTTCGCTGTATGTTTTATTCAGCCAATGTTATCTTATCAACAAATTTCGAAAGACTAACCAGCTGTGTCACTAACTTTATTTTAAATGAATCATTAAACGAGGAGATTTTAAATTGTGATGAATATTTTAAGTATAAAATTCATTCACAATAACAATGCAAGTACTCACAATTAGCATAAATCAAATGTTAAATAGTTTAAATTTGTCAAATTGAATTTTTATTAATAATATCAATTGATTGGGATTCATATGTCAAAGTTTATGGTTTACTTTTCTTTTCTTTTCGTTTTTTCTTCATTCAAATACAATTGAATTTTTCTTAAGCACTTTTTTTTCTCTATTCGTGATATTTATTTCGTATTAATATAAATTGTGCGTATATTGTTTGCGAGAGAAAAACAAAACTGAAAGTAAACAATGTTAAAGATGTATATTTATTTATTTTTTTTTTTCTGCTCTCTGTTTGAAATGTTGAGGTAAAATCGCATTTCAATCGAAACACAAACACTAAGCAAGAGTTGCGCGTTGTTCGACTATAAAACTAACACCATAGAAAGTGGAACACACAATGGCAGATATGAGCATTGAACTAAAGATAAAAAAGATTTTTTTCTTCTCTCACTATTACGTTTGGAATGAGAATTTTTGTTTCGCTTTCAATGGTTCTCTCATGCGTTGTCGTTGCTACTTCAACTGAGTAAATGTCCACGAAACGTAGACTCTTTTTTTTTTTTAGAACGACATTCTATGCGCATGCTTCATAATTATTGGTAATATACGAGAGAACACACTGAAGCGTATTCTGTATGAAGCGTCGGCGCCATATACAAAAAAAAAAACACATTTTGTATATATGCAGGCAGACACAAAATAAAACGACAAAACTGAGTTCGAACAGAACAAGTTGTGAGGGAATGAATGAGTGAGTAAACGAAAGAGAGAGAGATGAAGAGAAAGAAAGAAAGAAAAAGAGAGAGAATATAACGAAGCAATAAGCGAGATTGTAAGGCAAAGGCGAATTCGAAAAATTAGATTCCAATGGGCGCGAGTTTACTGGAAGTAAACACAAGCGTTAACGCAAACAATACAGACTGAATTATTGAATATTAGTGAGCGCGGGTCTAAACGCTGATCAACCGCTTATGATATACAATGATTTGCGAATGCATTTGCGATTTCGTAGCTCATTACTTTCATGGTTCACTGTTTATTCAAATGATCTTTTTGCGAATTGTTTGGCTCCCCCATCACCTTCAACATCACAATATGATAATGAAATTTATTCAGCATTGGTCTTCATTATGTTTTGCTTTTGTTTCTCGTTTTTTTTTTTTCATCACTTATTAAAATGATAAATTTATGATGATTTGTCATATGTTAAATGATTATGTTACTTTTTTTTATTAATTTTATTTTTTTTTTATCCAAAAACACAACACCAATTTTCACAATGTCAAAGTAATAATAATAATATTGTACAATTGAGAATCATTCCATTATCACTTGATATAATGATTATATTTATTCACATATTTAAAATACAGCCACTTTATGATTGAGAACTATATATTGTTTATTTAGAATGAATTTTATAAAACATATGCAAATTCTGAGATATCCTTTCCAGTTATAATGTCAATTAAATGAATGGCAGTTGTCATTCAAATGAAAAAACAAAAGGAATTTTTTTCAATATTCAAAGCCATATGAAAACTTTAAAATTATAAACTTACAGATGATTATTAACCCCATGTATGGTTTTCTACACAAATAAACCATTCTTCTCTTATAAATGCTCCGTCATTCACGTTTGCAAAATAATACAGGTAGAAATCACATCGGGTAAGTTTAACGAGAGAGAATCCTGTTGAAATGCGATAGCATATGTCAGCGCAAACAACATCAGCGGCAAAAAAAAAAAAAAAAAAAAAAAAATATAAAAGATTTTATATACATACACCATCCACATAGATGTTCAGGTTTAGTTATAAATGAAGGGTGCAAGCGATTGGACTGATCTCAAAGCACATGCTTTATATGTGAAGAAAAATCCTCATTGAAATATATATAGAAAAGGAAAAAGTGAAGTCAGAAAACGAAGTTTACAATTGTATAGAAATTGACAACTACATTATTTTCACGTAAATATTCCACATCAGTGAACAAATGAAATCCGTTTTTTTTTTTTTTTTTTTTTTTTGATTCGAAATAAAAGCCGTGCATTTTTTCTTTATTTATCCACCCGAATATCTTGAATGTGATTATAAATAACTGCAAATTTGTATTGAGATATTTATTGATAATGTAGTTTAACAATTACAATAAATCACATTGTCGTGATTTTGACCATAAATAAGAAGAAAATACTAACAGTTACTTGTACTATGAACATTGATGTATTTCTTGATTTTTCTTTTGAACGATTTTTAGAACCTTTAAGCAGGACATAAATATTTAAGGAGAATCTATAAAAGAATATATAAAATAATGTGTTAACGATACGTTTCATCTCAAAAACATGGACATAATACACAATAACATCAATGACTTGTGTTAAACAATTTCTTGAGTTATTTATATAACAATGTTACCATAGAATCAATCTTCAAATCTATATAATACACAAATCAAAACTTATAAATATTTAATCGAAGAATACAAGAAGAAGCTTTTTTTCGTTCATGCTATGTTATCAGATGCAATTAAGATGAAATGAAAAGCGTTGTGTGTGCCTGGAGTTGACATCACAATATTACCATTTCAAGAATATATTAGATATATATCAAATTACAAAGATTTAGAATGACAGAGAATGCTTGAAGAAAATGTGCTCAGACATTTTTAGCTGAGTAAGGTAAATTTTGTGAAAAGTATAAGTGTGCCAAAAAAAGCAAGAAGAAGAAAAAGAAGAAAAAGAGAAAAAAGTCTGCCAAGAAACATTATGCATCATGACCAATTGAGTATCCTTTGATGATGTTTATCAAAGCCACAGTCGTGCCTGTAGCTATTTGTGTACGAGTTAATGTGCAAAATAGTCATATATATATTTCAAATCAAATCTTGCAAAATAAGATACAGAATCAGAGACAGAGTTTTTGAAAAAAAGTGAAAAAAAAATTTATTTTAAAGAATGAATAAATGAATAATAAATAAAAAGCTTAGGGACTTATAGCTTCTTTTTTCGAATTTCAAGAGATATAAGATTGTACTTTGTATTTTTGTATATTTGCGAATGCATTTTAATTTTGATTTATGGAAATAATATGTTGTATTATAATGCATACACAAAGTATAGAGAAAACAAGAGCAAGGCCATTGAAATTGTGTGTGCTCATTTAGTTAAGACGCATTGTTGTTCTGCATTAAGTTTATTTAATTCTTGAACCATTTTCATATTTTGACCTCATCATTTTAGCAACAATATTTTGAATCGAGACACTTTGTTCAAGATCATTCTTCATGAAGATGTTTTATGGAAAAGCTCTGATACTGCATTATAAACAATACAATACAATAAATATCATTTTCTTCATTAATGACAATATGCATTGTATCGATATGTCTTAAATGCGGTTGCGCCTCAAATCGTTGACATTTTAAACATCTTTTCCAAATACTTTGTAAATATATATGCTATGCCAGTCATAGTAGTCTTAACATCGTAATCGTAAATTGCGCCAAAACCAGAGATGAATAAGAGTGAAAGTATTACACAAAAAAAAAAGTCCATTTCAATTGTTTATCAATCAATTCAGCGAAGGTCATCATTAAGAATTTATTTATTTTGAAGATTCTTTACATGATTTTCAAAACGTATATTGGCTTTAAATGGAAATAAATAATGGAAAAAGCTTTCTTTTTGAATGGTTTAAAATTACAAATCAATGAATGTTCAATTCAAATTTCAGTTCATTTAGAGTCATTCTTGATCAAAAAATCATTGTTATAAAAATCATTTTTTGAAGTTAATTTAACCGAAAAATTCTTTGCATCAATATTAAACTCCACTTTTCCTTTTAAGATCTTTTTCGAAACAATAACAAAAAAAAAAAAGTGACAATAAAATCAGCAATGTGAAGTGAAATGAAAAATGTTGATTTGTGCTTGATTTGATTATGAGGCATTTAACATTTTTTATTTGCATTTAAAATTAAAATACGAATAATAATATACAAAATTGCATAAATTAAGGCCATAATGTGAATTGAAAATAAATAATTTGAAATTTGTCGGAAGCTAAACAGTGCGTGCAAGCACCAATCAAACGGAAAATAAAACGAACGAAACCATTCAAAAAGTGCTAGCTGGAAATTAAAAGTGCTTCAACATTCAATACAATTTTGTGCATTTTAATTCGGCGATTCAGGAAATGAAATGAAGTGGTTTCCAAGATTTTTTCTAATAGCAATTTCAATAACAGGTAACAACATTTTGTACACACACACACACACACACACACACACACACACACACACACACACACACACACACACACACACACACACACACACACACACACACACAACACACACATACATACACACACTCACACCACATATAGAACGAATGTGCCAGCGAAATAAAAACAACAAATGAATTACGCGCTTTTTTGCACTTGACCTATAAATTGAAATAATGGAGCAAGTGCATCAACGTAACAAATGATGAAACTGTAACTGACAAATACATTTTATCCATTCATCCACATAATGAAATGGGTGGTCATCAGCTCACTTGATCACTCTAAGCTCATGCATTTCCATAAATAATTTTCAAATAATTTTTTACTATTTATGTCGCTTATGGAGCGATAGGAATTTTTTTTTGTTATTATATTGATTGTTACAAATATAGTTTAAATATGTAAATTTAATGGCTTGCCAAGTTTATCATGGGATAAAAACATTTTTCTCTGGGCTAAATTTTCGCTTAACGCATTACATGGGAAATGCATTTTGTTTGAATTCTCCTTAGAGCACAATGTTGTACAGGTACAATATTGAAAATTGTAAAATATTCCTATTCCAAAAATGTTCGGTTTTACACACAGTAATACAATCAATCCGTCGGCAATGGTTAATGCTATTCGAAATGGTGATTTACATGATTCTAAAAAGTTATCGAATTACAAGTAATGTACGATTTTTGTCAAGAAGAATGCATGTCTCTATCTCTATATCCATTTCATTGGAAAATCGAAAAATACTATGTGTTCATCTCCAGTTCAAGTTTTATCTGATTCAAATACTTGAAAATAACTTTATCGTACATTTCTTCTATTTTTTTTTTCTCTCCAATGTATGCTTTAGCTTTGTCACTTTGTACACATATGTTTTGAATGAATGATAATGGGTTCAGCGCGCAAGTAAACATTCAATTGTGTTTTTGTCATTTGAATGATAAACCTCGACATAAAACCAGATTAGCTATGATCGATGATCATATTAGTAACACTTCTGTCAATTTTATCTTGCAAATTTATTTCAGTGAGCGCAGCAAATCCAGATGCAAAGCGTCTTTATGATGATTTACTTAGCAATTATAATAAATTGGTACGACCAGTTGTTAATGTATCCGATGCACTATCTGTTAAGATAAAATTAAAACTTAGTCAATTGATTGATGTCAATTTGAAAAATCAAATCATGACTACCAATCTATGGGTTGAACAATCATGGTATGATTATAAATTGAAATGGGAACCGCGCGAATACGGTGGCGTTGAAATGTTACATGTCCCAAGTGACAACATTTGGCGTCCAGATATTGTGGTAAGTAAACAGAAAAAAAAAAAAAAAAAAAAAACTTTATCTCAAAACAACAAGAATTGTATGATTTTTAAACTAACTTTTCCCATTTCATTTGCCCAACTGTCTGGCTTCACTGAAAAGCTTTATAACAAGTAAGAATACATTCAGATGTCATACATTGTAGAAAGTTATTTAATTTCAAATAGTCTTACGTTTGTTTCATTTCTTTTTTTGTTTGCACATAAGTTGGAAAATTTTAAACTAAAAGAAAACATCACTGAAAAATGTGTAATAAAAATGTATCATGAATTGAACAAGATATACAATTGAATAGAAAACAGCATTCAAACAATATTTCATGCCTATTAATATTGATTTTATTTTACGATACATGTACTTCATCACTGACACCATTATTTGTTCTTTTCATTCTCTTAATTTCACTTCATCAATCTGATTGGATGGCTAGTGCTGATGGAAACTTTGAAGTGACATTAGCAACAAAGGTATTTTGATGGTGGTTTTTTTTTCACAAAAAATAAAAGAACAAAAAGAACAAATGATCAATAATAGCATTTTCAAATAAGGCAACTTTGAACTACACTGGTGAAGTTGTATGGAAACCGCCAGCCATTTATAAAAGTTCGTGTGAAATTGACGTTGAGTATTTTCCATTTGATGAACAAACGTGTGTTATGAAATTCGGAAGTTGGACATATGATGGCTTTCAAGTGAGTATTTCTTCAACTTCATGTAAGTTTTTTTCTTTTTTTTTTTTTTGCTTATTTACATTGAAAATGATGATATACCGAAAATGTTCATACAGTTTGAATACTGAATTTTCGGTGCTCTCACAGTGAACAATGATATGCACCAATGGAAACTTATTATTTTCTACCTTGCCCGAATAGCCAACATTTACTTGAAATATTGTTGTTCTAAACAAATATGTTACATCGTAATGTACTTCCGAAAACGATTGGTCCGAATCATCTACAATGAAATTAACTCAAATACCTGATGACGTTTTACTCCAAAACACACATTATTACAATGAAGATTGAATTTTGGTTTTCCTTCCGGTACTATCAACGAAAACAATATTGTAACATATTCAGAACTGTTGATGTTTCCGAAAACTCAATTCAAAGTTTGTTGGAAACAAAAATATTAAGTTGAAATTAGGTTTTGAAGTGTTTCAATAACATTGGTTGTAACTTAATTATAGTAGTATATATGTGAAACAAAAAGTGAAAGTCACTCACAAATGCTCAGTATTCTTACATATTATGCCAATTTCAGGTGGATCTCAGACATAACGATGAATTAAATGGTACAAATGTAGTTGAAGTGGGCGTAGACTTAACAGAATTTTATCAATCTGTCGAATGGGATGTTTTAGAAGTACCAGCTGTTCGGTAAGTGGATAATACATTTGTTTCTATAGATTAGATGAAAGCTCATCTTTTCATCAATCATAATTCTCTCTATTGAAGAAAACCATTTGTTAATTTGTTTGTGATTTTTGTAGTCATTCATATAGATTAGAAGAAGCAAGCAGTCGAAATTTGTCATTTTAAATTAACTTTCTTTTATTATTTCTGTCATAACCAAAATTTTATCAAATTGAATTTTATTTTATTTGTGAACAGAAAGTAAGTCAATACATTCACTTATACAAATTCAATCACATTTACATTTACATTTAAATTTACACAAAACAAAAACTACCCAGTAAATCTAATGAAAGAAAATGTTTAAAAAACATCGTTTGAAAAGAGAAAAAATAAAAAAGTTTGCATTAAAATTTTAAAGTCGTACGATGTGACCATTGTCATCATAGCCATAAACAATATCCTCTAATAATGGTTCCCCATGTGAATGATGATAATGTGGTAAAAAATCACTATGAAAATCATCATGTTCGTAATGATGATCATCATGTAATGTGCGATAAACGATGTGGTCATGTGTGTTGTCCTTTTTGAGTAACCGTAATCGTCCGTGTGCATTAGCAACCGCAATAACTGTTGGATCGGTAGTATCATCGTCTGAAAATGTTTCATCTACGACTTCATGTACGGGTGGTGGCGGTAGATTTGGTTGATTTGGTGTAAAAACAGAAGATGGATATGGGTATGAATTTTCAGGTGGGCCATATTTGCTAGGAAGAGTCTGCTTTTGGCTAAATGCATTCCCAAATGATGATGAACGGAATGGTTTTGCTGGATTTTGTTTTGGCAAAAATACCTTGGAATTTAAGAAATACAACTGAATTATTATGTTGACCAAATTTTCAAATGGGTTATCGTAAATCATTACTTACCGTTGGCGATGACTTTGATTGTCTGAATTGACTTAATGGACGTGGTGATAGATAATGTTTGTTTAATGCACTAATTTCCACTGATTGTCCAGCCAATTTAACATTTTCTTTAGACAATTGAACGTTTTGCGGCGGTGCACCATATTCACCTTTTAATGCTGAATTAGTTGGATCCCATGAAGCACACAATCCAATACTCCACACAAAAAGCAACAATTTTAACATCTTTTTTTTTTTTTTTTTTTTTTGGTTTTGTTTTTGTCTTTCTTTATTCACCCTTACAACACTCTACCCAAAACTAAATGGCACCGATTAGCTCAATGGTCAATTTTTAAATGATGCCTCATTCATGATTACCTTTATATATGTAGCAAATGTAATTTGTCATTTGTCATTTGTATTCAGGTTGAATAGACGAAGTATATTTTATAAACGAATATATTATCTACATACTTCACATATGTTTTCTCTGTCCCATATATTGGTTTGCGATCAATTGAGAATGAAAGTGATTTCTTCAAGTGCTGCGGTTTGAAAATATTCTGCTTAATGTTTGATAGAGAATAAATTGTGTTTTCAACATGAATGTGTCTTAATGTAATATTTTCCACTTGAAATAGTTCTAAATTGATTTAAAGGGAATCATGTAACGTACATACATACATATGGATTGTAATTGAAAGAAAAAAAACCTTGAGTGTAAATGTTCATGAAATAATCAGATATGAATGATGGCAAAATGGGCAGTTCATCAAACCACCAAAAAAAAAAAAAAAAAAAAATAAAATCATAACTATTGTTTGTATTGTGTTTTTTTCTTTCGTTTCATTGTTTTGAATGATGAATTAAAATTTATAAAAGCAAATCAAATGATAATAACGACGTGATTCAGATGGTCCCTATGTAAAGTGTAACACTTGAATTATTATTTATTTATTCAATTCACGATAAACTGAACAGTGATTGAATTATATCATTGTTAAATTACAATAACACATTGCAAAAAAGAAGAAGAAGAAGAAAAAACCATAAATTCGATATTAGCAAATTTATCTGAAGTAATTTCATTTGAAAAGCATAGAACGTGCGTATAATGTCAATAATTGTCATTGTAAATTGAAATACAATTAAATTAATATTCCAATTAAAAACGTTATTCACGATAGATGGAAAAGAGTGATTCAGTTTAAATGCCCAATGGACAATCACTGAAAACAATAAATTTTAATGGGAATGGATAAAATTCATGTGAAAATTAATGATAGCAACGATTATGCTAAATTACTTAGTTGAAACCCAATATATTCTCTTGATACAAATATGCTTGAAGTAATTGATTTGTTTCAAATAAATTGTTTATCTCTCGCAATATCACAAAACCATTTGTGAATTTCAGAAATTAGAAAAACCACATTATGAAATATTCATGAGAGACAATTTTCACTCTAATTGCATGCACTTGATTTTCTTTTTTATTTCATTCACAGAAATGAAAAGTTCTACACGTGCTGTGACGAACCATATTTAGACATCACATTCAACATAACAATGCGCCGTAAAACGTTATTTTACACCGTTAACCTAATAATACCTTGTACAGGTATTAGTTTTTTAACGATACTAGTATTTTATCTACCATCAGATAGTGGTGAAAAGGTGAGCATTTATTGATAATGTATTTATGTTTATATAATAATTCAATTGGATGAATTGAAAGTTTAAAGCTTTTTCACTCAAATTCCTTACAAAGAAAAAAAAAAAAAAAAAAAATTATTTATTTAAGAAAATTTACCTATTTTCAAGATTATTTAACGAACGAAAAATCCCAACATTGAATAGCTCAATGAATTAGTGAAAAAAATCCAAATAGAGATGGTACTTTAGTTAAAAGATTCATTTTTTCGCTTTACGTTTAAGTCACTACAATATGGAATATTTTATCTAAAAATCGTATTAAAGTTAAATACGATTGTATATTTTGTTCAACTTTAGACCATTTTTTTTTTTCGTAGAAAAATGAACTCAGTCAAGTATACATCGTGCCAATCGGACGACTTTTATCTACACATTGCTATATAAATAATCGTAAATCTGGTAAAACTTTAATGTTAACATAAGATATTGAAATGACCTTATGTCGACCAAAATCGTATTAATTCCCAATCGCATTGATAAGAGACTCTGTGCACTGAATACACTTTGCATGTGGTTTAATGGTATATTATATTGAAGCATCGTCTTAACATTGTATATAAATGGCATAAAATGGTGTTGAAATTGTCATTGAAAATCATTGCTATCACATTATTGATATCAAATCAAATACTGAATATTCAAATATAAGCCTCAACAACCACAAACGCTCTTAAAATAAGTGATAAAAAGTCTAAGATGGATTTATAATGATTAAATTCATTAAAATATCCCATATTTTGTGATATTAAATGGATTTCCATAATTCAATTTAGATAAATTTATACATAAAATGTGTTTGGAGATCATCATTTCAGTTGACTGAATGTAAACTGTTTCTTGATTGCAGGTGTCATTAAGCATATCCATTTTGCTATCGCTTACTGTGTTCTTTTTGCTTCTTGCGGAAATTATTCCACCAACTTCGTTAGTTGTACCACTTCTAGGGAAATTTGTGCTATTTACAATGATTCTTGATACTGTGAGGTAAGGAAAATTTCAGTCTTTTTTTTTTTCTCTCTCTCTCTCTCTCTCTCAAACGGTTGACAGTCTACAATTCATAAAATTTGTTAACACATGACTGCATTGGGCCTATATGAATAAAATTGATTAAATTTTATTTTTTCTCCATGTAACATACATGAATATTTAGTATATGTGTGACAGTGGTGGTGCTTAACGTACACTTTAGATCTCCCCAAACGCATACGATGGCACCGGTACGGAATCGATTTTATAAATCATCATAATAATTCAGTAGTTTCTAAATTCCATTAACATTTATTTGTTTGCAGTGGGTACGAACCGTATTTATAAATCATCTGCCAAAATTATTGGTGATGCGTCGACCAATATATCCATACAATGGATTGGGGTGAGTTATAAGAGTAATAATAGTATTTATTTTCTTGAATAAATGCAAGTCGAACAAACAATAAATTTTTACTCTAATTTCTTTTTTATTTTGGTTTGAACGAAATTTTCCGCATTTCCCAATGGGGTCGATTTGAACAAAACAATACAACATTTGTTCAATGAAATGGAACGAAATGAAATAACAATGGAAATACACGAAAAATAAACATGTGAACTACTAAAAAAAATACTCATTGATGGTATGAAATCACTGAATTTCGAACATCATGTGATTAATATACATATGGCTATGGTTATGTGGAATGAACGAAACAAAAAAAAAAAAAAAAACTTTCTTCAATTTGGTGAACAATACACACTAGCTTTAGTGAAGCATCTCGTCGATTTATGATGCGAACGTGCAATGGCTTAGAGTTAAGAGATCAAATTCCACCATTACCTCCAGAAATTGCTCTATCGAACTATGATTCAAGCCTACTACTTGATCATCACATAATGAATGTATGCGAAAGGTATTTTGGTGCTTTCAAATTACGTATACATTTTTTTCCCTTCTTCTTAAAGCAGCTTGGAGAATAAAATACCAACACGCTCGAACTGTGTGGAATTATTGAAAACGTGAAACCCTCAAATTGAGCACCTTATAAATTCTTATTGTAGACACATGACATTCATGGACACATTACATGATAGAAAATTGACTTCAAAATGCATTATATGGATACGTGTTAGAATTTAGTTAAAAAAAAACCCTTAAACCACTAAAAATATGTTCGAACATCACTCTACCAAGCTGCTTTTTTATCATTCTATTTTCCACCGATTTATTTATTTACGATATTTTTTGCATTTTTTATGTTTTTCCTCATCGAAATATACAGAAATATGGAATCATTTAGTATGAACGCATCATGCAAACTACACGGCAGTCCAAAAAATCAGGCAACAAACACAATATCACCAATTCGTCGATTACAAACATTAGATTTAATGGACGATATACCGTTAACTTACTGTAAAGAAACAAATACCAATTCACCAATATTAACAACGCCAATCATTGAGCATAATAAAATAATGACACCAAGACGTCAACACAATCATCAATTACAACATACGCCAAATGATGATTTATCAACAAAATTAAATACAAATCACACAAATAAATCACATGGCGGTAATGCAAGCATTTTTGGAAGTAATAGCGGTATAAACATTACATATAATTCCGATGGAATGACAAGTAGTAGCAGTGTACATCAACAATCAGCATCGCATTCAAATTTACAATATAAAAGTTTACATCGTTCATTTAGTCAAAATGAGCCAATGAAAGATGAACGATGTGCACTACGTCATCGATGGCAAGCGTGTCCTGAACTACACAAAGCAATGGACGGTGTTAATTATATTGCCGACCATACAAGAAAAGAAGAAGAAAGCACAAAGGTAATTTGCATAATCCTTGTTTGTGTTCCTCTCTCTCTCTCTCTCTCTCTCTCTCTCTCTCTTCTCTCTCTCTCTCTCTCTCTCTCTCTCTCTCTCTCTCTCTCTCTCTCTCCGTCGGTTTTTAGTAATGAGTTTTGAATAAATTCTTAAAATTAACACAGATTAGAAAATCATTCTAACAGAACAGAACATATTTTGGTTACATAAATGAAAATCTGTCACCACATTTTTATGTTTTGTTTGATTCAGGTTAAAGAGGACTGGAAATACGTAGCAATGGTTTTGGATCGTTTATTTTTATGGTTATTTACATTTGCCGTTGTTATTGGAACGGCAACCATTATACTACAGGCCCCAACTTTATATGATTCACGTGTTCCAATCGACATAAAATTGTCTGAAATCGCATCTTCTACGTTGAAACCGCACGTAACACAGCCAATATTATAATTTATTCGTTAGCATAATTCAAAACTATTGTGTGAATGGAAAATTAGAAATTGTTAAAGAAGAAAAGAAAAAGTGTTCGTGGATCTAAATAATTTGCTACAACACATTCAATTTGATAATATTTGATTTGATTCGATTTGACTTATATATTTAGTTATATCAAAAAATGATCTATTCAAAATGGCATTCATTCATTCCAACAAAGTCATCTAACATGATTTAATAGAGTTGAGGCAACCATAAAATACTTTGTTGTAAATTATACGTAAATCGCATCAAATTGTAGCAAAGTAAATGCATGTTACCATCATTCACATCGAATACTACATAAACTTCCATGCATTTGATTGGTTGAACATCCGTTCAGTAGGTGATTTACTTCAGGCTACAGTATTTTTAAATAAAAAAAAGAAATATTGTTAAGCCATAAGTCAGTAAATCGGAACTTGTGCATTGGACATTCGAGTACCATTTGAAGCCATAATACTTATATATCAAAGTTGTTTAAGATGGTTTGTAAAAAAAAGGGATTGTGCATGAAGATACTGTAAAATGCTCCACAGGTGGGCGTAAATTATTGAAGAAAGTACCAACAATAATTTAAAGAACATATATGTCCCATTCAACAACTATAGTTGTCGACTATAGTTGATGCCATACACATAATACAGAAATAATGAACTCATTTTCTCTAAACAATATTTCTTCTCGCGTAAATCTGTTCGGTAAACGAGCTTGTATGAATTTTCTACATGCAACCAAATTTAATCTTTGAAACTCGTCCACACAGCACTCATTAAATCACTGTACGAACATTTTAATCATGCACATGCATAATTTTATAAACCAATCTTAGATGGCCAATCTTCCAAACCATTTTATCCATTCTATGTTATATTATCAAATTGGTTAAAGAACATTTTTGATCAACGAATACTGCCATTTTTTATATTTCTAATTTCTACGCTTTTATTCGATAGCGAATGATTTCATTTATACAATGAAAAACAAAAACCTAAATAAACAGCAATCGAAAAATAAATTTATAGTCGAAGTAATGAAATGTTTATGTTCGATGATAATATCGAAATGTTTCGATAATAAAAAAAAAGGAATAATTTTTAAATGAATATTTTCTAATAAATCATTCGTTTTAAAATAACGACTTTTAACATAACCTGCACAACGTATATATAAATATATTTAATAAAACCAGATAAAAAATGATCAAATACGTGATTTAAGTTATGTCAAAACCCTATTCATGAATTTAAAATTCGTTTACATGAAATAACAACATTTGTAATCAGAATAAATATGTATATTTAGTCAGTCAGTAGGAATTTGTCAAAAAGTAAGCAACAAAAATAAATAAACTAAACAATAATCTTGAAGTATTTAAAAGTGATTCACTTCCACTAATGTGTACCAATTACTTAAACGAATGAATATTTTATCAGAATTCGAATGTAGAGTAAGTAACAACTATTTTGGCACTTTACAAGAGGACATAGTTTTTATCATCAATTACTGGCTTAACCACGATTTTATATTAGTCTAAGTAAAAACAAAACAACACACAATAGTATATAAGAACACTTATATACTGGACGTAAATTCTAGGAAAAAAAAAAAAAAAAAAAAAATGAAAATATTCCCACGTGATTATTTAGAGTTCATGAAATTGGAGAAATATTCTCTGTCCTAGGCACAACTATTTTCCTAAAACAAACCAAAAAATATAAAAAATAAAAAAAGTAAAAAAAAAAAAAAACACAAAATATTCACATATGTACAGATAGAGATTTCTCTCTCAAAAATACCGTATGCGGCATGCACATACAAGCACCTGGTAACTTATGCGCTAGCCTACTATATAAATATATATAAATACATTGTTGCCAAATATGTGAGATAAACGATGCGATACCATGTAATATAACCACATGAGAATTCATTAACAATTTATCAATGATACACATGCATTGAATCAATAGTATCGTTTGGAAATGTTGCAATAACAATTTATACCATAAGTAACATTCATTTAATATTTGATTCAACAATTAATATCTCAAAAGACTGGTAATAACCAGTTTATAATATATTTTATTAAAAATTCGTTTGGGGCAGAAGAGTTTTGCAGAGAAATCTTTTTAATATTTTGTATATCAAACGTATGAATAATTTCTTAAATAATGATTTCGGTTTTCTTTCAACGAATTTTTGATACAGAAGAAAGACCAAATAATATGTATTTATGAATGATTGAATTCCTACTTATTTGTAATAATCATCAGATAGAAAATTTATGATCATTGAATAGAGAGTATATTGTAGTAAAGTATTAGACCTATAATTAGCTAGCTTCTAGTAGAATTTATCTCTACCAATGTATTCAAATTACACACAAAAATGGCATTGTTATCCTCATTAAATTACATTAAATTGTTTTGAAAAAAAAAAAAAACTCATTTATTGTTTTTAATTTCAATCAAAAATCATTCATTTTACTTTATTGGGCTCATTTCAATTACATAAACATTTTTAATTTATTTTGCTCGCACTTACACAATTATCAACATTAGAATTAAATAGCGAAACGAGAAAAAAAAATTTCTATAGCAATTAAGGAAATGAATAAATTGTTTGGTATTTGTCAATTAAATTGGAATGACGAGATTTTAAAATGTCTTTGGGACACGCATGTGTAATTTTCGCACATCAAATCCGAATGAATTTAACACACTAAACAAACATTAGGAATCAATATACCGTAAAATATTAATTTATACAATTTCATTTCACCAAACATTTTAAGAGTTTTTCACTGTTTCTAAAGTTCAAAAATGTCTTTCAATACATTGTAAAAATGATTGTTAAAATTTGGAAATTACAATTCAATTCAAAAGGAATACAACAACAGATATAAAATGAAACGAATTAATATATATAAAAAGCGCACTTTTAACATTTTAAATAGCTTGTATGAATTTACACTATAGTGTCTATAGAACATCACTTCTTACCTTCTGTTCATCGATATATGCACCAAATGTTTGATAAGGTGGAAAAATGTCTCTATTCAGTCTTTTTCAGCACCAACAATCATCATTAGTTTCATCTATGTTGAATGCTCTTTATTTTCGCGAATTCGTTTCAATTTCCGTTTTAATGCAATCATACCTAAAAAGAAAACATTGATGAATAATCATTGAGTTTTTTATGTAAAAAAAAACCGAAGATAATTACATTTAATTGTTTGATAGGCCTTTGTTGAAGGATTTGCTTCATCCATATGACCAGAGTCTTTTAATTGGATTTCAATAAGTGCACTGTGAATCTTCTTCAAATGACGCAATTCATTCGTTTCTTTAATTAGGATACATCTGAATGGATATAATTGTAATTTATAATTGACATCGAAGTGATGGTATTCAATAAATAGGTAAGTAAAGATACCGAGAAACGGATGTTCCTTTTCCAAGGCAATCAGTCGAGTTCCCTTTGGTATGGTAAATTTGATGATACATATATTGAAGAATTGGCTATAAATGCAAAAATGATATTATACACAAAAATATACTACTTTTATGTAAATTATGACTCACTGAATTCCAAACACAAGATCCATACCACATGAATAAGAATATGTTGAGCCATAAAATAAATTTGCGACCATACAGTGTTGGAATTAGAAAATTAAATGGCAACAAATTCAAGAAAACAAATGACCATAGCAATAATTTCATTGCAACACAAACACGAAATGCCAAATCATCATTTTCACGAATATGCCAGCCGATTAATCGTAAACAATCCGTTTTGAAATAAATCAACACTAATAGAATATTGAACATTACCGAAAAGTATTCCAATCTAAAATTGCATAATAAAATGTTATTTGGGTTAACCGTTATAAAAAAAATTATGATTTTTACTTATGAAATTATACAAACCGGTAAATATCAAAACAAATCACAATGCCGCATGCTAAAAATTTACTAATCGCTTCCGAAATATTGCTTTCATTTAAATCATAAATGATATCAATTAGATAAAATGATATCAAAATGAAATTAATGGAACTATATATTGAACAACGATTGTTTGATGAATAAAATAGGAGATTTTCATAGCTTCGATAATAGTTTTGGCCATTTTGTTTAAAATATAAACTATCAGCTAAAAAGTATTTTTTGTATATGCATAAAAATACAAACGCAACGATATAAAAGCAACAATTCCAAACATAATGAATGGTTAAATCCCATTTGTAATAAGAAAATTTTGCGGCTTTCAAGTGTGGCTACGAAACAAATGAAAAATCAATATTTCAAAAATAGTTATAGAAAGTAAGTGTATTTTTTTCGTCTGTTTCTCAACTTTACCTTTAGAATTTTTTTAAAATAATGATAACAAACAGTGTAAAATAAGCAAATCCAAAAGATTGAATTAATTTGATTTCGTTTGTTCACTGAGGTAACATTACAAGAAGACCAAAATTCAAACCAATTGAATTGCGGCAAAAAATCGAAAATCATATTCAATTTAAGTAAATATGAGAGAATTTTTCACCGTTCTTCGTTTAGACGATGTTTGTTTTCATATTTTTTTTTTTTTTTTTTTTTTTTTTTGGTCTCCTTCACAGAAATAAACATATGAAATTTGTTTTTTAATTTGACACTCATATGACAACTTATTCGTAACAACATTTTTCTCTACATATTGTTGCAAATATACAGATGGAGCCACATCATATTAATTACATTCGAATATTTTATATAAATGTTGAAAATATTCTCTATTTTTTTTTTATATATTTTCAATTTCCAGTGAAATTAACTGCATTTGGCATTTGTCTCAATAATTCGGATAAATTTATTGGAGAAGGCATTTGTCGTAAATTTCAGTTTGATTAAAATAAGTTGACAACTTCATGGTGATGTTAATTTGTGACAATTCACATTTCTAATGAATACGTAAAAAAATCAACAACACGTAGACATTCACATGCACATACAGGCACAGTATCACAGCTGTATTCAGTAACAGTGACAATAATAACATTGGAAACTAATAGAAGAATAGACAAAAAAAAAAACACAATAATATCGTATTCATGAACAAAGTAAAGTGTTCGAAAGCAGACAAAAGCATTGCATATTTCCATAAAGAAAAAAAAGAACACATTCAAAATAGCACAAAAGTGTTTTGCTTGTAGAAAAATATAAAAGTTTCAACATTAAAAGAAAATATAAATATATACACGCTATACTAAAAACAAAAAGACGAAATTCAATCACGCTATATAAAATACGATAAATTCAGATACGCAACAAAATGGGACGCATATTTTTGGATCACATTAATGGTACAAAATTGTATTCGTGCGCTACATGCGATACAAATTTGACCAATAAAAGTGAACTCATTAGCACACGATTCACTGGAGCAACTGGTAAGCATTTTTATTTCCTATTTTCTAAAATCAAAAAAAAAAAGAAGAAAAAAAAAAATTCAAGAGGAAAAATTCTTTTTACTAAAAATGTGAAAAATTGAAGTAGAACATGAGAAAAAAATGGTAATTTTTCGATTTGTTCTGATTTCAAATTGTTTTAGAAAAGTAAAAAATATTTTTGAGTATGAAAACGTAGATAAAAAATGGAAAATTCATAAAAACATAAGTTGATTATAGTTGAAGTAATTTCACAGCTTATGAGAGAATGTATCAAAATAACAATTGTTTACTGTGAATTGAATTGTTTTAAAATGTTATTTGGTTTTTTATAGGACGAGCATTGCTTTTCAAGCGTGTTGTCAATTTGACATACACCAACATTCAAGATCGGGTCATGTTGACCGGTCGTCATATGGTCCGTGATGTCATGTGCAAGAATTGCAAAACAAAACTTGGATGGATGTATGAATATGCAACAGAAGAAACTCAAAAGTAAATTAAATGAGCTTTAAATGTTGTGCAATAAAAATTACTTTATAAATGTATGTTAACATAATCATGTTATTGTGAAATTCCTAGGTACAAAGAAGGTCGAGTAATTCTCGAGCAAGCATTGATATCAGAATCAGAAGGTTTTCCCGATCCATATGCAACACCACCAACGGCAAACCAACGATACAATAATCAGAATCATTATCAAGAATAAATGCATTACATTTTTACAACACAAACCTAAGACGATAAGATAACAAATCACTAAATGTATTTTCGCATTAATAATATGATGTACTTTGTTACTATTTCATTTATTTTTTTCATAAAGAAAAATTTCGAATTATTTGGAGGAAAAATTTTCATTTTCTTTTTTTTTCGCAAACAAAATATGCTAAATAGTTCATTTGATACAGGCTTGAATTTATAATTACCAAGTACTAAATAAAAAAATTCTAACTCTTATGCGTTGCTGTTCAATTTTCTTTCAAAGAAATCCTGAATTGATCATTAGTTGATTTGTTAATTGAAGAAAAAACATGCATATTCAAAGGTCATTTGGAATAAAAAGAAAATTTTTTTTTTCGTTTGGTTCAACTTGAACTTACATTGAATCAAATCAAAATAATGCCATTGTTTTGCTTTGTTCATCATATGCGCGCCACCTATAGCTCAAAATACAGCATTAATTTTACATTTACCAACACATTTGTAATAAGACGTCAATACACCATTAGTATTTTCAGTAAATTTTTTTAGTCATATGACAATCTGCCTTCCACTATTCAATAAGGTGATAATACCGTCAGTGGAAAAGAAAATTATTTTTATCATTCAGTGTTTGATTTTGAATAATCGAGTTCCAGTTTTTTTTGTGCAATGGCTTCATTCAATATCGATGGTGGATATTTGGAAGGATTGTGTCGTGGTTTCAAATGTGGTATTTTGAAGCAATCGGATTACTTGAATTTAGTTCAGTGTGAAACACTTGAAGGTCTGTATAAAAAACATTGATTGATATACAAACATTTTATTTTTCTCACTTTGGCTTTTTATTTATACTGAAATCTGATTTTTTTCAAATTTTCGAACGATGAAATCACGATGATTATGATTTATTTAAACAATTTCAAAGTAAAATATTAATTTCAGCATGACAATGAGCAATGTGTCATTAGGTCATATGACCAGGACACTTTGATGCGTGATTTGCTTTTATTGAATTTAACGATATCACGGGTATATGATTTATATACTGAAACATCAATTGTTCACATTTTTACATCGTTTACAGATTTAAAACTTCATTTGCAAGGAACCGATTATGGTCAATTTTTAGCCAATGAGCCATCGCCCTTGTCTGTATCGGTCATCGATGATAAACTTCGTGAAAAATTAGTGATTGAATTTCAACACTTGCGAAACCATGCCGTTGAACCATTGTCCACTTTTTTGGATTTCATTACATACAGTTACATGATTGATAATATTATTTTATTGATCACTGGCACATTGCATCAACGCCCAATTTCCGAATTGATTCCAAAATGTCATCCATTGGGTAGCTTTGAACAAATGGAAGCAATTCATGTTGCTGCAAATCCAGCTGAATTGTATAATGCTGTTTTGGTTGATACACCATTGGCACCATTCTTTGTGGATTGCATTTCTGAACAGGATTTGGATGAAATGAACATCGAAATTATTCGTAACACTTTGTACAAGGCTTATTTGGAAGCGTTTTATGATTTTTGCAAAGGAATTGGTGGCACCACTGCTGATGTCATGTGTGAAATTTTGGCTGTAAGTTTCATCTGAATCTGTACGAAAATTTTTCCAATATTTACATGTGTATATTGTTTTTTGCTGTAGTTTGAAGCAGATCGTCGTGCTATCATAATTACAATCAATTCATTTGGTACGGAATTGTCAAAAGATGATCGCGCTAAATTGTATCCACGCTGTGGTAAAATGAATCCAGATGGTTTGGCAGCACTTGCACGTGCTGATGATTACGAACAAGTTAAGGCAGTTGCCGAATATTATGCCGAATACGCAGCATTATTCGATGGATCTGGCAATAATCCAGGCGATAAAACTTTGGAAGACAAATTCTTCGAACATGAGGTACATTTGACATTTGATATTCACAATTTTCGCTAATTTATTCATTTTTCAATAATTTTCCGTTTATTTCCAGGTTAAATTGAATGTTTATGCATTCATTCAACAATTTCATTTTGGAGTCTTTTATGCTTATTTGAAACTTAAAGAGCAAGAATGTCGTAACATTGTTTGGATATCAGAATGTGTTGCCCAAAAGCATCGCGCCAAAATCGACAATTATATTCCGATCTTTTAATTTCCATCCATCGTAAATATAATTGATGAATGTTTTTTTCCTTTCGATAACTATATCAATTCGATGTGGAAATCATCAAATGCAAGAATCCGTGTAAATCATATTTGATCAAATCAATGGAAATAATTTTATTGCGTTTATTGGAATTTTCGTAAATTGGCATTAGAAAAAGTAAAAAAAAAAAAAAAAAAAAAATCCATGCAAACGACATTCCTCATTCAAAAAATATTTTACAATTAATCGCAATTTTGGCAAAGTATTAATTTAGTAACAGATCGCCAGATATACTATATCACATATTCACAAATTACATACACACATGAACACTGATACATTTTTAGTTTGTTCAGCGTTTGCTACCGTTTCTTTTCCTTCTCAAATGTTACATTCAATGGAAAGATAGATGCATCATGCATATTTCCCGTCTATTGTTTATTTTTGTTTTTCTCAATATGTAGCATTAGCTTGTTTCAAAAAAAAAACTGTATCTTTATTATTTCAAGAGTTTTTAAATTGTCCAAGAATTCTATTTAAATTGCATTTCTATCAATTTGAAAGAATTTCTTGGTTATCTATCTGTATATGCAAGGAAAATTATTGTAATTTAATTCATTGCAGAAAATAAAGTTCAAAGTGTAAGTTTCAGTTGAGTATTTTCTTTTATTTTTCATTTTCATCATTTTCAGTAGTAAATATAAAATATTCTTAATCAACGAGCAAACAACTGTTTTGATGAATTTAATTATTTATTGTAAAGTTGCTCAGAATGTTTGCGCATAAATGTCAAATTGAATTTTCGCTCAATGACATGAGTCATATAAAGCTTGTGTGAGCTAACTTCATATTGAATCATGTTGCACAACGCAACTAATAGAAGCAGTTTTTCATTAGTTCAAACAGTGTGTTGGTGTCTATTGTATCTACTAATACAAGACATTTGTAACATTTTATAAATTGAAAATACGAAAGAAAGTGCATTAATTTATTCTCAAAAAAATGGAAGTGATATCATCGTTGCCAGGTGTCATTCAAATGAATGGAACTACGGCATCAACAATGACATCACAGAAGAAAGATTCAGGAAATGATCCAAAAGATAATTTATGGTAAATTTATTCATAAATTTGTTAAACATTTGACGATCTATGAGTCATATTTGATCTCTGAAATAAAAAATACATTCAAATTTCAATTGACAGCATATCAATTTTTCCTTTGGCATAAATGGTTTAATGTTTGCACAAATTTTACATGAAACACTCTGAATAATCGATACAATTCACCAAACATAGAAAAAATATGATGCGTTACAATGTATTCATTCAACTTTTCGTATTTGTGAAAGTGAAGATTCAATGAATTAAATCGCTTAGAAAAAAAAAATTTCTTCCAAATGTCAGATTTGTTTGTTTTTTGCAAACTCAATCCAAAACTTTTTGATTTCCAAAATTCTGGTCTTTTCCAATGAAATAAAAAATCAATGTTTTTTTTTTTTCAATGAAAAACTTCAAATAATGATTTAATCAATAATTTTAACATTGATCCAACCGATGCTCCAAATAAAACTCTACTAGTGAACTACACACCCTTTGACATTTTTTCTATTCACTAGCAAAATCCATTCAATCGCATATTTGTGCTTAGACTTCAAACAATGGAATTTCACATTATAATCGTACTGAATACTTTTTTTTTCTATTCCATTCGTCATAAGTGTGTAAATGAATACTTTGTAAAAAAAATTGTTTACAATCAGAATTCTAAAAAAAAAAAAAAAAATATTCCAAAGAGATATCAACAAAATAATGATTTCAATTGATTATAGGTCATCAATTTTGAACGAGGTACAAAATCAGAGTAGCACAAAACTTCCATCAAATAAATCCGTGTTAGTGTTAGGTGATAATGCATCTGGTAAAACGACATTAATAGCTAAATTGCAAGGAGTTGAAGATCCAAAGAAAGGAAGTGGTCTGGAATACGCTTACATAGATGTTCGTGATGAATATCGAGATGGTAAAGTGAAAAAACGAATTTCGTTTTGAAATTATCGAATCAAAGAGACGGAAAATCGTTTAATAAATCAATTTGTTTTTAGATTTGACTCGTTTAGGTGTATGGGTGCTAGATGGTGATCCTGGTCATGTGAATTTATTAAAATATGCATTGAATGAGAACAATTTCGCCCACTCATTGGTTATATTAACTGTTTCAATGACAACTCCATGGAGTTGGAAAGAACAATTGGAATATTGGATTAAAATTCTTAGCGATCATGTTGAAAAATTGAATATTTCTTCAGGTAATATTGAAAATTTCGATCAATTTTAATCGAATGAATTTGAATTAATGGGATTTTATATGTCATTTAGATGTGAGAAAAGAAGCTGAAAATCGTTTAAAAAATGCATGGCAAAATTATTGTGAGACGGGTGATGATATTGATGTTAATTCACCAATGAATAAACGAGCCGCACGTTTATCATCTGTTGAAGATGAAACAATGTTGCCGCTACCCGATGAAGTTCTTACCAAAAACTTGGGACTCGATATTGTTGTTGTTGTCACAAAGGTAAACAAATATTGTTAACGAAAATTCTTAATGAAAATTCTAAATAAATTTAATTTTAATTTCAATTATAATTTACAGACGGATTATATGACAACATTAGAAAAAGAATACGATTACCGAGATGAATATTTTGATTTTATGCAACAATGGATTCGACGTTTTTGTCTTCAACATGGTGCATCATTATTTTATACAAGTGTTAAAGAAGATAAAAATTGTGATTTACTTTACAAGTACTTGACGCATCGAATCTATGATTTACCATTCCGAACTCCAGCATTAGTTGTGGAAAAAGATGCAGTTTTAATGTAATGATTCAATAATTTAGATATTTTTGTTAGTTATTTCTATTTCATAAATCAAATTTTCATTTTACAGACCATCCGGTTGGGATAATTTGAATAAAATTAGCATTTTATATGAAAATATGCATTCATGCAAAGCCGAAGATTATTATACTGACGTTATAGTTCCACCGCCAGAGCGTAAGGTAAATAATCGAATCTTCTTAAATGAATGAATGGTTAATTCATCTAAAACAAAAATTTCAATATAGACGGTTTCAAATCGAGAGAACGAAGTGCAAACAGAAGATGAACAACAATTTTTATTACGACAACAGCAAATTTTGATGCAAGGACAAAGTCAAACCAGAGGTGAATCACCAATGCGAACACCACCATCAACATCAAAATCGATGCCAAGAACATCGGTAAATTGAACTTTTTTTTTTTTTTTTATTCAATCCAATTATCATATTCCACTAATAATATGAAATTTTATTCAATTAAGATGGATTCAAAATTAACACCCAGTGGTGCAGGCGGCGAAGGAGTGCTAGCTAATTTCTTCAATTCGTTATTAAGCAAAAAGGCAAATGCACCGGGATCACCGGGTATGCCTGGTTCGCCACGACCACCAAATGGTGCTGGTGAAACAACTCCAGATAGAAATACAATGCGAACTGATGCCGCAGCTGAACTTGATCGATTGACACGAAGTGTAAAAAAAGATGATGATGAATTATCACAATCTGAATGCTAAATATCGAGATGAGATGAGATGAAATAAAATAAAACTTATATTATAAAGAACTGGTTGGAATTTTCACTAAAGTCATAAAATCTTTGTATTTTGGCTATTATGGTAATTACTCATTTGACAATTTACGCCAATTTAATTGTCTAATTCCATCTAATTCTTTTTCCTATATTTCCAAATCTACGCAAATATTAATTTAAAAAATTATGAATTATTAAACAAATTAAATGTAATCAAAACATACAATTTGATAAAGCGCGAAATAAGATTTTTCATCAAAAAAGAAATCTGCAGAAAAAAAAACTATTTCGAAATAAAGTTACAAAATTAAGATCAATTTATTTCACTAGCCTTTATATTATTTATTTCATGAACGAACGTTGAAATATAGAAAATTGATGAAAACAAAATGTCTTAAACAGAAAATGTTAACAAAGGAATTTGAATTTTTCAGAATTGTGAGTTAGAGGCAAATTGATTAAATCATACAATAAATTGGAGGTATCAACGGACACATTTTGTTCGTCCGTTTAAAATCTATTCAAACAAAGTTCGGACGTTCGTACGTTTGTCCAGATATTTAAATGTCCGAACTTTCTAATCTGGATAATTGGGTATTTTATTGGACTATTCGTTGACATCTTTACAATAAAACTTGAAATAATTTATTTCACAATTCAGTATTGAATATGTGTATACACATAGTTATAACTAAATTCATCAACAAGGGCAGGTACTCTGTAAAACGATAAGTATTAGATGTTAATAATTATGGATTTTTTGATAGTTTATCAGGAAAAAAAAAGCGAAAAAGCATGTTAGTAATTTTATACAAATAAACATAAAACATTGTCCGGCAAGTCGTAGTTTTGTAAAAGTAATTCGTTTTCAGTAATAATGATTTAAGTCATTTACCTTGAATGAAACCTGTTGGGGAGCACAGACAAGAAAATGAATTCATTGAAATGCCTAGAACATTGAAAACTTTTCAATGTATTTGTTGTTGTTTTTTGTATGTTGAATACACTGAATAATAACATTTTACCTCGGAGTCTTTCATTTGTATTCAGTCTTACAACATAAAATGAAGAATTATTTAAAGGAAGAATGAACGTGAGCAGCCGTAAAACTTTTGAAAAATGGCAAAGATAATTTTTATGGTATTTTCCTCAGAAGTTTTCGCCATATGAGCACTATTGTCGTGAGTTATATGTGTTGTTTATGGCGTATAGAATATTTCATTTCGGCAAAACACTCTCGTGTGAATTTTATACATTTCTCAACAAATGGATTTAAAATGATACATACCCATTCGACTAGCATAAACCTCTTGAACAAAACTCTCAGCGGTGAAATCACCATCGACCGAAACAACGATGAATTCATAAATTTGTGTTGGATCTAAATCATGAATTATTTCAAAATCTTCTTCGAGTATGTGCGATGTTATATTCCAATTCGAGTCGCCTTTTACACGATACTTTGTTAAGAAATGCGTTCCTGGCTGCCCATTAACATTGGGAAGCCATTGTACTCGAACTGTTGTTGGATTATCATCTGATGGCACTGCTTCCCATTTGAAATCAGGACTATCTGGTTGAGACAATCCAGTGGGCAATGTACTTTTCTCAACATAATAAGTGAAAAGAAATCTTTCTCCCCTTCAGCGTCAGTCCACGTATGTATTTTGTATCCTTTGAAATGACCATTAACACTTTTTACTGGCACAGGATCCCAACTTAAAAGAGCTGTTTTACTATCTGTCACTCGGATCAATTTGAAATTTGTTGGTGCTTGAGATGGTCTATCTTCTCCAGAGTAACCTATTACCTCGATAGGTGCCGTATTTGATTGACCCAAATTGTTGAGAGCTAAAACTTTGATGCGATAACGTACAAACGTTGGTTGATTGGGAATAACTAATTTATCTTGTTTCCAATCGTAGACTTCATTGGTGTTCCAATTTTCAGATGAAATATCTCTTTTCCATGAAAGCTGTAACGAAAACCTTCACCGTTGTGTTCGATCTGTGGCATATGAGTCCATGAAATAACAAGATTTGTTGGTTTATCTCCTTCGCCTTTGACATTTTCTGGATTTTTGTAAGGCACATCTGGCTGAGTTGTGCACGATTCACTGTGTTCACTTGGCAGTGATGGGCCAATCTTATTGTGAGCTATTACGCGGAATGTATAATTGGCCCATGGGGTGAGTGGAACATTGTAAGTGAAATCGGTTGATGGAACGTTCTCATAAGCGATGGACCAAATATCAGGCGTGAATTTAGTATTATATTGAATTGTATAATGGAGAATTGGGGAACGATTGTCATCGAGTGGCTCCCATGAAATATATGCTTTTTTCTCCTTGCAAGTCATTCCAGTTAAACGTGGTGCATTCGGAACATCTTGAACCATCAATGTGGCTGATGCTTGTGCTTCATCTGAACTAGTTGAAGCGACACAAGTGTAAGTGCCTGAATCAAGTTCAGTTGCTTTAGAAATGGTCAATGAAATAAAGAGTTTGCTTTCTTGTTTTAAAACTAGAAAAAATATATATCCTTTGCAACAGGTAAGAAAATATAGTTTATCAAGTTATGAAATTTCGTTTATTCTATTGATACGAGTGAACAAAAATAAAATGATCGCCTTAGCTATTAATATTTTGAGTTTAGTAGAATATTTTTAATTTGATATTGTTTTCAATAAATAATTAAAAGTAATTGTAACAAAATGTTAATTTTCTTATCGTGTGTAGAGTATGCAATTTTTTCATTGAATAACAGTTCGTCAATATATTGTTTGTAGTACTGTTCCGTCTAGAAAATCCAATCAGAATTCGTAATGCTAAGTTCGATTCCTATTTTATTACTTACTTATTTAATTCAAATCTCCTTTGAATACACCTGAGGCGATTTCTTCTTCTAATTGTTGGCTAACTTACACGGTTATTCTTTAGTAAGTATTTAAATATAGCTTCATTTCAGCGGAAGAAAATTCTTTGTAAAACACTCCTTTTCGAGTTACAGTGAAAAAGTAAAATTACGCATTTCCAACAGTCAATTCAAATATAGGCTATGAACGAACGATCTAGCGTTCGTTGCCCACTCTAACTGAAAGCGATCTCTATCATATATACACTGAATTGAACATACACCATTACGGAATGCAAACGACTAATCGTATTTGATTTGCCGTTTCCGTTGGTATAGTCAGTATTTACTGATAAATCATGTAGGTGGCTTTACTGTTAATTTAACTAATATTCAATATTTTTACTCACATTTTTCAACACGAATTCCATTTTTATTTCATTTCATTTGATTATTTTTTGCAAATCTTTTTCAGTTGGAAAATACAACACATGCCAAATATTTGAACAAATTGCAAGTGTTTGCGTATGATACATACAAAAAGTACTTGGCAAACAGAGGCAATTATATCGAATTGAGTGATGCCATGGAAATTAAATTGAAACATCTTACCATCGTGAAAAATGCTACTGATAATAAATGCTACATTTTGCTACAGTACACTACATTTTGCATGTATTAGTGTGGGTTTTTTTTGTATAGTGTTGTGAATCAACTACATTCTCATTCTCGGGTTATTGTTATAGCTGTTGCAAAATAACGCTTTGACACCGTTTTCGCTTGTAAATTTTTTTTATTGTCGTTGTTAGAGAAATTCCAATTTGTGAAAATTGGAAAAAAAAATGCCGAAGAGTGATAACGATAATGACACTGGAAGCAGCGATGAAGACAATATACTGAACGTAACTGCAACCATTGAGTATTATTTGAAAGCAACATTTAAATTAATTTCTTTACTGAACGGTGAATCCTATAAGCTTTTATGGTAAAAATGAAAAATAATTATAATTTTAAAAGCTTAATTGCCAATATATTGTTCAATTCCAGCAAAACAATGTTCAATTCCAATGAAAATCAGATTCAGCAATTAAAAAACGCAATAAATTTGATTGGCAAAGAATCTGACATTCATAGATATATAGTTGAGAGAAGCAAAGTGAGCTTAGTGCATTCAATTGTGTTGCTACTAAAAGGTTATAAAGGGGATGTTTTCTCGTTTCAGAACCTATTTATGCAATGGCCAGAAGCAGCACAAAGTTCATGAAATCTCACAATCAAGCGGCACTACTCAATCGTTTAAAAAGTCAAGAGTTAATTTTCCAAAAAAATCTGAATTGCAATCCATTCCAGACATTATTGAAAACATAACCCAACTTGCCGCCATACTTCGTTTAGAGGCAAAGTATTATTCGTAAGTGAATTCACCATTCAGACACTCAAACAAAATTAAAATATATTTAATAATTCTACGTGAATATTTTTTAGTATCAGGTATTTGTCAAAAGTAGATAAGGATCAAATATATGTCCTGGAAAAAAAAAACATAATTGTGCATCGAATCATTGGAAGAATCTTGGTATGTTTATGAAATGTTGGTATGTTTATGTTCGGGCTAATATGATTCTAATAAACTTCAAATCTAACTTATTACAGCGATTATCTACAAAAAGTGATTAAAAGGATGGAGGGAAAAGCAAGTGCTGCTGCAGAAGCCACCAATAATTATTATTAATGATATCAATTTAATCGTGTCTCTCTATATATTATTGTTTAACAAAACAGTGTCAGCATGAAAACGGTTATCGGGTAAGTTTGGATTGATCGTTTGAATTCTGCACTAAAATATGATAATGTTTTTATAAAATCAAACTGTAACACTGCTTCCTTTATTTGATTTTCATAGAGATTGAACGCATTAAGTAAAAATGCTTCTAAAAATGTATAAACTTTATTCACTAGCACAAACTGTCGGATACGTTGACCGAATGCAGAATTTGAAATTTTTAATTCCACTTGTGGCATTTTTTCCATTATTGCTCATTGATGTGTTCACTTGCTGACTGTTTCTGATTTTTACAAAGTTTCTTATTTAAATATTATTTCTAATCCACAGACAATGAAATAAGAAAATGTTTTTTTCTGAAGACATAATTGCGTGTGTGTGGTCACATGAGAAATAGAACTAATTTTGTTATTATTAGCAATGTAATTCATATTTTGTGGTCAGTTCTGTTCAAGACGTTTTGTAGATCAGTTCACAAATTTCTTTTCATCTAAAAGAAATCATCAACAGGTTTTTTTCGTTGAAATCCTCTGAGTAAAGAAAAAAAGTCACAAGCAGTATGAGCGGAATTGCAAAATGAATGATTGGTGCATCTAAACCTTATCTGGTATTTTCAAATTTTACCATATTAGTAACGGTTGATGTAGCCCATATGTATGCTATGTATGCCCCTCCTTTATGTGTGTATGTGTAAATTTTGATTAACTAATACATAGAAAAATGGATTAAAGTGGTACAGCTATACTACCAATGTCCAATTGAAAATAAAAAATGTGTAATAAAGTTCACCAGAATATGTTTTTGATTTGTAAATTAACTGTCTCAATTTGAACATTATTTATGTTGTGTTTAACATAAAAGACATTTCCATTTTTGTTTCATTTCTGTTTGCTTTATACTTTGGCTTGTGGATAATATTGATTACCAAGCACTGCTGATAACATTCGTTCAAATAAATAAAAAGAAAGGAGAAAATTGCAACATTTTATTTGTGCTCGCTGATAGTGTCTTCAGCTATTATTTTTTTTGTTTTGTTTGTTTACTTTGATGAAGAGAGTTTCATAATAAATAAATAAGAGAATTGATTACAATTTTATTTCTAGGGGGATTTATCAAATCAGATGTGTTGCAGATATTGCAGATAGTTTGGATTTGCAGCGGATATTCTTCGTGATCATAGAGTGAATATCCGCGCTATCTGCTAAAAATCCGCAAATATTCGTAGGCAACACTCAATATTTGATGTTCTAGTGCTAGAAAAATTGAGCAGATTTTTTGCAGATTTCTACGGATATTTATTCGATAAATTCCCCTAGTTTTATTTATCTTATTATAGATACAATGCATGTTTTTCATACAAATTGACGATTTTTGTTGCTCAAAAAGTATATCAAGATGTAATTTTTTTTCTCAACTTCTTCGGAAGGATTTTAGTTTAAAATAAAATCTTCATTTTCTTCTCAGAATAGAAATCTGTATCTGCACAGGGTAGGAGGAAGCCCAGATGCTCTCCCTCCCCGTCATGGCATTGAAATTAATTAAAATTCATTTCAAGTCAAAAGTGAACATCTTTTCAATCTCAAAAAACTATTTTGAATACTCAATCTCCCCTTTTTCACTATATTTCATTTATATTTAATGAACTGAATTCGTTTCAAATTATTTGAATTCACGTCCCGAAACCTTTTCACTTTCAAATTTGAACAGCTTAGAGGAAAAACGTTATGTAGAAAAGTTGCGCGGAAAAATATTGTTATTCAATGTATTTGTTGTTCCTTTTTGTATAGTAAATATACTAAATACACTTCCGATTTTGCTTCGGAAACTGCATAGCGCTGGTTTCGAGGTAGTTGGCTATGCGGATGACTTGGCAATTGTGTGCAGGGGCAAATTTCTGCCCACACTCAGTGATAGAACAAACACGGCACTTAAAATTGTAGAAAATTGGTGCCTCAGTACTGGTTTATCAGTTAACCCTGAAAAATCAGAAATAATAGTTTTCACAAACAAAAGGAAACTATTAAATTTCAAGGAACCCAAGCTATTTGGTAAAAATATCAAATTGGTAGATAATGTCAAATTCTTGGGTATTACGTTTACATCTAACTTCAGTTGGAACATGCATCTTGAACGCCGCATTAAAAAATGCATCAGAGTTTTTTGGAGTTGTAGAAGGGCCATTGGTAGAAACTGGGGGATAAGCCCAGCAAATCTTTTGTGGCTATTCTCAGCTATAGTAAAACCAATGATTTCATATGGATCGTTTATTTGGTGGAAGGGTACGGAAACAGTGATGGCAAAGAGAAATCTAAGTCATTTACAACGTATTGCTTGTATGGCTGTTACAGGAGCTGCCAGAACAACATCACAGGCAGCCCTGGAAGCTCTAATGAACCTTCCAACACTCGACAACCATATTAAGAACATAATCAAAGCACGTATAACAGCGTTTCGTTTGAAATCCATCATAAAAACGGAGCGTACAAAATTGAGCCCTCATTCTTCCATTATTATCGACCTGTTTGAGTCTATTCCAATTTTACAGGCTCCGGTTGATAGAATTCGTACCAGGTTTGTCTTTAAAAAACCCTATGGTATAATCCTGGGGGAAGAGGACATACCAGTGACGAATGAAATCAACCAAGTCGACAGTTGGTTCGCTGAAGCAGCTGTCCATAAGAATGGTTTCGGTTACGGCATGTTTCATTGCTAATGAAACACGGCATGTTTCATGGGCAGCAACACAAATATTGCGCAGGCTGAGTTGGCTGCTATCTTAAACTGCTGCATCGAGGTGGCTAAAGATGAACTCAGCAACACTCCAGTTAGAATTTATTCCAGCAGTTCTCATGCATTGAGATTGTTTGAGAACCACACGGTAGAGTCTGAACTGGTACAAAACTGTATTGATACTATAATACACATTCAGAACAGAAGAGAGATCACACTGGTGAAATCGCCAAAGAATGAAAATCTAATAAGAGCGAGGCTTCTAGCGAGAGCAGGCTCTTCTGTAACAATGGAGGGTCCTGAACCGTTTCTTAAATTAATGGATAAAACGGGTAGGTCTCACTGTAACAATTGGCTACAAAACAGCATTAAATTATGTTGGAGAGGCCAAAACGGCTGCGTGATAGCGCGAGAGTTTTTAAACTCACCAAGTGCCAAGATTACAAGCAACTTGCCCCTCTAAATAAAATCAGCTATACAATTGGCATCTTTACGGGTCACATAAGACTAAACGCGTATCTGAAACGTATACGAGTAAGAGATGACCTCGATTGTGAATTTTGCGGTAGAGATGTCGAAACTTCGATTCATTTCTTATGCAAATGCAAACGGTTAACAGATCTTCGACGTGCAATCTATGGACACGAGGAGCTGAACCCTTCTGAAGTTGTAAATAGTTATAATATAAACAATATCTTCAACTTCACTAAGAGGTCTGGTAGATTCCCTGCGTTAGACGGTGAGTCTCCACCTCGAACTCAGAACAGACAGATGTCGGGTAATATGACTATCAATGCTATATCTCCACGGCAACCACCTGTCACACAATAAAAATGGAATTTTTTGTCTATGGGGAAATAGGCTGTCAAACTCTCTCTCCAAGACATAAGGGAAGTTTTGTAAAAGGTCTAGTGACCTACGCAACGTACAGGAGTAACTCCGGTTACCCTTGTTCTCCCTACTACATCCATACATCCATACTAAATACACTGAATAACAACATTTTTCCGCGCAACTTTTCTACATAAATTTTTTAATCTAAGCTGTTCATTTGGTTGTTGAAAATAAATATTATCAGGGATGGTGATAACATTTGCACCAACGAGAATATTTTTTCGGATTTAAATAAAATGAGTTCATTCCGAATATTCAGTCAGTCTAAATTCAACAACAGAAATTGTTTCAAGTGGATTTGAAACGAAGGAGAACCATTTTTATTTTTGCAATAATTTCTGGCTTCAATAAAAGTTTATGTGTTTATTTTGATAAATTATTACTTGCTTAGTAGAGTAGCTTTCATTTCATTAATTTAACTAATTTTTAAGTTTGACATATGAGGGGTTGGGAGTGAAAAAGGCCAAGAAAAAGTTTTAAGTAAAAGTGTCCACTCTCCATACAATTTATAAGGCGATTGCATGCTGTTTTGTATGGAGTGTGGACACTTTTACTTAAAACTTTTTCTTGGTCACTTTCACTCCCAACCCTTCATATGTAGTGCGCGAAATGAATAAATAAATACATGTTATTCATTTTTAATCGTTTTTTTTTTTTCAAAATTTTTTCAAAAAATGTGATTGCGGTTTAGTCTTTTCATGCACTCTCAAGTTTATCATAATGAAATTATGCTTAATTCGGGGAAAAAGTGATGCAACATCATTTCACTTAGCAAATAACCACAGAGGTCATCTTTTAGTGAAATGTTCAAAGTGAAGCTAACTTTTGAAATATTGATATTTTTCAATTTGAATTTATTCTCCCATGCAAATGTGTTACCGCTTTATTGCACATAATAATGATTGAATCCTCTGTTTCTTTTCAAAAAAAATGAAACTGTAGTAGTTTCAAACATATATAATTCACAGGGAAAAAACCATAATTAATGAAACAATGTGAAATTAGCTCGAAATAATCGGAGTCGCTTTTTTTGTGGCTGCGCACCCAGCCTTAAATCAGCAGTTAGTTTTAAATTCCATGTGTCATATTGGCTGTTTTAAAAAATCAGTATAAAACATCAAAGATTAACATTCAATATGAATTCAACTCATTCTAATTTATTAATAAACCTTATTTGTTGATTCAAGTTCACAGTTAAACATCTGTCAAGTCCACAGATATTTTTCACATATAGCACACATAGTTAGCTAAGCGAAAGAAAGTATTAACTCAAAAATATTAATCGATTCGACGAAGCTTTAATGATTGTCGTGAAAGGGTAAAAGCTAATTCGCAACAATTCTATATTGATAAAAGATTGCCCATTTAACGATGGGACAAAGAAAATTACAGTTTTTAATAGCGATAATATTTGCTGTGGTTCAAGTGCAGACGATAAGTGAGTAATTGAGTAATGTCAACTAATTTTCATATTTCATCACTTACATAATTACATTTTACAGTTCATTCGCCTCCAAAAATTATCAAGCAACCACCAACCGATGAGATATTATATCAAGTGGCCCAAATATGGGGCGAAAACGAAAAACCATTTCTAATTGAATGTGAAGCTGAAGGAGAACCAGCACCGACGTAAGTATAAGAACAAATAACATTTGTTTTTTTTTTAAATATCGAAAATAAAAAGGCATATTTTACGTAAATAATTCAACTAGATACCGATGGGTAAAGGATGGTAAAGAGTTTAATTGGCAAGCGTATGATAGCCGGATGTCACAACAACCTGGTCGTGGTACAATTGTCGTCACAAAACCAGAAAATGA